>JAVGVS010000216.1:0-633544 GCA_032718565.1 Distichodus sexfasciatus | reverse complement strand
TATATATATATATATATAATTTAAGTCAAAATAATGACTTAGTATCTCAAAATAATGACTTAATATCTGGAAATTTCAACAGTTATCTCAAAATAATGACTTAATAACTCGAAATTTCAACTTAATATCTTGAGATAATAACTTAGTTGTCTCAAAATAATGAGAAACTCACAGTCACGTGCGTTAATCAGTATTCCTGGAAAAGATGTAATTTACTATGGATTTGGAGTACTGAGCATGAGCTATGTGTAAGGTGTTGTGAATCTACATGACAAAATATACTAAAAAAGTGTTAAATGCGTTGTTACGCACATATTGTTAAGAGTAGCATGCACTCTGTCGTTAACCGACCAGACGTCCCATGTCCCATGTTTTTAACTTAAGCATGGACCTCAGCACTTAAGCATTTCCAAACGACTAAAAATTAACTGATGCTAACAGACCCCAGAACTGTTATTCTGACGCTATTTTTCTGTAAATTTAATATTTAAAAAGCCTTGCAAACCTTTTCATCCACTTATGACTGTATGAAACATAGTATTTCACGTGACACGTGCCTAAATGAAAATCAAAATTAAACAAATGTATTTGTTAAAGAATGTCACCTGATGATATTCATTGGCAACTTCAAATGTTTCCCTGATATGATGTGCAGTGCATTGAGTTGAGGGTGATTATTTTGTTATATAATCAGTAACTGACTACAAATGAATCAAAGATAGCATTGGATATTATTTTGTTTTTTAATTTTAAATAAATAAAAATGTAATGTGATTATTGACACTGTAATTGTAATCATTGCCAAATGTTATCTTCTCTGATTATTCTTATATAATTTGATTATATAATTTTGATTATATGTGGGGTTTTCTGGGGTCCAATCTCTGTGGCTTTGGTTGGGGTTTGGCACGTTCTCATCATGTTTGTATGAGATTTGTCAAAAAAGCTGTCAGCAGAATATCCATCTGCTTTCAGTTGGTCAAAATGGTCCATCCAAAACTGGGTGCATTTACTTTGCAAGGTGCACCACCAATGTTCAACTCTTTGACTGCCAGTACTTGGGCCGAAAGTGATACTCTGTGTACCATTCTCATCCTCATTGCTGCTGTAGGTACCATGCCGTCCACTAGGTGGCGCTGCCACCAGAGTTGCACATAGAGTCCGACCCGGAAGGGGCGGGCATGTCCTATACCTGGCAGCCCAGGTGATAAAACACACAGCATTCGAAAATTCTCTCGCTCTCTGGACCTGCCCTTGCGGGCTGTGGTCTAACAAAGCTGCACTGCAGCTGGAAAACCGACAGCCTTCGCCTGCTATTATCGTTTTCCCCTGCCGCCATCCTGCGATTTCTAAAAGAGCCTCGCTTAAAGAGCATCAGCGTTTTTTCAAATGCTGCGCCGTCGCTGTAAGACGTGCGGGAAGTCCCTGCGTGTTGACGACGGTCACGCTGAGTGTGTGTCATGCTTGGGGAAATCTGAATGCTTGCACTGCGAAGCTCAATGCCTGCATGCCTCAACATCTCCACAAAGAATGGATTCACCCATCCTCTTCACCCAGCCTGACCAGCGTCCCTTCACGGCTGCGAGCGACATGATCTCGTTTGGGAGAAGCGATGACGAGACAGACAGCCTTTCCTTGGCGGCTTCGGATGCGGAGGAGTTCGCGAGCTCCTGGTTTTTCCGGAAGTCCACGACGAGCTCACCAAATCGTGGCGTGCCCCGTACTTGTCTCATATCAGACCTTCTACCTCTTCCACACTCTCCTCCGTTGACGGTGCCGAGGAAAAGGGATACGAGCACTTGCCTCCCCTGGATGAGTCCGTGGCCATGCATCTCTGCCCGCCCATGGCCATCGGATGGAAGGTGAGGGCAAACCAACCTTCAAAGCTGTGTAGAGCCACTTCAGCACTCGCTGGACGTGCCTTCACTCTATGGCAGTCCTCCAGATCTTTCAGGCCAAGATGCTTGCCGCCGAGGACGCCAGTCTCGATGCTACCTCTCTCAGGGATCTGCCGAGTGCAACGGACCTGGCCCTTCGCAGTACCAAAGCCACTGCCCAGGAGGCAGACAAGGTCCCCTTCTTGGACGCTCCAGTGTCAGCGGGCAGGCTGTTCGGACCGGCTGTAGGTTTCGTGGAGCGTTTTACGGAAGCACAGAAGTCGCCTCAAGCAATGCGGCACTTCCTCCCAAAACGCCCCAGCGCCTCGTCTGCTGTTTGTCGCCCCAAGCCTGTGCCAACTCAGCAGCCCGCCATGCCAGTGCCAGCCGCTCCTGAACCACGTTTCCCTTTCCCTAAGTGCCAGGGACCCCGGCCGAAGATCGCCCTGGATCCGGCGCCTCGGAAGTCCTCCTGATCAGCCAGGCAGGAAGAGGAGTGGCCCAAGTCTTGCTACGGCCGGACCACCCCGCAAGCAGCCTCTGACAAACCTCTTGCCACCCCGCTCATCGCTGGGTGCAGAGGGAAGTGTGTCATCGGTTGCCCATGGGCCCAATCCCGCGCCCGGGCGTCTGACTGCTGTGATAGTGGACATAATAAAACACACTTTTCCAAAAAAAGAGCAAATTTCCTCTTCCGCCTACCACAGACATCCTGCCTTCAGGCAGCCAATCTGTAGACTGGATCCATCCTCTGGCCACACGGGCCGAGGCCTGGCAGGCCATCCCTGGAGTGTCAGAATGGATGATGGCTACAATAAAACGAGGTTACTCGCGGGGTGGTCCTTACTACAGTGTGCGGCGAGAACGCTCCAGTTCTATGCACAGAGGTGGTGAATCTGCTGGAAAAGGGAGCCATAGAGATTGTTCCTCCAGCTCAGAGCGAGTCAGGCTTTTATAGCTGCTACTTCCTCATTTCCAAAAAAGACAGTCATCTGTGACCTATCCTAGATCTCAGACTCCTGAATCGCGCCCTGATAAAAAGGTCGTTCAGGATGGTCACACTGAAACAGATCCTCTCGCAAATATGCCTGGTTCATGTCTCTGGATCTGAAAAACGCTTACTTTCACATCCAGTTTGCCCCATCACAGGCAGTTCTTGAGATTTGCTTCCGAAGGGGTGGCATACCAATACAAGGTCCTACCGTTTGGGTTATTCCTGGCTCCCTGCACCTTTACGTGATGCATGGATGCAGCTCTCCCCTCTGCGACAGATGGGAGTCCGCATCCTCAACTATCTCAACGACTGGCCTTTCAGAAGATGATGGGCCTTATGGCAGCGACTTCGCCAGTTCTCCAGTTGGGTCTGCTTCACATGTGACCCATCCAGTTCTGGCTGAAGCGGAGGGTTCCGTTCGCAGCATGGCGCCACAGTCGCCATCGCATAATGATATCTCGGGCCTGTGTTTTAGCCCTGAACCGTTGGAGGGACCCTCTCTGGCTAAAGGGAGGGGTGCTCTTAGACACGGTGCACAGAAGGAAGGTTGTCATGACAGACGCTTCCAACAGGGGTTGGGGAGCGCTGTGTGAGGGCAAACCGGCCTTCGGCCTTTGGTCCGAGAAGGAGTCGGGACTGCACATCAACTGCCTAGAGATGCTAGCAGTGTGCCGTGCCTGCCAATTTTTCCTGCCGGACATAAGGGGACACCATGTGCTGATACACTCAGACAGCAGGTCCGTGGTGTCATATGTGAATCACCAGGGCGGCATCATCTCAAAGCGAAACACCTTCTGGTTTAGGCCCAGACCAACCTGCGCTCACTGAAGGCGACGCATGTGCCGGGCAAACTGAACCAAGGAGCAGACATATTATCAAGAGACAACGTCTCCTCAGAGGAGTGGACGCTCCACCCGCTCTCTGTTCAGGGAATCTGGGAAGTCTTCGGCAGGGCTTGAGTAGATCTCTTTGCCTCTGAAGACAACTCTCATTGGCCACTCTACTTCACGAGAAGCACGGACGCCCTGGCCCATGAATGGCCAGACCTCCCACTCTATGCATTCCCTCCAGTCGCTCTGCTACCACAGGTACTCAGACAAGTCAGGGAATGCCGACACAAGCTTCTCCTGGTAGCCCCCTTCTGGAGGAACCAGCCATGGGTGTCGGAGGTATTCCAGCTGCTCGAAGCAGCCCCGTGGCCCATTCCCTTGAGACGGGACCTCCTCTCTCAAGCGAACGGCTCTCTGTGGCATCCACGGCCCGAGTTATGGGCCCTGCACGTATGGCCGCTCAACGGGAGCCTTTGGACCTCCCAGAGCGTGTCTCCATCCACTAGGCGTCTCTATGCTTTGAAATGGTCCCTTTTCTCGGCTTGGTGTTAAGACCGTGACTTTGAGGTGTCAGTGGTTCTTTCCTTCCTGCAGGAGATGCTGGATAAGCAGCATTCTCCATCGACCATTAAGGTTTATGCTTCAGCCATAGCGGCTTTTCACGCCCCTATTGCTGGTTGCTCGGTCGGCAGGAACAGTGCGGTGATACAGTTTTTACGAGGCGCCAGGAGGTTGAACCCCCGCGTCCTCATACAGTTCCTTCTTGGGACTTGTCAACCATACTAAGGGCCCTGAAGGGGCCCCCATTCTAACCATTGCAGTCCTCGAGCTTGAGATCGCTCTCATTTAAAACCGCCCTGCTTTTAGCACTGGCATCAGTTAAGCAGGTAGGGGATCTACAGGCCCTCTCTGTCAACCCAGCTTGACTGGAATTCGGGCCCAATGACTCCAGAGTCGTCCTGAAACTGATGCTGGGTTATGTACCTAAGGTGCTCTCAACTCCGTTTAGAGCCCACTTTCTGCCCTGTCTGCCTCGACGGATGACCAGGACTTACACCTGCTCTGCCCAGTCAGGTCCTTAAGGGACCTTAAGCCTCAGTCAGGAATTCAGAACAGCTTTTTGTCGGCTTCGGTAACTGTGCTAAAGGTCGCCCTGTTACAAAGCAGAGACTTTCCAGGTGGATAGTGGAGGCTATTGCCTTGGCTTACTCCTCCTTGGGCTTGCAGTACCCCATTGGAGTCAGAGCCCACTCCACCAGAGGCATTGCCTCTTCCTGGGCATGGTCCAGCGGGATATCCATTCCGAGATTTGTAGGGAAGCCGGTTGGTCCTCGCCGTCCACATTTATCAGGTTTTACAACCTAGATGTCCCCACTCTGCAGACCAGAGTCCTTTCTGCTTAAATCTGTTGCCTAGACTGATTAAGTAGTCTCAAGGGTTACTTGACCAACATTGTTCAAGTCCCTACTTTCTCTGGGCCCGTATCTTCGGGCACCAACTGGGATGGCACCCCAGCCATGGAGGACCCCCTACGACGCAGTACGAGTGGAATATCGACAGGGAACATACTTGGTTACTTTCGTAACCTTGGGTTCCCTGAGATATGGGAATGAGTACTGCGTTCCTGGCCGTGCTATGTGCTGCATGCCTCAGTCGCTTCATTCGAAGAAATCTGAGTGGCGGCGGCTCAGCGGCCGCTTATATAGCCAGTAGCCCTGCCCATTCTGCCGGGCTCTTGCGAGCGGCTCAGCCATTGGCTTGCTCATCGCCGCCGCCGAGTCATTGGTTAGTTTTTATTGCACTGCACGAACCAATGGACATGCAGTTTCACTGCGTGATTGAAAAGGCTTCAGTTGAGGAGGAAAAAAGAGTTTTTCCCATACAGCATCTTACGACGCAGTACTTGTTCCCATATCTCAGGGAACCGAGGTTACGAAAGTAACCGAGTACGATACATATGCCATAAGGCTTTAATATGTCATACTCATCTATGACGCACAGTTTCTCTGTCGGTAAAGATCCTGGCCATCCAACATCCAACATTGGTGCATCCATCTGTAGCCGTGTCGCCACTTCACCTTCATCCATCTTGTTTCATCTTGTATCTTGTATCAAGTCATTATTTTGAGATATTAAGTCATTATTTTTAGATATTAAGTCGAAATCTTGAGATATTAAATCATTATTTTGACATGCAAAGTCGTTATTTTGAGATAACTAAGTCATTATTTCAACTTAAATTAAATATATATATTTTTATCACGCTGCCAGAAATGGGCTTCCATACTATTTGAGAGTGGGAAAACACATGCCGAGATTTCCAATGCATTGCAGCGGTTAGGTGCTCAGCACCAACTTCAGCGAAAAAGACATACGTCTGATATAGAACTAGAAGCGGCAATAATTTATTGTAATTTTATGAGAATAGCATACGCACGACAAATTGGGCAAATACTATGGTTCAAATACTGACCAGCAGTTAAAACGATCGCTAATAACAATAAAAAAAATTAAATAATTAAATAAATAAATAAATTCATTTTATTTAGCACTTCCGGGCCACACCACCTGCACCCTTACAGAAACAAAAATTGAACAAGGGTGTGTGTTTCCCGTTTTATCCATTTTTGATTTGAGCCCAAAATCGGAAATCAAAAAAGGAGTCATTATTCGTTACGAATGATACACGGATTCGACTCACTTCAGCAGAGTCCGTGAACCAGAGTTTGTTTGTGTAGATGCACAAACCGCCTCTGCGGCTCTTACAAGACAAAGAGGCTTCTCTGTTGGCTCGGTAGCATGCTAGCCCGTTTAGCTGGATAGCCAAGTCTGCGATGTCTGCGCTCAGCCACATCCAATAATTAACATATTCTAAAACCCACTGCAAACAAGGGCAAGGAGCACAGTTTGGCTTACCACAAAGACAGGGAATGGAACCCTGACACTACACACCAAATGTGAACATTATGCAATTCACACACCACTTCAAGGGCTCTACACTAAAATGCCAGAAAAGGGACTCCACCACCCATAACGCAACCTGTCGCCAGCTTGGCCACCAAAAGGCTCCTGTCCAATGAAAGACAAAGAAAAATTAATATCAAAATCAAATAGCTCTTCCAAGTATGTCTTCTCCTGCAGTTCACAAAATAAAACAAACAAACCAAAAAAAGAAAACAACCAAGAGTAACAAAAGAAATGAAGCAGCAATTAGAAATAATAATGATAATGATGATAAACCACAAAAAAGCAGTTATCCACAGGAATAAATGTTATGTAATCCAAACAATGAAAATAACTACACAGGCTTAATAATATGCCAAAGCAATATGCAAACAAAAACTAAACAAAAAGCAGAGCAACCAAATGAGACAAAATACCAAACAGCAGAAGACAAAATAGCAGCTCCAAACTTGATTCAAAGTCAAGTCAAAAGTCAAAGTAAAGTTTATTGTCATCTCTTCTATATATTGTACAGATATACAGAGAGACGAGATGGCGTGGCTCCAGTTTACACAGTGCAACAAGAAATAAAGAACAAAGAACAGATAGGGCACATGGAATAAACAATATATAAATAGGACACAAAATATACATTTTAAGCTAGAAGTGGAAATTGACTTTTGTTTTTACTGAATATGTTAGTGACAGTTTTCAATATGAAAGATTTCGATATCCAGTCTATTAATAGAAGTGTATTCTTAAAAAGTCTGACTTAAATTTAAGTTTGTACAGATATTATAACAGCATTGGAGAACCATTCTGTGCAATACTTTTCAATAATTTGTGCAGATATAGTTAGTTAAAAAGTGACCAGTCATATATACATGTTTAACGGTTGTACAAATAGTAGAGGCAGTGCAAAAACTGTGCAAATATTATGGCAATGTTGTAACAATAGTACAGTTCCGGAGTAGCATTGACTGCAGCACACGTTCACAGGAGGAGAAGAAACTATTTCGTTCATACGGCCATCGATCAACATATTCTAAAACCCACTGCAAACCAGGGCAAGGAGCACAGTTTGGCTTACTACAAAGACGGAGGAAAGAAAAAAAATATTTATGTAATGAAGGGGCGATCTGCTACATTACCTTTAGGCTCAGTTATGGAATTAGTTTTCATTGTTTTGTTTTTTTCAGTTGTTTTAGCTGCACCACCTTCTTTCAACTGTGTAATATTGCCAAACTAGGAAACAATCTGTCCTTCCAAGATGCAAAGAAATTGGTTCATGCGTTTATTACCTCTAGCCTCGATTATTGTAATGTCTTATTCTCCAGTTGTCCAAATAGGACATTAAATAAATTCCAGTCCAGAATGCAGCAGCCAGAGTCCTCACTAAAACTAAAAAAATATGATTATATCACCCAGTTCTATCTTCACTCCATTGGCTGCCAGTTACATTTCTTGCCAACTATAAAATACTCCTCTTGACTTGTAAAGCTCTAAATGGTTTTGCACCGCCGTATTTGAGTGACCTCATTTACAACTACAGTCTGACTTGTGCGCTTCGATTGCAAGACGCAGGTCTTTTAGTAATTCCCAGAATTAAGAATTTTAGCGTGAGGGAAAGAGCATTTGCTCATCAAAATGTTACCGATACTGTGGAATATGAATGGACCTTGTCCGATGGCCATGTTGGCGGATATATTTTTGACAAAGATCCACGCTGTGTGAAATTATACACTGTAGATTCATCTAACACAACAGTTACCGATGGTGAAGCACACATATCATTCGGTGTAAAGTTTGGCAAGACCGTGAAGTTCCAGGTCTGGATAATGTCTATAGCGTTGTGTGGGACAGTGTTTTGCTCCAAAGGTGTTACTACATATTTCCTAATTGTCTTGAGCAGAACCCTGAGGATTACATATACATGTGTAGTGGTGAATATGCAATTGTGAGGGACGGTGAGGAAATTGATGTTGAGAAAGTCCTGAAAGACCTGAAAGTGATGTATCTCTGGAAGGATGTGCCTATATTACATGATGTTTTCAAGAAGATAGATAGGTTGTTCAAATGGTGCGACCTTTTGGACAGATTCCGTGATATCAAGGTGCAACTTTTTCAGACAAACATTTCGGATCCTGTGGCAGAGCATCTGGAATCCCCGCCCATTGTCTATAAACATTATAGACCTAGGGGTCTCGACCATCACAGAGACATTTCAACAATGGCTATGCTGCTAGTTGACGAAGTTGCTATGGCTGAGGTGTGTGACAGTGTTGATTTTTTGTGTGAACGTCTGTCGAGTCTGTCGATATGGATGATTCCAGCGGGGGTGCTGAAGAGTGTGATGTTGGATGCATGGGGGCCATTGTCGTCAAGCTCATAAAGGCCTGTGTATGTATCATTCTGCAACACATCATCACAGAAAAATGTCATGAAGAGTGCAACGGTTGTCAAGTTGACCACCCCAGCCAACTCCAACATCCCTGTCTTGAGGTGCTTCAACCATACTATTTCGGTGCGAACGTGGATGACATAAAACAGAGGTTTTTCAAACCAATGTTCATGCGTGTTATTACCAAAGTCTTGGAAACACTCGTTATGAATCCAAAAGACCACTGCCATCGTGGAAGCTGTCATCAGTATGCTCGAAGACGAAGCGTGCATTGACGAGCGTCTGGACGTTATTGAAATACAGAGTACCGAGCAGTACGGACAATTTATTTATAACACCTTGATGAAACATCTAAAAAAGCCCTACTGGCCTTTGTGAGATATGTTCTGTGCCATGGCGAACCTTCTAAAGTCTGTTTACTATACGCTCTCTAATGAGGGTTCTTCTGGTGGTAAAACAAGAGACCAAGCGTTTCAGGCCGATCTGGTCGATATGACTATGTATGCAAAGGAGAATGACAACTACAAATACATGTTGACCTGTATAGATGTATTTAGCAAATACTGGTGGGTGTGTGTTTTAAAAAGTAAGATGGATGCCGAGGTGGCTACAGCATTTGAATCTATTCTGAAGGAAGGGCGTGTACCTCAAAAGTTACAGTCTAATCATGGAAAAGAGTTTTTCAACAAACACATTCAGACAGTGTTACATAAATACAACATTTGTCATTTTGCCACAGGTAGTGAGTTAAAGGCTAGTGTGGTTGAGCGCTTCAATAGGACTATTAAAGGTAGAATGTGGCGGTATTTAACAGCGGTCAATTCTAAGCAATATACTGATGTACTGATTTGATAGCTTCCTACAATAACAGCTACCACCGGAGTATCAGGATGAGGCCTATAGAAGTGACCAAAGACACTGAAAAAACTGTCTTTAAAACACTGTATGGTAGGGTGACCAAGCGTCCTCTTTTGCCTGGACATGTCCACTTTTTACGTCCTGGCGGGTTTTATAAATTCACGAAAATGTCCGGTTTTTCATAGGACCGTTACGCGTGTACGTAAATTGACTGGCGTTTTGCACACAATACTAGGGTACTACTTTTTTGCGCGACGTAATTACCGGGAGGCTGCCTTGTGGGCAGGTCTGCGCCACGCGCGCAAACACGCAGACAGGGATCAGAGCAGACAGCGGAGCAGTATAGCAGGGAAAATGCCGAAACGTAAGTGCAGCTTCACCGATGAACTGCAAAGAAAATTTCCCACATACCGTCCCGGTCAGGATAAGTGGGAGGCGGAGTGCACCGTGTGCAAAGCCGGTACATATGTCTCGGTATCCAATAAAGGTGCTGGGGATCTGAAAGCCCACATGGACACCGAGAAACATAAAAAAGCTGTGCGAGGTGAGAGTTCATCTGCAAAGTTGACAGTTTTTTGTCAGACCAGGAAAAACAGAGGATGATGTAAATGCAGCAGAAGGTGCAATGGCTTTTCATACAGTGAAACATCACAACAGTTACAGGTCCATGGATTGCACCAGTACTTTGCTTAAAAAGGCATTTCCTGACTCTGACATTGCAAAAAAGTTTAGTAGTGCTCGCACCAAGACCGAAGCCATCGTCAATGGTGCTATAGCCCCCCACTCTGTTGAAATCACTCATGAAGCACGCAAAGAAATCCAGTACTGTGGTGTTTCCACAGACGGGAGTAACCACGGAGCAGTGAAAATATTCCTAGTCATAATCCAGTATTTTGACTGGAAGAAGGGTGGCGTGCAAACAAAATTGATTGAAGTTAAAGACACACCCAATGAGACAGCAGAAACCATTGCAAAATATCTCACAGAAACACTGGCAAAAAACAATCTGTCGGAAAAATGCATTGCATTTACTGGAGATCGGTGTGGGTTGCCCAGCACACATATTGAATAATTGTGCACACCATGGGGCAGGCACAATAGAAATTGACATTGAGAATATCATATTCAAAATCTACCAGTACTTTCACATTTACACTTTGCGCAGTGAGAGCCTGAAGGAGTATTGTGATTTTGTTGAGATTGATTACAGAAGGATGCTCTCTCACAGCAAGACAAGGTGGCTGTCATTGTTCCCAAGCATTGAGAGGATGTTACAGATGTTTCCAGCTTTAAAGGCATATTTTCTGTCTCAGCAAAAGCCACCAATAGCACTCAAGAGTTTTTTTGAAAATGATTTTGCTGAAATCTACCTTTGGCACATGCACATACTCATGTCTGTGTTCCACACCCACATTCAAGAAATGGAACAGGAGAACATGTCCATTATGGAAGTGAAGAAGATATTAAACAATATACATACCATTCTTCTTCAACGCAAGAGCAACAACTTCATGTCCCTTAAAGTTAAGGGACTACTGGCACAGAAGCGCAAAGATGGACTTGACAAAGGCTGTGACCAGTTCTGTGCATGGTATGTACAGTGCATGTCTGGAGTATCTGGAGAAGTGGATGACTCCCATGGAAGAGTTCTCAACATTCATGTGGATGGATCTGAGTGAGCCACCAAACTGGAATGATGTGGAGGCATGCATCAATTACCTTGGAGAGAAGGGGGTGGCAGTTGATGATGTTAAGTGTTTTGACCAGGTCACCAATCTGAGGAAATTCACAGAAACGTGCAACCATGATGAGGAGTTCAGTGGCCTGCAGGTACACCAGAAGTGGACCAAATATTTTGAAAAGGCAAAAAGCATTGCATGTTACTCAGAGCTACTGACCATTGCACAGTTTGTCTTTGCACTTCCCTCTCACAATGCAAATGTTGAGAGGGTTTTTTCACTAATGCAAAGCCAGTGGACCAAGGAGAGGAACCAGCTCTCCGTAGAGTCACTAAAGGGGATTCTACTAGTTCAGTACAACTTCAAAGACATGTCTTGCAAAGACTTTCATGCTTATTTGTTAAGCTATCGAAAACTGCTAGGAAAGATCAGCTCTATGGATGGGCTGTCAAGGAGGATGAAGAAGAGAAGCAGGATGAAGAAGAAAACTAAAGATGAAAAGTCTAGATTCTTTCTGTTTAAGTTTTTTTGTCTTTGTGAGACTCTTCTGTTTTTTATTTTATTACATTTAAGAGATATATTGTTGAAGCTGGAACAGAATAGTTCATATTTAGAACAATATTTAATTATTTATTTGAAGAGTCTAAGAGAGCTATTATTTTGTTATAGGTTTTTACAGATTTCATTTTATTTTATTACAGAGGTTAATTCTGCACCATTGAAGTATAATAAATAATGTTCATCAACCACCAAGAAGCTCGTCTGAATTCGTCTGGAGGCCGTGCCGATCGTCCTCTTTTTTGGAAATCAAAATATGGTCACCCTACTGTATGGTGTAATGAAATCAAAGGGTAAAGATGTAATGTTTAAATACAAAATTGGCGATGTGGTTAGGATATCTAAAGTGAGTGGTCCATTTACAAAAGGGTATGAACAAAACTATACACAGGAATTTTTCAGCGTTTCCGAATGTATTGCTCGATCACCACCAGTCTACAAATTGAAAGACTATGACGGGGATGTAACAGACAGTACTTTTTATAGGAAAGAGTAACAAAAAAATCAGTATTGACAAGGGTCAGTCATTTAAAGTAGAGAAGATATTAGAAAGAAAAAAGTGGGGGGTAAACACGTGGTTTTGGTGAAATGGTTAGGGTGGCCATTGAAATTTAACAGTTGGGTTCCTGAAAAAAAGATGTGATGGACATTTAAATTTATTTAAAACCGGAGTTCCTGGGGCACAGAGCTTCATTTAGTACAACAACACCATGGGTGATGAAGGCTTTTATGTTACACTCCCGAGCAATTCATCTCAAAGTGTCTGCCCCGACAATGAAATACAGAACAAAAATCGCAAGACCACTACACGTGATGTACACCATACATTACAATGTAAAACTTGGTTATGATGGCGTAGTAAACCAAATTTATGTGAAAGCGGAAGATAGCGTTGGCCTAAAGTTCCATGGGAAGCTTGCACTAATTTTAGGATTTAATGACAGAAAGAGTTTTGACATAAGTGTACTGGGTGCACAGGTGAAAAAGAGAATTTGTTGATCACCCTACAGACATGTATGGCAGCGTGTATTCCCTTTTGTATATAGTGACATAATAGATTATCAAATCATAGGCAACTATTTTGTACCCCTGCTGAGGTATGTACAAATAACTGGGAAAAACAGAGAGGTTGTCACCATAAAATAAGACAAGCCGCACTAGTACATGTGTCAAAAGCGCATCAGTGACATAGCCATCGAGCTGAAGACCGATCAGAATTGCAACGTGCCATTTAAGCTGGGTAAAGTTGTCACAAAACTCCATTTCAGAAGGAAGCACAGCATTTTTAAAAACAATGAAAACGTTTAACCCATATGCGGCTCCGCAGTGCTCTATTGCGTCCTGAGAGCAACTCACCGGGTCTGCTCCACCTCCTCTCGACTCAGACCACTGTTTCTTGGTTAACGGTTAATGTACACCTCCAGTTCGCTAACAAGCAGATCCGAAGTTCTGCCTTCCTCGACTCCGGTGCAGTGGGGAACTTCATGGATCAGGCGTATGCCAAGCGACTGGGGGTGGAATTTGTGGTGTTGTCCCAGCCGGTTCAGATTACCTCTGTCGACGGTCGGCCCCTCTCCAACTCACCTATCACCCACCAGACTCAACTTCTCCACCTCACCATCGACAATCACCACGAACAGATCCAGTTCCTCCTCACCTCTGTCTCATCTCCTGCATCATCCTCGGGTACCCATGGCTGCTCCAACACGAACCTCTCATCTCCTGGCACCAGAACCGGATCCTGCAATGGGGGCCGACCTGCTCTGAACTCTGCCTGCAGGCAACTGCTGGGACTTGGAGGCCGGGAGTCCGAGGCCCCCGATGTTGACACGGAGGCCATCCCAGCACCATACCACGACCTGGCAGAGGTTTTCTGTAAGAAGTGGGCTGCCCAACTACCACCTCATCGCTCCTATGACCTGGCCATTGACCTCCTGCCAGGCACGGTACCACCCTGTGGCCGACTCTATTTGTTGTCGACCTCCAAGACCCAGGCAATGGAGGACTATGTCACCAGCGCTCTCTGGCAAGGTACCATCCGCCCCTCTTCCTCGCCTGCTGCCGTGGGGTTCTTTTTTGTGAAGAAGAAGGACGGCGGCCTCCATCCCTGTGTCAATTATTGAGGGCTCAACAAAATCACTGTAAAGAACCATCACCTGCTTCCTCTCACCAACCGCCCTGGACGCTCTCTCTGGTGTCACCTACTTCACAAAGTTGGACCTCTGTCAGACAATGCCTCGCTTCGATTTGGCTTTAAATACGTAAAGGCAGATGTGGACTGAGGGTGTCCACACATAATTAAAAGCCGTTTCTTGCTTTTGTTAATTTACATTTTTCATTGATTGATCACATCACAACATCCTGTTTCGACCGGGTTTGAAAGTCTTTTTGGTGCATCCCTAATCTTTAGCACCCCCTATTGTTGAAATAGAAGCATTGTATAATTAGCGGCTCAGTGAATCACACTGCATCAGTTCATGTAGCATTTTAGAGGTCAAAATGTGTTTTCTTTTGCAACACAGGCAATTATAAGCCAATCACTACGCTTTCCGGCCTATGCCAAGATAGCGAGACCCACATCCCTGCTTGCCCTGAAAATTACAACTTTCTGCGCAACAAACATACTCAATTCTGCTGCTCATCCCACAAATGCATTTCTTTACAAATATGGCACCCTTTGAAATGGTAATAAATAGGCTTTCCTAGGCAGTGGCCGCCCCCCCGGGGAGCCGGCGCTGCGACCCCAGCTGACAGGGACCCAGCCCCAAGCCCTCCCCACACCAGTGCAGCAGTGCAGGCAAAGACCGGCGACCCTTCCCCCTGGCCTGGTCAGCAGCCACCCACAGACAACGCCCACTGGACCCCAGCCAGGAGGCAGCACCCGACACCAACAACCGCCACACACCCCGTGCCAGGAAGCTGAGGCACCGCCACCCTCCCACAACATCAACTAATAAAATTAATTACTGGAGCCCAGTGGTGCTCAAATTATGTCAGCTGGTCTTTCTTACAGGCAGACATCCTCTCCATGGAAACATGGTCTAATAGTAAATTTTTTAGTAGGGCTATATTTAAGTTTTCTTTTGATTTCCAGTTCAAAAGGATGGTTTTCTTGGCAATTGTTAGTACTGTGAGGAACATGCGAGACTTGTTTGTTTCTATATTAATGTTAGTAAGGTCACCAAGCAGACAAAGTGTGGATAAGGCAGGAATGGGGTGCCCTAGGTTTGTTGTTAGGTTTTCACAAATCTTCTGCCAGAATTCCCTGACTGGTGTGCAGTGCCACAGAGCATGCAGGTAATTATCTGGTGTTTCATTTTTACAAGTTACACGTGTTAGTATTTCTGATACCCATCTGGAACATCCTTTGTCCTGTGTAAAATTTTATACTGTATTAGCTGCAGGTTAGAATCTTTTGTCATTCTAAAGGTATTTAAGCAAATTTGTTTCCAGAAATTAATGTCGGGATTGATGAGTAAATCCCTTTCCCATTTGTGGGTAGGGAGCGAGAGTGTTGTCTCATATTATGTTGTGTAAGCATAGTTTCTGGACAGTAGTTTTCTGGTTGGAATTTTTAGGAAGTTTGCAATTATAGGTGAAGGTTCAAGGTCTAATTGCTTACTGTTTAGTCTACTTTCTAATATTGATTTAAGCTGGAGATATCCTAAGTATTTGCTTTTGTCGATATCATAGGTTTCAATTATTTTGTCAAATGAAATTAAGTGATTGTGTTGGATAATATGTTGTAGCCGTTTAATTCCTTTGTTATTCCATGTTATGAAATTTATCATTTTTTTGTTTAGCAGGATGTCTGGGTTGGGTGTCAGTTTGCATAACACCAGTGAGGTTCCATTTATTTTGAGAAATTCCCACCAGGCTGTCAGTGATGTGCTAATACTGATACTTTTAAAACAGCTATATCGTTTAAGTATGTGGGTTATAAAGGGCAGGTCACGTAGTTGAATGTTATTGCATAACATTTGCTCGATATCCAACCAATTATGATCTAATTGATCTTGTGTAGTCCATTTTTGGATATTTATCAATGGTTGGCAAGAAAGTAATTATAGAAATTTGGAAGCTCCAGACCACCATAACATTTACGTTTCTGTAACGTTTTCAAACTCATTCGTGGTGGCTTGAATTTCCATAGAAATTTAGAGATTATGGAGTCCAGTGATTTGAACCAAGCCGGAGGGGGTTTATTTGGAACCATTGAGAAGACGTAATTGATTTTTGGCAAGATCGTCATTTTGATAGTTGCTATTCTCCCCATAAGTGATGTGGGGAGAGTACTCCACCGTGTGAGGTCATCTTCTATCTCTTTAAGTAGAGGACTGTGGTTTAATAGTGTCAAATCTGACAGTTTGGCAGAAATATTAATACCCAGGTATTTAATATTCCCAGATTGGAGTAGGATAGTTGAGTCAAACTGGAAATCACAAGAAATTGGTAGGACAACTGATTTGTTCCAATTTATAGAGTAGTCTGAGATGGATGAGAACTTATCTATGAGTGTTATGGTTTCAGGAAGAGAGCCTTGTGTATTTTGAAGAAAAAGGAGTACAACGTCTGCATGAAGGCTAATTTTATGAGTCATATTTGCTGTTTTGATACCTTTAATAATATTATTTTCCCGTATTGCCGCTGCTAATGGTTCAATAAATAAAGCGAATAATGAAGGAGATAGTGGACAACCTTGCCTAGTGCCCCTTCTGAGATTGAAGCTTGGAGAAATTTGGTCATTTGTTGTAACGCAGGCTGTAGGTGAGCTGTATAGTATTTTAATCCAAGATAAGTAGTTCTCCCTGAATCAAAATTTCTGTAATGTAGCGAATAGAAATTTCCAATTAACCCTGTCAAACGCTTTTTCTGCATTCAGTGAGACAATCAAGGTTTCCTTATTTTGAATGTTGCAGTAATCTATTAGATTGATTAACCTCTTCATGTTGTTAGTGGACTGACGGCCTTTAATGAACCCGGTTTGGTCTGGGTGTATAATGTTAGGAGAGCTGCGTGAAGTTGGCCCCCCTACAAACGGCACAAATGAAAATTCCATCGTGTTTGGGTAGTGCTACATTTGTGCCCGTTTGTGCCGCAAAAAGTAAGATTTGTGCTGCTTTCATTTCGGAGATATAAGCGATTCTTTTTTCCAGACGATTACGTAATCCAGCCCCCCTACAATCGAATATGGACGTGAAACTGGACTGGCTCGTTAGTGCTGCATTTGTGCCCGTTTGTGCCGTAGAAATCACTATTCTATCTCTTATAGTTTCTGAGATATTAACGTATTCAAAAATTATCGTTTGTGCTGCTTTCATTTTGGAGATATTACGATATTAATTTCCAGACGATTTATAAAAATACGTTAATATCTCAGAAACTATAAGAGATAGAATAGTGATTTCTACGGCACAAACGGGCACAAACGCAGCACTAACGAGCCAGTCCGGTTTCACGTCCATATTTGATTGTAGGGGGGCTGGATTACATAATCATCTGGAAAAAAGAATCGCTTATATCTCCGAAATGAAAGCAGCACAAATCTTACTTTTTGCGGCACAAACGGGCACAAACGTAGCACTAACCAAACACGATGAAATTTTCATTTGTGCCGTTTGTAGGGGGGCCAACTTCACGCAGCTTGTTAGGAGTTACTTTTTCAAGTCTACTAGCTAGTGCCTTGCTTATAATTTTAAGATCTGCATTTATGAGTGATATGGGTCGATAACTAGATGGAAATGTAGGATCTTTGTCTGGTTTAAGAAGCAAATTGATATCGGCACAATTCATGTGGAATTCTGGAGGTTTCTTTAATTTCCATAACCATTTCATGGAATACTGGTGCTAGCATAGGCCAAAATGTTTTGTAGAATTCTGCCGGAAAGCCATCCGGACCTGGAGCCTTCCCATTAGGCATGTGTTCTAATGCTTTGTACAGTTCTATTATTGAGAGAGATGACTCCAGAGCTGTGATTTGTACATCATTTAATTTTGGCAAATCAATATTGTTCAAAAAAGTCTCTATTTCACAGTCAGATGGGTTGATGTCAGGTGAGTATAATTTCTTATAGAATTCCCTAAATATCTTATTAATCTCTTCTGGTACTTGAGTTGTTTCCCCATTGGGGTATTTAACCGAGGAAATAGTTACTTTTTCTTTACTTTGTTTAAGTTGGTTTGCTAAAATTTACTTGATTTGGTTACTACCTTCAAAATTGTCTAACCGTAATCTCCGTATTTGAAATTGTGTTTTTACGTCTCTTAATTCATTAAATTTTGTTTTGGTGTTCCTCAGCTCATTCAATAAGTGTTCCTCATTTGAGGTAACAAGCGCTGCTTCTAAAGTTTTAATTTTATTTTCTAATTTGGTCTCAAGTTTTTGTTCCTTTTTTATGTGACGAATATGAAATTATTCTTCCTCGTATTACAGCTTTTGCCATTTCCCAGAGTACACATGCAGAGATGCCGGGCAGATTGTTTATCTCGATAAATGTTGTCCATTCTTTTTTAAGGAATTCTATAAATTCTGGATCTGTGAGCAATGATGTATTTAATCTCCACCGTCTATATGGTGGTACTCCTGTTTTAACAGTAACGGTCATAGTGACAGGCCATAGTGGTAAGGAAAAAGTCTATACGTGAATGAGAGTGGTGAGCTGGTGAAACATAAATATATTCTTTGAGACTGGGATGATAAGACCGCCAAGCATTGCACATGCCAAAGTCAATCATGTATTGTTTTATTATTTCCGATAACTGACAAAAACGATTACTAGCTGCTTTACTGAGTCGATCTAATTCTGGATCTAGTACTAAGTTAAAGTCTCCTCCTACTACAAGTTTTGTGTCTGAGTGTACTGATAGTGCTGTAAAGAAGTGTTGGAAGAAGGATGGGTCGTCCCTATTTGGACCATATATATTCGCAAAACATATCTCTTTGTTATATATTAAAATTTAGATAATTATGAATCTTCCTTCTGGGTCTGTGATGATGTCCTTGCAAGTAAAGTTTATTCGTTTGCTAAATAAAATTGCTACACCTTTTTGTTTTGAGTTATAATTAGCAGGGGTGGAAGTAACAAATTACAAATACTCACGTTACAGTAATTAAGTAGATTTTTTGGGTACTTGTACTCATAGTTTTTCAAGTGTGTAATTTTATTTGTACTTGAGTACAATTTACACCATGTAATCTACTTTGCTACTTTGGCACAGGTGTCTGGAAGTACTACACAGTGGAGTACAAACTAATTTATAGACTGAAGATTTGGAGACAAAGAAGCCAAAATGGAGCCAAACGGAGCCAAACGAAGCCAGATAGACTCTGTTAATTTAGAAAACCAGCTCTTGCTGAAACTGAACAAAAGGTTCAGAAAGTGTGACAGAAATGCTATTATGTCTAAGAGTTTAAGACACTTACCTGCCTGTTGTTCGCAGTGTATTGGGAAAAGTTTAAACTGTTCTATGTATGTTCAAAAACATTTTTGTCATTGTTTTAACAAACAAAATTCCTGATTTATAACTACATTTATTTACAAAAAAGTTTTTGAGAAGAGTACTTTGTACTTTTACTCAAGTATTTTTTTAACACCAGTACTTTTACTTGTAATTGAGTACATTTTAACCAATGTAACAGTACTTGTACTTGAGTGCAAATTTTCAGTACTCTTTCCACCTCTGATAATTAGTCAATTATACATGAGGAAATTGTGGTGACTTTAATGTGTTCTGTCCTGTTTTGGATATATGAGTTTCCTGCAGTAGGATAATATCTGCCTGTAACGTTGTTAAATATTCCAAGATTTTATGTCTTTTTGCATATGAACCAATTCCATGCACATTCCAAGTGACAAAGTGTAATGAGTTCATGCTAAACTAACTTAAGCTCACTCGAGTGTAATCCAATGCTATATTGGAAAGGTGCATGTGTGTGCGTGAGGTTATAATAACAGGGTGTGTGCGTGTTTGAGTTGGCGTATGTGTATGTTAATGTGTGAAAGTCTATGTGTTTGTGAAGATGAGGAGATGTGGGCGTGTCTGAGTGGGCGTGCATGTATGCGAATGTGTGCGGGCATATAGTGTATGTTAGACTATTTCCCGATAAATCATTTATAAACGTCAATACTGATATGATACAATTAGAACAACAACGGCGACACCAATAACGACGACAACAACAGCAACAAACACTGTAGCGGCTATTGTGAAACATTAAACAAATAGATTTAAGGAATAGAAAATGTTCCGGCATTTGCTGTCCTTAGGTAAACGGTTGATAAGTTAACATTAACATAACATCCATTTAACATTCAGAATACAAATCCATCACGCTCCTAAACCATGTGACCTGATGACATCAAACCAATTGTACAGCATAGAGACTATTGTCCTACATATGTCACAAGGCTTGATTTTTCAAAATTATCTTTCATACTTTTTAATATTGATAAAATACCTTAAAAATGCATATAAATCCATTACGCTCCTAACCCATGTGACCTGATGACATCAAACCAATTGTACAGCATAGAGACTATTGTCCTACATATATCACAAGGCTTGATTTTTCAAAATTATCATTTGTACTTTTTTAAATATTGGAAATACTAAAAAATGATATCATCATCTTGATATCATCAGGTCACATGGTTTAGGAGCATAATTGATTTATATGCATTATTATAGTATTTTTAATATTTAAAAAAGTACAAATGATAATTTTGAAAAATCAAGCCTTGTGACGTATGTAGGACAATAGTCTCTATGCTGTACAATTGGTTTGACGTCATCAGGTCACGTGGTTTAGGAGCGTAATGGATTTGTATTTTGAATGTTGAATATCAAACTAACATATCAACCGTCTTAGGCAAAGCCGTCTATATGTGGGCTGTGCACTTAAAGTCTCTATTAAATGCCCATACCTGCTATTTGATTTGTTACTTGATAATTGAAGTTTGTTTTACCTTAGTCGGAGGTGCCTCACTAAAGCCAGGGGGTGTTTTCCTGGCGGCGGAATAGTTGTCCATTAACATAAAGTTTATCTACTGAAATTACCGCGCGGGCTCCCTCGCCTATGAAATTTTTCCGGGGAGCAAACAAGATTTTGCGACGATCCAGAATTTCTTTTGGGAACTGATCGTTTACGCTGAAGTCCGTTCCTCTGAGTTCCCTGCCTTGACTTCTTACCATCTCCTTTTGTTTGTAGTGTTCAAACTTAGCCACGATCGGTCTTGGACGATGAGCTTCCCTCCTCAAACCTCCTATGCGGTGGACACGGTGATAGGTGATGTTTTTAATAGTGTCTGGAGGAAGTGTGAGGTGGTGTTCGATGAAGTCTCTGACGGTGGTTTCGGCGTCGTCTTCTGCGCGCTCTGGGATTCCGGCGAAAACGAGATTGTCCCACATGCTCCTCGCTTGTGCGTCGAGGAGAATGGTTTCTTTCATTTGCTTATTCTACTTGGAGAGTTTCGCCATTCCTTCCTTGAGAGATTGTACCGACTCTCGGAGAATCTTGTTTTCGGATGCAAGCGATTCTACCTGTTGCCGGCTGTACTCTAGAGATTCGCACAGCGCTTGAAACTCTCTGTGGAGGACTTCGACCAGGGCGAGCCGAGCGTCGAAACTGGTAGGTTCATTGTTAATAGATTCTAGGATCTCACCATAATCTTTATCCGGTGACGAAGGGCTGTTAGCAGAACAGTCCGAGCGGGTTCTCTTCGAGGAGTCGCTTGGCTTTTCTTCATAACGACACGTTCGTAACACTCGTCCACGTAATCCTGTAGCTCTTCTATGGTTTCTTCGTCCAGGATGTAAAGATAGTGTACTTTTAAATGCTATTTTTTAGCTAGTTTGAGCAATGATGTTTTTAATCTCCACTGTCTATATGGTGGTACTCCTGTTTAGTGTTGTCAAAAGACCCGGTACTTCGGTACCAAGTCGGTACTAAAAAAATTAAATGTTACGGTACCAGGTTTTCTGAAGTACCGGTGGTACCGAGCACCCGGTCAACCCGCTTCTTGCTGCGCTATCCGATAGGTGCGTATTGTGCAGTTGCGTCTTCTTCGTAAAAGCACAGAGACATGGCGACCGGCGGTGCTGCTGATGAGGCGGCTCTGAATCCGCTCGTTGAAAAGAAAGGAGGAAAGAGCCACGTGTGGAAGTATTTTGTTTTTGCGGCTGATGACAAGGGCAACATCATTGATCACCAGAAACCCATTTGCAAGCGGTGTCATCGAAGTCAAAAGGAGGAAATACATCGAACCTTATAAAACACCTCAAAGACCGTCACCCAGATTTAATGATAGAATTCAAGCAGGTAAGTTTTAATTAGTGGTCCCCTGTTGTTATTGTGCCGATTTTTTTAAGGGGGCATGCAGTGGAACACTGCGTGGTCCCCTATTGTTATTGTGCCGAATTTGTTTTTGTTCTGCCTCAAAACGCGTTGGGGAGAAAAAACGGTAAGACCTACAGCTTTGAAATTTGGCAGGTAGGTCCGGTACCTCACCCACTACTCAGGCAAAAAATTGCACCAAAATAAGCTATATTGCGGTTTTTCAAAAATTTTTGCATTTTGTCCGATTAAATTCGAATTTTAGTTCAATCATAAAAAAATCATATACCATCTTATTCCTTGGGTTAAGACGATTTTTTTAGACCCCTGCATCTAGTTCTGCCATATTTGATTTTTCGCTAATTTGCATAAAATGAAAATTCATCTTTTTCGAACTAGTCCCTGGATTTTTGTCCAATCTGCATGCAACTGGTATTATTTGAATCCCAAGACATTCTTCTTTAATTATTATCAAGCACATTTTTAATTTAGGTCTTCATTTTTCTGTAATATGCAAATAAATGCACAAGACCACACACTGAGTGTCATAGAAATCCGGCTCTCAGTCGGCTACAGCTTTGAAATTTCGTCCTTAAGTCTACGCAATACTGAGGCCAAAAAATATGTGCTACTTTGCCCATATTTCAACATTTAAACATCACTTACTACTCAGGCAAAAAAAAAAAAAATTGCACAACTCTACCACTTGGTGGCGCTAATAAGCTATTATGCGTTTTCCGTAATAACTTTTGAATCGTAGCTCCGATTCTTAAAAACTTATATTATCTTATTTCGTAGGTCAAGACTAAACTTAATAAACCCTCGTATCTATTTTTCCCATGTTGTTTTTTTTTAAATCGGCATAATTACTCAACTAGATCCTGGATTTTTATCCAATCTGCATGTAACTGGTATTATTTGAATCCCAAAACATTCTTCTTTAATTATTATTGAGTATATTTTTAGTTATTTAGGTCTTCATTTGGCTGTAATTTTTAAATAAATGTGCTTGGCTTCGTATAGTAATGCAATGCCAGACACTGAATACATAGAAATGAAATATAGAAATGTAGCTCCTAGTGAGCTATGGCTAATTTTCATAATATGAAATATTATTATTTAAATTTCAGCATATTCTTCTTTAATAGTTATTGAGCATGAATAGTTCTTGAGCACATTTTTCATTTATCTATTCATATGGCTATATTATGCAAATTAATACTTTCAAAGAAATTCAGCAAGACATATGTTTGTACAAAGAAATTTTACTATAATTTACAGTTTTTAAACAATCTCGTATAGTAATTATTAAGCACATTTTTCAGGTATTTCTTCATATGGCTCCAAAGTTTCACTTTAAAGTCGAAGTTACATGAATAACATGACTTGGATAGCATCTGCTCAATTGGAATAGCATAAAGGGTCCATTTCAAAGATGATAAAGGTCCAGTTTGTTGCAGGAGGTTTTCTTAGTGTTGCAATACGTGCAAATGCAACACCTGGTAGTTCTTCTCTTACATTTCTTATTTTACAGTTAAGAGCTGTAGTCAAATAAAATGTTTAAACTACAATACACATGCTTAACAACAGTGCATTTCAAAGATGTGGAAAGTCCAGTACGTGGTAGGAGGTCCTCTTCATACAGTTTTACTGAAAGCTGTTCTGCACCAGCCGGAGAGGCTCTTATGATCTTGGTAGCTGCTGTAATGATGCCCAACATCACAATTACAATGTAATCAACATTACATGAATATTTGACAATGATTAAAGAACTTGACGTTAAAAATTTCAGACAGCTTTCTCTTCCTCGACACCCTCGCATGCAATATGAGTTACGTGATTTTCTCTATCAAAAGTAATTTTAAATTTTACGCCATTAATGAAATGGACGACCAAATCATGTGGATTGTCTGCCAAAAACTCAATATTGTTTTCCTTCAAATATGCCATAAGAGTAGAGTTTGATGTAATTAACTTACTTTCTTTGCCCAACCTGTCACTAAACTGGAATATGCACACAAAACTCCTGAGAAAATTAGACGTCTTTTGATTCATGTTGCAGGCTTCACACTTGTACAAAGTTGTATTTGGTTGCATATGTAACTGAGTAACACTGCACAAAGAACACTTGATGCTAAGATTGACCTCGACAGCACTAATATGGTCTATTATTGCTGTCAGATTTTTGTCCTCAATATCATTCAGTGTATCCTCAACATGTAAATCCTCTGTTTTTTCAAACACCGTTTCTTTGGTAGTGGTCAGCTGAATCTTCCCTTGGCACAAACGAGTTGACAAACAGGAAACTTTGTAAGTTGCCGTAGACTCCACGAAACCGATATTGCTTTCCCAGAGCTGAAGTACAATCTTAGCTGTGCCATCTGAAACACTGCAGCTCTGTGTTTCACGTTCGGTTCCGTGAACTGTGATCATTTTCGGAGAACCCCTCATACCCAACACTTTCTCGTGTACATGGTCCACCTTAAATTAAAACATAAAAAATAACAACATGAATAATGATAAAACTACAATATATTAGCCTAGTCCACAAAACATTATAAATTAGACTTACACGCTTTCCAGGAGACATAGACAATATTTCTTTCAAGGAGCTTTTAGAATGCTGATTTCTTGTTCTACGAGGAAAGTCAACTTGGATCTCAGAAATTTGAGTTTGCATACTGACCATAATATCAAAGGTAGATGTCCCTCTCAAACTTGACAACATAAAATAATTCTAATGTAATTTCAAAAGGCAAAACAATAGACAAGAAATACTAAAACAATAAACAAGACATAATACTCACTGGTTACTTTCTTGACGTTACTCAAATGCAAAGCTGCATTTTTCTCTAATGCATGGAGAAAATGTTGTCGATATGCGCTAACAAAGACAACGGTATCATGATATTCTTCATCAGCGGTCTGAAGAACTGCATTAAAGTACTTGCTTGTTATTCCTTGAAGTTTTTGTGCAGGAAACAGAATGTACGTAACCACAAACAGACTCTATTTCCAATTTCATCTTCTTGGCACTAGTTCCTTCCATAATTAACTGCAGCGATAACCAAACGAACTACTGAAACGTTCTAGAGTACCTAAATTTTTTAGTGATTAAAAACCTTAGGAAAATACGTATTAATACACTCGTTAAACTATGTCATAAATCGAGTTGGCAAAGAGATACTTATGTCGAATACTTATATTTATACTGATACTTCATAGTAGTAAGTAACAATAAACAAACCTAATAAAGAAATTTTATTTTCTTTATTATACCAATTAATAAAAAAAAATAGCATTTTGCCGAATAATTCGCGTAGTACTGCAAACCCATACACCGAGTGTCATAGAAATTCGGCTCTAAGTAGGCAACAGCTTTGAAATTTGAAATTAACTCTACCTAATACTGAGGAAAAGAATTTGTACCACTTTGCCCATATTTCAACAGTATTATTTAAATCTCAGCATATTCTTCTTTGATAGTTATTGAGCACATTTTTCATTCACCTATTGATATGGCTATATTATGCAAATCAATACTTTGAAGCAAATTCGGCAAGACATATGTTTGAATAAGAAAACTTTACTATAATTTACAGTTTTCAGACACTCATAGTAATTATTAAGCCCATTTTCAGATATTTCTTTATATGGCTGCAAAGCTTCACTTCAAATTCGATATGCCGCTATAAACTATTTTAAAGTTAGCCTAATAAGTTTTGAACTGTAAATACGTAGAAAAAAGATGAAACATATCAAATCACAACATATATGTACTTCAATTCGTAAAAAACTGATAAAGCTGCAAACTGTGGTATGGCCTCCCTGTAGTAATTTAAAATATATATATATATATATATATATATATATATATATATATATATATATATATGCATATATATATATATGTATATGTATGTATGTATGTATATATATATGTGTATGTTAGTGGTAAGATAGATAAAATTTTAATCTAGATTAATTTACTTGTATCTTGGAATTAATCTAGATTAATTCATTAAAATGGTTTATTTTACTTCCTGCCAAAGGTATTCAGAATATGCAAAAGTACTCCAAATAATGCAGAGACTAAAAAGCAGTCTTGAGAACGGAATGGGGAAATGTTACGCAGAATAAAGCTCTAAATCTTATGAGAATAAAGGAAATAAAATACGAGAAAAAGTCGTAAATATTTTCAGAATAAACTCGTAGTAATACGAGATTAAAATTGTAGCATTTGAGAAATAAAGTCAAAATACGGAAAATAAAAGTCGAATTTTTACGCAATGTTTAAGATATGTTCTGTATAAGCATCGTCGTCTATGCTTGTAGTGAGTTGAAGGCTTAATGAAGACCTGCAAACATCAACCGTCAAAGGTAAGGTTTATTAAAATCTCTTTAGTATGCATACACATTTGTAAATGTAGTTTGATATAATTTGACAGATCCTCCACATCCATAGTTTCTCGCACTTCAGGATTTTTCTCGAAATATTTCTGAGGTTTACCGTAATATTTCAAGTTTTTTCTCGTGAACATTTCGATTTTATTCTCGTAATATTTTATTCTCGAATATTTCAACCTTTATTCTCGTAAGTCGACTTTTATTCTTGTAGTTTCGAGTTTATTCTCAAATGCAGTTTAATCGTAATCTTAGATTTTTTTTTAAGGTGGCAAATTTAAAACGCCGTCGTAATTTACAACTACTGTATTAACAATTTTTACATGGATAAACTGACAATAGTTTTACAAAATAGTACAATATAAAATCTAACCAACAGATCCCACTATACTAAACACTTGCGGACGGCAGGTGTCTGGAGAGTGCAAGTCTGCAGCCAGACCCTGTTGATACATCCGCGCTAAAATATCAAGGTGAAAGTCATCATAGCTATGCAGTATACACCTGCCCTTCAACCCAACTTTGTGAATACTAATTTTATATTTTTTTTTCATCGCCGATAAGAGTCTCACGTTAACGCAGCACGTTAACGCCGATAACGGCCCACCACTAAGAGATATATATATTCAATTCAATTCAACTAAAATTTATTTATATAGCGCTAACAACAGCTATTGTCACACATAGAATCGGCCTAAACCCCAACAAGCAAGCCTTCCGAGGCTACAGTAAAGGAAAACTCCCCAGGCAGGAAGAAACCTTGAGAGGAACCAAGACTGAGGCACCTCCTCCCTTCTGCTTAATCGGTGCACTAAACATTTAATGTACAACAAGCAAATAGTTCAAGATGAGTTGTTAGTTATTTAAAGGAAGCAAAAGACACAAAAATAGTCCATGGATATTTCTGAATCTCAAGTTAGTTGATGGCCACTTCTAGTAGGACCCTCTCTCTGTAAATATTAAGCTGAACAGTTCAGTATTGTGCCGCTAAGCCAGTAGACGCCCATAGGGTCCAATCTCAGTTGGTTTCATGATGATGTCCCCAAGGAGTCCTGGGTGGGTTCAGTGGGTCAGGATCGCCTGAGGGCGACAAGGTCAAGCGTCAGCTCAGGACGTCTCTGGGACTCCTGGTGAGTTCGGGTTGATCAGCCAGCTTGGTAGGCCGAGATGGGGTCGGTGTCAGCTCGGGCATTCCCGAAGAGTCCCGGGAGGGTTCGGGTCAAAATGCCTGTCCCAGGATCAGCTCGGGACCAGCCTCGAAAAAAGAAGAAGAGAGAGGAGAAAGTTAAGTGGCCCCTAACCCCAACCCTGGCAATGCTAGAGGCTATGGCAGCTTAGCTTAGAAGGGAGAGCTGGAAGGCACACTGACATGAGGGCTTTTAGGCTCTCGGCATCACACCAAACCACCGCTTGCAAACTTGGAGTAATCAGCAGAGTGGTAGGATGACAGCACCAATCCCCTTTCACCTTTTTTAATTCAAATCAGACCATGGAACCCCCAGATTCGCTTAACTAAGGTGTACAATTTTAATAAATCCTAAAGACGATCAAACAAGGTGCCCAAGCCTTGACTTAAAAGCAGATTGCTTGAGTTCAACACCAACGGTAGTTTATTCCACACACCAGGTGCCTTTGATGCATAACATTTTCCCCCCACGGTAACGTTTTTATTCTCAGTATGGCTTAAAGATCTGGCGTTTTACAATGGGTTGTGAGGCGCGAATGTAAGTGCAAAGAGGTTACTCACATAATGCGGCGTAAAGGACCATTGGCTTTTTGAAAACAAGAGGAAGTACTTTTATAGTTGACACGAAATTACTTGGCAGCTGTGTGGAGCGGAGGTATAGGTTCTGGAAGATAGCATCTGTTTTTAGTTTTAGGAGGACTCTGCCGCTGCATTCTTAAACTATTAGCTTGTTTATTTACAACCTATTTGACAACTCATGGAGAATAAGACATTGCAGTAATCGAGTTTTGAGGTAATAAAATGCATGAACCAGTTTCTTCTGCATTCTTGAAAGTTGATAGCACGCTTTCTTAGTTTAATAACATACGAGTTGGAAAGAAAGGAGAAAAAGTGCACTTCAATGTTATAGCCATGCACATCAAATGAAAGATTAAGTTCCAAAAGTAACACCAAGGCCTTTTTTAGACTATTATTTGGTACAATGGGATAATCCATCAAGACTGGACCAGATGCTGTATAGTTGACTTCTGGTATGCCAGTAAGAAGGACCTCAGTCTAGTTCTAGATTTAGCTGAGCAGCTTGTCCCACATCCACTTTACAAAGCATTTTTCATACATATTATGTATATATATATATGTATACATATATATATATATATATATATATATATATATATATATATATATATATATATAATTGTTATTTATTTATTTATTTTCTTACCTCAAACGCTTGTAGAAAAAACCAGTAAGAATTTCACAGCTTTGAAATTTGCAGGTAGGTCCAAAATTCCCCACCCACTACTCAGGCAAAATTGCACCAAAATAAAGCTGCCTTGCAATTCTTTTCCAAAAAAAAGTATTTTGTCGAATAAATTCGTGAACTGTAGCTCTGATTCTCAAAATTGCATTATCTTATATTCTTTTGGTTTTCAAGACTTAATTTTTAGACCCTCAGATCTATTTTCTCGTCAGACGATTTTTAATTTAAAGAAATAAATCCTGTACCTTTTTCTGAACTCGTCCCTGACTATTCAATCTGCATGCAACTGGTATCACTTGAATCCCAAGACACTCTTCTTTAATTATTATCGAGCACATTTTTAATTTAGGTCTTCATTTTTTTGTAATATGCAAATAAATGGGCCTGTCATGAGACTGCAAAACCCACACTGAAAGTGCCTATAGAATTTGCTCTGTAAGTAAACAGCTTTTGAATTTG
Source organism: Distichodus sexfasciatus (assembly GCA_032718565.1). Taxonomy (NCBI): domain Eukaryota; kingdom Metazoa; phylum Chordata; class Actinopteri; order Characiformes; family Distichodontidae; genus Distichodus; species Distichodus sexfasciatus. The sequence goes on along the minus strand of JAVGVS010000216.1, from coordinate 603,758 downwards.
GCAGGTAGGTCCTTGACTCTGACTCAATACTGAGGAAAATGAGTTACTTTACTTTTGATTTTTCCATATTTCAACATTTCAAATGCCAATGACTTTCTCAGGCCAAAAAACAAAAAATTGCACCAATTTCTTACCACTTTTGCATGCATGTTTATTATGCTTTTTTCATAATTGCACCACCTCTACCACGGTGGTGCTAATAAGCTATTATATGCCTGTAATAACTTTTGAATCGTTGTTCCGATTCTTAAAATGTATTATCTTATTTCTTAGGTCAAGACTTAATCTAATGAAACCCTTAGATCTATTTCTTCTTCCCATATTGATTTTTTTTTTTCTTAATTCCATAACTGAACCACTAGATCCTGGATTTTTATCCAATCTGCATGTAACTGGTATTATTTGAATCCAAGACATTCTTCTTTAATTATTAGTATATTTTAATTTAGGTTTTCATTTGACTGTATTTTTTAACAAATGTGCTCGGCTTCATATAAATGCAATGCTGTTACCACTGAAAATCATAGGAAATCTAGCCTTCCAGTGAGCTACCACAAATTTTCATAATATGAAATTCCTTATTATTTAACCACCATATTCTTTCTTTAATAGTTGAGCACATTTTTTCATTTACCTATTCATATATGTATTATATTATGCAAATATGAAACAAATTCAGCAAGATATATGTTTTAGACACTCTTATAGTAATTATTAAGCCCATTTTCAGGTATTTTTATATGGCCAAGCTTCACTTCAAAGTCGAGTATCCCACTTGTTGGCAACTATAATAAACTACATTTTTAAAGAATTTTAATAGGTTTTGAAATCAGAACATGAGAAAAAAAAGATGAAAGATATCAACTTCAAATATATATATACTCAATCTGTAAAAAACTGATAAAGCTGCAAACTGCATGGCCCCCGTAATCACTGCTTGCAGTTATATTTTTATTTTATATTTATAGCTTTTGTTATAAAAAATATACCCTATATTAATTTGAATGTCGGATTGAAATAAACATTGCCATTTGCTTAGTTAATCGTTAGCATAAGCTCGGCTAAATGCCACGCAGTATCAGAATGTGCTTTTAAAGAGGCTTAAATGACCTGAAGCTTTTAAATGATCTAAGGAAATAAAAATATAAAAGGAGGAATCAAATGTATGGTTAATGTTTGTATTCCTAAAAATCGTCCACAGAAAAGCAGTTCTAGGCTATAGCTTATTTTAAGTAGTTTGATTAAATAAAAAGTCCAGTCAAATACAGTCCTGTATAGTTTGGTAAGGTTTTTACAATAAGATGGTATTTATCTATTTACATGACTTCATATGTTATCTAACATCAAGTTACAGTGAGTGAACATTAATTAATGTGTGAATGTTATTTTATACAAACACTTGTTTGTTCATGTTTGTTCATTGTGCAAGTAATGTCAACAGGTACAACTTTTAATTTAACAAAAACAAATATCACATTTTTAAATTAAGAAGAACAATTGTTTATTGTTGTCAGCTTTTAAATGAATCTTTTCGTAAAGTGTTTTAATAATATGTCGCCTGTGTAAAATTGATATCATACACTCTAATATAAGCAATCTTATCTAAGTTTATTATAAAAGCTGAGGTTTTATGGCTTACTGAAAAATATATAAAATTATATAAAATAGTTTTTACTGAAGGATATTATATTTCCTTTACAGCTGCAGGCTGAGGAAGACCACGAACCACCAAAGCAAACTCCTAAGCAGACAACGACTACAGATGCATTTCAGCAGCAGAAGTAGCATGACAAAAACTCACCTGAGGCAAGAAAACTGAACCGAGCTGCTTGCTGAATTCATATGTATGGATCGCCAGTTGGCAGTTGAAAATGGGTTCCAATAAATGCTTATCACCTCAACCAAAATACCAGCCTAAACCCAAACTTTTTTATGTACACTGAGATTCCAATGACACCAGAGACCTCATAAACCAGCATCTTGGAGAGAAACCGTTTTACAGCTGCAATAACAGATCTTTGGGACAGCAGAACTGCAGACACTTTCATGTCTGTAACTCTGCAGTACACATTACTAAATCGTGGAAATTCAACTTGGTAAGTCATGGCTGTGGTCTTAACACCCCATCACACTGCTGGAAAGTTTGAAGGAGGCCTTGAAGAGGAAACTTGAAGACTGGAAGTCGGACATTAAATGTCAGGCATCACAACAGATAATGCCACAAATAACAAAAAAAGCCTTTTGAAGACTACTTCCTGGATTCTGTTTGGACACAAATTCCACCTTTGCTATAAATAAGGCATTAGAGATAAAACACAGGGTCTGCACTGTCAAGTCTTCAAAACTATCTCTGTTCACAAGATCAATTAAAACTTTCACGACAGCTGGCCAAAAAACAGACAGATCTGTCCTCTCCAGACCACAAACTCATTCATGATGAACCCACTCGATGGAATTCTTCATACGATATGGTGGAACGTTTCTTGAAGCAGCAGTAGGTTGTCTGTGCAGTGCTGGCTGAAGACAGGAAAAAATGGTATCTGATGCCAAAGACACTTGACATTACAGTTTTAGAAACTGTTAAAGCAGTCCTTGAGCCACTCAGTCCTTTTACAGATGCACTTAGTGGGGAAAAACATACAACCCTGTCCTCAGTCTTGTCAAGCATTTCCAGAAGATATATGAATCTGCATTAGCCCAGGAGATGAGGGAAAAGATAACCGAGTATCTTCAGCATTGCTATGGTGACCTACAGCTGCAGCTTCTTTTGAACACTGCAACTTATCTTGATCCAAGATTTAAGGGAAAGCTACTTCTTTTAAGGATGATGAAGCAAAGTCTCCTGATGAGGGTGAGGAAAATGGGCAATGAAGGAAGTGCATGTCAGGTCTCTGGAGAGTCGAGTCAAGTCAGGCCATCAAAAAAATCCAAAACTGACCTGAAGCATCTGCTTTCCTCCATACAAGGGAAAAGAAAGAAAAAAGGAGAACCACATCCTCAAGTCACGCACAGCTTGCAGGTGACCAGTTAAATGGTGAGTTCTGTATACGGTCAGATGCCTGAGGTCAGTGCTGAGGATATCCAATTTTCCTGGTGGAAAAGAAATATGGGTACACTACCCCAACTATCAGAGTTTGCCAGGAAGTATCTGTGCATTGCTGCATCAAGCTGTTCATCTGAACGAAAGCTCGCACGCAGGGTACATTGTAAGCCCGAGACGCTCAAGACTGACTCAGGAACACGTTGATATGTTAGTGTTCCTTTCCGAAAATCTGGAAATGGCAAAAAAACTAATTTAAGGAAAACTGCAGGCAAGTGAAGTTTTGGGTGAAAATTTAAGCACAGAGTAAGTGAAATTGTTTACATTTTTTTTTTGGTAAACATATTCTTTTCAATGCTTGTAATTTATTTAGTTATTTAATTACTCAAATGTTTAAACTGCTCTTAGGTTTTGTTTTTATTTATAATAATATTAAAGTATTGTTCAGTCACATTATTATTTTGTTTAATTTTATGGCTAAATGTTTGCTTATAAATAAGAAGAGCGTGTTATTCAATGTTTGTTTACTTTATTGTTTGCTGGTTAATAAAAAATAGCTTGTTGTTCAATTCATGTTTTTGTGTTTTGCTTTGCAATTCTAAATTTTGGCAATTTATGAACCCGCGTGGATTTTCACCGGTATTAAGGTAAAATTTAATATCGAAATTTTGGTACCAGACAACACTACTCCTGTTTCTTAACAATAACGAAGTTAGTTTGTTTGTTTGTTTAAAGGAGTGCCATCATGTTGGATAACGCACAGCTCTCGCGAGGTCTCACAGCATTCTCGCTATAAGATTTATTGCCAAGAAGAAGAAGAACATCGAAATATCCTCGACCTAACACAAAGAATGGTTCAGATGCTTCACCGTATATTGTAATTTCTTTATAATTATGCATGTGACAAATAAAGAATCTTGAATCTACAGGACCCAGGCCATCGGGAAATGTAAGGAGATATTTATTGTATACAGTATTTCCCCGCTATCAAACTTTAGCCGTGATAGTCTATACCAAATGAACAATTAAAACTAAAATATAGAAGAAGAAACCACTGTATGCAGTGTGGAAAATAAAATATCTTATCTTGGGAAATAAGTATCTATTTCATGACAAGAAACAGCAGTGGATGCAGTAAACTTATGTAGCAAAGGTTTTTGATATGTTATTTAATTATATTGTATTTATACTGAGAAGATATTTAACTTAATACAGACATATCAAGATTCTTCAATATTCACTAACTGTCACATATCTGCTATTGCATAAAAGTCCCCTATTGATCATCTAAAGGTTGACAGCCACTGTCCATATTATTGTTCATTTATTATTTCTGATTTCAGTTTTGCATTTCATGTTTAACCTTTTGTAATATCATAAAGATTTTATTTTATTTATTTTGGGAGATAATTAAGATGTTGGAAGCCGCATTTTGAATTACGAAGACTGTAGTGAGAGCCTGCACCATCTGACAGAACACCCTTTTTGGGGAATCTTTTTCTATGAGTCAAAGCCTAACTAAGCGAGACAGCCGTAGCTCACTACGGTTGACTGTTATGTTTGTATGAAACGCAATGCAAATCAAATGAAAGTGTTTGAAGCTAAGGTAGAATGTAGAAACTCTTGTGTGCTGTGTGTGTGTATTAGAGGTGTGAACCTTCACTGGTCTCGTGATTCCGTTTGATTATCAGGTCAGCGATTCGATGCGAGATCTCGATGCGTCGCGATGTATCACGATGCAGCCCATCAAGGTTTTATGCATTACTCATATTGTTTTCAAATACAAATACAAGTAGTGAGATGTAAGTCTCTTGTCTGTCCCCAGTTCAACATAAACATACAGACGTTAGATAGGAAAAAGGTAAAAGTAACCAACGCTTTTGTCACTCCACCATAAATGTTATAATGGTATGTTACCATTTTCTCAGTTTACCTGTGTAGTATTCTGACACTCGTCTGCAAGCTGTTTGAGGATTAAAACTAATATAATAAGTATCAACCTTACATGCTACCATCAGAGGATCAACAAAGCACGAACGTAATGGATGATTATGCAGATATTACAAAGTTTAATTCTAAATATCAGTTATGTTGAATTGGGGACAGAAAAGTGGGCAAGGGAGCCATTGATTGTGTGCTTATAAATTATAATTATAAGGTTGATAAACTATAACTTGGCGCTACTCCGTCAGCTGTTCCTCTTCCTCCATCATCTTTGGTTTTTCTGTAAAAACTGTCTGTAGTGTGCAGTCAATCACAAAACCAGGAGCCATCGGCCAATAGGAATCGCAGGCAGAAACAGCCGAAACCCCGCCCCCAAACTGCCAAAACCCCGCCCCTTTCCAACTCAGCTGCAGAAAATCTCACTCGAAAGCAAAAAAGCCGCCGTCGGTAATTTACTTTTGCGCGCGGGTTGATGTTTAACATTGAGAGGTGAAAGACATTTGAGAGAGGAAATACAGTTTGCGCCAAGAATATATTATTATTGCGGAAATTTACTCCTCCAATTACTCCGCTGCCCTGAGGAGATGAGACATTTCTATCCGAGCAGCGCCGTACTCACATCAGGCAGCCACAGTCACTACCGAAACTAAGAATTTTTATTCCGCCGCCAGAAAATCACCAAACAACGTCATTATGATATAATCGATTATGTCCTGCCACTGCATCGATGCAGAATCGTCTGCGTCTGCATCGCGATGCATCAATTATAAGATTCATTTCAACACCCTAGTGTGTATGTAAGTGTGTGCATGCATGGGCCCCTATTATTTTGTGCTTGGACCCCTAATATCAGCTAATAACACACTAGAGGTGGGCTTATACATTGATTTTATTGATTAATTTGAATGTACAGTTCAGGACGACAAAGTTTTTATGAAAATTCCATTTTTATTACTTATTTACACGCAAGCGCTAAAGCGGAACTGATATGACGATCGCTCTGGCTAATGGGTAAATTAGCTGCGGCGCATCTAAACACTGTAGCAGATCTGTCAAACAACATGGCAACGCATAGGAAAAAGCTGGAGCTTGTGCCTGCAGCGTGTTGCTACATCTGTAGTATGAAATTGGTTCTGTTTTGTGCGGTCAGACACAGATTCAAACAAGTCCTCGCGTAAAAGTCTGTTTAAAAACTGTTGCAACCAAAGGAAGCAGCAAGATAAATTTATTCCAGCACCTAAAGCAGAGGCACGCAGCCGAGTGGGAGAAGTGCAGCTCTCAGTAAATGAAAATAGTCAGAAAGACTTCAGCACAGCATCCAAAGTTGCTAAGCAACTGCCCCTGACGCTTTTCAAACCAGCGCCAGATAAGAACGGTCACAGCGAAGTTATGATAATAAACGCTGTCGCGAGGTATAGGGTCCTATGACGAATCGCGAATTCAACAAATAAAAATGGAATCGCTAGAAATGCTTTTGAATGTTGTATAATTTATTGATATCGGTGTGTAAGGTGCCAAAGCAATGGTTTCTAATCAGTTTTGGCTTACTGCAGCCCCCTGTACGTGTTATCTCTTCAGACGGGACTCAGCTTTCCACACACACAAAGGCACAGGCACAGAGGGGGAAAAGTCAACGGCCACATATGGCGTAAGAGGCTGAAACAATCAAGCCCTGTAAAAATGTGTTAGTGCTAAGTTCAGAGCAGAATAATACCCAAACATTTTTATGAATCGATTACAAGCAACTTTGTAAGTTTTGCCAGCACACGAGCAGACTGCACCTCGCAAGAACACGCGGGATAACCAGTTTCTGTGCACAATCTGAATTTCAGAATTGGCTGCCATTCAATTCATGAGCTGGAATTTGAATTGAATTGACTCTGCCCCACAGGAAGTTGAATTTGAATTGGAGTTGGAATGACAGGAAGTGGAATTAAACTCATGAAGTAATTCAAGACATTCCACACAGTCATAAGCAACAGAAAGAAATGTTGAATTCACATACAAATACATTAATTTTGTAATTTAATAGCATAATTTCATCACACATAACTAGTCACTCCTCAACCCTGCATACATTTTGTTCCAACATATAGATAATGATCAAATTCAAATTCAAACAAATGTCCACCTCAAATTGTTTGGCAAACATTTTAAATACTTGGTTAAAGCAAAGCATTCTGATATGGAGTCACGTTCCATTGTGTTCCACAAAATTACAATTCCAATAAATCAAACTTAACTATGTGTTCTGTGACTAGAGCTTTTAACATCTATTGGTTAAAGCTATTTCCTGTTAATGTAATCTGGTACAAGTAGTTCAAACTAATATCATTTATAGAATATGTAATGAAATCATATCTGACATATACTGTAAAGCTTCATTGTTAAACACTTCACTTATGTATATGAATTTCTTTGAATTTGTATTGAATTGCAATTCTGCTTCCTGTAATTCAATTTCAATTGTAATTCTAGATCCTGTTTTGACATCATCCAAATTCAATTCAAATTCAAGAATTGACAATCTGGAATTTAGGAGTCATTCTCAATTCAATTCTGAATTGTGCACAAGCCTGGTGACGACCACTTACAGTCAAAAACTCACATCAGAAACGTTTGCTTTGGCAATTTAAAAACAATGTTTTTGTTGCTTGAGGTAAAGGTTTTACCAAAGCAGAAAATGTTGAATTTGAATAACATTGATACTACATGTTGAAGTTGAATAATAATATCAATGTGAAATTGTTTCTATTGCATTGTTCTCTCGCCCCATCCACTCCATAATTAGACACTTTTAGGTGAATAAATATGATTATAATAAACACAGAATTCAGAAGAATAAAAATGGAAAAACGCACTGGGGAAAAAATAAAAACGAACAGGAAAACAGTAACGGATTTCATAGGGCCTATGTATATTGCGTGTAAAGTTATTATGGTGCTCCATACATACCAGAAAAAAGCCGGGATCCATTAACATGCCAAAAGTTTTAGACCCAAAGTATGAGCTTCCAAGCCGCAAATATTTTTCTGAAGTTGACTTGCCACAACTGTATAATGAAACGCGTCAAAGAATCGGTAGAGAGCTGGAGGAGGAGATAAATATTATTCAGCCACAACTAACATGTGGTTTTGAACCATTTATTTGTCATCTGTAGTTTGATTTGAGTAGGGAGGAGAAAAATCGATAAAATCGAAAATCGGATTTATTGTGAATAAATTCGAGATTTTATTTTGTGCCATATCGCCCAGCTCTAATAATAATAATAACAATAACAATAATAATAATAATAATACACAATAATAATAGTCTGGGTTCAGACCTCACCGAATGCAGATTTGCTTCAGTCACTTTCTGCCCGGAGATCCAAACCTCTACTGACTCTACTGAATATTAAATCAGAGGTTTTAAGACTTTTTCCTTCTCTTTCCTCTTTTTGTAATTGTTCAGTTGTTTTCTTTTCTTTCTTTCTTAGTAGTAGTAGTAATAGTAGTAAGAGCTTTTGTCAGGCACAAGCTTGTGCCCTAAGTTTTAGAAGTCATAAGAAATTTTCAGAAAAATGGGAAATAAGAATAGCCAAAAAACATAAAGGATCGATTGATAATTGGGATTTAATTTCATATTGAAAGTGTTTAAAATTCTCCCTTACATGGCTGCGTGTTACACTCATACACAGGTGACAAATACTCCCAGCAGCGACAGAGAGCGACGCCTGAAAAGATGTCCGTAAAACCACCCAAAAAGCAGACAAAAATAAGAACTAATCCTACTTTACATGGGGAAAATCGTAAGCATTCCATACACGCATCATATAATAATGGTGAAAAACAATAACTGCAGTTAAGGTCGCCTTCTACTCAGCCATGAAGTTCAATTTCGTCACGCCACGGCGGGTCTACATCCCACCCCACGCCGACAGGTACAGCTTTTATCCGAACTGCACGTGCTGCGTGCGCTCCAAAACAAACACCGGACGAAATACCATTGTGGCAGGACTTGGAATATGCCATCTCAGACAAGTCATGCCAACTTTTATCAACACGCGGGCATGCCCGACAAGGAAACAACATACTGACCACCGTTGCACGCCGCATAAGCATGCTTATAAAGTTTTCCGCCGGGCTTTCAGAAATCTGACCATTCCCACATTTTTCTCATACCGAATATCAACAAAGCTTTCATCGTGAGGGCGCCAGTCGCGGGAGGGGAGGTGCAACGCTGGTCTGCCCAATCAGAGGCTATTACGCTAGGACGCCGATGACGAGACTGGGACATGTTCCGGAGCTCGCGAGATTTCCATATCAACGAAGCTTCAGGATAGTAGTTAGCTTCTGTTAGCAAGCTTGCGAACGAAGACATCCCCCAACGGTGAGAGTTAAACCTTCAACCAGAAGCCGGGATAGATCAATTCGCGCTGCTGTGAACGCTCGGACTAAAGCGTTATAACGGCGCTTCAATTACTGGCGATATGAGGCTTATAAAGCTGCCTCCTACGAATCTCGTCATTGGATTCGAAGCTTCTGTGTCGTTAACTTCAAACAGCTTAATCGAATCACAACTTCAACAGGAGACGATTTAAGCTTGTGGCATGGACTGCACACTATTACGGACTATAAAGCTAAAGACACCGCGACGATCGGCGCCGACTCCGCATTTGCCAACGAGCTGAACGCTTTCACGCCTTTTCAAGGTTAGCCAGGCGGCTATTGCCGCCTGCGCCGGCCGGGCGACTGAGGACGGTGGACGCCATCAGCATCGCAGAGCACCTGACGGCTCAAGACGCGCTGAGGAGGGTGAACATTCAGGAAGGCGGCGGTCCAGACGGTATCTCCGGCGCTCATGCGTTGGCAAGAGACCAACTGTCAGGTGTGTTCACCTCCATCTTCAACGAGTCTCTGGCGAAGTCCGTGGTCCCCACCTGCTTCAAAAAATCCACCCATCAGCCTCTGCGTTGCCCAAGAACAACAAACCTTCATGCTCCGGAATGACTCACCGCCTCCTGTTGCACTGACATCGGTAGTTATGAAGGTGTTTGGAAAGACTGATCAAGCACATCATTTCCTCCTCCATCCCAAGTAAGCACCACGACCAGTCCAGTTTGGTTTACCGCTCCAACAGATCTACAGAGATGCTATCTCTCCCACGTCCTGCACACTCTCTCAGCCACGTGAACGAGAAACAGGGTAACTATGTGAGATTGCCTTTATCGACTTCAGCCTGCATTCCAACACAATAGTGCCCTATAGACTGGTTTACAAGCTGAGAGACTCCAGGACTCAACACCTGCTTTGTGCATGGGGTGCTGGATCATCACAGGCAGATCTCAGGTGGTGTGGGCGGCAGGTGTGTTCTGCAGCATCACCACCAACACAGGAGAGTCACCTTGGCGGTGTGTGCTTTTCCACTGTTGTACTTCACTATACACTTCTGACTGTGTGGCCACTCATGACTCCAACAACATTTCGTCAAGTTTATGGATTTACACAGTGGTGTTAAGCCACCTCCAACAATGACAGAGACGGCTCACGTGATTTAGGTGGAGAACCTGGCACTCTTGGCAGTGTCAGAAAACTGCCTCAAGCTGAACGTCAGTGAAGACGGCGAGCTGATAGTGGACTTCAGCCGAGACAGCGTTAACTACAGACCCCCACCATCATCAACGGTGTTCGTGAAAAAGGTGTTCTTCAAATACCTTTGGCGTGCATATCTCTGAGGACTCTGACATGGGCTGAACATATCAATGTTCAAGTCAAGAAGGCAAAGCAGCGCTTCTGTACCACCTTTCTCGAAGCTGGCGTAAAGTTTCGGTTTCCTGCTGTTCTGGAAGTTTTCACTCTGGTGCTGTGGAGAGCATCAATACTCAGAACATTCTGTCCTGGGTACGGAACAGCTGTGTCGGACCCCAGAAAGCTTCCTCCAGAGAGTGATCCAGGCAGCGGAGGGCTGCACGCCAGCTCTACCTTCCCTGCAGGACACTTATTCCGCAAGAGATGTAGTAATCAGGGCAATCAGGATTATAAAAGACTCATCTCACCCAGGAAACAGACTTTTCCAATTCCTGCAATCAGGCAGAAGGTTCCGCACCATCATGGCCAAAACAGAGAGACTCAGGAGGAGTTTCTATCCTCAGGCCATCTGTTTTCTAAACCAGGACATGCCTTTTTTTTTCTTTTTTTTTCTGTGTTGATCCTGCCACCACCCCCCCCTCTTTCGAGTAAGGCCTAACTTTATTCATTTATTTATTTTTTCCACTAATTAAAATACTTAAACAGGATAACTAAGGTTGGATCAGAGAGGCAACAGAGGGGGAGGAAGAAGAAAAAGGAAGGGAGAAGAGGGAAAAGAAAGAGAAAGAAAAGAAAGGAAAAGAAGGGTAGAGAGGGAGGAAAAAAAAAAAAAGGGTATTCTGCTTCCATACCTGCTGACAAAAATAGAACACAGGGGAGACACAACAGCAGAGAAATTGCAGCAACAACCACCCATCTGCAATTTGAATCAAGAGTAAATACTAAATGTTACTGAGCAGCGCATTACAAATATTACAGAATATATTTTGAAGGGACAGCAGATCAAGACAGTGTGTATTCAGGAGCACCTTGCTTTTTACACCAATGTGGATGCTTGTGTCCACACCTGTGTGTGTGAGCGCTTGAGTTCATAAGGTTCCTCCATAGAAATGTTTAGTAGTGCAGGGGAACCTCAAATTGACCTGCAAGGTATGGAGCAGACACGAGGAGACCTCCGCCCAGACCTGGGAGGCCCCCAGGGCCGGGAGTCCCAGGAGAAACACCACCGAGAAGTCTGGAGGTAACCTCCCAGAAAAGGCAGAGGATAGCCCGGAGTGGTCATCCAGCAGTCAAGAGGCGCGAGACGCTTCCCAGGGGCTATGGCGACAGGTCCGCAGGCCCGCCGGGCGCCGCCCACCCCAGGTAGTCCGTCCCGCCCGCCAAGATCCAAGGCTCCCCACCCAGCTGGCCCAGTGAGCCAGGGAGGCTGCCCCGCCAGGCGACCGCCGGCAGGCCAGCACCCCACCGAGCAACCAGCCCCAGAGCGAGGAACCGCCAACGCACCAGCGCCAGCACCTCCACTGGCAGTGGGCGTGGTGGCAGGGCAGGGAAGCCTGAGATGTTGACTGAGGTGAGTCTTAGGCCTGACCTGACATATGGACAAAGACCAACAGGCGCACGACACACAGAACATATGTTCTCTCTCCTCATGCACACAAACAAATATACAGTCGCCCACATGTAGACATACAAAATCGACATGATACCCACACTCACACTCCCCATATACTTCTAAGCTCCTCAGATCCTGACACCACTGGCCCCAAGGGGCAATTGCCAGACCCTGAGTTGAACCCTCGCTCTGGCGTGAGACAGGGAAGGCCACCCCAGTCCCCGGCAGCGGCGGGGCGATCACCACCTCAGCCCAGGACCCCACCCACTGCTTAGCCTGCCTCGCAGCCCCCTGCCCTGGATAACAGCAAACAGGATCAAGGGTGTGAGAAGACCCTGTGCCTCACCCCCGCCCGGGCCAGATGGTGTTGGTGTGTGTTGTTCTACAGTGCTTTAAAAATAGAGGAGGGGGCAAGACACCAACCACCTCCCGCCAGCTCGTCAGCTTGGGCTCCTCCCCAGCCCCCTCAATGTCTATGTGCAGCTTAAAATTGAGAGGCACTGGCGCCAGAGGTAGACTGAGTAACCAGACCGCCTCTGGGATTATCCAGTGTGCCCACCCCCAAGCCCTATATATGTGTCATGTGACAGTAAGTAATGAGAGTGTCTAAGGTAGGCAGGGTCACGGGACAGGGAGAAAATCTCCTCTGTATCCCAGGCAACGCACCAAGATCTCAAAGCCCCACGTATATGTTGTGGATGAGCGGGAGGGGGAGCAGTAGGGATGGGAGGAAAGAACCAGAGGAGGCAAGGCACCTCAGGAGCCAGCTCTGCTGACCCCATAGGCACCCCCTGTCCAGAAACTACCCAGGGCGGGGGCAGAGGCCTGCTTCCAGAGCAGGGCCCGGTGGGTCGCAGCGCCACCGCCCTTAAGCACAGACCTCGGGAGGCTCCACCAGAACTCACAGCAGAGGAAATACTACACCTCCCCAACATTCAGTCAACTCCTCCCAAACTACATAAGACAATAGACACCCAGGTCCCGCCCGTCTTCCACCTCTATGGTACCCCCTTGCAGTATGCATTCCTGACAGATGGATGACCACATCCTCGCCAGCCTGATGCGGGAAGGCTCCCCGCACTCAGGGCCGGGCCCAGCGCAGCACCAACCCACTCCCCCCGGGTGCACGCCCACCAGGACCCAGCCCCAGGTCCCGCTGAATCCCAGCCTGAGGCAGAGTGCCCCCAGGACCCCAAGGCCCCCGATCTTTCCCCAAAGCATTACGCCATTCAGAAACCCACCCCTGCCGCACAGGCCACTCCAGCAGCGCCACATCTGCCCCAGAAAACACCACCCAAGAGCCAACACCTCACACTCCCATCCAGGCTAGGGACTGACCACAGCACTGAACCCCAGAATCCCAGAGTAAGCAACCCCTGTTCCCCAAGCCCATACGCCCCCACGCCTTCCACAACAAAGACCAAAGCCGGACAGAACCGTGACCCCCACTCACACTAAGTGATGAAGCCAATCAAAGGAGCCCAGAGAGATTGGTCTAATGTGGCAGCAGAAGCTGTGTCAAGACTAATATAATCCAACAAATAATCTCTATATTGATTGATATTAAGATTATTTTTATTTTTCCAGTTCATGAGGACAGTCTTCTTAGCAATGCATAAAGCGGTGAAAGCCATGTGGATTGTGTTAACCTCTGTAGTGACACCATCTAGGTCGCCCAACAAGCAGACTGAAGGAGAGGCTGGAATGGAACATTTAAGACACTTTGATAAGTCTTCACAAATCCCATACCAGAACCTCTGAACAGGTGGACAGAACCATAGAGCGTGGATGTAATTATCGGGTGTATTGCCTTGACAGTGTGAGCAATTGTTAGCAGCTGTAAAACCCATCCTAAACATGCGATGACCTGTGTAGTGCACTCTATGCAGGATTTTGTATTGTATTAATTGTAAATTGGGATTTCTAATCGTTTTAAATGTTTTTAAGCATATCTCAGACCAGAAATTGTGGTCCCAGCTGACTGATAAATCCGCCTCCCATTTTACAATAGGGAGCGATACTGATTCATCTATTTTGCAAAATGTCCTGTATATTTTAGACAATAATTTTGGGGTTTTGAGGTTAAGGAATTCTGCCACACTTGGTGGTATTTGTAATTTTATATGATTAGACTTAAATGTCCTTTTTACTATAGATTTAACTTGTTGATATTCTAAAAATCTGTTCTTGTTAATCCCATATTGTTTAACTAATATGTCGAATGGAATGAAGTCTGTCCCTTCGAATATATGTTCTAAGTATTTAATGCCTTTACAACTCCAGTCTGTGAAGTTTATCATATTGTTGTTTAGTAATATGTCAGGGTTGTTCCAAATAGGAGTACGTTTGCATGGGATTAGCGAAGACTCAGTCATTTTAAGAAACTCCCACCAAGCTGATACTGATGCTTTTGAAGCATACGTGTCATTTGATGATTGAGCTAATGAATGGCAGATCCGAAATCTCTATATTATTGCATAGTGCCTGTTCTACATCTAGCCACGGCTCATCTAAGAGGGTGTGTTTTAACCAGCCTGAAATGTGTTGAAGCCTATTGGCTAAGAAGTAGAGATAAAAGTTTGGCAGATCTAGTCCTCCTTTGTCCTTGGTCTTTTGCAACGTTTTTAAGCTAATACGCGGAGGTTTACCTTTCCAAAGAAATTTAGAGATGGAGGAGTCCAGAGATCTAAACCAGTCTGGTGATGGTCTACTCGGGATCATTGCAAATAAATAATTAATTCTTGGCAAAACCATCATTTTTATTGAGGCAACTCTTCCCATGAGTGATATGGGTAGGGACTTCCATCTGGCTAGATCCTCTTCTACCGTCTTTAAAAGTGGGATGTGGTTTAATTTAGTTAAATCTGCCAGTCTAGGTGAGACATTGATGCCTAAATATTTGATATTTCCAGATTGTAGTGGAGTGGAATCAGAGTTCTCGAAGTAGCAATTAACCGGAAGAACCGTAGATTTTAACCAGTTTATCGAATAATCTGAGACTCTTGAGAAAGAGTTTATTAATGTAATTACCTCAGAGAGATTGGTTTGTGAATGCTGGAGAAAAAGTAACACATCATCTGCGTATAGACTGACTTTATGTTCTACATTCTTGCATTTAATGCCTGTAATCGCTGTAGCCTGTCTAATTGCTGCTGCTAGTGGTTCAATAAAAATTGCAAACAGTGAAGGTGAGAGGGGGCATCCCTGCCTGGTGCCCCTTTTAAGACAGAAACTGGAGGATGTTTGGTCATTTGTCTTGACACATGCTGTTGGAGAATTATATAATATTTTTAACCAATTTATAAAAGAGTTTCCGAAACCAAATTTATGTAGAACTGCAAATAAAAAATTCCAGTTAACCCTATCAAAAGCTTTTTCTGCATCTAGAGACAATATAGTAATTTTCAAGTTTTTATTGCATGAATAGTCAATCAAGTTAAGTAATCTATGTGTATTTGTTGAGGAATGCCTCCCCTTTATGAAACCAGTTTGGTCGGGATGAATTATGAGAGGGGTTATCCTCTCTATTCTTTTCGAGAGAGCTTTGCAGATTATTTTAATGTCTACGTTAATAAGGGATATTGGACGATAGCTGGTAGGCAACACAGGGTCTTTGCCTGGTCTTAGCAAAAGATTAATGTGGGCAGAGTTCATATTTGGTGGAAATCTACCCTTTTCCATGGTTTCCTGTAACATTCTGTGGAATGTTGGTTCCAGAATTGCCCAGAATTCTTTATAGAATTCTTTATAGAATTCTGCTGGGAAGCCACCTGGACCTGGTGCCTTTTTATTAGGCATACTGTTCAGGGCCTCCTGAAGTTCTTCTGATGTCAATGGAGAATCCAGTGCCATCGCTTGAGCGTCTGATAATTTTGGAAGAATTATATTATCAAGAAACTGATCAATTTCGTCATTTTCATTTTTGTGGATTGCCAGTTGCGCTGAGTTCCAGCTGTACTGAGCCTGTCCATTTCCTTATTTAGTCCAAAGTTGAGGTCTCCCCCAAGAACGAGTGCGCAATCTAGGTGTTCAGAGAGTGCGGTAAAGAAAGCGTGGAAAAAGGAGGGGTCATCAACATTTGGACCATATATACTGACAATACAAAACTTTTTATTAAATATGGATAATTTAATGATTAGAAATCTACCCTCTGGATCTATAACTGTATTGAGTACTGTGAAATTAACATTTTTGTGTATTAAAATTGCTACCCCCCCTTTGCCTAGAGTTGTAGCAGGCTGAGAACACATTAGGAAACTCAGTTGATTTAAGATCATCTGCAGCTGTGGCAGGTCTATGAGTCTCTTGTAATAAAACAATGTCTGCCTGTAGTTTTTTAAGCTGGCTAAATATTTTTAACCTCTTCTCTCTGGAGCCAGCTCCATTCACATTCCATGTGAGAAACCTTAGTGTGCCCATAGATGCGTGTGTGTAGCTAATGTTGCAGGCTGCGTGTGATGCTCAGATGAATGAGATATGAGTGAGCGAGTATGCGCTTGTGTGTCTATGTGTCTGTGTGCGCTGTGAGGTCGGAGTGGTGGCGTTGACGCTGAGTGCATGTATACACGGTCATGCCGTGCAGATATGTAAAAGTATAGGGTGTTGTGTGTGTGTGTGAGTAGGAAAGCAGGTGAACGGTGCAGTGAGAGAGGTAGAGAAGTGAGGAGAAGTGAGAAGAAGTGAGAAGAAGTGAGATAGAAAAACAAAGGAGCAAGCGGAGAGGGATGCAAGAAGAAACGTGACAGAAGCGAAAACATTATAACAATATTTAACGCTGCGGAGACTGACGGTATAGTATTTGTTATGATGCGATAAATTAGCGAATTGACATAAATAGTTAGATAGAGGTTAATGGAATAGCAAGAGAGAGAAAATGAAAATATAATGGATTCTTATCTCGGCTGGTATTAATATAACCAGGGAGTGGTACTGGGGTCGCGGTAGAGCTGGCCGTCCACGTAGAGCCGGTCCACGGCGATGACCGCTCGGGAGCCCTTCTGTATGAAACCTCGCTGGATTGGGAACAGCACTTTGTGTCGCTCCAGGATCTCTTTGGGGAACTGGTCGTTCACGCTAAAGTCTGTTCCTCTCAGCTCCCTGCCGCGACTCTTCACCTGCTCCTTCTGCTTGAAATGTCCGAATTTGGCCACGATGGGACGCGGCCTCGGGGCTCCAGGCCTCTTGGCTCCCAGCCGATGGACTCTTTCGAAGCGGATGTTTTCCACGGTGTCCTCTGGAAGCTTCAGGTGTGTTTTGATGAAATTTTTGACCGTGGCTTCTGCGTCCTCTTCGGCAGATTCCGAGATACCTGCAAACACAGGTTGTCTCTCATACTACGGGCCTGGAGATCGATGACAGTCTCTTTTATTTTTTTATTTTCTCTATTTAGCTGAGTTACATTCTCAGTTAGAGACTTGACCGAGTCCCGTAGTGTTGCGTTTTCCGCAGCGAGTGTTTCCACCTGCTGCTGGCTGAATTCCAACGATTCCCTTAAGGATTTGAATTCACGGTGCAGGATCTCGACCAGGGACAACCTCGCGTCGAAGCTGGACAACCGCTTGTCGATTGAATCCAAGATGTCGGTAAAACTTTTACCCTCCGGCGACATTGCTTCGGGGGAATCTGCCGGCCGACTTCTTTTGGAAGACGGCGTCTCGATTTTGGCTGGGGAAGATGCAGTTTGGTTCTTCTTCATAACTATGACGTCGAAGCACCAGTCAATGTATTCCTGGAGAGTTTCCAAATTGTCCTCGCTGTCCTCACTGTTCATTCAGTTTTTCCGCCAAGTCTCCAGCGTCTGACGTCAGGACATGCCTTTCTAAGCCTGTTTCTCTTATACATGCTGCTAATACATACCTCGTTGTTACAATAACTTATACTGTAAATGTCCATGTTATTACATGCTGCTAATACATACCTCATATTGTTACAATAACTTACACTGTAAATGTCCATGTTATTATATGCTGCTAATACATACCTCATACTGTTACAATAACTTATACTGTAAATGCCCATGTTGTTATATGCTGCTAATATATACCTCATATTGTTACGATAACTTATACTGTCTGACTGTGATGTAAACCTCAATTGTGATAATCACTTATACTGGTTGCCACATTTCATTGTCCATATCACTTGCTCTACTCTGCTACCTACAATGCTGCAGTTGCACTTGGCACTTTAAAATCATCATTGCACCTGTCTGTCCTAGCACAAATTTACAATTTCAGATTAAAAACTCTGCACATGTAACTTTATATTCCTTATTGTATAATATAGTATATAGTTAATTTTTGTCCTGTTACCCCAACCTCCGTATTTAAGTTGTATTTATGTTTGTAAGTTTGTATTGCGTCTCTTTTTTGTTTTCTTCCTTGTCTATGGCACAGTTAAAAGAGCAGATCAGGATACATTTCACTGCATGTTGTACCTGTATAACTTGCATGTGACAAATAAAGAATCTTGAATCTTGAAAAGTAGTATATATCCAACACCTTCTGTCAAACTGTCAATCAAAGTGATTTATGACCCCCTGATTTATGACCCCTATAACTGATAGATGTCAAAGATGTTGTCTTGATTCATGGTATATTTTAGTATCCTGATTTATGATATTTTTTCTGCCTTCATCATACACCCCCAGCTGACAAAGACCTACCCCTCTGCTGTTAAGGTGATAGATAAAACACTTAGCTCTTCCTGACCCCAGAACACCCCCCTTACCACTCCCTGTTAAAGATAAGGCACATTAGCATACTTTGTGTGTGTGTGTGGGTGTGTGTGTGATCCAGTCAAAGGTGTTAGATCAGGCGTCGTTTTTCCGGAGGCACCAGCAGGTACTGTCCCATATGGTCTAGCGGTAAGGATTCCTGGATTTCAACCAGGCGGCCCGGGTTTGACTCCCGGTATGGGAAGATCAATTTTATGATATTTTTCTGCCCAGATCCCCACCTTGTTAAAGATCAGACATTGTGTGTGTGTGTGGGTGTGTGTACATCATTACAAAATGTGTATAAGAGACCCAGAGGAAGGGCCTGAGGAATTGTAAGTAGGGATGCACCGAAATGATTTTTTTTTGGCCGAAACCGAAAATGAGAAAACACGAAACCGAAACACCGAAAGAAATTATTATACCAATTTTTTGTAATATTGCCGTTATGGCTGGGACTGTGTGTACTTACCTCACTAAAGTCAAGCATTGCAATTGCATAAATTAATATTCATGGTTCAAAGAATAAATCTGTTACAAAACTGTGAAAATATTTATTTAGCATTCAAACAATGCACAATATAAAATAAAATTTGAAATAAAATATTTTACTTGGCTCCACTCATGAATAGCCTAAAAGCAAGATAGATGAAATATTTTACAATAGTAACAGACCACAAACAGATGTAGTACAAAATGGTTGTGGAAACCCAGACGAGGCGTCTGTCTCTACCCCAGACAGTTCTTATTGATAGATCAGATAGATTGATATTTCAAGGCGGTGTTGTTGCCGAATATAGAGTAGTGTCACGACCCCGGTTCAATAGCGTGGTTTTACACAAATCGCAAGATTCCCGACTTGATCAATGATAAATGCTGGCCGCACTCCTGATCGGGTGGTAAGTTAAAAGCGTAGAGTGTGTATCTGTTCAAAAAATCTTCCCTGTTAATAGCCGGGGGTCCTGTTTTTTAGGTGTCTTCCAGAAGCTAACGCTAGCTGGTGATACTCGCGCACTGCAGACCCCTCTAAATATCGCGGTCGTAATGGGTTCACCGGAAATTGCTGACCGTCCACATATACAGCCAAGAATTCTAAGTCATAATGTTTAACCGTGAATGGGTTCTTATTATACGCCCCTGTAAAAGTGTCATTATGCACCATGCCTATCACAATAGATTTAGGCAATGTGCCAAGAAACAGATTCTCTTGATTGGATACACAGGTGCCTACGGGTATTGAGAAATTTTTTAGATACACTCTATCAAATGGATATTAAGCCATGGCTGATAACAATGCCTGGGCATGCCCCAACCTTACAGCCGGACATACTGAAACCTTTTTTACAAATAATGATGCAGCGACAATACTGATTTTGTAAGCAGTACCATCACCACGCAGTAGACTAAATTTGGGTCATTCTGATTTTTATATCAAAACCATTCAACATCAGTTTTTCTTGAAAAAATATATTGCTGTGTAACGGTGACAACAGTTCCACAACAGTGCAAGTGTTTGAGCTCTGTGAGATCAGACGGTCACCCAACGAAACATCAACCTGTGAAAATGTGGCTCCGGGGTAGTTTATCAAACCCACGGCTGCTCCATCGTTGCTGGTTACCTCACCAGGCCTTGTTATTTTGATTCTTGTAAAAAGAAGCGTGTTGTTTAAGTCGATATAATCTTCGCTGTTCCCCGCAATGAAAAACTCCAGCAGCAAAAAACATGCAAGCAGACTACATGCAACTCTGCAGTGGTCTTTGCTGAAGGGAGTCTGGCAAGGGCCACCAGGTGCACAGCCTTGGAGAACCAATCAACGATGATTAGGATGGTGTTGTTGCCTTCTGAGTCCGGCAGGCCTGTGATGAAATCGACGGCAATGTGGGACCAGGGCCGACGGGGGACGGGGAGAGGCTGGAGTTCCCCCGGTGATGATTGGTTGGAGTCCTTGGCCCTGGCATACACTGGGCACACCTGGACGAATTCCTTGGCATCTTTAGCCATAGAGGGCCACCAGAAGGCTCAGCTTGCGAATTGATGAGTCCGTAGGGTCCCTGGGTGGCCGGAGAGGGTGGATGAGTGAGCCCAGATAAGCATGTTGGAGCGAACAGTGACGGGAACGTAGAGTCGTCCAGGCGCGGCACCTGCTAGAGTGGCCTCCGAGGCCTGTGCCTGGCGCACCCTCGTTTCCGATGTGGTGCGATGATCTTGGTGTTGGTGAGAACAGGCGCAGGATCCACCTGGGGTCCGTCGGCCTCTTGTTGATGGGAGAGGGCGTCAGCCTTGGTATTTTTTGACCCCGGGCAGTAGGAGAGGTGGAAATTAAACTGTTCGAAGAACAAAGCCCACTGCGCCTGTCGAGGGTTCAGCTGTTTCAGGTTTTGAATGGAGATGAGATTTTGATGGTCCGTCCAGACCGTAAATGGCTCACTGTCGCCCTGGAGCCAGTGTCGCCATCCTTCCAGGGCTCACTTGATGGCCAGCAGCTCACAGTCCAGTACGCCGCAACGCTGCTGAGTGGGGTCGACCTTCTTGGAGAAGAAGCTACAGGGGTGTAGCTTCTGGTCTGGACCTCATTGGGAGAGGACTGCCCCGGCGCCCACATCCAAGGCATCGACTTCAACAATGAACGGCCTGGTTATGGATGAAGGAGGATGGGTGCTGTAGTGAAGTGGTGGCAAAGGAGGTGGAAGGCGTTGATTGTATCACCCTCCGGCGGTGCCACGAGCAGGCAGTGGCTAACAGTGCTCCAGTGAATTCAGTATTTATACTGATTCTTGCTTGTCTTTCTTTACTTTCCGTTTTGTTTGTGACCAAGTTACGATGCACAATACCTCCGCCAAATCTGCTGTCGGAGCCTGGGCAAGACAGCGCGGCACAGGGGGAAACAGCCGTTAGCACGAGGCTAAAAGCTAACCCGGCCCGACCGGCACTTCCATCTGTCCTGCTCTCCAACGTCCGCTCACTGGACAACAAAATGGACTATCTGTGGCTCCAGCAGTCAAGCCAGCGTGAGATAAAGAACTGCTGCTTCTTTATTTTCACGGAAACGTGGCTGAACGCGGACATTGCGGACTCAGCTATCCAGCTAAATGGACTAGCATGCTATTGGGCCGTCAGAGAAGCCTCTTTGTCCGGTAAGAGCCGTGGATGCGGTTTGTGCGTCTACATTAACAAACTCTGGTGCACGAACTCTGTGGAAGTGAGTGGCCACTGCTCACCACAGGTAATTTTCGTCATAAAGTGCCACCGTTCTACCTGCCGAGAGAATTCTCCGTGGTGCTAGTCGTAGCCGTGTACCTACTGCCTAGTGCTAATGCTAACCTGGCGCTAGCCGAACTGTACGAGGCTATTAACAAGCTCCAGACTGCGCACCTGGATGGATTTTTCATCATTGCCGGCGACTTCAACCACGCAAACCTGAAGTCAGTTCTCCCCAAATTCCATCAACATGTGGACTTTGCTATGAGGGGGGAGAACTGCCTGGATAAAGTTTACACCAACGTGTGTGGTGTCTACAAAGCAGCAGTGCGCCCACACAACGGATCCTCTGACCACGCTACAGCGATGCTGCTGCCCGCATACTCAACGCTGCTGAAATGCACGAGACCTGCCAGGAAAGCCGTCAGAGTCTGGCCCAGTGGAGCTGTCTCAGCACTCCAGGACTGTTTTGAGTGCACGGACTGGAATGTTTTTAGAGAGGCGGCGATGTACGATGGTTGCATTAACCTGGACGAGTTTGCAG
This sequence comes from Distichodus sexfasciatus, assembly GCA_032718565.1. Taxonomy (NCBI): domain Eukaryota; kingdom Metazoa; phylum Chordata; class Actinopteri; order Characiformes; family Distichodontidae; genus Distichodus; species Distichodus sexfasciatus. The sequence goes on along the minus strand of JAVGVS010000216.1, from coordinate 581,134 downwards.
AATCTGCGACTTGATACATCTCCAAGTGCATAGAGGATGTTACTGTCCTAAAGAACATCACCACTAGAGCCAATGAGAAGCCCTGGTTCACAGAACAGGTGCATGCTCGGCTAAGAGAGAGGGATGCTGCTTTCTGGTCTGGGAATAAAGCTGCCCTCAGAACAGCCAGAGCTAACCTCTCTCACTCTATCCGTCAAGCAAAGTGAGTGCACGCAAAAAAGATCCAGAACCACTTCAACGACACAAAAGACTCTCCCAGTTTATGGCAGGGCATCCAGGCTGTCACTCAGTACAAGCCAGCACCAAGCAGCTGTGAAGGGAACGCTACGCTCCCCGAGGAACTGAACAAGTTCTACGCACAGTTTGATGCACTGAACAACACACACAGAACGAAAGCCATGCCTCCCATTACCGACCAGATCATCTCTCTGCCTGCAGCTGACGTGAGGAGAACCTTTGCCAAGGTCAACCCACGAAAAGCTGCCGGTCCAGACAACATTCCAGGTCGTGTGCTGAGAGACTGCGCTGATCAGCTGGCCAAGGTGTTCACAGACATCTTTAACACTTCGCTGAGCCAGATGATCGCCCCAGCATGCTTCAAGTCCACCACCATCATCCCAGTGCCAAAGAAATCTTCAGTTTCCTGCCTGAATGACTAGTGTCCCATCGCTCTGACCCCCATCACCATGAAGTGCCTTGAGAGACTTGTCATGGCACAGGTGAAAAGCAACCTCCCCCACTCACTGGACCCTCTGCAGTTTGCCTATCGCACAAACAGGTCAACCGAGGACGCCATATCCACTGCACTTCACCTTTCCCTCTCTCACTTGGACAATAAAGACTCTTATGTTAGATTGCTGTTCATAGACTTTAGTTCAGCATTCAACACCATCATTCCCCAAAGACTGTGTGTGAAACTGAGCAAGTTGGGACTGAGCACCTCACTCTGCAACTGGATACTGGATTTCCTGTCAGGGAGACCTCAGTCTGTCCGAATCAGCGACAACGTTTCCAGTACCATCAGGCTGAGCACTGGAGCTCTTCAGGGCTGCATTCTCAGCCCACTCCTGTTCACACTCCTGACCCACAACTGCACCGCCCTGCACAGCTCAAACCACATCATCAAATTCACTGATGACACGACTGTGGTGGGGCTCATCAGCAACATAGATGAGTCGGTGTACAGGGACGAGGTTCAGCAGCTGGCTACCTGGTGCAGTGAGAACAACCTGTCACTGAATGTGGACAAAACAAAGGAAATGATCGTCGACTTCAGGAGAACTCGTTCCACCCACACACCACTCACCCATCCATGGTTCCATGGTTGAGACTGTAAAAAACACCAAGTTACTGGGAGTTCACATCTCTGACGACCTCACCTGGACCACCAACACTACCTCCATCACCAAAAAGGCCCAGCAGCGTCTCCACTTCCTGAGACGGCTGAAGCGAGCCAACCTCCCCCCTCCCACCCTCACCATGTTTTACAGGGGCACCATAGAGAGCGTCCTGACCAGCTGCATCTCCACCTGGTTCGGTAACAGCACTGTTGCTGATATCAGGCGGCTTCAAAGGATTGTCAAGGCAGCTGGCAACATCATCAGAGCGTCTCCTCCGCCGCTGCAGGACATCTACAAACGCTGCATCAGAAGGGCTTCCTGTATCGTGCTCGATTCCTCACATCCTTCACACAGACTCTTTACACCCCTCCCATCCGGTAGACGCTATCGCAGCATCAGGTCTCGATCCTCCAGGATGAGTGATAGCTTTTTCCCACAAGCCATCAGACTTTTGAACACACTCCCAGCCATCACACTCCCCTCCACACACACACCTGGACTGTGAAGTAACTGATTCTGTTACACCACTGCACTTTACACATCACCGTCGCTAGGTTGCACATGCTGCTATATAGACTATCTCCTCCTCAAATAACTGTTGTTACAGTTGTCGTACGATTGAACTGTTGCTGCTATATGGACTATCTGCTCCTCAAATAACTGTTGTTACGACACTGCACTGCCACCACTCATTTGCACAAACATTGTACACTGCTTGTATAAATGTTTGCATGTTTGCACATACACTGAACATTGTACGTATAAATAGTCCGGATATAGTATTTGTCATATTATAACTTTCTACCTCTTGCACATCCAGTTTAAAATGTCAATTTCCACTTGTAGGTGATACTGCATCCTAACATTCTAACAATTCTACCTTTATTTCTATTTCTATTTCTAGTTTCAATATATATTTTAAAAAGTCCATGTCTAGTTTAAAATGTATATTTTTAATGCATATTTTGTATTTTGCTAATTTATTATTTATTCCATGTGCCTTATTTGTGCCACTGCCTTATTTGTTCTCTGTTCTGTTGTTCTCTGCACTGAAAAAAACCTGGAGCCACGTCGTCTCGTCTCTCTATGTATCTGTACAGTATATAGCAGAGAAATTTAGTCCCTTGGACTGTTTTTTGTATTTTTGCTTCTTTAAATAACTAACTCATCTTGATCTATTGCTTGTTGTACATTAAATGCTCGTGCGCCCGGTCACCCAGAGGAGGATGGGGTCCCCCTCCGAGTCTTGGTTCCTCTCAAGGTTTCTTCCTACTAGAGGGAGTTTTTCCTTGCCACTGTCGCCTCAGGCTTGCTCGTTGGGGGTCTTTAGGCCGATTATATGTTAAGTGCTTTGTGACAATGACTGTTGTTAAGAGCGCTATATAAATAAATTTGAATTGAATTGAATGTTTTTAGGCTTTTTTTTTCAATAATCTTCCAACCTTACAGGTTCATGTATAACAGAACAGCAAAAAGGTTACATTCCAAAAGGAAATTGCTCTCAGTTTGTGAAGCTAAATAAAAAAAAAATGCTCCCATCTTTATTTATATTATTTTTGAATCAAAACATCCCTCTAAATATTGAGTGCAAAAAACATTAAAATTAACAGTGATGTTTATGCTTGTAAGCCTTGACAAGACTTGTAAGCCTTGATAGCCAAAGGTGATTGAAATGAGCCCCTTCCAGTTGGTAGCATAATGGTTAGAGAGTTGTCTCTGTGATTGGAGGGTCGCCGGTTTAAAGTCCTGTAATGTAGAGTAAATATGCCACTGAGGTACTCATGAGCAAGGTACCCAAGCACTGCTCCCTGGGTGCTGCGCGTCAGCTGCCCACTGCTCTTTCACTGCTGAGTCAAATGCAAAGGTCACATTTAATTGTGGTGCACTGTGGTTTACTTTAATATAATTCATTTCTAAGAAATAAATTAAGGACTACAAAATGTCACAAAGCAAAACGTTAGGACGTTAAACATTAGCAAACGTGCAAAAAAGGAATCTGTGTTTGTACTGATTCTTCTCAATAAAGGCCAGACTTTGTGAATTTGCGTCCTTAAATAATCATTTGTCATGGCCCCTCTGGACTTTGGCCAGACAGCAGTGCCCCCTTGAGCGGCAGCAGATGGCGCTATTTGAGTTGGCTTGTTTAGTTCTGTTCTCTGAGTTCACTTTCGGTGCTATTTCTGTTGTGTCTAGTCCACCTTGTGTGTCTTCAGTTAGCCTTAGCTTGCTCCCCACTTCCGGGTTTCTGTGTCTTCACTTCGTGCCGCCTCGCGAGTAGGTCACTCCCGCACTTCCGCGTTTGTTGTCTGCACTGCGTGCTCCCTACCTGTTCCAGGGTCAGACTGTCACTTTTACTCAGAGTCTGGATCGCCTCGTGGGATTTAGAGCTTCGGTTTATTGCTCTTTCTGTTTTCCCCACAGAGGATTTCCCCTGTTCAGAGTGTCGTAAGCTGGGAGCACGAGCCCCTGTTAATTTGCTACTTTCATTTTTGTCTGAGTATTTTTGCTCTGATTTTGTGCCTATTTTTGCTGCACCTCAGTTCTCCTGTTTTTTCCCTGTTTTGCCACCATTGTGTTTACCCTGACTGTTCCTTTCAATAAACTGTTTTGTTTTGCCTGCAAGTGTCCTCGTCTCCGACTCCAACCACACCATATCATTGCGCAGAATACTACAACATGTCTGAATCAGGAGAGAAAAATGTACACACAGGTAAGTTTATTCAATTCATTTTTGCTGTTCTATGTGTTACCCTCCCTGGTCTAGGGGTGTCAGGGAGAGGTGTGTGTTTCCAAAACCCTGCAGGTGGCACTGTGGATGAAAACAAAGAGGCACAAAACTTTAGCTGGCATTCAGCTAACAATAAATCCATTGTAACAACAGGTACTAACCAGGATAACTCTTCATCAACAAGCAAGCAAGTTCCAACCCCACCCCGTGACCACACCCATCGCTCACGCCAACGTTTATTACTTTGTTAACGCATCTGCAAAAGGTTTGTCTGTCTGACAGTTCGCCCTTGCTAAGTTGTCAAAAGTCACTCTACATGAGAGCACAGAGCTTGTAAGAATATTGTCCCTCATTTGTTGCTTGTTTGTACATGCTTATATGATTTTATAGGTTAGCGTAGTGTTGTTTAATCGATCTACTTCAGCCTTCTAATCACCAATGTCTGTCTGTTAAAATAACAAAAATGGCTCGCCCAAATTTATTTGGCATGAAAATACTTCAATTGAAAGCACTTATTATTTCAGACTTTATTTTTGTGGAGAAAGCTGAATGGTAATTTGATTCCAACATCGAATTCCAGCCGCATTTGCAACACGTGCATTGAATTTTTAGCATTTTTACTTTCTCAGCAGTAAGTGCTACAATCAGAACTGTTCTTAAAATGCAGTTAATGAAACGTTACAGGCTATTACATGGCCAGCATTCCACAATATGTCCTTTACGATGCCTGCGTCACAGTTGCATGTGTACTTTCGGGACCTACAATTCACTAAAAGTTCATATGTTCTTTGTACACAATGCAGCTCCAAAAAGCTTGTACCAGAGCTTGTTCTGCAACTTGATCATGAAAAAATCATCAACAGATAAGAGGAGCAGAGGTTTTCACATATCAACTCTTCACAGCCTATAGCAGAACTGAAAAATTGATTGTCTGCCCTCATTTGTGAGGCCCAAATAAGTGAAAAGCTGATGGTCTGTGAAAACTATAATCATAAACTGTTAAGATAGCATTTTCTAAGTTACAGTGACTAATTTGTTTGTTTGTTACACAGCTGTATGAGTTTCATCGTATCACCAACCAAAATCTGGCCACCAACCACACCTTATGAAGCTGTACAAGCAAAAGCCGCAAATGACTGATGTTCTGTCAGACTACAGTGGGCAAGTAAGCATCATGAGTTGTTTACTTCAGTGTCAGATCTCTCTCGCTTTCTTCTATCACTGTCATCCTCCTTACTTCTGCTTTCCTTCTCTTACAATCATGCCTTTTCCCCTTCCTGCCTCTCTCACTCCCCACATTACATACACACCCAGTCTTTCTGTCTTATTTAGCAATATGCTACAGGCACAAATAAACAACCATCTCACACACATGATATCTTTTGTTACACACACCAGATCTCTAATCTATGACAAACTAATTTATGACAAACTCCTTTTATCATTGTGTGAGATGTATTTTGTTATATATTCAGGAAGACAGGAGCTGTCATACTTGTGGCCATCACAGATGAGAATGCCTCAGCAGTTCCTTTCCACACATAGCAGGTAGCTGTAATTCTGGAGGACCAGGTTGTGCTATCACACAGATTTTGGGCAGATAGGTCAGTTGGTTTATTTGCAATACCCACTAAAATTGAGGGGATTTTTTGAATTCATTCAGATTTTGCTGTTGAATTTAGATGATGGAAGGAGACAGCTTAAGCCCAAATTGCAATCACTAAGAAATGAATTAGACAGGACACAATAGCTCAGTCACTTACACACACAACTTGCAGAACTATCTTTGTGGGGACATTTCATATATATTTGTCATGGGGCCTGCGGTTGTGGTGATGGAGAAGGGAGCAAGGACACTGTTGCAGGCAAGTGAAAGGAGTTTATTAGGGCAGGTGGAACACAAAAGGGGAAACAGTTCAAAACACAAAAAGCCAAAAACAAAGTATGAAAAGAATGGTGAGGCCCGTGCTCCCAGTTGTAGACGTTGGGGTACTGGAGCGGAACCTCCCCGAGCAGTCAGGAACAAGCGGCTTCCTCACGCTTGAAGACTCAGGAGGTGATACGAACACTGGCCCAGACTCTGTAGCCTCTAAGGCTGTCTGGCCAGCCGGGGAACACACTGGGAGACATGAGCCTGGGGAGAAAACACAAGAGAGGGATGTGAGGGTGGTGTGACCAAAAGGGGAGCCAAAAAGAGAACAAAAACCAAACCGCAATTCAAAATGGGTCCAAGGTCCAAAGTGAGAGAAGGGCAGGAAGTGTCCAAGGTCCAAAAGGAGAGATGAGCAGGAAGGGTCCAAGGTCCAGGTGAAGGGGAGAGCAAACAGGGTCCAGGAAAATCCAAAAGAGCTTTGCACAGGAACAACCACACACGGAGACAGACTCAGAGACACTCGGGTTGAACTGACTTAAATAAGACCACAGAACTCAACAAACGAGTGCCCTCACCAATCCCAAACTCAAGGCAGAACGAGACACAGCTGAACTCAATAATAAGCGCGGGAGTGCTCTACACAGATCCTAACCTACTAGATAGGGAAAACGCAGTGCATACAACATACCAGGAAGTAGGTGTGCTCTAAACAGAGGGTGAACTACTCGGGAGGGCACACGAAGTGTGGACTCAAAACCCGGAAGTGAAGAGCAAGCTAACATAGACAGCTAAGGCTAACCCGAAGAGACAAGAGGAGCAATATATGGCTATATGCCTATATGGCTATATACTATATGACTATGTATGTATATAACTATATTCATATGAAGGTATTGTGTAAATACACAAAATTACAATGTATTTGTATTTGTTTATGTAAATGTGAAAATGATACAAGATCATATTACTTTATTTTTAGATGCAACCCAAACTCCAAACGTACTTGGCAGCAGATCAGGACAAAATATAAAAATATAATTCAAAGTGGTGAGTATTTCTGATGTTGTTTTCTTTTAAACGAGAACATTGTATCACAAACGCTTCTTGGCAGCAAACAGAAAAAAGTGTGACCGCCGTAAAAAGGGAGGAGGACCACCTCCTCCAGAATACACTGTGGCACAGGAGTTGGCTCTAAGTAACAATGAGGGGCGACCAATAATGGATGGTATTTCAGGTGCTACACAGTCTGACCCTGGTGCTGGCTCCTCTAAGCAAGTGACAGTGGGTATGTATCCAAAGCCTTACTACATTATTTCTTTTTATATTACTGACTGTATGTTATGCAGTAGATGGAAACACAGTGGCCCTGCTAAAGCCATCACACATACATGCAGTCTCCCAGACAGAGGTCAGTATGCAGCAAACTGAACACTTTGAACATAACCTGTTTTACAACATTTCTGCTTTACATTGGCCTATTTTTCTTTTTTAGAGTGTAACAAATGAAGAGACACTGTCTGTCTGTTCTGAGACTGAAGGCACTGGGCTTGCTGAGGTGAGTGCTGTTGACTTAATTATTGCACACATGTGAATGTATAGCAGTAAAGTGACTCTGGTCCTTTTTTCATTTGTTGTAGGATTTTTCACAACCTACCGCTGAACCTGAGGCCTCTACCTCAATGGGATTCAAAAGGAATGTGAACAAGGTAATGCTTAAACATTACCTAACATTAGAACGTAGAAAGTGCAATATTTTGTCATTTGATTAACCTCCAGGTTTTTTGGTTTCAGGTGGAAACTGACTCAGTCAGGGCCCTTTACAAAAGAAAACTGGAAGTAGACTGTACACTGAAGGAGCTTGACTGTGAGCTGAGGAGGCTCCAAAATAAAAAAATTAAACTGGAGATTAAACAGCTGGAAAAACAGATTTCTGTATGTACACTATTAACCAACTAACACTTTGGCATGAATACTGAATATTTATTAATGCTACTTTCTCTTGCTCTCTCTCCTTGCTCTATAGCCACACAACCAATAAAAAAACAAAACATCTGTAGTTTCAGTGTGCTTAAGTAAAATATTGTGTTGCGATTGCTTCTCTGACAGCTGCACCAGCTGGGTGGTCAAGTGTGATGGGGTCAATTTCATCAGGGAGAAGCTGGTTTAATGCTGGTACTTGATCCTTTCTGATAGTGGCTATGTTGTGCAGAATAGCACATGCAGCCACTATCTGTGATGCCCGTTCTGGCGATACTCTTAAGTGCCAAAGGCAGTTGAAGCGTGCCTTTAGGATGCCAAAGGTAATCTCTACCTTGACCCTGGTTTTACTGAGGGCCACATTGAACCGGTTTTGTGATCGTGTCTGGGGGTCAGGATAAGGGGTTAGCAAAAACCTCTGGCATGCATATCCCCTGTCTCCAACTAACACACCATCAAAAAGCCCTGTCATAAAACAGAAAAGGAAAGATTGTGAAAATGTTGCTGTCACATTTTAAAAGAATACTTTAGAGTAGTCTGTAGTGTTCCAAATGTAACTTGCCTTCCTCAAAGCGCTGACACAACAAAGACTCACGGAAAACTCTTGAGTCATGCACTGAGCCGGGCTACTTGGCATCCAAGCTTGTGATCATACATTCATGATCACAAGTCATCTGCAGATGAAAGGTACAGTAGATAATTAACATGCTAATTTTCATTTAAATACTCACCTAACTAAAACTAAAAATATCACAATCATAGTAGACCTACCTGAATATTAAGGCTGTGAAAAGACTTCCTATTTACATAGTCTGCCTCATGGTCTCCTAGAGCTGTGGAGATTGCAACATGCGTGCAGTCTATTGCTCCTATGACTCTAGGGAATCCTTTTAGATAAAAAGTGTACTGTATTATAGTAAACATGTAAGTGTTATAAGAGAAATAAAATTATGTGATGCCATTTCATTAATATATCTCATCCGCAATTTTATAAAAACCCTCTTTAATTGATAAGGTCGATAAAAGGCCAGGGAATACAATAAAGCTGTTTAGGTAGCCTTGCAGTGCGAGGACCACCTTACGAATGGTTCGACAAACCGTGTTTTTTCCTAGGTGCTCTGCATCACCGATCGCATACAAGTCTGTTCCGCTTGCAAAAAAACGTAACGCAATGCATACCATTTGCGTTACAGTAAGGGCATGGCTTCGACGCGTCACATTTGTTATGTGCGGCTCTAGAAGTTCGCAAAGATACAATATGCCTTTGGCGGAAAATCTGTATCTTTCATACAAGTAACTATCAGGGAAGGCAATGGGGTCTTGTCTGTCCCTAAAAACCCTTTCTCTGCGAAGCGCTCTTCGAACAATTTGCGTGGAAATGTCCACGGGATTGCTCAGAAAAGGAGAAGCCATTGCAACAGACACTAGAAATGAGTTGCATCACTTAAATGTTCACTACCGATTGGTAGAATTTCTTTCTGAGATCTCGAATCCAGAACATAACCTGCCCCAGAGCAGGTTAGCCGTGCAGCGCAAGTTACCATGGCAGTGAACACCAATTGAAGCCGAGTTTCTTTCATGGGACCTAAAACCCAGGGTTGGCGCAAACTAATCCTAAACTTACCTGGCCAGCCTAAACCGGCTTCATGGTACAGGCCCCTGGGTTCACGCTGGCACGGTCCCGTCTAGGTTGGGCGGGACCATGACAGTACTACATGTATATAATTCTACAGCTAATCCTAACCTTAACCTCAGAAACCAAATGCACGTGTTTTACCTCTTTTAGTTTCTCAGATAAAACATGCATATTTTCTGTAAAGTCCAAAAAACTGGCAAAAAAGTGGCAAAACGGCCCAAAAATTCCCCATAACACATAAAAACATGGTACACACAAATATCTCTCTCTCACACACACACATTTGAAATAGTTCTGTTTATTGTTTAGCCTTCCTTAATCTGAGTACAGGGACATGTGCGCATAGTTGCCTTTTAAAAATATACCAGAGCGTTCATTTTTCTTCGTTTTCCTTTCAGTGAGAGGTTGATCTCTTGGTACACAGTTGAACACGTACATTTTTGTTGAAGATATGGAAATGAGTAAATCACTTAGTTTATCAGCTGTGGTTGTTTTTGTTTTTATTTTTAATGAAAACCAGAACATACTGATTTTGGTATACGCACAAGCACTTTTTTCTTTTCAATTAATGAAACTGTTCAAATACGAACTCATTGTATTGAATTTGTGCAGTTGAACAAAAATGCTGTGAAATTAACATTTGAATAGACTGATTTCATTGATCTGTGTCTCTTGCTATATATTTTTGATGAGTTAGAGTAACTGAAACAGTTTAAGGCAATCAGTTTTCTTAAATGAACTGTTTACTCACAGTATTGAGTTAGTGTATCATCACTCAAATGGTAGTGATGTTCAGTTATCTAACTGAAAAGAGTGAAAAACATTTAAGTTGAGTGTTCTAAGTAAATTTTAATTCAGTGAGAATGTGGTGAATGAAATGATCATAGTGTAGCTGACATTTAAGTTAGCATAAAACCAATTACACATGTACTGATAACTCCCACTTACACTTAAATTATTTAAGTTAAACTCCAATGGTTCAAGGCAGTCAGTATTCTTAGTATAGAAAAAAATCTGTTTTGTCATACCACTGTCAACTACACAGGAAAAAAGGGAAGACCATGGAGAAGTTGCACTTTTCTTGAGATGAGTGATTGGGCGAAGGTTAACATTCCATCCATGAACATTTTTTTATAATGACAAAACATGTCAGAAATTATAAAATACAAAAATAATCAGAATCCCTGATCTTGCAAGATTTTAAAATTTAAGTGCACATTATAAAACAAACTTGCAAGAAACAAAAGTTGGATAAAAAAAAAAAGTTGGATAGAAATTTCTATCTCAATCAAAAGGCAGTTTAAGAGTTCTCTATTAGCATAACATTCAGTATTCATTTTCTATACATCATTGGTTTTAGTGAAATAAAAAGTTACATTAATGCGTAAACATTCAGTTCAATCCCAAACACTGGTTTCAATTATGCAAGCAGTGCAAATCTTGGGCTGTGGACCCCATGAAACATGCATTGTTCTCTGTCTTTCTCACATCTGACAGACTTACTTTCGCTAAACAGCAATAGCCGTCTAAAATAAAAAAACAAACAATACGATTTCTTATATATTCTGATGCACAAGTCAATCAATAAGAAAAAAGGAATTGCCCTCCTGCATTTTATTCAAATCTTAACATGTCCTTTAGCAAATGTGCCTTAGGTTTTCTGCATGCAGCAAACTTCTAGTTGGATGGGGCATCATTAGGGGAGATCTCGTCTATAACCGAAGTGAGGATCTCCTCAACGACATTGCAGTCATAGTTGATCTGTTCGAGCTCCAGGGCCGGGACAAAGGTGACCAGGAGACGTGCCACCTTTTGCCTGAGTTCCCTTAACCTAAGACTTAATGAAGAGGGTAAAATTACAGGTAAAGAGTAAAATAATTACAAAATGGAGTTTTACCATGTCCATGGTAAAAAAACAACTTAACCTAGAAAGCCTTAGTTGTACACAAGTTCAAGTTGAAAAGGACCAATTTTACTAATTAATTAACATTTTAAATAATTTATGCCATGATCAGCACTAGACTAAACTCCCAAAGCACTTTAATAGCTGATGCATGAAATTCCATTAAACTTCTTCAGAAATCACAGAGAAATCAAAGACTCATAAGACTTACTTATTTTAATCTAAGTGTAGCAATGAATACACTGTTGCTCCACCGTATGAGGTCAAAAACTCTGACCCACAGAGACATGGGCACTACGTGACTTGCCGGCTGTTCTGGCACTGTTGCTCAGGTAATTACTGATAGATACCTTAACTCCTATTTGTTCCACATCCCACATCCCCACAGATGGACTAAGCCCAACTGGATAAAGACTGAGAAGACTGCTTCGATCGCAAGATACAGGTCTTTTGGTAATACCCAGAATAAAGAACGTTACCGTGGGGGGGCAGAGTATTGCCTTATAAGGCACCACAGTTGTGGAATAAACGTCCTATTAGTGTTCGGAGCTCAGAAATAATCTCTGCTTTTAAGTCAAGGCTTAAGAACTACCTGCTTAGTCAGTCTTTTGGATATTAAAGTCCCCTTTTCTTAGGTAAAGGCGAGATCTGGGGGTTCATGGTCATTTGAGATTAAAGGTGAAAGGGGGGATTGGTCCTACCACTCTTGCTGATTACTCAAGTTTGCAGACGGTGGTGTGGTGTGATGCTGAGACCCCTGGAAGCCCTTATGTCTGTGCTACCTTCCAGCTCTCCCTTTTTAGCCATGCTGCCATAGTTTCTTTAGCACTGCCGGAGGTTGGGTGTAGCGCACTAACTCTCTTCTCTCTCTTCTTTTTTCTGAGCTGTTCCCAAGCTGACGCTTGACCGCCTCGACCTTCCCGAACTGACGCTTGACCGACTGAACCCTAATGCAGACATCATCATCTGAAACCAGCTGGGATTTTTCAGACCCTATGGACTTGAACTGAATTACCAGTTTAATACTAAACTAATTTTAGCTTAATGTTGCTGAGAGGATCCTGCAAGTGGCCCAGTAACGACTCGGGATTCGAAAACGCCCATGGACTATTTTATATCTTTACTTCTTTAACGGTTCATCTTTAACTAATGCTTGCTGTGTATTAAATGTTTGTACGCCCAGTCGCCCAGAGGAGGATGGGGTCCCCTTCTGAGTCTGGTTCCTCTCAAGGTTTCTTCCTATTAGAGGGAGTTTTCTCTTGCCACTGTCGCCTCAGGCTTGCTTGTTGGGGGTTTAGGCTGGTTATATGTAAAGTGCTTTGTGACCATGACTGTTGTTAAGAGCACTATATGAATAAATTTTAACTGAACTGAATTGAAAAAAACTTGGGGGCATGCAGTGGGGCAGTTGGTGGCGTCACGGTAGTGTGTTCACCCGTGATCAGAAGGTTGCAGGTTCTCCACTGAGGTACTCATGAGCAAGGCACCGTCCCCAAGCACTGCCCTTGTTAGCTGCCCACTGCTCCTTCACAAAATTCATTGTGGTGCACTGTGTGCTGTGCTGTGGTGTATTCACAATGACAAATAATCACTCACTTTCAATAAGCAGATGAAGGAATCAAGGAACCATAAACAGTGTGTTGGGGAGTCAAGACTCATCAATGCGTGAGATTAACAAAAGCCATCCCACCTGGTATACACCATAAACCTACTCACCCACATAATGCAGCTGAAACCAACCTTCCATTCAAATTTCAGGATTTACTAGAAAGGTTGTCCTTTGATAACCTCTCAGTTTAATTAACTTTTGTCACAAATCATAACACACATGCCAACTTACGAAAACACAAGTAGGTCAGAGCATTCCCAAAACAGCAAGATTTTAAATATTCTTGTGGACTCCCATGAGTTTTTAGTTGCCTTTCCAGTCACCAGATCTGAATCTGAATGCCTTTGGGATTTGAAAGAATTGTCTTTCCATTCATTCGTCTTTATGGATCGCCAGAGCAAATCAACTACCTTCATGTCTGCATTTTGAACTGGCAATTTTTGTCATGTCTCCCCAAGGACAGTTGGCCCGCCGGCCACTACTGGCCGCAAGAGACTTGTATATAGTTCCCTTGTGTACTTGGTTCACGGTGTGTGTCCTTTTATGGTTAGGTTTGTGGTGGTTCCTCCCCTTGTGTTTAGTTGTTTTGTCCCTCCTTCCTAGTTAATTCCCTGTAATCTATTGGTTGTCCCTTAAGTGTCTCATGTGTTTAGCCTTATATAAGTTCATTCCTTTGTTCCAGTCTTTGTCTGTGTACCCTAATATTATCCATGTCTCGCCTTATCCCATGTTTGGAACCTGTGACTTCACCAAATGCTACTGTCTGCCGTATGTTCTGGTAAAGTCTGTCTTTGTTCTGTGTGCTTTGTTGGTGTCTGTTAGAGTGTTAGAAGTTAGAGTAGCTGTTAGCATTAGTTGTTAGTGTAGCATAGTTAGCACAGACATTAGCATAGTTAGCATTAGCAGTTAGCAATAGCTTTAGGATTAGTATAGTCAATGTTAGCATTAGCCACTTCTGGTTCCCCTTCCTGTCTAGCATTAGCGTTTAGCCTTAGCCGTAGATTTAGAGTAGGTTAGAGTTGTTTGTTTCCCTGTTCTCGCCCTGTTCCTGATTCACCTCCCGTTTGATTCTATCCCCATCTTAGTGTTCATGTTTCCCTGCGTTGATTCCTAGTCCCCGCCCAAGTTCTGTTCCCCGTCTCTGAAATAGTCATAGGGTTTTGTTTAGTCTGTGTTAGCCTGTCTTGGCATCCTCGTCTTGTGCATTTTGATCCTTCTGTTTGACCCCTCCTGATTCCCTGTCTGTCATTCTGTAAATAAATCATGCCTTCACGTAAACCTTCCCGCAATCTGCGTCCGCTCCATACCCGCAACCTGACAATTTTGAACTGTTTTACACAGGATGCCCTTCCTGACACTACCCTCCCCATTTATCCGGGCTTAGGACCGACATTAAATTTCACTGACTTGTGTATTCGCGCGGCTGGGTAGGGTTGTGAAAGATTACTGTGGCCAGTAAAATGATTTAATTTAATTGCCAACCTGATCAAGTCATATTCAGAAAGAGAGACTATTCTTCTATTCTGTCAGAGCATTAAAATATAGAATGTGTTTCTTACCTCAGTGTCTCAGTGTTTTCATTTCCTTGATTCATCTCGCTTTCAGCTCCTCCGAGTGTTTCACCTTGGTTAGCTTTAAGTTGTGAGGTAGTCCATGAATTTCTGGTCTCTGCTGGAACTACTTCCCTCTCTTCTTGGTACACATTTGGGACTTCAATTTGAGCCTCACAATGTTCTAGATTTGTTTTCACCTCTTTATTCTCTTTTTTTATTTCCTCTAGGTCTTTCTGCATGCTTTCACAGCAAGTCAACAATGTCTGCCTCTCACCTTCCAGGCTGTCCAACTGAAAAGGTGTGTTGCAAAACAAGGAAAACCAACGATGCACATGATAAACCTCCAATGAACATATTACTGAAAATGTATTTTATTTTGCTTAGTTCTTAGTAATTTTATCTTATTTAGTGTTACTAGTTGATTGTTCTTGACTGTTTTTTTTTTTTTTTTTTTTTTTAGCCCTCTTATATTTTAGCAACACTAGCATTTTAAGACGGTGCCCTTTAAATATTTTTTTGTGCTATCTACTACAGTAACTTAATTACTTTGCATTTTGTTTTAATGAACAAATACAGTGACAACAGAAGTCAGATGCCATACTGACCTTGTGCTTCAGCTCTTCTTGCTCTTGGTTTCTCTTATCCAGTTCTCTCAAAAGCAGATCAATTTGACAAGCTAACTCATCATCAACTTCAGTGTCTTTTAAACCTGTTTGACCCCTTTTGAGTAGTGTTCCATTCTTCTCCCTCTCCACCAGTGCTGTCCACTCTGCTCTCTCCCTCTCCAGTTTGTTCCTCAGGTCCTCCAGCTCCTTTGAGGCCTGCAGATAAAGCTCCCTGTAGTCCCCCTCCTCTGTGCTGGAGGTCTGAGTACTCTGTTCACACATCTTTTTTACTTTACTCTGACTCAACTGGAACAACTTTCCACCAAGGTCCTCCATCCGTGAGGTCAATACCTGAACCTGTGCCCAGTTAGAGTCCCGCTCCTGAGAGGTTGCTTCCAGGAGCTCCAACAGGCTGTCCTGCTGTTGTTGGGCATCCAGCATTGACCAGTGCTCTTTGTTTGGGAGATCCAGACTTGGATCTGGCAGTTTCACTGAAATTTTCTCTGTTTCCACTTCTGTCTGCGTCTCAAAGCTACTGCTGTTTGGCTCGCTATCCTGCAACTTTGATTTCATATTTTCCATTTGGTTGGCTGCATCACAGTTACTTTTGTAACTTGAAGACCCCTGGTTCATTGCTTGTGATTCCTGATTTGGCCTGTTCTCCACTTGACGGAGGCACTGATCCCTTTCTGACTGAAGGCTATCCCTATCTTGTTTGTTTGTCCTGTCTCTACTTTCTTGAGAATCCTCTTCCAGTTTCAGGTGTGGAGTTGAGCTTGTTTGGGTTGTAGCACTGACTTGTTCAGTGGGAGGACAGAATGAGAGATCAAGATCATCTGAGTTCTCTACAGCCATTGAAGTTTCTAGGGTGGCATCATCACCTACTGCTTGCTGTTCTGACTTCACCTTAGACAGGTCAAAGGTCCATGGTTTTGGTCTAGGTGAGCGTTTGCTCTCAACAATAGTAATGTCGTCATCGTCACTGCTGTCTCCAGGCCATGTTTCATCTTTCAGTGGTTGACCACTAACCACAGGCTGCGTCTCTGGAGAAGGTGTAGATGCTGATGGGCTGCTTGGCATGTTACTGTCCAAAGATTTCATTCGGAATCTCTTTGCTGCTAAATTTTCTTGGCTCAGGAACATGGTTCTCTTTTTCCTGAAAATGACGAGGCATATTCATATGGGTTGTATTTAACCTTTTCAGCTCGACAAATGCAATTTATTAATTAGATTTTTATAACTCATCTCTTTAATTTACAGAAATCATACCCATACTGTCAGAATCATAAAACTTTGAACCTAATGGACATTATTGTGATTCCTCTGTATTTGAGTTATTCTGTGAGCAAAAATAAATGATCTTTTTTGCAACATGAACACACGCTGTGTTTGTTAGCATGCACAACGCTCACAGGGAAGTACAACATTCACTAAAACGTTCCAGTTCGGTCAAATCTTCCCCTTTATTACAGACATAACATTTTTAGCTGATAATTAACCAAAACAACCAGCGTTTTACTCTAGATCTAGGTGGATTCCAAATGGATAAAGAAATGTTTCCCCCTGACACTAACCTTATTTTTTTCCGTAGTACTAAGGCTTATAATGTCTATGCATAATAACTATGCAGAGAATACAGACACTGTTCTTTCTATTTCTAATAGTTATATCTCCAGTTTCAGCACTTTTATACTACATAAAGCTAAAAATAGTTTATAAAAATCTACAGGTACAAGTCAGTTTATCAGTAATGTGTTGATTTTTAGACTGTATCAGCATTTACACATGAAACTGTTAACTAAATCATTTGAGTATCAAATTAATTAGAGTAGTGAAAGGATGTCCTACATAATGTGTATTTGGCTAACTTCTACACACACACACTATAAGCATAAAAACAAAGGTATAGAAAACTCCCCAAATAGTCTCAGGCCTATAAGGGTTAAACAAGCAAGATCAAGTTTAAAATGTGTAGTTGAAATATCCCAGAGAGTATTTGTTGCACTTCACATATTTAAAACAATTTGGAATCTAACTGTAATGCTCAAAACTTTTGTTGGAATTCATATACCTATATTTAATGCATTAGATTAATTTAATGCATTAGACTAATCTGCACCATCAACACCACCTCCATCACCAAAAAGTCCAGCAGTCTGTTCAGTAGATGCCTGAAGCGGGTCAGATCGATCACAACAAAATGCAGGTGACCTTTCTGATGCAGCACCGGCAGCTGTGAGAGAGATGCACCAATGATGTTGCCAGCTGCTTTAACGATCCGTTGCAGATGTTTTCAGTCTGTGGCGCTGGTGCTGTCAAACCAAATGGAGATGCAGCTGGTGTAGAACACGGTGAGGATGGGAGTGGGGAGGTTGGCCCGCTTCAGGCATCTTGCTTTACAGTTGTTTAACCCATCATCGGTGCATCTTTCCCATAGCTGCATCAAGAAGGCCTCCTGCATTGTGCTTAACTCCACACATGGACTCTTTACAATGCTCCCACCTGGCAGACACCATCGCAGCATCAGGCCCAATCCACCAGACTGTGCGACAGCTTTTTCTCCACAAGCCATCGGATTCCTTAACACGCTGCCAGCCCTCCCACTACCTTAACACACACGCGGACAGTGGACTGATTCTAAACTGCTGCTGATCTTGCACAAAATGCACAAAAGTATGACTGCATCCCATGTTTGTAATAATAGTTTTTCTACAATACTTGCATATATTATTGAACATTGTTTGCTTATTACTGATTGTCGTTTCTCTCCACTTGCCCCCTATGGACTGTTGTTTCTCTCCACTTGCACATGTTACCGATTGTTGTTTCTCTCCACTTGACTGCTGTTATGATATTTGGATGTTATTTACAGTGTTATTGACCTTCTCGCATAGTTGCTTAGATTTTACAAATATACTCTTATTTTTTAATAGATTGTCTGTTTGGATTTTTTTATATTGAACTGCTATAGACCTTATGGACATTCAGTGCAAAAAGACAATTCAAGGACCATAACTACGGTTTGACTGCCACATGTGACTAAATCTCCTTTCTACCTCTGGATTAATGTTTATATGTCTGTTTATATATTGTTTATTCTATGTGACTTATTTGTTTCTTATACTCTGTAAAAACTGGAGTCACATTGTTTCGTCTCTCTGTATACTTCTATATAGCTGAGATGACAAAGTGTACTTTGACTTTGACGCAACTACATTTACATCTAGTAGACTCTTCAATTTTATTCATATAGCACTCTAAACAACAGTTACTGTCACAAAACGCTTTATATATAACCGGCCCAAACCCCCAGCAAGTAAGCCTCTTTACAGTTACACTAGTGGCATTTAGCACACACTTTTTCAGTGTGACTTACATTTTGTAACTGCAGGGACATTGTCCCTGGAGCAACTTGGGGTTAAGAGTCTTGCTCACGGGCTCTATGATGGAAGTTCTGGCAGTAGGATAGAGCTGGATTTGAACCTACAACCTTTGTCACCATCGCAGGGTGGGAAGGTGATTTTAGAGGAAGGAATGATGTACCTTGTTGGAGTGGTGGAGAGACGGCTGATGTTTGGGATGACTATAGAGTTCAAAAAGATGACAGTCAGTCATCACAAAATATGATTGTTAAAGAATGTACAGAAAAGGTACTGCAAGACCTCACCAGAAGAGGTGAGAAGACTGGAGTTACTGCTGAGGATGGCAGTGGCTTGGGTAGGTGACCTGGCTGAAGACTGCAAAAGCAAATTGATAGAATGAGAGGGAAAAGAGACAGACAATGAAAATGGAAGACAATCATTTTTGCCACATAATTACCACCTGGAAGTAAACCTAACTGATATTTTATATAAGAAACAGTTATTTATTTTATCTTTATCCGCTTAGCTCCTCTTCAAGTTTATATTGTAATTTTTTTATTCTAACTTTTTTAAAATTTGCCTAAATTGCACAGTAAGGAGCAGGTCAGGATACATTTCACTGCATGTTGTACCTGTATAATTTGCATGTGACAAATAAAGAATCTTGAATCTTGATAAGATCTAAGATCATCATGCATAATTGAAAGTGCTCACAGTGAGCTTGAGCTGGTGTTCCAGGTCTTGCTGTTTCCTCTTCAGAGCAGCATTCTTCTTTTTCAATCTTGCAATCTTCTCCTCTTCCATCTGAAACATGCAAGCACTCATTTGAGAAATATTGCTACTTGCTTAGTTTGCTTAAAGGAGAGGAAAAAGGTCATTTAAAAAAAATGTAAGAGCAAAGTATTGATACTTAAATAAACGTTTATTTTTTATCTCACTATGTACCTTTTTTCCTTCATGAATTCAAATTACATGAATAGTAAGAATTTACATTAATAGTTTAACATTTAAACATGAATAAGCATTGATGTTTTATTACACTGTCATAAAGCATTTGCTTAAGTAAATAAGCAGTGGAACAGTGGAAGAATAATAAATATATTTGCACATTTACTCCGGACAGACAGGTTGAATAACAATATTGACATGAGAAACTTGCTGGTTCAGCACCCTGTAGATCTGGTTCCTGATTTGGAAATTACAGTTATCTCCTAAACTTTAATTTGATTTCCAAAACCAAAAAATTGCAATTCTCTCATGCAGTGTTTTGTGACAATGTCTGTTGTAAAAACACTATACAAATAGATTGACTATAATTAGTTTAAACAGGATCTTTAATGCATGTCTAAACACTAACAGAATATACAAACAGAAGCAAACTGGTGTTTCAACAGAAATACAACTGATATTCAGACAACTGAATAATCTTCTCAAGAAATTTAATAATAAAACAGAAAATGTTATAAGGGGCTTTGCTACTTTAAAGAGTTTGCATGAATGTGTGTAGTCACACAGAGGTCCAAAAACATGCAAGCCATATAACAGTTTAAAAAGAGGATAGTACCTTCTTTTTAGTCATCTCCTGTTGCTTCATCTTATTTTTCTCACTGAATTGAAGAAAAAGACACAAATCCAAATTATATATTACTACAAAATAAATAATGCTTCAGCAATTTATCACATTGGTATTACTATCATTATAACTTATATTCTGCACCAAAAGTTATAATGATGGCAGCAATAAAATTACATTTACGTAAAAGTTTTAGCTACATTTCTGCTATGCTATCTAGATAACTACAAACTAAAATGTTCAGAGAGAGTCTCCTGCAAATATGCACAGAGAATGTGTCATGTATGTAAGAGGAACAATTGCAGCTCACTGTTCTCTTCAAAGTCAAGTCGAAGTAAACTTTAATCTCTGCTATATGCTCTATAACAGTACAGAGAACAAGGATAGCACATAGAATAAACAGCACATAAGTAGAATATGAAATGTAAACTAGAAGTAGAAAAAGAGACAATTAGGTTACATGCAGTATTCAGCCTACAATTATGATCCTGGAGTTGTCGTTTTGCACTGAATGTGCATAAGATCTGCAACAGTTAAAAACAAAAAAACAAAAAAAAAACACAAACAAAATAAATAAAAAATAAATAAAAATAAAGGGAACTCAACAAATAAACAGAAACATTAATAAAAGGAAACACGAATCCAGGTAAAGAAGTCAAGTCAAAACTGAGGGGTAAGAAGACTGTTTCTTAACTGCAAACAAACAAAGACTGCCACAGGGAAACGTGGGTTAGATTGACTCAAGACAGAGCAATGAGAGGGGGAAAGGAGAGAGCCTAAATACACAGAGAAACCACCCATGATGACGCACAACTCCAAAAACCAGGTGAAACTAATACTGAGATCCACCACCCATTAGCCCTATGTCGCCATCTGGTGGCTCAGGGGTGGAATCGCCACCCGAGACATTGCACAATCTATTAAATAATAACAGCGTCTTTTATAAAGTCTGAGCTTACTATGTGAATTCACTTATATGTGCAAAAATCATAACAGCAGTAAAATGGAGAACTACAATCTATGTACAATAAATTCAATAATTTGTGCAAATATCGTACCATCAGTCAAGTGACAAACTACAATCAGTGAGCAATATTCAATAGTTGTGACGGTAATCAAGAGAATTACAGTTAAAATTAGGAATGCCGATACCAATACTCGTACTCGGAACAAAATTCCCTGATAGTATCATTTATTTTATGAAATGACATAATAAGGCTCAAGTGTACTTTAATTTATATTTTGGTTTTTTAAAGTGTTTAAGTTTAGATTACCGTATTTCCCCAACGATAGGCTGCAGCTTATACATCAATTTTACAAACCTTTGTATTGGGTGTGGTTTCCTTAAATGGGGCAGCCTATCTAAAAACATGAAAACGCATTTGCTAAAAGTATAATTCAGTGCACAAAAAAGACAACATACCCAAATGATTCATTGCATTTAAATGTACTGTTTACTGCAGCAATGAACAGTTCGAAAAGCAACGCAAAACAAAGATGATGTTCTGTCACTTAATCAGCGCTGCCGCAGCCAGTCTCGTTGCTGCAATGTAAATTACACTTTTTCAGGCCTTTGCTACATTACATTACATCCTAGTATATAATACAGGCTAGGCAAAAACAAAAGTTAACAGAAATAAAAGGAACAAAAGTTTATTGTTGGCCGGGAAAAGATAAGTTTAACGCCTGTCTAACGTGCAAAGGCAGGTCGTTCCACATTAGTTCCGCTTAGTTTTTGGCACACTCAGAAACAGCTGATCAGTGGACCTGAGAGAATGGGTGGATGTATACGGGTGTAACAGATCAGACAGGTAGGAAGGAGCAATGCCATTGAGGGCTTTGAAAGCAAATAAAAGAATCTTAAAATGAATCCTAAAATGTATAGGCAGCCAGTGAAGTGAGGCTAAAATGGGGGAAGTGTGCTCATATTTACGTGTGCCGGTTAAGAGATGTCTGGCAGCATTTTGTACCCTCTGGAGATGAGTGATACATGAACCACTAACTGCCATATAGAGAGCATTACAGTAGTCCAGTTGAGTGGTGACAAAGGCATGGATTACTGTCTCAAAGTGTTGCCGGGAAAGAACTGGCTTTATTTTGGCCAGCTGTCTCAACTGAAAAAAGCTTGATTTAACCACTGCCCCGATCTGACTGTCGAACTTAAGGTCACAGTCCACTTTAACACCTAGGTTGGAGATGGTTGGCTTGATGTACTGGGAGAAAGTACCCAAATCCACAGGAGGTGTCTCAGACGTTCCGCCAAAAACCATCACTTCTGTCTTATTCTCATTAAAATTGTAAAAATTAAGGGCCTTCCAGGCCTTTATATTGTCAAGACACTTGCGCAACGGTCTTACAGAGTATGCATCCTTCTTTTTAAGAGGACCATAAATCTGACAATTGTCAGCATAGCAGTGGAATGAAATACAGTGTTTCCTAAGTATAGAACCGAGTTGAAGCAAATAGAGAGAAAAAAGAAGGGGGCCAAAGAAGGGGGCCTAAAATTGAGCCCTGTGGAACCCTACATGAGAGGGGAGCAGAGGACGGACGACGTATAATCACCAAGGCTAACACAGAAAGTTCGCTCAGCCAAGTATGATCTGAACCACTCTAGAGCGGTGTCCCAGTGCTCTAAACGAGAGAGTAAAATTTCATGGTCCACCTTATCAAAAGCAGCAGTTAGGCAAAAAAGTACAAGAATAGCACACTCACCAGAGTCTGTAGCTAAAAAATATCATTAAAAACCCTCAAAAGAGCTGATTCTGTGCTGTGTAAGGCTTTAAAACAGGACTGAAAAACCTCCAAAATATTATGATTTTCCAGAAAGGCAATTTATTGATTGTAAATTATCTTCTCGAGGACTTTTGACAGATGTGGTAGTTTGGAAATAGGTCTGTAATTTGCAAGGACCGTGGGATCTAGCGCAGGTTTTTTAAGCAGGGGTTGGACTATTGCATGTTAAAAAATTTCCGGTACCAGACCTGAAAACAGACTGCTATTAACAAGAGCAAGAATAGATGGCCTTACAGTAGGGAACACGTCTTTAAGTAGCCGAGAAGGAACAGCATCATTTGGAGAGCCTGAGGGCTTCAAACGACCAACAATCTCTTGTAAAAACAGCAAAGTCACAGGCTCAAACTCATCAAAAACAGCAAAGCAGGACCGAGAGACTGAGGGGTCATGAACAGATGATGATATAAGCTCCCGGGTGGAAGAGATCTCATCAAGAAAAAAGTTAAGAAAGTCTTCACAAACAGCAGGGGAGGGCTCGATATAGGCGGTCTGTGGGGGCATTAAGAATCGAATCAATAGTCTTAAACAAAACATGTGGCTTGTGACAATGTGACAAAACACTATCAGCAAAGTGTTTTCTTTGGGCATCTTTGACAGTTGTCTGATAACGACACCAGCAATCCCTTAACATTTGAAATGAGACCTGCTGTTTGTCCTTCTTCCACTTGCGCTCAGCTCTACGGCAGTGACTGCCGCGTCACGCACGCAGTGACAGCACGCGTCACATCATCCAGCCAGGGAGTTGAATGTGTCAGTTACAATATGTTGAATATATCCATGAAGACCTCGGCCAGCTGATCAGCGCAGTCTCTCAGTACACAATCTGGAATGTAGAACGTTTTCCTTTCATTACTTGCAGGCAGAGAGATGATCTGGTAGGTGGTGGGAGTTGTGGCTTTTGTCGCATGCTTGTTGTTCAGCCCATGAAATCGTGCACAGAACTTGTTCAGCTCCTCAGGGAGTGTGGCGTTCCAGTCACACTTGGTGCAGGCATGTACTGGGTGACAGCCTGAATGCCCTGCCATAAACTGCGAGAGTCTTTTGTGTTGTTGAAGTGGCTCTGGATCTTAAGTGCATGATCACGCATTGCTTGTCAGATTGCACCAGAGAGGTAGGCTCTGGCTGTTCTGAGAGCAGCTTTATGCTCCAACTGGAAAGCAGCATGTCTCTCTCTTAGCTGTGCATGCACCTTTGCTGTGCTGTGAACCAAGGCTGTTTGTTGGGTTTTGTTGGTGACGTTCTTGGAGAATGTAACATCCTCTATGGAACTGCAGTAAACTCTTCCAAGTTTATGCACCTGTGGTAAGTAGCACCTTGTCTGAACATGCTCCAGTTTGTGCACTCAACAATCAAAAGTGCTGAGACAGCTCCACTCGGTCAGAAGTGCTGAGACAGCTCCACTCAGCCAGACTTCTTGGCAGGTCTTGTGCATTTCAGCTGTGATGTATACGCAAGAAATAACCAGAGGTGTCAAAAGCACACGCATCCTTCACCCAAGCAGAAGTATAGATACACATAAAAATGTAAGTAACTGCGTAAAAACGCATAAATTACATTTTTCATGATGTAAACACAAGCTGTGTTTGTGGGCACGTGCGACTGTTACAGCAAAGTCCAACATTCAGTAAAATATTCCAGTTTAGTCAAATCTTCCCCTTTTATAGACAAAACTTATATTTTAGTTAATAAATAACAAAAACAACCAGCGTTCTACTCATAATACAGCCATTTACTAGATATTGTCAGTGTTTATTCTGGGACATTCATCACGTGGAATACATTTTAAAATTAACCTTCCCAACACTGGCTACAACTAGCAACACTGAGAATTCACTGAGAATGGGTGACACTTTATGATTAAAAACTCTATTTGGGGTGAGCATTGGTGACTCATCCCTGCAGAGTTCGTACACCACAGTTTTTTTATTTAAACACTTTGTACCGGACAAAGAGGCTTCTCTTTTGACTCGGTTGCATGCTAGCCCGTCTAGCTAGATAGTCGAATCTGCAATGTCTGTGTTCAGCCACACTTCCTTAAAAAGAAAGGCGCAGCAGTTTTTTCATACACAATGAATGTCAGGGATCTGGTTAGGATATGACACAATGCTAGTCGTTAGCCGTTAACCCAAACGCGGAGTGAAATGCGAGTAGGTAGGATAGCCACGCGAGTTGATCTAAGAACTCTCTAACGCAAAGAGCAAGGATTCCCACACTTAATCGAGGAGATTAACCAAATAACTGGAGTACTCACAGATGACGCCGAAATGAATCGGAGGGTTGGGCTGGTAGACTCAATGACTGAGCGACAAGCCGCGAGAAAAAGCCTCCTTTTATATTTCCCGAAGCGCGCCGACTACTTCCGGGTCCTTGTATCGGTCACGTGATCGGAGTGCGCGTGACATTGTAACTCGATCGCAAACATAAACGAAATTAAACAAGATAAACGGAAAATGCAGTTTAAACACTGAATTCACTGGAGCATTGTTAGCCGCTGCCTGCTCGTGGAACCACCACAAGAAGTTAAACTTGTTAATTTATTAAAGCAGCAACATAATTAACATGTCTGAGGCCAAAAATGCTTGTGAGAAAGCAGAAAATTGTTTCATTTTTCTGCTTTCATGTCTATATACTGTAAGCAACATGTGGAACTGGTGATATGGCACAACCCTACTGTCTTTTATATATTATTTAAAGGTTACTAAATTTATTGCACATCTCTCATAATTACTCACTGTTTTTTGTAGGTTTTTTGGTAAGTGGGCTGTTCATCATCAGAATCCTCAGATTCCTCCAGAACATCACAACTCCTGAGAAAGGTCAGAATGTCACAAAGTCTACACAAAAACAAGTACATCGACTGACAAAGAGGCAGGAAGACAAGCAAATCCACAGGAAGTTAAATTGGCTGAAACTAACCTGAACTGGTGGTATGGGTTCTTGTGGCAGTACCATTTTTCAGGAAGCTGGTCAATATCGATGCCATCTGGAAGTTTGCGCCACTTGAGGCAACTGTCACACTGCACCCAGTTTTGATCCGGCTGCTTGCTGTAAATGCACACAAGAAGCAAGAAGGAAGATCGAACTGTAACACTGACCAATGACCAGTATTTTCAAACCAGAGAACAGCAAAGCTGGATTAAGCCAAGTTAACTAAAAGAAATTCAGAACTTGTTGTGGTGGGTAGCAATTTACACTAATCTATGTGATGGTGATAGAATACTTTGCTATGTACTAAAAACCAGAGGTGGACAGTAACTAAGTACATTTACTTGAGTACGGTACTTAAGTAGAGTTTTTGAGTATCTGTACTTCACTTGAGTAGTGTTTTATTTTGAAAATTCTGACTTCCACTTCACTACATTTTCAAGACAAATACTGTACTTTCTACTTCACTACATTTCTATCAAGATTCTCACTACTCGTTACTTTCAAATCTGGGGATAAAGTGGATGTTATTCCCCTTTTCTAAAAGTTGATTGGTTGTTTGGCAGGTGACAGTCTGTCAGTAATCAGTAGGGTTACGTCACGCCTGTAGACTGGAACTATAAAACCAAGCTCAGACAGTTTTGTCTTGATTAACATTGTTGCTGTTGGAAAGTCATGACGCTAGAGGTGTAAACCTGGGTTTTAAGCAGGTTTGAATGTTGATTTTCATGTTCTGAGCTGCATTTACAGCTACTGCACTGTCCTCCTGATTAACATACACATATATGTGTGCACACACTACCAGAGCTGTGTCAGAACCATGCTGTTTTGTGTGTAGTCTTACAATTAATTAATAAAATAAACTAATGACTGTTTTTCTTTATCAGTTTAAGTTTTGTTTCATTCAGGAACATTCTACAAGTTAGTCAGAGGCCTTAGGTGTTCTAAGTGTTGTGGCAATAATGCAACAATGTGGTGAAAGAAGACGTACTTTTAATACTTAAGTATTTTTTCAAACAAGTACTTCAGTACTTTAACTTAAGTAAAAATTTGACTGTACGACTTTCACTTGTATTGGAGTAACATTTGACTAGTGGTATCTGTACTTTCACTTAAGTAACGAAGTTAGCTACTTTGCCCACCTCTGCTAAAAACCATAGGTTAAGTACCCTATCACCAGCACTACGACAGTTGTGACTCTGTTAGCGCTACGTGGATTGCTATCAGTCTGATAACGACTTGAATAGCTGAATTGGGTATCGGTAGCTGAACAGCTGAATCAGGGATCTTTGGATCTGATCTGTAAATGTGTGGACACACAATTCGTTATGCATCAGCACTGCGGTAAAGCTGGTTTATTGTTCGATATTCACGCTAATTCGTACATATTGCCATGACATTAAGCAGGGCAAGCAATGCAATACACTCCAACCGCAAAAGCGAATCATTATACTGTTTAATTTCCTTAACACTACCAGATCTTGGTCACAATCTCTGTGTTCCTGATGGTTTTAGCAATTAGGCGTGCAATTATTACATTGTTGTAGTTAGGAAAACAGTATTTAAGTATTTCCTTAATCATAACAGAATAATCTCAGTCAGTTTTGTGGTTCACATCTATCAACTAAAATATGAGCTTAGTATGTAACAAAGATTTGACTGAACTGTAGCACTTTAGCGAGTAATGGCACAAACAGTTCTCTCCTGGAGCCAACACCTTATCGCGGTGGAGGTGTTTGCATGTTCCAATGATCCCAGGAGCTAAGTTGTCCGGGGCTTTATGCCCCTGGTAGGGCCACCCAAGGCAAACAGGTCCTGGGTGAGGAACCAGACAAAGTGCGGCTCAAACAACCCCTTATGATGAGAAAAAACTCAGATGTACAGTTTCCCTTGCCCGGACGCGGATCACTGGGGCCCCCCCTCTGGAGCCAGGCCTAGGGGTGGGGCTTGATGGTGAGTGCCCATGGGGCCTGGCCGGGCATAGCCCGAAGAAGGAACGTGGGTCTCCCCTCCAATGGGCTCACCACCTGTAGGGGGGGCCAAAGGGGTCGGGTGCAGTGTGATTTGGGCGGTGGCTGAAGGTAGGGACCTTGGTGGTCCGATCCTCAGCTACAGAAGCTAGCTCTTGGGACATGGAATGTCACCTCTCTGGCGGAGAAGGAGCCTGAGCTGGTGTGCAAGGTTGTGAGGTTCCGACTAGATATAGTCGGGCTCACCTTGATGCATGGCTGGGCTCTGGAACCAGTCTCCTTGAGGGGGGTTGGACCCTCTTCTTCTCTGGACTTATTGCCCCCTGGCTGGGCGCCTGTACATTGGGGTTTACCCCAGTGGATGAGAGGGTAGCCTCCTTTTGCCTCCGGGTGGGGGGACGGGTGCTGACTGTTGATTGTGTTTATGCGCCAAACAGCAGTTCAGAATACCCACCCTTTTTGGAGGGTGGAAGGGGTGTTGGAGAGCGCTCCTCCTGGGGACTCTCTTGTTCTGCTGGGAGACTTCAATGCTCATGTGGGCAACGACAGTGAGACCTGGAGTGGTGTGATTGGGAGGAACGGCCCCCCCGATCTGAACCCGAGTGGTGTTTTGTTATTGGACTTCTGTGCTCATCACAGATTGTCCATAATGAACACCATGTTCAAACACAAGGGTTTCCATATGTGCACTTGGCACCAGGACTCCCTAGGTCACAGTTCAATGATCGACTTTGTGGTCATGTCCTCGGACTTGCGGCTGTATGTGTTGGACACTCGGGTAAAGAGAGGGCGGAGCTGTCAACTGATCACCACCTGGTGGTGGGTTGGCTCCACTGGTGGGGGAGGAAGCCAGTCAGGCCTGGCAGGCCCAAGTCTGCTGAGGGTCTGCTGGGAATGTCTGGTAGATTCCCCTGTCAGAAGGAGCTTCAACTCCTACCTCCGGCAGAACTTCTCCCACATCCCAAGGGAGGCGAGGGACATTGAGTCCAAATGGGCCATGTTCCGCGCCTCCATTGTGGAGGCAGCTGACCAGAGCTGTGGCCATAAGGTGGTTGGTGCCTGTCGTGGACACCGGCTGGTGAGGGATGCCGTCAAGCTGAAGCAGGAGTCCTATCGGGCCTTTTTGGCTTGTGGGACTCCAGAGGCAGCTGATGGGTACCGGCGGGCCAAGTGGAATGCGGCTTCGGTGGTAGCTGAGGCAAAAACTCAGGTGTGGGAGGAGTTCGGTGAGGCCATTGAGAACAACTTCCGGATGGCTTTGAAGAGATTCTGGTCCATCATCCAGCCTCTCAGGGTGGGAAAGCAGTGCAGAATCAACACTGTTTATGGTGGGGATGGGGCACTGCTGACCGCAACTAGGGACATTGTGGGTCGGTGGAAGGAATACTTCGAAGTATGGAAGTTGGCTGTTGGCTTCATCAAACCGTTACCTTCAGCTCTCACTGGAGCAGTTCGCAGTTTGAGTGTGAAGCGGCTGGGATGAAAATCAGCACCTCCAAATCTGAGGCCATGGTTGTCAGCCGGAAAAGGGTGGAGTGCTCTCTCCAGGTCGGGGAAGAGTTTAAGTATCTCAGGGTCTTGTTCACAAGTGAGGGAAGCGGGAGATCGACAGGCGGATCGGTGCAGCATCAGCAGTGATGCGGGCGCTGCATCGGCCTGTCATGGTGAAGAAGGAGCTAAGCCAAAAGGCAAAGCTCTCGATTTACCAGTCGATCTACGTTCCTACCCTCACCTATGGTCATGAGTTGTGAGTAGTGACCGAAAGAACGAGATCGCTAATACAAGCGGCTGAAATGAGTTTCCTCCGCTGGGTGGCTGGGCTCTCCCTTAGAGATAGGGTGAGAAGCTCGGTCATTCGGGGGGGACTCGGAGTACAGCCGCTGCTCCTCCGCATTGAAAGGAGCCAGATGAGGTGGCTCGGGCATCTGGTCAGGATGCCTCCTGGACGCCTCCCTGGTGAGGTGTTCCAATCATGTACCACTGGGAGGAAGCCCCGGGAAAGACCCAGGACATGCTGGAGAGACTATGTCTCTTGGCAGGCCTGGGAACACCTCGGGATTCCCCCGGAAGAGCTGGATGAAGTGGCGGGAGAGAGGGAAGTCTGGGTTTCCCTGCTTAGGCTGCTACACCGTGACCCGACCTGGAACAGCGGTAGAAAATGGATGGATGGCACAAACAGTGCGTGTTTACATCACGAAAAATGTCAGTTATGTGTTTTTACACATTTACTGTACTTCTCTTTTTGTGCACAGAATATCTCACAAATACTTTCACATACAGAGGGATCAGGTCTTGCCTTAATTGTGCCACTGAAAACGTTGTGCATCACTAATAAGTGTCCGTGTGAAACAGAAGTGGATACTCTAGCGAGTGAAAAGAATTAAACGAAGCTTTGGGATTTAGAAAAATTGCCTCGACCATAAATACCGAAACTGTACTGAAACCGTGGCCCAAAAACCATGATATGTACCGAACTGTGGGCACACTGTACTGTTGTATCCCTAATCTAAATGTACAATATCTGTATTATATCTGATATTAAAAAGTAGTATCGTACCATGTCTAATGAGCGCTGACTGGCGATACACTGTGTAATTTTTCCAGTTGTCTATGTTTACTGCCTGTCAGATTACATTTAGCAGACCATCTTCACCAGAACAGTCTCACTGCAGCAACTTGGGCTTACTTGAATTTGTCCATAAAACTCTCCAACTGCAGCTCTTTGTTCTTGTTTTTTGATATACATTACATTTATATTCACCCCATTTAGCAAACACTCTTATCCAAAGCAACTTCCATTTCCTAATTTCAGAGACAGTTTCCCTGAAATACTTTCTTTCATGACATCATTTTTATATGCTGCCACCATTAGACCACTAGTAAACCACACTGGAGAGTTGGGTGTTCTTGTTAGATCATTTTGTAAACCTACAGCACCTCCTTGCAAGATTTCTGACCAGGGAAAAATAAGAAAGCTAAGAGAAAAGGATCACTTGGAAAGAGCAACAGAAAGACTTGGAGGCATCAGATTCAATTGTTACCAGACTTTAATGTGGAAATCTTGTGATAATTTGATATAAACCGCCTCATTGGAAACATGTACTGAAAAACTGACATTTTCAATATTTATTTTCTTCACCTCTGGTACATAAAAATGCGTACCTTTTAGTCCCTTTTTTTAAGACAATCATGTTCAGATAAATAACTTTATTGTTTCTCTCAGGCTGAAAGAGTGAGTGTACAAAGGTTTAAACTCACACAATGTCCTCTACAGGAACAGAGCAGTTGGGCCTTTGCCGTCTATGCTGGACTTCTTTCCAATATTCTTCGAGCTTAATAGCTACATTGTATATTGTTTTCCTGCGTGAAAGAAAGCAATCCTCTTAATTAAACTAAATAATTAGTCCAGTGATTAATAACTTCATGAAAAACTCTTAATCAATTTTTTAAAAAGTCAACGTAATCTTTGCCATCTTAGCTATATACAAAGTATACAGAGACAAGACAACATGGGTCCAGCTTTTACAGAGTACTAAGATAAAAGAAGGCACAAAGAATAAGCATATTAGACTATAAAATATAAACTTTAGAAACTAGAGGTAGAAAAATAAAATGTGCTTGCTTGGGTTTGATTTTCTCTCATTAGATTCATTTTTGCACTCATTATTTAGTCATACCTGTCTCCTGTTTATTTGGCCAGCCCGATTTGCATGCTCGTTGATTGACACAGTCACTCACTCATCCTCTCTTTTTGTTGTTCTTGTTTTATTCAATCTGCCTGCTTGTTTAGTTTCACTCCACACACCTGGGACATGCCTTATTTAAGCCAGCCGGACCTGAAGCTCAGCATCCAATCACCATTATTATTAATGTTGCTTTTGTCTATTTCAGAGTGTTTCGGACTAACAGCCATGGCCAGCCAGGCTCACGCTGCCCCTCCCGGAATCCACACTTCCGATTCATGACGGCTGGAGCATTTCCAGTCTAGCATGGGACTTTTTTGGCTTTGTTTCCCAAGAACTGTTTTCATTGGACTCATGACCAGAGATTAAGTTTGTTTGTTTTTTGCATGACCCTAAGCTGAGCTTCTGTGTGTTTTGTTAATAAATTATGTCAGGTTTCCGATAATGCCTTCATGTGCGTCATCTGTCCCAAGGGTGTACCAGCAAGACATGACAGTTAATTAATCAGTGAAATGTGCAAATACTGCAGCAGCAGTTGAGTGGAGAAAAACAACTATTACAATACAGGAATTGTCTTCTTGCATTAAATGTGCATAATATCTGCAGCAGTTTAAAATGAATATTCTAAAGAAACCATGTTTTAAATAATAAACAGTATCCTTATAAATCTAAGCTATAAGTAGACAATGAAAAGGTGCAATTCAGTCATGTGAAGACTTATTTGAGGAATAACATGTGCAAATATTGCAACAGCAGTCCAAAGGAGAAAACTACACTTAATCATGTACCTTTGGTCCTTAAATGTGGATAAGATCTGCTGAAGTTATATATGAGTATACCATAAAGACAATCTATTTAAAAATATACAGTATCTCTAATACGGTACAATGTGGTATGGATGAGTTTGTACATGTAGCACCATGTGCATCATAAAACATTCATTCATTCACTATCCAAACCACTTAATCCCAACAGCGGTCGCCGGGGGACTGGAGCCTTCATCTTATGGGCGCAAGGTGGGGAACAACACTGGGCAGGCGGCAACACACCGCAGGGCACACACACTTGCACAATCCTGGTGGCCCGACGGGTGTGGATCAATTTACTTGGCCGGACCGGCTCTGCATTCGCCAGGGCGGGGACTGGGGTCTGGGACTGGTGGACTCGGTTGGGGGGGCCCACTGCTATGCCCTTTTTACTACCCTGTACATGAAACCCGCATTACAGATAACACTAGAGCTTTGCGCGACTAGCCACATTTTAGGAATTGACTCGGTAGTGCAGATAGAGGAAGTCTACCAAACTTCAGATTTTTATCTTTAGCGATTCTTGAGATACTAACATGTTGCCACTCTCACTGGCCTCGCTGGCCACTCTCTTACCTTCCTCTCCCTTTTGAGGAGACTACGCTGCCATAGTTACTTTAGCACTACCGGCAGTCAGGTGTAGGGCACTAACCCTCTTTTCTTTCTTTCTTTCTTTCTTTTTTTTAACGAGCTGATGCTTTACCTGCTGAACCCTCACGTGGACTCTATGGAGACCTCATCATCTGGAACCAGCTGGGACTTTATTGGACCTCTTTTCCTTGAACTGAATTCTAATTTACTATTGAACAAATTTAGCCTAATGTTGCTGAGTGGATCTTAGCATCTTAGCAATGACTCAGGATTTGAAAGCATCCCTCAGACTATCTTCACTTCTTTAAAATGAATGTGTTCTATGAGTAATAAATGAGAGACTCCCTCATCTGGAACCAGCTGAACCTTTTTCAGACTCTATGGACATGAACCGAAAGTTATAGCAAAACCCTTTGATGGCCTGAACAGGACTGTGAGTCAGACCGCAGAGACCAAAAATGGCACATGTCCGCCAATAGGTGGCGCTATTACAAACCAATATAAGTTTTAGCTTGTACCTCCTAACTGGTGTGGGATAAATTTGAAATTCTTCTTTCCCACGATTCACTGGAAGCCCCCGAATCTAATGGATATTAACATACCTGCCCCATTCCCGCCATAATCACTGTAAAGTCTATATCTTCTCAGAAAAAAATCCAAACAAAAACAAGCTTGGATGACTTCATGTACACTGCAAGCTTTGCACACCTGCCAAAGATGGTGCTACCTCATCAATAGTGGGTGCTATAACTGATACATGTTGGTATCTCAAGAATCGCTCAAGATAAAAATCAGAAATTTGGTAGATTTCATCTATCTGAACTCCTGAGTCAATTCCTAAAATATGACTATGATTGCTTAAAGGGGACATTACATATTACAATGTCTATTCTTCCCTAAGCAAAAGTTCAACCACAGCCTAAACTGTACACATTATAATGAAACAATCTGAGGGAATGAACAGGATTGTGTGTCAGACCTCAGTGACAAAAAATGGCACATGTCCACCTATAGGTGGTGCTACTACAAACCACAAACTTCATCCACACTGGTGCTTGGACCTCATTGATAAGTACTTGCAGTTCTAATTTAATATTGCACTGATGTCAACTTCACAAAATGTTGCTGAGTGGTTTATAAACAGCCCCAGCAACGATTAATCTTGAATGTTTACTTGTACATTTAAATGTTCACGCACCCTGGTTGCCCAGAGAGGGATGGGGTCCCCTTCCGAGTCTTGGTTCCTCTCAAGGTTTCTTCCTACTAGAGGAAGTTTTTCCTTGCCACTGTCGCTGCAGGCTTGCTTGTCGGGGGTTTGGGCCGGTTATATGTAAAGTGCTTGTTACAATGATTGTTGTTAAGAGCTCTATATAGATAAAATTGAACTGAAATTGAAGTTAAAGTGACTCTGAGCAAGATGCGTGCGTCGGTTTTGAAGAGTTAATTTTATAAGAGTGTACTTACAATTACGTACCCTCCCTGCCTTATCAGAAAATCAGCACCTTGGGATTACAGATACCTCATCAAGTTACACTTTTAGGCGTGCAATTTCTCCAAAACTCACCTGTACTCCTCAGTAAAGTTAAAGTCTTGCTTGTTGTGAGTGGGTTTGAGATAATTACACTCTATCACCCCAATGATGCCCACTCCTGTTTTGTTTGCCTAGTAACAGAACACAGAAAACACATGTTTGCACTGATTGGACTCCCCAAAGAACATGGTGCCTCTGTTTACCACTTTGTGCTTTAACTGAGATACTCTCAATAAAAGCTAAAAAAAATATTAATGATTATGATTATGATTTGATCTGGCTTTCACATCCCACAGGTGCATGATCAAAAAAAGATCTGGGGAATTTGGAGGCAGTCAACATGCTAAATGTTCTTCAAACCGTTCTTGAGTAGTTTTTGCAGTGTGGCAAGTTGCATTATTCTGGTGAAAGAGGTAACTGCAATC
Organism: Distichodus sexfasciatus; assembly: GCA_032718565.1. Classification (NCBI taxonomy): domain Eukaryota; kingdom Metazoa; phylum Chordata; class Actinopteri; order Characiformes; family Distichodontidae; genus Distichodus; species Distichodus sexfasciatus. Next base: position 546,251 of record JAVGVS010000216.1, on the reverse strand, counting down.
AGGAAATTCTGTGGCAGTAATGTACATGGTTTACAACAATGGTTAGGGAGGTTGCACCAGGACCCATGGACCCGAACACTGCCCAGACCATCACACTGCCTTTTTCGGCTTGCTCCCCAATTGTGATCCTGTCCTGTAGTCTACACTTCACAACACTTCACAAAGTTGCTCAGATCCTTAGATCACGACATCTGTAGGTTACTGGTTAGTGGATCTACAGTCAGGTCCATAAATATTGGGACATCGGCACAATTCTAATCTTTTTGGCTCTATACACCACCACAATGGATTTGAAATGAAACAAACAAGATGTGCTTTAACTGCAGACTTTCAACTTTAATTTGAGCGTATTTACATACAAATCAGGTGAACGGTGTAGGAATTACAACAGTTTGTATATGTGCCTCCCACTTTTTAAGGGACCAAAAGTAATGGGACAATTGGCTGCTCAGATGTTCCATGGCCAGGTGTGTGTTATTCCCTCATTATCTTATTTACAAGGAGCAGATAAAAGGTCTAGAGTTAATTTCAAGTGTGCTATTTGCATTTTGAATATGTTGCTGTCAACTCTCAATATGAGATCCAAAGAGCTGTCACTATCAGTGAAGCAAGCCATCATTAGGCTGAAAAATAAAAACAAACCCATCAGAGTAGTTTTTGCAATGTGGCAAGTTGCATTATTCCGGTGAAAGAGGTTACTGCAATCAGGAAATTCTGTGGCAGTAATGTACATGGTTTACAACAATGGTTAGGGAGGTTGCACCAGGACCCATGGACCCGAACACTGCCCAGACCATCACACTGCTTTTTTTGGCTTGCTCCCCAATTGTGATCCTGTCCTGTAGTCTACACTTCACAACTTCAAAGTTGCTCAGATCCTTAGATCATGACAGATAGCAAAAACATTAGGTTTGACCAATAAACTATTTGGAACATTCCTAAAAAGAAAGAAGACCACGGAAAACAACTGTGGTGGATGACCGAAGAATTCTTTCCCTGGTGAAGAAAAACCCCTTCACAACAGTTGGCCAGATCAAGAACGCTCTCCAGGAGGTAGGTGTATGTGTGTCAAAGTCAACAATCAAGAGAAGACTTCACCAGAGTGAATACAGAGGGTTCACCACAAGATGTAACCATTGGTGAGCCTCAAAAACAGGAAGGCCAGATCACAGTTTGCCAAACAACATCTAAAAAAGCCTTTACAGTTCTGGAACAACATCCTATGGACAGATGAGACAAAGATCGACTTGTACCAGAGTGATGGGAAGATAAGAGTATGGAGAAGGAAAGGAACTGCTCATGATCCAAAACATACCACCTCATCAGTGAAGCATGGTGGTGATAGTGTCATGGTGTGGGCATGTATGGCTGCCAATGGAACTGGTTTTCTTGTATTTATTGATGGTGTAACTACTGACAAAAGCAGCAGGATGAATTCAGAAGTGTTTCGGGCAATATTATCTGCTCATATTCAGCCAAATGCTTCAGAACTCATTGCATGGCGCTTCACAGTGCAGATGGGCAATGACCCGAAGCATACTACAAAAGCAACCAAAGAGTTTTTTAAGGCAAAGAAGTGGGATGTTATGCAATGGCCAAGTCAATCACCTGACCTGAATCCGACTGAGCGTGCTTTTCACTTGCTAAAGACAAAACTGAAGGGAAAATGCCCCAAGAACAAGCAGGAACTGAAGACAGTTGCAGTAGAGGCCTGGCAGAGCATCACCAGGAATGTAACCCAGCGTCTGGTGATGTCTACGCATTCCAGACTTAAGGCTGTAATTGACTGCAAAGGATTTGCAACCAAGTATTAAAAAGTGAAAGTTTGATTTATGATTGTTAATTTGTCCCATTACTTTTGGACCCTTAAAAAGCGAGAGGCACATATACAAACTGTTGTAATTCCTACACCGTTCACCTGATTTGTATGTAAACACCCTTAAATTAAAGCTGAAAGCCTGCAGTTAAAGCACATCTTCATTTCAAATCCACTGTGGTGGTGTATAGAGCCAAAAAGATTAAAACCGTGTCAATGTCCCAATATTTATGGACCTGACTGTATATAGATTTATAAATACACACAATGCTGGGCAAAAATAAGGCAAACAGAGTTTATCACAGTTTCTATACGTCCTATCAGCTTCACCCCTCAGAGCATAACAATTGTAAAAACTGTTCTTAATACAAACAGCTAATGACACAGATTAGTTCAGGCAGTGTCATTAACCTCTAATTAGTGTCCAATTACGTTATACATTGGCACACAACAAGGCCACACTTAATGGCAGGCAATTACAACCACTGACTAGATGGGGAAGTAATCAGACATGAAAGGAAAAGCACGCCTGTAAGACAGCATGCCCAAACAGCTGAGTTTTCTAAAGACAAACAAGGGAAAAGCTATCCCCTACTAAACTGTAAACAGACAATGCATACAATATTGTGAAACACTGTTAACTGATTTTATAGACTGCATAGAATTTTTTCATATTGAAACTGTTACTGACCTCATGCACACTCAGCGTAAAAGACAACTAGTTTAAAGTTAAAAGTTTTACACTTTCCCTGCTCAATACTCTCACCTTGAGCTGGCAGCCAACACGCTCATAAGCCTTGATGAGACGATTTTTGTGGTACATCATGATACCATACTGCTCTTTGCTTTTGGTGTTGTAGCCAAAGGTGATTGAAAGTGCCTCTTGCTGAGGTATTACTTAAAGATCAAAAACATTCACAAAACACAAAAATCTTGTCTGACATTTAAATTAACAAAGAACCAGTGGTGTACTTAGGTAAAAGTAAAACAAAAAAGTACAAAGGAAATTATATATTTAGTATATATAAGTATTAAATGGCAAAGAGTAAATGGAATGTATTTGGATGTGTTGTATGATTTATAGGATTTTGCACATACATACAGTATACACAGTTACATACATGCCTGTAGGTGAAATATCACCACATCAGTAACAGTTATCAAATGGAAGTTTTTTATCTGTCTCTGCAGACAAAATTTAATACATTTCTCTGCATGTTGTACCTGTATAACTATGCACATGACAAATAAACAATCTTAAAACTTTACCATTCAAATAGTAATAGCTCCTCTTAGTCAAAAGGTGTTAGAGTAAAAAGTATATTATTTTCATTTGAATTGGCATCAATTAAAGGGTAAAATTGATGATGCTGATAATATTAGCTAATATTAACTATACATTAAGTAAAAATTACGCAAAAATAACACCATAAGCACAGTAACACAGCGCAAATAAGGGTACTGTACACCACTGCAAAAAACTATCACTTGTTCTCTCACTATTATCTGGTAACAGGATACAAGGAACTGTGGTTTATATCTGTCCTTCTGAATGAAGGCCAGACTTTTAGAGATGAGCTGAGTCCTCACTTTCTGGCCTCGTATGATAATCTGCATTCGGGGCTTCAAATAAAGAATACTGCAATATGCCTGGATGAAGAGAGAAAACACACACACACACACTCATCTCTCACGTGTCATTGCACATTTCAGACACTTTAACAATTGTCTATTAAACGACATTTGCCATAACACCCAGACTTCAAGGAAACTAGCAGAGGTGGACAGTAACAAAGTACATTTACTTGAGAATTGTACTTAAGTACAGTTTTTGAGTGTCTGTACTTCACTTGAGTAGTATTTTTTTTTGGAAACTTATGACTCACTTCACTACATTTGAAAGACAAATACTGTACTTTTTACTTCACTACATTTCTTTCAGGGTTCTTTTTCCTTTTTACTTTCAAATCTCTGGATAAAATGAATTTTATTCCCCCTTTTGTAAAACATGTTCTTTTGCAAGTGACAGCCTTTCAGTAATCAGTTGGGTTACGTCACACCTGTAGACTGTAGACTTTTGGGGCAGCTGATAGCGTAATGGTTAGGGCGTTCACCATGTGATTGGAAGGTCGCCAGTTTGAATCCCAGGACCACTCGTGAGCAAAGTACCGTCCCCAAGCACTGCTCCACGGGCCACCTTTGTTAGCTGCCCACTGCTCCTTCACGGATGGGTTAAATGCAGAGGTCACATTTTGTTGTCACAACCTATAAAACCAAATTCAGACAGTCCTGCCATTTTTTGTCTTGTTTAAAACATTGTTGCTGTTGGAGCTAGTTGCATGAAGCTAGAGGTGTAGAATTTATTTTCTGAGCAGGCTGGATTTACAGTCATTGCACTGTCCTCCTGATTAACATACATATATCTGTGTGCTGACACTGTCAGAACACTAACAGGCTGCTTTGTGGGGGTGTGTAGTCTTACAATTAATTAAAAACACAAACTGGTTTCCTTTATTAGTTCAGGTTGTGTTTCATTCTGTAACATTTTACTGATTCCTTATTCTAGAAGCTAGTCAAAAGCATTATGTATTGTAAGTGTTGTGGCAATAATGCAACAATGTGGTTAAAGAAGATGTGCTTTTAATGCTTTTTTTTAAACAAATACTTCAGTACTTTAACTTAAGTAAAAATTTAACTGTACGACTTTCACTTGGTGCTTTGCCCACCTCTGGAAACTAGCCAAAGCTCACCCGCAATGAACAATTGCTCTCTGGAACTGACTGCGTGGCGCATTCCATGTGTTGGTACTGTTCTTTGCTGTTTTCAAGCACATCGTCTGGGATGATAATATCATAGCGGTCCTTTCTGAAGTCAAACTCTGATGTGCCTGATGACGTTCTGCAGGGCAATAAAACACAATGGAAAGAAATCTAGTGATGCTGTCCAGATTACTGTCATCTACCACAGCAGTTCTCAGATCTGGCTCTTGCAGATCCAAAGCAGACATTAAGACTGTATTGTGGTTTGAGAGAAACAGAATTTGTGCAGAACTTCAGGCCAAAAGGACTAAGGTTGAGAAAAGCTTATCTACAGTACTGTGAGAAATTAAGTTAATACCAACCAGAAAGTACCCGATTGAAAAACCATTGTTTCATCTTCATCCCCTTTTTTAATGCTACACATCTTTCTGACTGCATACTCACTTTCGGAGGTTCCAGATGATGATGCGGGTTCCTGCAGAGTCAGTTGAGTATGGTCCATTGATGGCCATTAGCTCAGAGTGCAGCTCAGTCTCAGTCTGAAACAAAGAGTAGCGCAGGATATCCTCCAGACTTGCACTGTGCTCCGCTACAGGGCTGAGTAAGCAGCAGGTTAAGAGGAGGATGCAAACCAAACAGTGAAACGCTTAAAGAAATGGAAACCTTTGCTTGACTTTGTGAAAGCAGTTTATAAAATAAAAATCTGATAGTTGCTTGTCAAATTTTAGCATGAGGATTACTCATTTGTTTAAGCACATGATATCACGCTTTCATATATACATTATTGTACTTTTTCATGGACGTGCCAATATTTTAACCGCATCATTCTACTCTAATGCTGAATAATTAGACTGAAATGCTAGATGTTAAGTCCCAATAATTGGAAAATTCTGTGAATGTTTTTGGTGTAAGCTAACAGAGATGGCAATTCTTATTTTATGCCAATTCTTAGAAGTCTCAAGTCAAGTTTCTGGCCTATGCCACTAGTAATTCCTCAATCAACATAAACAAGGAGGAAAACACAATGCCATACTTCCCTGAAAATAAAAAGAAGACAGCTAATACTGGGTTGTAGCTGAAACAAAATGTTTTGTTCAACAAAAAGTTGAGTCAAGTCTATCATGAGAAAAGTCGTTCTCTGATGATTATCATAAGTCAGGACAAGTTGCTAGAAAAATCAAGTCCCTGAGTTATGTTATTCAAATTATTTTCTAAAAACTCTTAAAAACCTATGCACATGCACCTCTACACTTCATTCACATATTGGTAACACTGTAGGTAAGGATATTGTTTGTGCCATCATATGTGAACTCCACAATGGGCACCACAATATGCTCAGCTTTCGTCTTCTTCAGGTAGGTCTGGGACAGCAGTCCCACACACATGTTACTGGATTTCTTTGAGAAGACGATGGCGTCGTCCCCCAAACGCATGGATCCTGACTTAAAACCATTACCATAGATACCCACCGGGACATGGCCATCAATCACCGGCTTATCACTGAAGCCAAAACTGAAAAAAAGAGATGTTTAGATGTTAACTGGACTCAAATATAAGGTGGTAGAGAGCCAGTGATAAGCCCACCTAAATTTTTTTTTTTTGTTGTTAATCCATTCCACACCTCCTCATAAACATGCCATGGCTAAAGATGGACTGTTTTAGATTTGATAAGACTACTCCTACCTGAGCATTTTGTGCATCTTGTCATAATCCATGCCTTTTCCATTGTCCATGAAAACGAGACAGTCCTGGTCTCTGATTTCCATTTGATCAATCCAGAGTTGTTTGGCATCTACATCCGGGTCATAAGCATTATCTGTGACCAAAGACAACAAACTCATTTGAGTGAGTGAAGGGGTGATTTTCTTCATGAACACAGCACAGTTCATAATGCATGACACGAAAGTGCAACCGCTGCAACAAGCACAGAGGTGGGCAAAGTAGCTAACTTCGTTACTTAAGTGAAAGTACAGATACCACTAGTCAAATGTTACTCCAATACAAGTGAAAGTCGTACAGTCAAATTTTTACTTAAGTTAAAGTACTGAAGTACTTGTTTGAAAAAATACTTAAGTATTAAAAGTACGTCTTCTTTCACCACATTGTTGCATTATTGCCACAACACTTAGAACACCTAAGGCCTCTGACTAACTTGTAGAAGCTGTAGAATAAGGAATTGGTAGAATGTTCCTGAATGAAACACAACTTAACCTGATAAAGAAAACCAGTCATTAGTTTATTTTATAAATTAATTGTAAGTAGGGGTGGGACTCGACTAAAAAAATTAATCTTGATTAATCGCATTTAATCGCACAAGAAAATTTGCCCTAAAGCGCGAATGTTTTTTTAATTTAAAAGGGTTTTAGTGGGCGACAGAATCAAATAATAGACATGGACATGAATATTGTAAACTCAAGCTCTTTTCATCTCTGAAAAAAAAAAAAAAAAGCATTTAAACTGCATTTCAATTCAAAACAGACACCTGCCGACACCTTTTGTTGGTACTCGAACTGGGACTGCTAGCGCTAACAGCTCCCACAGTTTCTGTGCTCGCTGCAACATGTTAGATGGTACCGTACGGTTGAAGTGCTTCGGTGGTATGCAAACTCCTTTTTTGCACAGTTTGCACAAAACCACGCTTTTATCAAGGCTTCCGTCAGGTAGTCTTTTGAAATGAAATTTGCCTCCGATCAGTCCTAGCAATGCGCTTTCTTCTGATTCTTCCATTTTTGCAGCTTGTGTAATCGGTGGACCAGGAAATCGTGCATTGACAAAAGTTCTCCTTTGCTTGGAATGCAAAGCGTGATTAAATGCGTTATTTTTTTTTACGCGTTTTTTTTTTTTTTTAATTAATTAATCGCAATTAACTCGTTAAATTTCCACCCCTAATTGTAAGACTACACACCCCCACAAAACAGCATGGTTCTGACACAGCTCTGGTAGTGTGTGCACACATATATGTGTATGTTAATCAGGAGGACAGTGCAGTAGCTGTAAATGCAGCTCAGAACATGAAAATCAACATTCAAACCTGCTTAAAACCCAGGTTTACACCTCTAGCGTCATGACTTTCCAACAGCAACAATGTTAATCAAGACAAAACGGCAGAACTGTCTGAGCTTGGTTTTATAGTTCCAGTCTACAGGCGTGACGTAACCCTACTGATTACTGACAGACTGTCACCTGCCAAACAACCAATCACCTTTTAGAAAAGGGGAATAACATCCACTTTATCCCCAGATTTGAAAGTAACGAGTAGTGAGAATCTTGATAGAAATGTAGCGAAGTAGAAAGTACAGTATTTGTCTTGAAAATGTAGTGAAGTGGAGGTCAGAATTTTCAAAATAAAATACTACTCAAGTGAAGTACAGATACTCAAAAACTCTACTTAAGTACCGTACTCAAGTAAATGTACTTGGTTACTGTCCACCTCTGAACAAGCAGGAACGTACCAATCTAATTTATTTATTACAAGGAAGAAAACACAATGCCATCTTTCCCTGAAAATATCTTATTTATTTATTACAAGGAAGAAAACACAATGCCATATTTCCCTGAAAATAAAAAGAAGACAACTAATACTGGGTTGTAGCTGAAACAAAATGTTGTTCAACAAAGTTGGGCCAGTCATATGGGAAAAGGACCCGTGTATAAGAATGACTGAAATCCCAATATGCCAGCATGTCATGTTTATATTCAATCTGAGCGGGAAAATCCAGAGAATCTGACTATGTTTCTGGCAGGATTCTATTTAAGATCCCTGCAAAGTTATTACAGTTCCAAAGCTTTATAAAACTTCTGAACGACTCAGTTAAAGGTGTCCCCCTAGAGAAGCGAGGGGTAAAGTCAGACTCCTTTATGGACCCTCTTTGTCAAGTCAGCCTCCCCTACCACCATGCTGCGGGGAGGGGAAAAGCTTGACCCACAAGAAGACGAATACGGAAGTCAGCCTGCCGTCCAACCGCTCTCCAGTCTCAGAACAGCGCCTCCACCACACCTAACCGATGCAAATCTGTTCTGACTCCTGACCAAGCATTGTGCTCATTTGCAAGTAAGAGTTTCCTTTCCTTTTGACAATTCTGGCTGGGCATAGATAATAGCTAAATACCATACACAGCCTTTAGCCTTTTGCTCACCGCACTGTAGAAAGGGGGGTTCCACATTGGTTCCTTATGTCAGGTTAAAATTGAAGGTTTCATTTCATTCCATAGCTCCATCCTGTCAGTATTGCCATTTTGTATGTCTGTCTGAAACGCAGTATTTGTAGTACTGTGTGTTTAGCAGTAGTAATAAAATGGAAAATCACATCTTACTGTCTGGTCTGGTCTTGCTCAAAAATGCTGTCACTTGTTGAACCACAGATCTTGCTACCAGCTCTGAATTGTTTATTTAACCCTAGCGACAATTCCTTTAACTGCAGTATAAGGTATTTTGTTATTGAGTTACTGATCCCTATTCCCTATTTAAATCCCTATTTATGGTGATAATATTTATCAGGGTATTAATCGGGGTATTTATATCACATCAGAAGTTATTTTGATATTAATCGAGGACAATAACTGACCAATTAATATCTGGTGGAGAAAATAAGAAATGCAAGTTCCATGCATAGTTTTAAACAAAAATTGTAAATTGAGCTAATTACCAATTCCCTAACCCTAGAAAATACACAATACATATTTGAACAAATCTGAAGTGTGATATGAAAATGTTTAGATCTCTTTATGTTGCTGCAACTAAAACATCTTGACTTAATGTTACTTTTTAGGATGTTTCATCAGGTTGCTGATGTAACATTATTTTAATATACAGCTATTTAATTAAACACTGATATCAAATTGATACTCAAGATTGGATGATACCCAAAATTGGAATCAGTATCGAAACAGAAAAAATGGATTGGGTCATCCCTATTTACAAGTGAAACACTCATAGTTGATAAACTGTGGAATAAAAGTAGTAGTAGTGGTGGCGGGTTGGTGACTCACCAATCAGTTCAGCTATTGCGCCGAAGGGCCATGTATGGCTGGTGGAGTTTGTGTGGAGGAAATTTGAGCTCAGCTATAAGGGAGAACATAACAGAAAAAGTCAGTTTAACATCACCTGCAAAGCTGTGGGGAAAACAAATCCCATGCACATATTTATATAGAGGGTCGGAGTACAAAAACATTTTAATGTCTAAAAAAATTATTCTTTTTCAAATGCTGTTCTAACTCAAGAGGAGCTGCCACAAGATAGTGTTCAGGTAGTATTTGCATTATGGGAAACTGAAAATTCAACTGATTAATACATATACATTGTATATATAACATACTACTGCTGCATACTATACTATATACTGTTCATATATATGTAAAATATGTTGAAGCTTTAGCATTAGTATTAGACATTGACAAAACATCATAAGATTTTCAAGAAAACTACTGAATTTCATCATGGGTGCCACTTCTCAGTTCTGAATCTTTTCATTCATCATTCATCCTTAAAAGTGAGTGACCTCCTTCTCACTAGGGGTGAGACGATTAACCGGTTTTACAACTTAAAACGTAACATTAATTAATTTGAAAAGCTCCTCTACACCATGATTATGACGACATTCTTTAAAAACGCATATTATGCTGGTAGCCAGTACCTTAGACAGAGTGGCGCAACTCACTCGGAACGAAAATAAAGTTAAACCAGCAGCACACACGTGGGGCTACTACACGCAACTGCAGTTATTTATGACAGCACGGCTTCTTGTGTGACTGTGACAATAAGGGACCAACGACAACCGTAGATTTACTTCCTCTGAAAAAACGTCTTAAGTCACCAGTGTGGCAGTTTTTTGGTTATTCCAAAAATGACATGGATGTCATTGAAGATGATGGATTTTCCATCTGCGTTTTTTTGCCCTGGCAGCACCTATTGTTAATACAAATCCTATGAGCTTCAGCTTTTACATTGCTAATTGCCTTCAGCAGGGAAAAAAGACGCAGGTGGCACAGGGGACTTTTTTTACGCAGCACTCAGAGCGCTTCAAGCTGAAATCCATTCAACTATTAGAACAGCGTTGCGCTCATGAATGTCTCTTCTCTCTTGCTAGCCAAACAAAATCGAGGAAGGGGCGGGACATACACAGTCAAGAACAGACTAACAGTAAAGATAATCTAATTTATGTCGGCTTAACTACTGAGCTCAAAGGAACATGTTACGATGTTTACATGAAATAGGAAAGAACGCGAAAGTGCCCAATGCTGTTTTACGTAAACTGAGAGAAGCACTCTGGAAGCACTGTCGTAGCCAGCTATGAGGCCACCGAGGTCCAGACCTCAGTCATTTTTAAGAGCCAAAAATAAATTTTGAAGCTGAATATTCACCCGGATAAAAAATAAGCAACTCAAACGTTGAAAAACTTCTCAGTGAAAAGTGCATTGTTCATATGATATGTGTCTGCTGTGCCTGTATTGTGCGCATGACGAGAATACTGAGCATTAATGAAAAGTGTGCGCAACTTCCATAAAGCTGTTAAAATTTAGCCTATGGTGTTGGAGCAGCACAGAGATACCTTGTTTGTGAAGTTAGGTGAACAATAATCATTCGGTAAGCTGAAGCAATGTGATGTCAAATTCATGCTTGACCTATTTTGATATGATGAACATTTTTCAGCACATGCTTTGCACGTGCATTATGGACCTCGGTAGTTTTCAAACCCTGGCTACGGCCCTGTCTGGAGGTGAGGTTTTGACCATTCTCAGTGCAAAAAAACACATTTGGCGGGCACAGGGACACTGATTTTTTAGGGGGCCATGCAGTGGAACACTGCGTGGAACCCTATTGGAATCGTGCTAGGGCTGCACGATATTAGGAAAACATGCGATATGCGATAATGTTGTTGAGTGTTGCGATGGCGATATCACATGTGATAAGTAAAAACTTAGCCTTTATAGTGTTAATGTTTTTCTGCTTTGGATTTGCTGGTAACATAGACTCCAGACGCTGACTACTAGGGGGCGGGCATAAGGCAGTAGGCTCCATCTGATTGGCCAAATATGTTGATATGAAGAGCTTTGAAAAACACCATTTATCGCAGTTCAGTCAGTCTTTCGCGATATGTATATTGCGCATGTTGATATCGCGATGACGGTAAATTTGCGATATATTGTGCAGCAATAAATCGTGCTGAATTTTTTTTTTCTGCCTTAAAACGCATTGTGGAGAAAAAACTGTAAAACCTACAGCTTTGAAATTTGGCAGGCAGGTCTGTTACCCCACCCACTACTCAGGCAAAAAAAACTGCACCACTATGCCAGTTGGTGGCGCTATAATAAGCTATTTTGCATTTTTCCTAAAAAATTTGCGTTTTGCCTCATAACTTTTGAACCGTAGCTCCGATTCTCAAAAATCGTATACCAGCTTACTCCTTGAGTCAAGCTGAATCTTCATATCTTCAAGCTGAGACTCTCATATCCATTTCCGCCATATTCATTTTCTTGCTAATTTGCATAATATAGAAACAATCTTTTATGAACTCGTCCCTGGATTTTTGTCCAATCTGCATACATCTGGGATCACTTGAATCCCAAGACACTCTTCTTTAATTATTATTGAGCACATTTTTAATTTAGGTCTTCATATCGCTGTAATATGCAAATGAATGTGGTGGGCTTGGCATAGGACTGCAATGCCACACACTGAGTTTCATGGAAATCCGGCTCTGGGTGGGCTACAGCTTTCAAGCTTGGCAGGTAGGTCCAAGACCCCACCCACTACTCAGGCAAAAAAAAATTGCACCACACTGCCAGCCAGTGGCACTATAATAAGCTATTTTGCGTTTTGCCTAATAGGTTTTGAACTGTAGCACCCTAGATAAAAGGATGACACGTGTCATTTTTCAATGTCTGTCCACTTCGATTCGTCAAATACTAATAAATCTGCAAACTGCATGGCCCCCTTAATCACTGCTCTGTATATATATATATATATGTATATATATATATATACACACATATATATATTTATATATATATATATATATATATATATATTATATATATATATATATATATATATATATATATATATATATTAGTAATTGAGGCATAGATAAATTTTTAAATCTAGATTAATCTCACTGTAATCTTGGAATTAATCTGAATAAAATACTCATTTGGTGCCGAAGGCATTCAGAATATGTGTGCTACCCAAATAGCCAATAAAAGTAAGTCTTTGAAACGGTTTTTCTCCAAGCCAGTGCTTGCATGATAGACCAGGCTCATCTCCTGTTTCCAAAATGCATCACAAACTGCTTGAAAGCTGTTCTACTATAATAATTAGTGATGAAAATAGAATTATGTTCAATAAGATGTACTTACGACTCTGGCCAGCGTTTAGTGCCACCCTAAAAAAATATATATATATATACTTACTTATATATATATAATTCTGAATTAAACTTCGTAATATTTAGAATAAGCTGAAACTACGAGAATAAAGTTGAAAGTTTACGAGAATAAAGTCGAAATGTTACGAGAATAAAGTCGAAATGTTACGAGAAAAAAGTCGAAATATTATGAGAAGATATGGGGTTTGGGGTTTAAAACAATGGACCACTGATTTGCCATTTCAGACTTTGCACAAAAGGCAATTTCCTCCAATGTCTGTCCTGATTTTTTCTTTTGAATAATTAAGTTTCCTACAGTATAACCGCTGCAGTGTCCTTTTACTAATTATAAATCCGTGCTGATGCACCAAAAGACAAAGAATTCCTTATTGCTAAATCCTAACCTAAAGTAGGACTTAACCAGATCACTCACATCCATAGTTTCTACTTAATTCTGGCAATTTTTAACAAGTAACATTCGACTTTTTACCGTAACATTGACTATTCTCGTAATATTTGAAGCTTTTTTTTCACCATCTAACATTCGACTTTTATTCCATTAAGCTTTGGAAGCTTTATTCTGCGTAGTTTTGAGTTTATTCTCGAAATATTCTGAGTTTAATCTCATCTTAGATTTTTTTTTTTTTTTAAGGTGGCACTAAAAGCATGCATCGTATGTGTTTTACTGCTTGTTTTATTCAGTTAAACATTTCACAGTAAGCATACACACAGGTTGAGGAGCTAGATTCTACTTCCCCTACAGTGCAATTAAATGGGTATACATCCGGCTAAAATATCAAGGTGAAAGCCATCACTTAACGTCGTATAGACCCAGCTCCCCAACCTTTGAATAGATTAGCGGCAATATTTTTTGTATCGCCCGATAAGAGTCTCACATTAGCATATGCGATTACTTGCCGATAACGGCCCACCACTAATATATATATATATAGTTCTTTTCAGACCCTCCCTCGCTGGCCGTGCCATGCTCGCGATCACCGGAGTTCTGACCTGGGGGTATATGTCCTGTCCTCCGGGTGCACTTTTGGTGCCTTTCCCATTGTGTCTGTGACTCCTTGTGTCTCTTCGGTTAGCTTAGCTTCCCCTGATAGCTTGCTCCTCACTTCGGGTTCTTGATGTCTCACAGCGTGCCCTCGCCAAGTAGTTCACTCCTGAGTAGAGCATACTCACTTCACGTGTTTGTTGTCTCACTTCATGTCCCCTACCTGGTATATTGGAGTTCTGTTTAGGTTGCACCCTACTTTCCGTCCTTTAAGTTCAGCTGTATCTGGGTTACTTTAAGCTTCTGGGATTTTAGTGCGTGCACCTAATTTGGTTTTATTAGTTTGGATTATTTAAACCCGGCATTTCGAGTCCACACTTTGTGTTGATCACCCTTGTGTATGCATTGTATGGATTCGTTGGCTTATATTGATTTGATCTGGAGTTCTTTTCACCTCATTCACGTTTTTTCTCTTTGTTTCCCCACAGGCTCGTGACTCCCCCAGTGAAATGCCTTTTTGGACCAAACTGCACGTTAGCCATTGAGTTTGGATCTTCTGGTCGCCTCCTAAGTCTTGGAGGCGTGGAAGCCGCCCTTCTGGATACTCCACCCGAAGGCTTTTTGCTTCTGTGTCCGACATTTCGCCTGGGAGCCTGGGACCTCGGCTTCCTGTTGATACTTTGTTTTGAGTCTTGTGTGTTTTGGATTGAGTTTTCCCTGCTTCATTTTGTTGCACTGCTTTTTTGTCCCAATAAACTCTTTTTGTGCATTCTAGTCTCTATAAGCCTTGTGATTCTCCTTTCATGACAAATGCGTTGTGGACAAAAACTGTGGGCATCTGCTTTAAAATTTGGCAGGTAGGTCCGGTACCCCACCCACTACTCAGGCAAAAAAACTGCACCATTATAAGCTGTTTTGCATTTTTCCTAAAAAAAATTGCATTTTGCCTAATAACCTTTGAACCGTAGCTCCGATTCTCAAAAATCTTATACCATCTTATTCCTTTGGTCAAGACGAATCTTTTTGCATCTATTTCTGCCATATTTGATTTTTTAAGCTAATTTGCATAATATACAAAACCATCTCCTTGCGAACTAGTCCTGGATTTTTTTTGTGTCCCTCTGCATGCCAACTGGTATCATTTGAATCCTAGACACTCTTCTTCCAATTATTATCGGAGCACATTTTTTAATTTAGGTATTCATATTTCTGTAATATGCAAATAAATGTCAGTGCGACAGCATGGGACTGCCACCACAGACTCAGTGTCATAGAAATCCGGCTCTGGGTGGGCTACAGCTTTGGGTGGCAGGTAGTCCTGGGACCCCACCTCTCTCAGGCAAAAAGTGCCCAACTCTGCCAGTTGGTGGCCGTATAGCCCCACCCACTACTCAGGCAAAAAAAATTGCGCCACTCTGCCAGTTGGTGGCCGTATAATAAGCTATTTGCATTTTGCCTAATAACTTTTGAACTGTAGCTCCAATTCTCAAAAATCTTATATCATCTTACTCCTTGGGTCAAGGCCGGGCTTTATGAACCCTCGCATCTATTTCCACCATATTGGATTTCTCACAAATTTGCATAATATGAAAAACCATCTCTTACAAACTGGTCCCTGGATTTTTATCCAATCTGCATACAACTAATTATCATTTGAATCCCAAGACACTCTTCTTTAGTTATTATCGAGCACATTCTTAATTTAGGTCTTCATTTGGCTGTAATATGCAAATAAATGTGGTGGGCTTGGCATAGGACTCCAATGCCACACACTGAGTGTCATAGAAATCCCGGCTCTGGTGGGCTACAGCTTTGGGGGTGGCAGTTAGGTCTGGTACCACTCACTACTCAGGCAAAAAAAGTGCACCACTCTGCCAGTTGGTGGCAACTTTATAATAAACTATTTTGCGTTTTGCCTAATAAGTTTTGAACCGTAGCACCCTAGATAAAAGGATGAAATGTGTCATTTTTCAACGTCTGTCCACTTCGATTCGTCAAAAACTGATAAAACTGCAAACTGCATGGACCCCATGTTTCTTGCGAAGTTATATTTCATTTGATTTCACTTTGAAGAACTGCAAAGATACTGAAAATATTGAACTATACAGTGTAAAATAATGCATAACCCTGTATTAATCTTTTATTCCAACAACAAAATGCTTTATATTTCTGTTTTACATTCAGCAATAAGTAGCAAACGTGCATTGTTCCTGAGTTTTTTTTTAAATATTGGTACTTTTTAAAAAAAATATTGGTACTGGTATTTTTTAAGTATTGGTATATATATAAAATTAATTAATGCATATTATAATAACCATAATTGTGAAACCGTGATTATTTCTGAGACAATAATCGTACTATCAAAATCTGTAATCTTCTCACCCTTACTCTCGCAGGATTCTAACCTCGTCAATACGACACAGTAAGGCTTGATATTGTTCCGAGTCAGACCTAAAGCAAGATTCCTAAATGCAATGCTGAACTCAAAAGGCCATCTGTATCCAATTGACTCAAAACAGCAGTAACCTCTGATCTTAGATAAACTGATATCATGCAGGATTTCAATTGTAGGATGAAAATTTTGATGTAATATACTAAATCTGGAATTATAGTTGTCATTAAGAGCTAACGAAGTAAAGACATACACATGGCGTAAATGGCATAACATGATCCGGTTAACAATTGGCGAATTTAGAAATGAAAAAGTGCTTGGCCTCTAGGGGTCTCTAAGGAACGCTAAAGAAACATATGCTGTCTGAATGAAAATATATGCTGCGTAAACCACCGTAAGCCGTGAACCATGGCTGTCTTGCTTAGTTTAGCTTTGTCTCAAAGAATCTCCGACGTATGAGAAGAGATTCCCAAAAGATCGTCTGGTCGGATGAATTTTTGCGCTGTCATTATTCATGTCGCATAATAAAAATCATGCATTTTTCATTAAATAAAATACTTTACTCAGTAAGGATACCAAGTCGTCGGCCAGCAATCAGAATCGGCGATTACTGGCCTGATCGGCCTGTTCGGTGATCGGCCGATCCTCACACGTACCCGATTTCAAACCCGATCTTCGCATGTCGCGTTACTTGCAGCAGCCACGTGCGCATTCAGGCAGCATTCACATATACGCTCAATGGAGGTGTTTCTCATTCACTTTGGATGGGGTGACATCGTGCGGCGACGAAATGAATTTTGGAGTGCGTGAGTATGGCGTTACATCAATACCAAAACTAAATAGCATAAAATGGCTTGCAAAAAAATTGTGCGGTAAATTTCAAAGTCGCGGCGCAAATGTGAAACTCAAGAGCACAAAATTAAGAATCGAGTGCACGGTTGTGATAATATTGAGCGCGGACTTTATTTCCTCGCGAATATCTTTTTTTCCTCTCGATGTGTTAAATGTTCTCACGCGCGAAGTAGATTACCGACAGTGTTGGGGAGTAACAGAATACATGTACCGGCGTTATGTATTTAGAATACAAAATATGAGTAACTGTATTCCGTTACAGTTACCGTTTAAATAGGTGATAATTAGAATACAGTTACTTTGTTGAAATAAATGGATTACCGCGCGGTCTATTCCTGTTTCATATGTTATGCTATCATATGTTACGCAATGGACCCGGAGCCAGCTGTAGAGCCAGCAGGGGCCAGGCAGAATGAATTTCTTACTCCAGAATTACAGTACGGTATTTAGTAAATAGGGATGTTACTTACTACAGTAAATATATTGTCTATTCAGGGAAATTTGGGCCAACAGCCAATTGATAGAAAAAACAAACAAATTTGCAGGATGTGAAGTTGCTACATTCATGTAGTTGTAAAAGCATGACAATATATGGAAGTAATCCAAGAGTATTCCGTCGTTACTCATTGAGTAACTTAACAGGAATACATTACAAACTACATTTTGGGGCATGTATTCTGTAATCTGTAGTGGAATACATTTAAAAGTAACCTTCCCAACACTGATTACCGACGAGGCAGCTTTTTGCTCGAGTGAGATTCTCGTCTTGTGATTTGAAAGAAATGAGTTTGGCAGTTTGGGGGCGGTGTTTTTCCACTTGTCTGTCCCCAATTCAACATAAACACAGATGCATAAATCATAGTCTGGTAACATAGACTCCAGACGCTGACTACTAGGGGGCGGGAACGCATAAGGCGACAGAGCTCCATCTGATTATTTAAATATGTTGATATGAAGAGCTTTGGAAAAACACCATTTATCGCAGTTCAGTCAGTCTTTCGCGATATGTATATTGCGCATGTTGATATCGCGATGACGGTAAATTTGCGATATATTGTGCAGCAATAAATCGTGCTGAATTTTTTTTTTCTGCCTTAAAACGCAGTGTGGAGAAAAAACTGTAAAACCTACAGCTTTGAAATTTGGCAGGCAGGTCTGTACCCCACCCACTACTCAGGCAAAAAAAAAAAAACTGCACCACTATGCCAGTTAATTGGCTGGCCTTTATAATAAGCTATTTTTGCATTTTTCCTAAAAAAATTGCGTTTTGCCTCATAACTTTTGAACCGTAGCACCGATTCTCAAAAATGCATTATATGCAGCTTACTCATGAGTCAAGCTGAATCTTCACTATCTTCAAGCTGAGACTCATATCCATTTCGCCATATTCATTTTCTTGCTAATTTGCATAATATAGAAACAATCTTTTATGAACTCGTCCCTGGATTTTTGTCCAATCTGCATACATCTGGGATCACTTGAATCCCAAGACATTCTTCTTTAATTATTATTGAGCACATGTTTACGTTAGGTGATCATTTGGCTGTAATATGCAAATGAATGTGGTGGGCTTGGCATAGGACTGCAATGCCACACACTGAGTTTCATGGAAATCCGGCTCTGGGTGGGCTACAGCTTTCAAGCTTAGCAGGTAGGTCCAAGACCCCACCCACTACTCAGGCAAAAAAAAATTGCACCACACTGCCAGCCAGTGGCACTATAATAAGCTATTTTGCGTTTTGCCTAATAGGTTTGAATTTCTTCGCACCCTAGATAAAGGATGACCGCGTGTCATTTTTCAATGTCTGTCCACTTGATTAAGTCAAATACTAATAAATCTGCAAACCTTGGCCCCTTAATCACTGCTCTTGTATATATATATATATATGTATATATATATATATACACATATATATATTTATATATATATATATATATATATATATATATATATATATATATATATATATATATATGGTAGTGAGTGAGCATAGATAAATTTTAAATCTAGATTAATCTCACTGTAATCACTTGGAATTAATCTAGATTAAAATGGCTCATTTAATTCTGCGAGCATTCAGAATATATGTGCTACCCAAATAATAAAAGTAAATCTTTGAAGGCAGGGTTTCTCCAGCCAGGTGGCGCGATGAACAGGGCTCATCTCCTGTTTCCAAAATGCATCTAAACTGGCAGAAAGCTGTTCTATTAATTAGTGATGAAAATAAATTATGTTCAATAAGATAACTACTTACGACTACGGCAATGCGTTTTAGTACCACCTAAAAAAATATATATATATATATATATGTATATATATATATAAGATACGAATTAAACTCGTAATATTTAGAATAAACTCGAAACTACGAGGAATAAAGTTAAAGTTTCACGAGAATAAAAGTCGAAATATTCACGAGAATAAAGTCTCCGAGTATTCACGAGAAAAAATTCAGTATTATGAGAGATATGGGGTTTGGGGTTTAAACAATGGACCACTGATTGCCATTTTCAGACTGCACAAAGAGGCAATTTCCTCAATGTCTGTCTGATTTTTTCTTTTGAATAAATTAAGTTTCCTACAGTATAACCGCTGCAGTGTCCTTTTACTAATTATAAGTCCGTGCTGATGACAAAGACAAAAATTTCCTTATTGCTGCTAAATCCTAACCTAAGTAGGACTTAACAGATCATCCATAGTTTCGCAATTCTGTGATTTTTGCTTTCGTAACATTGACTTTTTTTCTCGTAACATTTTGACTTTATTCGTAATATTTAGGCTTTTTTCCATAAGTAACATTTTCGACTTTATTCTCGTAAGCTTTGACTTTATTCTCGTAGTTTTGAGTTTATTCTCGAAATATTGAGTTTAATCTCGTATTTAGATTTTTTTTTTTTAAGGTGGCATAAGCATACGCCATTGTGTTTACTAACTGTTTATTCAGTTAAACATTTTACAGTAGAGCATACACACAGGTTGAAGACTGGTTCCTGCTTCCCCTACAGTGCAATTACATTAGTATACATCAGCGCTAAAATATCGAAATTGAAAGCCATCATAGCTTCGTAGTATAGACCCAACTCCCCAACCCAACTGGCCGATAGATTAACGGCTTAATATTTTTGTATACGCCCGATAAAGAGTCTCACGATAGCACTTATGCGATTACTTGCTTGATGTGACCCACCACTGTATATATATATTTCTTTTCAGACCCTCTCCTACGCTGGCCGTGCCATGCACCAAATCACCCGGAGTTCGGCCTGGGGTATATGTCTGTTGTCCTCTGGGTGCACTTTTGGTGCCTTTCCCATTGTGTCTGTGACTCCTTGTGTCTCTTCGGTTAGCTTAGCTTCCCCTGATAGCTTGCTCCTCACTTCCGGGTTCTTGATGTCCTCACCGCGTGCCCTCGCAAGTAGTTCACTCCCTGAGTAGAGCATACTCACTTCCGTGTTTGTTGTCTCACTTCGTGTCTCCTACCTGGTAGGTTAGATTCTGTTTTAAGGTTGCACCCTGGGCACAAATCATTTAGTTCAGCTGTATCTAGATTACTTTCGCTTCTGGGATTTGGTAGTGCACTAATTTGGTTTATTAGTTTGGATTATTTAAACCGGCGGCTCGAGTCCACTTTGGCCTTCGTCACCCTTATTGCTTATGCATTTGTGGATTCGTTGGCTTATGATTTGATCTGGAGTTCTTTTCACCTCATTCCGCGTTTTCTCTTTGTTTCCCCACAGGCTTTCCGTGACTCCCAGTGGCGCCTTTTTGGACCAAACTGCCGTTAGCATTGAGTTTGGATCTTCTCGGTTAACCTCTAAGTCTTGGAGCGTAAGGGCTTCGCCCCTTCTGGATACTCACGAAGGCTTTTGCTTCTGTCCGACATTTACGCCTGGGAGCACGGACCTCGACTTCCTGTTGATACTTTGTTTTGAGTCTTGTGTGTTTTGGTTGAGTTTTCCCTGCTTCATTTTGTTTGCACTGCTTTTTGTCCCAATAAACTCTTTTTGTGCATTCTAGTCGTCCTACTCGCCCTTGTGATTCTCAGCACCATGACAAATGGAACAGCGGACAAAAAACTGTAAGATATTACTGGCTTTAAAATTTGGCAGGTAGGTCGATTTACCCCACACTACTCCAGGCAAAAAACTCGCACCATTATAAGCTGTTTTGCATTTTTTCCTAAAAAATTGCATTTGCTATCTTCTTTGAACCGTAGCTCGATTCTCAAAAATCTATACCATCTTATTCCTTGGGTCAAGACGAATCTTTTGCATCTATTTCTGCCATATTTGATTTTTCGCTAATTTGCATAATATACAAAACCATCTCTTGCGAACTAGTCCCTGGATTTTTGTCCACTCTGCATGCAACTGGTATCATTTGAATCCCTAGACACTCTTCTTTAATTATTATCGAGCACATTTTTAATTTAGGTATTCATATTTCTGTAATATGCAAATAAATGTGGTCGGCTTGGCATAGGACTGCTACACCACAGACTCAGTGTCATAGAAATCGTTCTGGGTGGGCTACAGCTTTGAATTGCTTGAGTAGGTCTGGGACCCCACACCACTCTACTCAGGCAAAAATTGCCCCAACTCTGCCAGTTGGTGGCGTATAGCACACCCACTACTCAGGCAAAAAATTGCACCCACTCTGCCAGTTGGTGGCAGCTATAATAGCTATTTTCGTTTTTTGCTTGTAACTTTTGAACTGTAGCTCCAATTCTCAAAAATCTTATATCATCTTACTCCTTGGATCAAAAGCCAATCTTTATAGACCCTCGCATCTATTTCCACCATATTGGATTTTCTCCTGGGGTGCATAATAATACCAAAACAACTCTCTTACAAACTGGTCCTGGATTTTTATCAATCTGCATGCAACTGGTATCATTTTGAGATCCCAAGACACTCTTCTTTGATTATTATCGAGGCATTCTTAATTTAGGTCTTCATTTTGGCTGTAATATGCAAATAAATGTAATTGGGCTTGGCATAGGACCTCCAATGCCACACACTGAGTGTCATAGAAATCCGGCTCTGGGTGGGCTACAGCTTTGAAATTTGGCAGTTAGGTCTGGTACCACTCCCACTACTCAGGCAAAAAAAAAATTGCACCACTCTGCCAGTTGGTAGCGCCGTAATAAGCTATTTCGCGTTTTGCCTAATAAGTTTTGAACCGTAGCACCCTAGATAAAAGGATGAAATGTGTGTCATTTTCAACGTCTGTCCACTTCCGTCAAAAACTGATAAAGCTGCAAACTGCATGGCACCCGTAATCACTGCTTGCAGTTATATTTCATTTTGATTTTCACTTTGAAGAACTGCAAAAAGATACTGAAAATATTGAACTATGCAATTATTAAAATAATGCATAACCCCTGTATTGTCTTTTATTCCAACAACAAAATGCTTTATATTTTCTGT
Source organism: Distichodus sexfasciatus (assembly GCA_032718565.1). NCBI lineage: Eukaryota > Metazoa > Chordata > Actinopteri > Characiformes > Distichodontidae > Distichodus > Distichodus sexfasciatus. Next base: position 523,637 of record JAVGVS010000216.1, on the reverse strand, counting down.
TTTACATTCAATAATAAGTAGCAAGCATTGTTCCTGAGTTTTTTTAAATATTGGTACTTTTAAAAAATATTGGTATAGTATTTTTTTAGAAATATTGGTATATATATAAAATTAATTAATACATATTATAATAACCATAGTAATGAAACCGTGATTATTTCTGAGACAATAATCGTACTATCAAAATCTGTAATCTTCTCACCCTTACTCCTCGCAGGATTCTAACCTACGTCCAATACGACACAGTGGGCTTATTCTGTTCCGAGTCAGACCTAAAGCAAGATTCCTAAATGCAATGCTGAACTCAAAAGGCCATCTGTCAATTGACAAACAGCAGTAACCTCTGATCTTAGATAAACTGATATCATGCAGGATTTCAATTGTGGATGAAAATTGCGATGTAATATACTAAATCTGGAATTATAGTTGTTAAGAGCCCTAACGAAGTAAAGACATACACATGGGCGTAATGGCATAACATGATCGGTTAACAATTGGCAATTTGGGAAATGAAAAAGTGCTTGGCCTCTAGGGGTCTCTAAGGAACGCTAAAACATATGCTGTCTGAATGAAAATATAGCCTGCGTAAACCACAGTAAGCAGTAGACCATGGCTGTCTAAACTTGGTTAGCTTTGTCTCAAAGAATCTCCGGCGTGTAGAAGAGATTCCCCAAAAGATGCGTCTAGTCGGGATGAATTTACTGCGCTGTCATTATTCATGTCATATAATAAAAAATCATGCATTTTTCATTAAATAAAAATCACTTCTCAGTAGGGATGCACCGATCAATCGGCCAGCGATCGGAATCGGCCGATTTTTGGCCTGATCGGCCTGATCGGTGATCGGCCGATCACTCACACACATTGCCGATTTCAAACCCGATCTCTTGCGCATGTCGTTACCTTGTACGTCGCGCATTCAGGCAGCACATTCACATATGCGGCTCAATGGAGGTGTTCTCATTCACTTTGAATGGGGTGACATCGTCTTGGCGGCAGCCGAAATGAATTTTGGGTCGCGATGAGTATGGCGTCACATCATGCAAAACTAGGCGCGCGCAAAATGGGGCGCCGCAAAAAATTAGCGTAAATTTCAAAGTCGCGCGGCGCAAATGTGAAACTCAAGAGCACAAAATTAAGAATCGAGTGCGCGGTTGTGATAATATTCACGCGAACTTTATTTTCCTCTCTCGAATATCTTTTTCCTCTCGATGTGTTAAAATGTTCTCCTTGTGTAGTAGATTACCGACAGTGTTGGGGTAACAGAATACATGTACGGCGTTACGTATTTAGAATACAAAATATGAGTAACTGTATTCGTTACAGTTACCGTTTAAATAGGTGATAATTAGAATACAGTTACTTTGTTGAAATAAATGGATTACACGGCGGTCTATTCCTGTTTCATATGTTACGCTATCAGCTGTTACACAATGGACCCGGAGCCAGCACAACAGAGCCAGCAGGGCCCAGGCAGGGAACCGTTCTTACTCAGAAATTACAGTACATTTAATGAAATAGGGATATTTACTTACTACAGTAAATATATTGTCTATTCAGGGAAATTTGGGCTTAACAGCCAATTGATAGAAAAAAACAAACAAAAATTTGCAGGATGTGATTGCTACATTCATGTAGTTGTAAAAAGCATGACAATATATGAAGTAATCCAAAGTATTCAGAATACGTTACTCACATTGAGTAACCTAATGGAATACATTACAAACTACATTTTGGGGCATGTATTCTGTAATCTGTAGTGGAATACATTTTAAAAGTAACCTTCTTACTGATTACCTGACGAGCAGCTTTTTGCTTTCGAGGTAGAGATTTCTGCGTCTTGGCGGTTTGAAAGAGAGGCGGGTTTTGGCAGTTTGGAAATGGTGTTTTCCACTTGTCTGTCCCCAATTCATATAAGCTTACAGATACTCGTCACTAGATGATGGCCGTTTTTCCACATTGAGATTTTAGGCTTCAGAAATCTGATAAATCACCTCTGCCCAAAACACACAGCGCCAAGTAGGAGTCATTTTTCGGACGTCAGTGAGGACTTTTGTACAATGTGACAGTTGAGGTAGACTTAAAAACTTACATCTCCTCAGATTACTCCTCACTATAAATACAATATTATTAAATAACATAATAAAACCCAGCACACCTTTCCACATCCAAATTTACCTGGAATCCTGCTTCTTGTCACAATATAAATACTTATTTCCCAAGATAAAACATTTGAGTTTATTTAATTTTCCACATTGTACACAGTTTTTCACTCTTCCACATTCTAGTTTTAATTGTTCATTTAGTATAAACTACCAAAACTAAATACTGTAAACAATAGTACTATTTGAACAGTTAGAAGTTAGTTTCTTTATCACTTTTTACTCTATATATATATATATACATATATATATATATATATATATATATATATATATATATATATATATATATATATATATATATATATATATACACATATAATTTTTTTTCCTTTTCCCTGCTTCCCTAACTCTTAAAGTTTTGCTATGATTAATGTAGTTACGGATTTTTCACCTCTAGGGGCAGAAAAATGCCACATACAATTATGCAGTCTGGTTCACTGACACCTTTCTTTGATCAGCTGGTTTTGGGCTGCTTTTTCAGAATTTTGCTCTTTGGCAACAAATCTTACACCACTGGAAAGCATGTTTATTTCCACTTGAAATGGTGCCAAGAAAATGCATTTGTGGGATGAGTTGCTCATGTTAGCAAATGTTATGGCAATGTTGTAGCAACAGTCATTTGAGGAGGATTACTATTTTAATCGTCTGGCATTAAATGTATGCCAGATCAGCAATAGTTTAGAGTGATAATACTGTACAGTTTGTAAATATAAACATTATTCTTCAACATCTTTCAGGAGACAGTTTCAGTGCAACATGAATGAAATTGTCTGTATAGCAGCATGTGCATTATACTTGTGGTGATGTGTAAGTACAGGAGTGCAACAGAGTCAGTTAGTTTGATATTCAGCATTCTTAACATTCAAAATACAAATCCATTATGCTCTAAACCATGTGACCTGGCGACATCAAATCAATTATACAGCATAGGATATTGTCCTACATATATCACAAGGTTTTACTTCAAAGGTCAAAAGGTCAAAGGTCAAAGTCAACTTTATTGTCATCTCTACTATATGCTGTACAGATACATAGAACGAGAGACGAGACGACGTGGCTCCAGGTTATTTCCAGTGCAAACAAACAAGAACAGTAGAACAGAGAATAAATAGGCAGTGGCACGACTAGGCACATGGGATAGACAATAAACAAGTAGAAATACTAAAATATACATTAAACAATATACATTTTAAACCAGACAATATGCAATATACATTTTAAACTAGACAGGGATTTTTTTCCTTATGCTATATATATATATATATATATACTCTTTATAGACTTCAACTCAGCATTCAGCACAAATATGAGTGCCTATAGACTGTGTCTGAAGCTGAAGACCTAGAACTTGTGCCGCGTGGGTGCTGGACTTTCACAGGCAGATCTCAGGTGGTGTGGGGCGGGCAGGTGTGTCTCCAGCAGCATCACCACCAACACAGGAAACTCTCCTCAAGGGTGTGTGCTTTCTCCACTGTTGCACTCACTACTCACACGCTTGGGACTGTGTGGCCACTCCTTGGCTCAACAACATTGTCAAGTTTGCCGAGACTGACACAGTGGTGTTGGGTTAATCTCCAACAATGATGTGGGGCGGCCCTCACATTGGGCGGGAGTGGAGAAACTGGCACTCTGGTGTCAGGAAAACTGCCTCCAGCTGAGCGTCAGCAAGGCAGAAGGAGCTGGTAGTGGACTCAGCCGGAGGCTGGCGCAACTACAGACCCCTCACCATCAACAGTGCTCGGTGGAAAAAGGTGTGTTCCTTCAAATGCAGCAGGCGTGCACATCTCTGAGGACCTGACATGGGCTAAACATATCAATGTTCAAAGTCAAGAAAGGCAAAAGCAGCGTCTGTACTGCCACCTTCGGAGCTGCGAAAGTTTGGAGTTTCCCCTGCTGTTCTGACTTTCCTACTCTGTGGTGCTGTGGAAACATCATTACTCAGAACATTCTGTCCTGGTATGAGAACAGTTGTGTTCAGGACCAGAAGGATCCTCAGGAGGACTGCTGCCGTCAGCTCTCCCTTCCCTGCAGTTTTTATTCCAAGAGAGATGTAGGATAGGGGCAATCAGGATTATAAAAGACTCATCTCACCCAGGAAACAAACTTTTTCCTTCTGCAATCAGGCAGAATGTTCCGCACCATCATGGCCAAAACAGAGAGACTCAGGAGGAGTTTCTATCCTCAGGCCATCCGTTTTCCTAAACCAGGACATGCCTTTCTAAACCTGTTTCTCTTATTACATGCTGCCTAATACATACCTCGTTGTTACAATAACATACTGTAAGCTTCCATGTTATTACATGCTTTTACTAATACATACCTCATGCTGTTAATAACTTACACTGTAAATATCCATGTTATTATATGCTGCTAATATATACCTCATATTGTTACGATAACTTATACTGTCTGACTGTGATGTAAACCTCAGTTAGCAGTAATCACTTATACTGGTTGCCACGTCTCATTGTCCATATCACCTTTCTACTCTGCCTACAATGCTGCAGTTGCGCCAGCACTAAAAATCTCATCATTACCCTGTCTGTCCTAGCACAATTTTACAATCTCGGTTAAAAACTCTGCACATATAACTTTATATTCTTTATTGTAAAATATAGTATATAGTTCATTTTGTCCTGTTACCCCAACCTCCGTATTTAAGTTAGTATTTATGTTTTGTAGGGTTGTATTGCGTCTGTTTTGTTTGTTCTTGTCTATGGCACAGTTTAAAGAAGCGGATCAGGATACATTTCACTGCATGTTGTGCCTGCTTATAACTTGCATGTGACAAATAAAAGAATCTTGAATCTTGAATGATGGTGTTGAATGCTGAACTAAAGTCTATGAACAGCAATCTAACATAAGTCTTTATTATCAAGTGTGAAGAGGAAAGGTGTGAAGTGCGGTAAGATGTCGCGTCCTCAGTCGACCTGTTTGTGAGATGGAAGCCATGCAGAGGTCCAGTGAGTGGGGAGTTGCCTTTCACCTGTGCACAAAGTCTCAAAAGGCACTTCATGAATTGAGCAAAACTGAAGATTTCTTTGGCACTGGGATGATGGTAGTGGACTTGAAGCACGCTGGGACGATCATCTGGCTCAGCGAAGTGTTGAAGATGTCCGTGAACACCTCGGCTAGCTGGTCAGCGCGGTCTCTCAGCACGACCTGGCATATTGTCTGGACCAGCAGCTTTTGCGTGGAGTTGACCTTGGGAAGGTTCTCCTCCGTCAGCGCTTTGCGAGCAGAGATGGTCTGGTCACAGTGATGGGAGGCGTTGCTTTTCGTCGTCTGCGTGTTGTTCAGTGCATCAAACGTAGCGTAGAACATTTCCAGTTCCTCCAGAAATTAATGGCATCTCCTCCACAAGCTGCTTGGTGCTGGCTTGTATTGGGTGACAGCCTGGATGCCCTGCCATAGACTGCGAGAGTCTTTTGTGTCGTTGAAATGGTTCTGGATCTTTTTTGCGTGCGCTCGCTTTGCTTGCCGGATAAGAAAGCCGAAGAGGTCAGCCCTGGCTGTTCTGGTAACACTCCCAGGACCAGAAAAGCAGCATCTCTCTCTCAGCAGTGCAGCACCACCGTGCTGTGAACCAGGGCTTCTCGTGGCTCTAGTGGTGATGTTCTTCCAGGGCGGTAACATCCTCTATGCGCGGGGAGATGTAGCAAGTCACAGATTCTGCAAGCCGTCCAGGTTGATGCAGCCGCCAAATGCGTCGCCCAGCCTCTTTAAAAACATTCCAGTCCGTGCTCAAAACAGTCCTGGAGTGCTGAGACAGCCTCCACTGGGCCAGACCGATGGTCTTCCTGGCAGGTCTTGTGTGCGTTCCTTGGCCGATTGAGTATGCGGGCAACGCTCACTGTAGCGTGGTCTGAAGAGCCAATGTGTGGGCGCGGTGCTGCTTTGTAGGCACCACGCACGTTGGTGTAAACTTTATCCAGGCAGTTCTTCAGGTTCAGTTCTTCGGACTTCAGGTTCGCGTGGTTGAAGTCGCCGGTGATGATGAGAAATCCGTCCGGGTGCACGGTCTGCAGCTTGTTGATAGCCTTGTACAGTTCGGCTAGCGCCAGGTTAGCATTAGCGCTGGCGGCAGGTGCAGCTACGATTAACTTCCGCAGCGGAGAATTCTCTCGGCAGGTAGGCAGGCGGCACTTTTATATTGAAAACTCTATCTGTGGTGAGCAGTGGCGACTCTCCGCTTCAGCAGGATTCGTGCACAGAGTTTGTTATGTAGACACTTTAAACCGCCTCCGCTCTTACGGACAAAGGCTTCCGGCCCGATAGCATGCTAGCCGTTCAGCTGGATAGCGAGTCCACGATGTCGCGTTCAGCCACATTCACGTGAAGATAAAAGCGCCAGCAGTTCTTTATCTCACACTGGCAAGCCTTGATTGCTGGAGCCACAGATAGTCCATTTCGCGAGTAGGAAGGTGAACAAAATGGGCCGAATCAGTATAAAAGCTGCTAGATTCTCTGGGCGCTTTTTAGCCGCTGCCTGCTTGTGGCGCCGCCGGAAGTGACTGGTGGCGACTATATCTACTTTTCAAAAATATAATTTTGTACTTTTAAATATTGAAAAACTATAAAAAATGCATATATACATCTGTCGCATTACGCCCCTTGCCCGGCCGTGCCACGCCCTCGATCGCCGGAGTTCTGACCTGATGGTATTTGTTCTGTCCTGTGGGTTACACTTTTCCGATTACCAGCCTTGTCAATATGCCTCTCCTCTGTTTCTCCGGTTAGCCTAGCTTCCCCGTTAGCTCACTTCCGGGTTCTGGTTGTCTTCACTGCGTGCCACGCGAGTAGTTCACTCCCCACTTAGAGCTCACCTCACTTCCGGGTTTTGCTGTCTTCACTGCGTGTGCCCTTCCTAGTAGGTAAGGAACTGTTTAGAACACCCTGCGTTTATCATTGTTTTCAGCCGGCGCTCGTTACTTTCGTTATTGGGGAATTGGGCGCTCACTCATTAGCCTTTGTTTTGCGTCTTATTTAAGCCCGCCGAACCAGCCACTCTTTGGTTCTTTTCTCCCTCATATACAGTTCATGTTCCGTTTTTGGTGTGACTACAACGTTAGGCTTTTGTTTCTCCAGCTCCATTTCTCTTCGCTTTTAGACTTTCGTTTTGGGATCTCGTTTTGGATTATTGCTCTGTTTTTGGTTCATGATTTCACTCTCTCTGTTTTTGTTTCCCTGCAGGCTCGTGTTCCCCAGTAAGAGTCTTTTTTCGCTCCCGATCCGGCGACTGGCAAGCGCCAGCGGCCAGGATCCTCTCATTGTCTTGTGGATTGTTGAGAAGCGCAAGGTGCTCTTTTCCTTGGTTTCCCCACGGAGGTCTCCCTTTTTGGTCACGGCCACGCTCACTGGGGGCACGGGCTCCACCCTGAGTTTTTGGACCTGAGTTTGGACTTCATTTATTTCCGCGTGTTTTTTGTGGACTGTTTTTCACCTGCTCATTTCTCTGGTTTTGTTGACACTGCTTCAATAAACTGTTTTGTTAACCCGCTCCAGTGCGTCCTCGCCTGCGTTATAGCTGACACCATGACAACATCCATGCATATAAATAGGGGCTATTGTCCTACATATGTCTGATTATTAAAATTACTTTTATTCCTCTTGCACATTTTCAGGTCACCCAATAAATTACTTGCTAATTAAGATTTTTTTTTCTCGGAAATTACCTGAACTCATGTCAAACCACCTGTGTATCAGAGACTAATCATCTTCACAAGTATTTTTTTTATTCCACATGTAATTTATTTACAATAAGTGTACATTGCATGTGTTACAGCTTGATATCAGTAATTTCCTGAGGTGCCACAAAGATTGTTTTATAAGTACATGCAAAAGATGGTTCCATGACTTCTGCAATTCAAAGACCGAGAACCTCCCAGGCACCAAATTGGCATGGTACTGTGTCTTGTGTAAAACGAAATGTAATTAAAATTATCTATCTGAACCCATCAATATCTATCTATCCATCTGCATATCTCTCTCTCTCTCTCTCTCTATATATATATATACATATATATATATATATATATATATATATATATATAATGTCATTTACATGTAATTAAATGTTTCCCCATATGTTGAATACTACTCTGTTTTCTCTGTCTCCATGTCTCTCTTTATTTAGATTAGGCATTGTGTCATCAGGTCACATGGTTTAGGAGCGTAATGGATTTATATGCATTTTATAGGATTTTTAATATTAAAAGTACAAATGATATTTTTGAAAAAATCAAACTTAACCTTGACATATGTGGGGACAATAGTCTCTATGCTGTACAATTGGTTTCATGTCATCAAGGTCACATGGTTTAGGAATTAATGGATTTATATGCATTTTTATAGGATTTTCAATATTTAAAAAAGAAATTACAAGCAATAATTTTGAAAAATCAAGCCTTGTGACTATGTAGGACAATAGTCTCTGTACAATTGGTTTGATGTCATCAGATCCGCGTGGTTTAGGGCGTAATGGATTTGTATTTTGAATGTTAAATAGATATTGAATATCAAAACTAACTTATCAACACGTTCACAGTCATGGGTGTATTCGTATTCATGTATTTACGTTACTTCGTTAACCCTGCTCACCTGTGTGTGGAAACTGTAATATGGATTCTAAAATCTCATGAAACGTGTGTTCATGTGATTTGTGAATTTAGCAATGCTCCAGTCTCCGCCCTGAAATCCGATGACATTAAAAGCACAAATTACTTAAAAAACCTTACAATGCAGAGAGACCAAACCAAGCGCAAAATGACTAGTCTGATTTGCCGGATTTTTAAACCCACACTTCATCTGTCAGAGAGTGATAAATACAGATGCAGGAAAATGAACCGTTTTCTTGAAACCGCTTTAAAACGCACGTAATAACAGTAATGTTAAAAAAACCAAAAAAAAAAACACTGGAATTAGAGTTAGCCCGATTTGTGAAAAAATCACAAATGGATTTTGGCAGAATGCCGGAGTGATTGTGATAAAGTATAAAATCAGGGTTACTTCGATTTCTGAACTATATAAAATAATGTAATCTATGCCACCAATAGGTGGTGCTAAAGAGGCGCTGTTTTTTAAGATAGATACTTATAAAAAATACTTTTTTGATAATCGCCATTTGTTCTTGTTTACATTACTTTTATACTGAAACACAATTAATTGATACACAAATCACCATAGATTTTTTCATATGTATGAATTGTGAAAGTGTTCACAAATGCAGGTTTGTCTGTCTGACCACAAATCATCGTTTTCATATGTATATGATCTGTAGAAAGTTTTTCTAAATGCAGGTTTGTCTGTCTGACCACAAAATCACATCATTTTCATATGTGTATGATTTGTTAAAGTGTTCTAAATGCAAGTTTGCTTATCTGACCACTTAAAAACGCTTCATTTCTAAGTGGAAAAGAAACATTTCAAAATAATTAATTAAAAGTCAATCCTGCTTTGACCTGTTCAATGGGATAGAGTGAGCAGCTTTCTTCTGTCAGCTTTAGGAGGACCTCAGAAATAGAGTGTACTACTTGTGGAACGCATATCCACATCAAAAAACCTGCTTGATGATAGACACTGGTGCTCTTATTACATTTATCTTGAAAAAGTTAATTTATCAGTTTTAGATTATTTAAATGGGAGCCTAACTGTCCTAACAGCCATCTCTTCCTTGTCAGTGATGAACTGTGAAACAAAAACGGTGTGAAAATATTTTAGAAAAAAAATTCACAAATCAAAAAATATGAAAAACGATGTGATTTGTGATCAGACAGACAAACCTGCATTTGTGAAAACTTACACAGATCAAAAAACATGAAAAACGATGTGATTTGTGGTCAGACAGACAAACCTGCATTGGTGAACACTTTCACAAATAAAAAAAATATGAAAAACGATGTGATTTGTGATCAGACAGACAAACCTGCATTTGTGAAAACAATCATAAACTTATGAAAAACGATGTGATTTGTGGTCAAACAGAAAAACCTGCATTTGTGGACACTTTCACAAATCAAAAAATATGAAAAACGATGTGATTTGTGGTCAGACAGACAAACCTGCATTTGTGAACACTTTCACAGATCATACACATATGAAAAACTATGTGATTTGTGGTCAGACAGACAAACATGCATTTGTGAACACTTTCACAATTCATATACATATGAAAAATGATGTGATTTGTGTATCAATTGTGTTTCAATGTAAGAAGTACTGTAACAAGAAACAACAGTATGATTATCAAAAAAGTATTTATTATAAATATTTCTCCTTTTTAAAACAGCGCCTCTTTAGCACCACCTGACAGGCAGATTACATTATTTTAATACAAGTTCAGAAATCAGAAGTAACCCTGATTTTATACCTTTATCACAATCACTTCCATAATTTGCCAAAATCCATTTGTGATTTTTTTTCACAAATCAGGCTAACTCTAATTCCAGTGGGGGTTTTTTAACCATTACTGCTATTACGTGCGTTTTAAAGCGATTTCAAGAAAACGGTTCATTTTCCTGCATCTGTAATATACGGATTTATCACTCTCTGACAGACGAAGTGTGGGTTGTGAAAAAATCCACAAATCACACTAGTCATTTTGCGCTTGGTTTGGTCTTTCTGCGTTGTAAGGTTTTTAAGTAATTCGTGCTTTAACATAAAGATGCAACTTCTAATGTCGTCGGATTTCAGGGCGGGAGACTCGATAATATAAATTCACAAATCACGATGAACACAATGCTTCATGATTTAAGACTCCAAGTGACTACTACGAAGAGTAATATTCATTGGAATGCCGAATCGCTAACCGCAAACTATCTTTACTGGGGTGAATTACCAACGCGCGACCACTAAGAGACATCAATAACATGTCTTATGTACTAACTAGTTTACAGACGCGTTTTTAGGAAACGAAACTCAATTCCACTGCACGTCACCGCGTGTTGCATGTATTAGTCGGTGAGTCAGACTGCATACATTTCTATAGCATTCCTTACTGACGCCTAGAGGTCAACATTTTCCTTTCACGCCTTTCCTACATTTTCGGGTATTTTCAGCCTTCTACGACTTACGGTTCAAGCTGCAAAATGCGCTTTAGCGGAGAAAATATAACACTTCGTGCTTGGACCCTAATAAACATTGAACTGAAGACTGCAAGGAAACGAAACTGGAGGAAAAAACTCCATTAGTTCCACGTAAATCGAACAACAATGAACATCAAAATAAAATTATGCATGGTAATAATGAAAATACGCATGGTCAACAAAAAGTCACAAGAAAGTCTGACATGCCTTGAATTTACTGTTATTATTATACTGTGTATTTCAGTCTGTAGGTGTGTGCGTGTGTCAAATCTTTCAAAACCACCGTGACGACTGCAATTATGAAACGAAAGTGAAAACTGCTATTGGCGGGAGAAACGTCTTCCAGTAAACTATACTGTCCGATTGCTTTGTTGTTTTGTTTAGGTTCTTATTTATGTTTCTCACGCAGCTCGCGGTCAATAAACAATCTCCAGCATTAAGTTCCAGTGACTGTGAAACTGCGACATACTTAATAATTTAACATATTAACATGTAACATATTAACAATCACGTCTATGTCAAATAATTCCGCTGTGACTTAAATCTCTCATCACAGTCGTCCATGACGTTCCGCTCGCTCGGATGCAAATGAACAGGAGTAAGTTTCTGAGGTAGAAAGCATACTTACTGCGCTCAGAGGAATCCCCCGCTCTGTTTGCACCGCCATCTTTAGATCGGCCTGTGGTGCGCATGCGCGCTACAGTGCCTTGCTTGGAGGTGGGATTTAGTGATGTGCGATACCACTGATTTCCTTTCCGATCTGATACCAAGTAAACTTCAGGTTGGTATCGACGATACTGATCCGATACCGATAATTTGTACAAAAACTTTGTGTTTGGAAAATCTAAATAAAAAGTGTATTTCAAATTATAATGAATGAATGTACTTGTTCTTATTGTTTATTTATGAAGAATTATCATACAAGAAAAACCTGAAAAGTTACATGTTACTTGATGCTATTTGAACATGTGTATCTACCATTTAACATGTAAATACATGTCTGAACATTTCAACAAAAAAAAATACATTCACACTTTCCCCCATTCACAGATTTTTGTTTAGGAACAACAGCATATTTACATTTTTCCCTTTAAGTTTGCTGCGTTTTTTGCACGAACATTTAATGTACAACATGCAATAGTTCAAGATGAGTTGTTAGTTATTTAAAGAAGCAAAGATACAAAAATAGTCCAAGGGATATTTCGAATCCCGGGTTGTTGATGGGCCACTTGCAGGACCCTCTCAGCAACATTAAGCTGAAATTAGTTCAGTATTGTGCTGCTAAGTCAGTAGACGTCCATAGGGTCCAATCCCAGTTGGTTTCATGATGATGTCCCCATGGAGTCCTGGTGCGGGTTCAGTGGGTCAGGATCAGCTCGGGAGGGTTGACAAGGTCAAGCGTCAGCTCAGGACGTCTCCGGGACTCCTGGTGAGTTCGGTTGATCAGCGTCAGCTTGGTAGGGTCGAGATGGTCAGTGTCAGCTCGGGGCATCTCCAAAGAGTCCTGGTGAGGGTTCGGTCAGACAAGCGCCATCCCGGGATCAGCTCGGGAACAGCTCGGAAACAGAAGAAGAGAGAGGAGAAAGTTAAGTGCCCTAACCTTACCTCCGGCAATGCTAGAGTAGCTATGGCAGCCTAGTACGAAGGGAGAGCTGGAAGGTAACACAGGCATGAGGGTTTCCAGGGGTCTCGGCATCACACCAAACCAACGTCTGCAAACTTGAGCGATCAGCAGAGTGGTAGGATGACAGCACCAATCCCCCCTTTCACCTTTAATCTCAAATGACCATGAACCCCCAGATCTCGCCTTTAACTAAGAAAAAGGGATTTTAATAACCAAAAGACTGACTAAACAAGTAAGTCTTAAGCCTTGACTTAAAAGCAGAGATTATTTCTGAGCTCCGAACACTAACGGGTAGTTTATTCCACAATTGTGGCGCTTTATGAGCAAATGCTCTTCCCCCCACGGTAACGTTTTTTATTCTAGGTATTACTAAAAGATCTGCGTCTTGCGATCGATGCGTACGCGCCGGATTGTAAGTGCAAATGAGGTCACTCACATACTGCGGTGCAAGACCATTTAGAGCTTTATAGGTCAAGAGAAGTACTTTATAGTCGACACGAAATTTTACTGGTAGCCAGTGGAGTGAGGATAGAATTGGGGTGATATGATCATATTTTTTAGTTTTAGTGAGGACTCTGGCTGCTGCATTCTGAACTAGCTGGAGTTTATTTAACAACCTATTTGGACAACCGGAGAATAAGACATTACAGTAATTGAGTCTTGAGGTAATAAATGCATGAACTAGTTTCTCTGCATCTTGAAAGGATTGCACGTTTCTTAGTTTAGCAATATTACGGAGTTGAAAGAAGGCGGTGCGACTAATGTTAGAAGCATGTACATCAAATGAAAGATTGGAGTCTAAAGTAACACCAAGGTTTTTAGCAACATTACTTGGTACAATGGATAATCCATCAAGACTGACCGTGATGTCAGATAGCTGACTTCTGGTGGCGTTAGTGCCAGTAAGAAGGACCTCAGTCTTGTCCAGATTTAGCTGGAGGAAGTTGTCCGACATCCACTTTTTTATGTCACATAAGCATTTTTCCATTTTCTGAAATTGCTGTCTGTCTTCGGGTTTAGCCGATATATATAACTGTGTATCATCTGCAAAACAATGGAAACTAATTCCATGCTTACGAATGACTGAGCCAAAAGGTAGCATGTACAGCGAGAACAGCAAGGGACCTAAAACTGATCCTTGTGGTACTCCATATTTCACCCTGACGTGCTCAGAGGAATCACCATTTACATTCACATACTGATAGCGGTCTGAAAGGTAGGATCTGAACCAAGAGAGGGCCACTCCCCTGATACCAACAACATGTTCAAGTCTATCTAGGAGAATGGCATGATCAACAGTATCAAAAGCAGCACTAAGATCAAGCAGCACTAGGAGCGAGGCATAGCCCTGATCAGCAGATAAGAGAAGATCATTCACTACCTTCAGCAGAGCAGTCTCTGTGCTGTGGTTGGCTCTAAACCCAGACTGAAACATTTCATAAATATGGTTTTCCTGCAAGAACGAGGTTAGCTGACTGGCAACAACTTTTTCTATTATTTTGGAGATAAATGGGAGATTAGATATTGGTCTATAGTTTAACATTACCAGGGGATCCAGGTTGGGCTTCTTCAGCAAAGGTTTAATCACTGCTAATTTAAGGGATTTGGGTAAATAACCAATGCTAATAGAGGAGTTAACTATTGCTAGTAGAGGTTTAATCACTACTGGAATCATCTCTTTGAGTAGCCTTGTTGGAACAGGATCTAACATGCAAGTAGATGAATTTGAGGAAAGGATTAAAGACGTTAGATCTGACTGGTCAACCGGAGTAAATGATTCAAATAAGATGGCTGCAGTATTAGTACTTGCCTTGTCAAGGCCAGCCACTGTAGTTACTTAAGATTTTAGAATATTCTGTCTAATTGAACAAATTTTTTGGTCAAAAAAGTTCCTAAATTCGCCACTAGAAAACAATGTTGGTACAGTTTGAGTAGTGGTCTGGCTATTAGTCAGCTTGGATACCATGTTAAATAGAAACCTAGGATTATTTTTGATATTTTCAATTAGCAATGATAGGTATTCTGATTTCGCAGCTCTAAGAGCCTTTTTATAGCTTCCCATAGCGTCTTTCCATGCTAGTTCAAAGACCACTAATCTAGTTTGCCGCCACTTACGTTCTAGTTTCCGTGTCCCTTGTTTTAGGCTACGTAGGTGGTCATTATACCAAGGGGATGTTTTGTTTTCTCTGACCTTTTTAATTTTTAACGGAGCAATTTTATCTAAGGTGGAACGAAGCGTAGAAGTTAGATAGTCCGTATTACTCTCAAGTTCAGCAAGATTAGACATTTCCACTGTCAGGAATGACAGATCGGGGAGATTATCAATAAAGTTACTAGCTGTATCTGAAGTGATTGTACGCTTGGAGCAGAACCGTCCATCCTCAGCTAGACGGTGAATGCTCTCAATACCCCTGAATCTGCGCTGGTATTGCTGTGCCAGTTGTGTGGCAAGGGAGCTGCCCTGACGTTCACAGCCTGCTACACCCCTGTGAATGAGTGACACGAGTTGAATCACTTTGGAGACTGAAACATGTTTTTCAGATGAAACTTCCCGTGTTACTTATTCAAATGGCCGTTGTGCATCAGCTGTTTGCTTTATGAGGGATAATTCTCCCACATTTAAGCACAGTGGATTTTTCTCTTGAAGGCAGAGGGCTGTGGTCACAGCTTAATTTTGCTCACAGAGCCTCTCCAGCATGTAAAAGACAGAGTTCCTGCAGGTATCTACTGACTGAATTAGCTTGTGTTCTACCACTTTCAACTGTCGTTGAATATCCCTAAGCTTCTCTGTGGCCTTTAGTGAAAGTGAGTGATTATTTGTCATTGTGAATACACCTCAGCATAGCACACAGTGCACCACAACGATATGCATTTGACCCATCCATGAAGGAGCAGTGGGCAGCTAACATGGGCAGCGCCCAGGGAGCAGCGCTTGGGGAGTGCTCATGAGTACCTCAGTGGTAACTTTACCAGTCCTGGGACCCTCATTTATCAACCGTTCTTACGCACAGATTTGTGCGTATTTTTTGCATGAGAACATTTTCACGCAAAGTGTGTAAATTACCATTTTGTACTTATACTTAGAAATGTTCTTAAATATAAGAACAGCTCTGACCATGCGTACACACAGAATCTAGTGGTAGAACAGGGAAACTGCAATACTGAAAGTCTCAATTTTCCACGCACGTTCTTCATTTCAAAATGATATATACTCAATTAGCCATTATGTTTTTTGAAAAACAGCTTTGTCGCCCAATTGGTGTTAGAAAGTAACCTGTGACCAAAGGGTATTTGAAAATGTAGCATGGCTGATCTGGCTTTATTAGAAGATTTGGCAAACAGTGCACTCCGGAGGGAACGCATCTTCTGAGACCGCACTGATCTGCTTTGGTTGAGAGTTCAGAGTGGCTTCTGAGCAGATACCGCTTTCCGAAAGAGATCCTTACAGGTTTATGCCGTGATTTGGGCCCTTTTTTGGAGCGACAGACCAACCGCACTAATCCTATTCCAGTCCAAATTGACATTGTCAACCCTGGGATTTTTAGCCACCGGCACTTTCTAACGTGAGATTGGCTACAGTTCGGGCATTTCAAAGTCAACGCTGAGCCGGATTATGCCATCCGTGTTGGATGGCATAATGTCCCTGAGCCCAAAATACATCCAGTTTCCTTGGACAAATCAACAACAAGCCGAAATCAAACAATAATTTTTACGCAATTGCAGGATTTTCAAATACAATAATAGCACTATATTGCACACACATTGCAATAAAAACACCATCACAAAACGAATTTAATTATGTCAATAGAAAAGGATTTCATTCCATTAATGTGCAAATTGCTGACAAAGCATTCAAGATTCAAGATTCTTTATTTGTCACACGCAAATTATACAGGTGCAACATGCAGTGAAATGTATCCTGATCCGCTCTTTGACCGTGCAAATTAAGACAGAAATTAAAAATTAAAAAATAAAAATAAGAATAATGACACACAAATACAAACTTAATAACTTAAGAATAACGAGATAAAGAGAGAGAGATAAAAAAAAAAAGATGAACTATGACTTATATACATGAGGTGCAATGGTTTTAAAAGGTGCAATGAGTGCAGTGTGTAATGTTTTTAAAGTGCCAAGTGCAGCTGCACAGCAAATATTGAACTGTAAATATCAAAAGTAGAAATGATCATACAATGAGTTGAGAGCCAGCATGGAATTACAAATAAACGGTAGGGTGTTTGCCCTATGATCAGAAGGTCCCAGGTTCAAATCCAGGGCATTCATTTATCAACCGTTTGTAGAAACTGTCCTAAATTCCATCCAATGAATGAAATTTAGGACAGTTTCTACAAACGGTTGATAAATGAATGCCCTGGATTTGAACCTGGGACCTTCTGATCATAGGGCAAACACCCTACCGTTATGCTACCAACTGACCTGTGTGCTGTGGTGAAAAAGGATACAATCGCACTGCATTTTTCCAGCAGCTGCACCACTTCTGGGACAGCTTTTACACTGTCCTTTACAACTAAATTCAGGGTATGTGAAATACATGGATGATGCCTCCATCCAGCATAGTGCACTGCTGTGTGCTCTCCATGGAAAGTGTGAGTTTCCAAAACAAATTCCCTCATTTGCCAGTTTTCACCAAGATGACGTTACGGTCAAATATGCCTCTGTGGACACTAAAGTCCAGATATCATTGGTAAGTACGACACTAGAAGCATTTTGCAAAGATGCCCTTACTTTGCCTTTACATTCATCAAACATATTTACAAAATCACTTTGCCTACCGCTCTAACAGATCTACAGAGGATGCCATCTCCCACGTCCTGCACACCTCCCTCAGCCACGTAAACAAGAAACAGGGTAACTATGTGAGATTGCTCTTTATCGACTTCAGCTCAGCATTCAACACAATAGTGCCCTATAGACTGTTTACCAAGCTGAGAGACCTAGGACTCAACACCCGCTTGTGCACGTGGGTGCTGGACTTCCTCACAGGCAGATCTCAGGTGGTGCGGGCAGGCAGGTGTGTCTCCAGCAGCATCACCACCAACACAGGAGCTCCTTGAGGGTGTATGGCTCGGTCTGGCATGGTGGGGGTCAGCCATGTTTCAGTAAAGCACAGAATGTTACAATCCCTCATGTCACGTTGGAAAGTAACTCTGGCCCGCAGATCGTCCAGCTTGTTATCCAGTGACTGAACATTAGCCAGCAAGATACTCGGTAGTGGTGTGCGGTGAGCTCGCTCTCTCATTCTGTTGCGGACACCGCCGCATTTCCCCGGCGCTTCTTTGTTCTGCGCCGTGGGTCAGCATCACGTCCATTGTTGTCATCCGAGCCGCGCAGTATCTCATATGGCCATGATGGGTCAGGCTCAAAAGCGGTCGAAATTATGAGCGAAATCTTATTTCCTATTTCCAATAATGTTCTACTGTCATAGGTAACTAACCCTGATGACTTCTGCACACTAGAGAGTTGTAAAAATAAATAACGAAAAACAAGCACAGTCTGGACGGAGCGGTCGGGAAGGCATCTGGACGTGGCCGCGCCATCTTGGAATGGCCAGCTACGCCTGAACCTGCATAAAGGCTAGCTGCTATGTTCAGTAAAATACGAGCAGCACCCTCCCACGAGGGGTGGATACCATCCCGGTTAAAAAGACCAGGCTTTCTCTCGAAAGTGGACCAGTTATATACAGTGCTATTTTCAGAGCACCACTTTGACAGCCAGCAGTTCAGCAACGAAAGCCTGCTGTGGGAGGAGGCCAGAGAGAATTACTGCCTGCAACATTGATTTGCTAGCTCACACACCTCTTTACTTTTGGTTAATTCAGACTGTCTGAGTTTCATGTTCTTGGTGCTGACATGGATGACTATCTTGGAATATCTACGTCTATTACTGGCAAGCACCTTAAGATGGGCCCTAATTGCCTGCACTCTGGCTCTCGACTGTTGGTGCCGCTAAGGGTCTAGCTATTTTCACGTGCCGTAGAACAGAATCACCTATGACCAGAGCACTTTCAACAGGCATCTCAGCGGGTGTTTCACTGAGCGGGGCAAACCTGTTTGACCCACTTATAGATGGAGAGTGGTGCTTGGGAGTAGCCTTTGCCTAAGCTCGGGCTCTCTGTCTATGTCGCTGAATCGCCACCCATTTGCCCTGCTGCGGGGGCACTGATGCCACTGATGCCTAACGTCTGGAGGCGCGTCTCTAGTTCTATAATCTTCTCCATCAGAGCTTCTACCATCTTACACCTTTTACAGATAAAGTTATCACTATTTAAACTATCACTGCTGACGGAGGAACTAAGGCTAAACATTCTGCACTCACTACAAAAACATCACCACCATTAGGCGTCTTACTTACAACCAGATCTCACTTAGGTTGTTGATTGTTGAGCCGATTCACTGAAAGGTCGCTGTTGGTTTTTGTGTCTCAGTTTCCGCCTGGAGGGAAACTACGTTTTAGGTTTTGTGTGTGTATGTTCAAGCACCCTGGTTGCCCAGAGGAGGATGGGTTTTTTTTTATTTTATTAAACTTAGATTTGACAGGGTGGACAATAACAGGACAGGGTGGAGAAAGACTGATTAAACTACAGAATTACACATTATAAAGAACGACAAATCATGACAGGGTGGATATTTTCAGCTAAAAATAGCAGTTAATGAGCACACAGTGGGGCCTCAGCTAGCAGAGTTAGCACTTTACCTTTTGGGCTCTGTAGTAAAGTATTTCAGTGAAGCACTTGTGGCATGATATAATAATCAGCTTATATCCTCACCTCAGATCTGGAGCACCTGAAGAGTTACTAATACTTTTCATGTTTACAGATGGACTGTACAGGATATACCGCTATTTGTTAATCTTGAATAGTTTTGACTGCAGAAAAGGTAGAATTGTATTCTATAATTGTAATTGTTGTATAACTGGAAATGTATCTCTCTTCACTCGATTGCTGTTACAATATTTGCATATATTATTGAAACAGTATTTGCATGTATTACCGATTGTAATGTTCTGAAACATTATTTGCACATACTACTGACTGAAAATTTTCTCCGCTTAATAGTTGGTAAGACATTTACACGTTACTGAACATTATATTTGTCAGGCCTCCCCCAGGACAGCTGGCCCCGGCGGCCACCAGAGGCCGCCAAAGACTGTTAGAGACTGGTTTCCCCTGTTCAATGTCCCCGTGTGTGTCATGCCCATATCAGGCAATGTAGTTGGCTCCTCCCTTCTGTGTCTGTCTGTGTGATCTATTGGTTGTCTTGTGATTGTCTTGTGTGATGTCATTCTTTAGCCCATATATAAGTCAGTCCTTTGTCTTCAGTCATTGTGTGTGCACTGGCAAATTCCTCTGTTATCTGCCCCTGCTCTCTGGAAGTCTTACCCTGGTCTTCTTGTACCGTCTGCTGTCTAGCCTCTATCTGAAACCCCAGTTAAGTCTGTCTTTGTCCTGTGCTATGTTAGTGTTTGTTAGCATTAGCGTTAGCACCGTTGGCATTAGCCACAGTCACCTCCCATTGACCCTTGCCCTCTAACCTAGCCTTTAGCATAGCGATTAGCATTAGCATAGTTAGCATTGTATAGTTAGCATTAGCATTTAGCATAGTCACTTCCGGTTCACCCTTCCCCTTTAGCATTAGCCTTTAGAGTTAGCTTAACCTTTAGGATAGGTTTAGTATTAGGTTAGAGTAGGTCTTGTTTGCCCTATCTGTCCCCATGCCTGTTTGCCCCTAGTTCCAGTGCCTGAGTTTGATCGTGTTTCCTGTCCCCTGATTTTCCTTGTGTTCCTGCCTGGTTCCTGTTCCTGTTCCAGTATAGGATTTTGTTTAGTTCATGTTTAGCTTGTCTCTATGTCCTTGTCTTATTGAGCTTGTGTTTCCTCTTGTTTTTCCCCAACCTGGGGCCTGTTTCAGAAAGCAGGTTTAGTGACAACTCAGAGTTATCTGACTCTGAGTTGAAGGAAACCCGGAGTTTCCGGTTTCAGAAAGCCAGTTCAGCCAAACTCTGAATCAGTTGCTGTGGCAACATACTCCGTGAAGCTAACCTGCTCTCTAGCAGGTTTTACTCCAGTAACTCGGAGTTTCTCCACTTTAACTCCACCCTCAAACCAAAGGACGTAAGTGCTCAGACATTGCGTGCCCGTTCCTCGATGAACCCATTGACATCGAAGCACAAATTCTCTGGAGAAATCTTCGTCGGGAGAGAGTGATCAGACCCCGGTTGGATGTTTTATCGTTACCTGATGATTTTCTGTTAGAGCGTTTCCGTTTCTCAGCACAATCTATCATTTATCTCAACAATATTATCAGCCCCCATGTCGCTGGACATGCTCTCAGCTCTGAACAAGTCCCCTGTATTGCACTTCGTTTCTTTGCGAATGGAAGTTTTCTTTATAATATTGGTGACGCTGAACACGTTTCCGAGGCAACCGTCTGTCGCTGTGTCAGACATGTGACCCTTGCACTCAAAAGCTTACTGTACACGTTTGTGGTGTTTCCTAGTCACAGACCCAGTAGAATTATCAAGGAAGAATTCCACAGAATTGCAGGTATCACTAATCACTTGTATTTAGTATAATGCGTTATGATTTGAAGCATTAATCAGTTCATGTGATGAGAGACTGAGTACAGTTCCTACACTTTCAGCAGTACCACACAAAACTACTAACTGAAAACTTAAAATGTTCCATTTTATATTTCTTTCACCCGCCTGTCTTCTTCAAAATGATCAATCAAATCGGCAAGCGTCCTCTTTTCCAACTGTTCTCAGTCCCCAGTACGTTTCAGGATTTCCAGGTGTGATTGGCTGCATAGATGGAACTCATATTCCTATCAAGGCTCCATCATTAAATGAAGGAGATTATGTGAACAGGAAGTCTTTCCACAGTATCAATGTGCAGGTATGCTTATTTTTGTAGGATTTGTGACTTTTAGTATTACACATAGATAACAAGCCAACTTCACAGTACAGCTGCTGCAGCTAATTACTGTTCTTCTGTGAAGATCATCTGTGATGCAGCCCACATCATCACCAATGTGGAAGCAAAATGGCCTGGATCTGTGGCTGGATCTGACTCCAGGATTTTTCGTGAGTCTACACTAAGCACTAGATTTGCCCGTGGTGAGCTTATACACACAGTACAGCTATATTCTAATATGTATAATTAACATCATGTTTTCTTATGCTGTAACGGAACCTTTAAACTGTGTACTATTGTAGGAGAATTTGGTGGTTACCTGCTTGGTGACAGGGGGTACCCCCTGCCAGCCCTACTTATTGACCCCTTACCCTGATCCCGAGCCTGCGCCACAGCAACGTTATAACCTGGCTCACTGCAGGACACGAGCCATGGTGGAGATGACCATTGGCGTGCTCAAGGCCCGTTTCCAGTGCCTTCGTTGGCTCCGGGTCACCCCAGGCAGGGCCTGTGACATTATAGTTGCATGTGTGGTTCTCCATAACATTGCTGTGATGAGAGGAGAACGCTGCCCTACTACACCAGAGACAGACCCCGAAAGCAACCCTGACCCTCCTGCTGACGTGCAAGATGGACGAGCTATCAGAGACGCAATATGTCATAATCATTTCTAATTGACCAGTTACATATGTACTGTCAAATAAAGACAATATTCAAATATTTTCATGAGTTTTCTTTATTTCCTGCAAGTGCCCATAGAAAACAATTAATATTTGATCATGACAGGAATTAAACAATCCAAATGTGGTAATATACCCACCTGTAACTGATGTCCCAGTATTTGTATTTCTAGTTGGGTTTTCTGCATTTGCAGCCTCATGTGGTCCAGTTCAAGGTCTGCTTTTTGGATTTGCTTTTCTAAGTACACCTTGTACAGCTGCTTCACAGGGAACTACAGGATCGACAGACATGTCCTTGAATGTCACAGTGCCATGTCTACTCATGTCCATTGCCTTACACCTGTGGCCTGGCACAGAGCCCAGTAAAACATTCATTCCCACTGCAGTATCTATTTTACAAACAGGCCATTACTATCATTTAATACAGTTTAGCAAACAATTACAATTCAATTACAATTCAGTGGGCTCCTAACCCAAAACAATTTTGTCACTATGTGACGGACAAAGTTTTTAAACCCTTGAATTGTAACTCGTGCCAAAGCTGAAGAATCTTACAGAGGTAAGCTGCGCTGCAGATGTGCTTTGTTCCCCACTGCGATTTCCAGTATTGCTCTGTGAGGAAAAGGTGCAAGTTTTACCATAGTCAACTCAGAGTTTAGGTTTAAACTCCGATTTTCCTAACCTTGCTTTCTGAAACAGGCCCCTGGTGTTTTGCAATAAATATGTCAGCAAAACCCACCCAACCTGCATCTTGCGTCTGCTCCGTTCCCGAAAACATGACAATATTACATATTATTGGTGTATTTTTCTCCATTTAACTCCTGTTACAATATTTTTACTGAACCCCTCTTATAGTTAACTTAGATACTATTGTAACGACCGGCGGGTGAACCCAAACACAGAGTTGACAGAACCAGGTCGCAGGCAAAGGGGTAAATTGGAAAAAGGCAAAGAGTTTATTCAGGTCAGAACCAAAAAACACACGTAGTGCACGTAGTAAACAAATCCAAATCGCCAGAAGCAGTGGGGTAATCCAAAAACCGAAAGCAAGGGTCAAAACCGAGGCAGGCAAACACAAAGAATGCTTGGTATGTTGCACTAGGCATAACAATACTTTGCGGGGAAAAACTGTAACTGGAAGTCCTTAAATACTGGGGATATGATTGGTTAAAACTCTGGTGACGCTGATCTGGTACTCTGGGGTAATTGTGAATGTCTGGAACTGGAGTCCTGGTCCGATGACCTTTCTGGTGAGGTGGAATCCACCCTCAGTCTGGGCCTGGATCTTACAACTATAAGGATTCTGTTACTTTATTGCCTTTTAAAAATTCTGTTTAAAAAAAGATAATTCCAGGACCAAAATTGTTGTTTGAATTCCGCATGTAACTATATTGCTCTCTATGTTATATTGGTCTCTTTTTCTACTTCTGGTTCAGATATTTTTCTATTTTATAGCATTTACATAGTTTTGTTTACTCTATGTGCCTTATTTGTTATTGTACAGTAGAAAATGGGCCACGCCGTCTCGTCTCTCTATATAGTAGAGACAATAATTAATTTTACTTTGACTCTGACTTATACAAAGCACCGCTTACTTGATCAATTTACTAATTCTGTATGCTTTCACAAAAAGCATCTCACAGCAATGTGGTGAAAAGAAGCAAGAAAAATATATCCTATGATCACAAGCACACAAAATGGTCACATACAGGGTTAATAGGTGATGTAAAATGCACATGAAACACACATACTCCATTGTAAGACATCAATGTTCTTAAAATATTTTAATTAATTTGTCTCAAAACATGTTTCCCTTTCTGTGACTGTAAATGAAACTGTAAATGTTAATGTTAATGAAACGTGTCGTTTATTATAACCCACAAAAAACATACGGGGCAGAGGAGTACAGATGGCGCCAAAGCAAAGAAACAAGTAAAACGCACTTACCCTTCACCTGCTTTTCTCTACACACTTCGCTAGCTAGTTAGCCCTCAAAAAACATACAGGGGATGGCACCAGCCTGCTAACTCTAGTGTGTCTATACATACATTCACCTACAGGTATTATGTAGGTGCGCGCACATCTACCTACCTCGTCCGCTCCGCTAACGCAGCAGTGGACGACACTGGCGGTGGCCAGTGTCAATCAAAAAGTCATCACGTCATCACCACGGCGACCCATGACGCACCTAAAAGGAACATACACACACATACAACGACCGGCCTCCATCCGGGACGTAACACCGCCTTCCTTTTGTGTGTCCAACTTCCAAGTGTGAGCGGATCATAACAGTTTTATTATAAGTGCTGTAATTTTGTTTATCTATGAACCATGGAGACAATCTTTAAAAATGAATCACTCAAGTCTGGTTAAAAATAATATGCAGTATACAAGCGCTAACCACATACAGTTAGGCCCAGAAAAGTTTACCAAAACATATTCAAGATAGTTCAATCAATCAGTAGTTCAAAATCAATGTGGACTTGAAGTGCAGACTCTCAACTTTAATTTGCGGGTATTCACATCCAAATTGGAGGAAGGGTTTAGGAATTACAGCTCTTTAATATGTAGCTGCCTCTTTTTCAAGGGACCAAAAGGCTTTTTCATATGTGAGTGAAGTTGGCCCCCCGACCTTCTTCAAAACCAACAAAATTGATAAACGTTTGTGCTGCAAAAATTTTCGCGCTTGTACCGCTTATCATTTAAAAAATAATAATAAAAAAGTTTCTAGAGTGTCATCTGAGGTTAACCAGCCCCCCCCCCCGTTTGTGCTGCTAAAATTGCCATTTGTGCTGCTTCTGTTTTAAAGATCCCATAATAAAATTATATAATACAAAATATATTATAGACAATATATTTTCACTAGGTTAAATATATTAATCCAACTACATAAAAAATTATGGACTAATATATTGCCCAAAATATATTGACCAAACACCAATATATTTTAAATATACAAAAAATTGCCGCTTTGGTATATTGTAGTATATTTTTAAAAATACATTTATATATTGAAAACACATTTTTCATTATATTTATTTTCAATATATGCAAACATATATGTAAAATGAATATATTCTTATATATGACAGGTATACCAAGAATTATATATGAATATATATAATAAATTATATTTTAAACGATGATTTATTTTCTTTATTTGATAATACATTTTTAAATATATTGCATGTACACATAATATATTACTATATATATTATACAATATATGTACTGATTTACTATATAAATATGACTAAACACGTTTCTTAAATTATAGGTATGCCATTTATTACTGTTTTTACTACTGTCAAGTAATATAATGTATATAATGTTTTACTTTTTATA
Organism: Distichodus sexfasciatus; assembly: GCA_032718565.1. NCBI lineage: Eukaryota > Metazoa > Chordata > Actinopteri > Characiformes > Distichodontidae > Distichodus > Distichodus sexfasciatus. The sequence goes on along the minus strand of JAVGVS010000216.1, from coordinate 497,808 downwards.
GACACTATATTTTAAAATACATTGTAATGTTTTGCCAATGCACTTGTATTCTGAGTAAGTAATATATTTAGTTATAGAATTATATTCATCAGAATTAATATTATTCCAGAGAAAGGACAAGAACATGGGCTCAAAACAGGTACTTCTTATCACATAACCATACTTGTTTTTGTGAAAATGACAATGTGGACAAATCACAAGTTCACTGCTCTTCAAAATGAACACAACAAGCAAAAAAAAGACTACATATTTTTAGTCTTGCGCTTCATTTGGAATCGAAATTCATTGATTTTTCCATTAATGGTCTTTCCGACATCTCTTTTCGTTCCTGGAAACTTCTTTATGCGTGGCATCTAAAACAAACAAATAAAAAGCACAAAAAGCAAGAGGACACACAGAAGTTTGTTTTATCAGTCATTTTATCAGGTTAAGTAAAACGGATACTACTCCATGACCAGTTATTACCAGCTGCACACTAATCTGCAAAAGGTACCTATGTTACTGTTAGGCAATCAAAATCAGTAAATTTACTAGACAGCTCATCACAAGAAATATTTTTGTACGCTATCTATTTTATGTTCCTGAGACGCATAAAACTAAATTGTCATTACAAGTTAAATTGTATATTTTGTGAAACATATGGGTAACACAGACATAAACATGATTTTATACTATGGTATTGTCCTGTAAGTTACTAAAAGTAACCCATTCTATTAGTCAGTAACACTCATTTAAAATGATCTGGCCAGCATTCTACTGAAGAACTTACCGCATCGACATGGCCTCTATCTTTTTCTCATCAAGAGTCGTTTCATACTGCTTTTATTCACTTTGCTCGCACCACCAGTCGCAATTGCTGAAATTGATGAGGACATCTGTGTGAAGAGGCCCATCAACAGCAAACACCTGAGCAAAGCTGGTCAAGAATCTCTGAACCACAGCCGCTGCCCATGTTGACCTTGACACCCTGACCCCAGAGCATGGACTTATTTCAATCTGTATAAAAATAAACATAAAACAAAAAAGACAGGTGCTTATGGATGGCACTATTTGGTGGCACTGTCTGTGCTTATCTTGAAATTAAGTTACGGAATACTTACGTTTGTTCATCAGAAGCAGTATGTGATTGCATCATGTCATCAGACTGGTCATGCCTAATCCTTTTGAAATACTTAATTATCATTGGTATTTCTAGAATAAACACAGCAACACAGGGTTAAACATTAGACCTGTGATATAATAGTATAGCAAAGGGGTCCTCAATAGGCGGACTCCAGTCCGCAATAAGACCCAAACAAAATTTAATCTGGACCATAGCATAGCAAGTTATGTGATGGTCCAGATTAAATTTTGTTTAATCTGGATCAAACCAGTTTTCACAAAGACTGGATTGCATATATTGAAAGATTCTGCAGTTTTTTTGTTTGATTAAGCATAATCTCTTAAAAGTGCGGAACACTCAACAGGTGGACTCCTATCCGCATCGCTCCAATCACAGCAACTCGCAACTTCAACATCACAGTCTCACTTAAAGCGGTGCCGTGGGCTTTAGCTAGTGTTCCAGGTAAATATGTAGTAATTTCAACTTTTGCGTGTTGAGAACGGTCATATTTTTACATACTGAAAGTGTGAAAATGGTGTGCTCAAAACTGGTCAACAGCAAGAAAAATTTACAGTGTAAAACAGGAGTTTAAAAACTAAAAATATGCATTCAACTCCCTTGAGGAAAGCACTCTAAATCAATGTGTTTCATTTGAGATCGTAGTTATTGTCAGAGTACCCTGGTAGCACATGTTAATAAAAAGGAATATGTAATTCTATCGAACCTGTCAGGTTAATGATTTATACATGTCCTCTTTACAATCTGATTTAAACAACTAGGGCATATCTGGAAATGTTGGATTGAGTAGCATTTAAAAAAACATTTAAAAACATGTACTTATATATAATCAAGCTTATAACTCGGCACCAGCCCGATTCGCTAAGAATGTAGGGGGCTATGGATAAGAAAGTCTACAAGGAAACCAAGATAAAAAAAATTATTTTAAGAGTTTTTAAGGCTGATTTAAGAAACATAAGAGATAGTAACAAAAAGCTAAAACAAGGATTGTTAATAGATAATATATTTTAAAATATAGTAATTTTATCATGATACTGTCTTCCCATTTGCCTGACAATTTCAACCTGGATACAAATAATCCTTCACCACAGAATCATTCTAGTCACTAAACGGTTACACTCAAATTTGCCTAAAGTAGGAAGTGGTACATGTACTTAGGTCCACTTACCTTCTAGAAGGTTCTTTTTCAGAATTTCATTCTCTTGCTCCAGGGTCTTCACCTTTATTGAAGGAGGAAGATTTTTCTGGGGGGCAGTCAGAGTCCCTCATACTCAACAGGTCGAGTTTGCACTTGTACTTCATTTTCTTCGTGTCAAAACAAGTACAACTTGACCACATCCATAAAATACTACAAATGTACTTACCCAACAGTAGATTTTTTTTTCTTTATCAGAAAGCTTTACAACACACCCCACGCCGCTTTCTCGTGGTTATGGAAAGATACAAACGCAGCAAGTCTTTTCTCGCGAGATAATGTATTGTATTGCGAGATAATCTATCCTATCGCGAGATAATCTATTCTACCGCGAGATTTGTTACAACATTTTGGCAGCACAGTTTTGGCAATCTACACCCAACTCAGACTTCAAATGGTGACCGGAGATATATGTACAGTATATGCATAAACTTAAACAAAATAATAAAATCAGATGCAATTTACGGAAAAACGTGGGTAGCATTATGACTAAAAATTCAAAGTGGCTTTTGCAATCAAGTAATACACAGGGCACTTGTGAATATTCATTAAACAAGATGTAAATACAAATTACACGTATTTCATTACGATTTCTGTATTTATTTATTTATTTATTTTAATGGGTACGTTTTTGACTAGACGTGGGTCGTCTATTCACAACCTCTAAAACTACTTGGGCACTTAAATAAATTATTACAGTAATAACTAAGGGTAAGCACAATTGCTTTTATTATTTCTATACTGATCTCAAATAGGGTCATGGATGCAATTATAATGCACGTGTAAAGGACGTCACTTTGTGGACGTCCTCTCACAACTGGTTCACAACAGTGTATGTATCGAACTACACTGAGCTAAAACTTAAAGTAACAATTATATATGCAACCCGAGAGAACTGTAGATATGTACAAACTTATCTGAATGCATTTTTAGGAAGAATTCTATCTATGTTACATATTTTTACGGATTTATGCCGTCCTACCGCGACTATTTTTGGCCAGGAACACGACGTTGCCGTCGGACCAATGTTAGCTGGGTGACGTCATCGCCTGAAAATTAATTCATAATATCTCATAAACAAAAGCAGCACAAATGATAATTTTTGCGGCACAAACGGGCACAAACACAGCACTAACGAACCAGCCCGGTTTCGCGTCTGAACGCCGTTGTAGGGGGGCTGAGTGAACTTTTGACCTTTATAAAACCTGTTAATATCTCCAAAACTATAAGAGATAGAACGGCGATTTTTGCGGCACAAACCAGTACAAACGTAGCACAGTTGATTGACACCAATTTTGTTTGATTAAGCATAATCTCTTAAAAGTGCGGAACACTCAACAGGTGGACTCCTATCCGCATCGCTCCAATCACAGCAACTCGCAACTTCAACATCACAGTCTCACTTAAAGCGGTGCCGTGGGCTTTAGCTAGTGTTCAGGTAAATATGTAGTAATTTCTCAACTTTTTGCAAGCTGAGAACGGTCATTTTTACATACTGAAAGTGTGAAAATGGTGTGCTCAAAACTGGTCAACAGCAAGAAAAATTTACAGTGTAAAACAGGAGTTTAAAAACTAAAAATATGCATTCGAACTCCCTGAGGAAAGCACGAAATCAATGTGTTTCATTTGAGACTGTAGTTATTGTCAGGAGTACCCCTGGTATAGCACATGTTAATAAAAAGGAATATGTAATTCTATCGTAACCTGTCAGGTTAATGATTTATACATGTCCTCTTTACAATCTGATTTAAACAACTAGGGCATATCTGGAAATGTTGGATTGAGTAGCATTTAAAACATTTAAAAACATGTAAATTTATATAATCAAGCCAGCAACCTTTCGGGCACCAGCCCGATTCGCTAAGAATTAGGCTACCACTGCCTTGAGAATGTAGGGGGGCTTTTCATGGATAAGAAAGTCTAACAAGGAAACCAAGATAAAAAATTATTTTAAGAGTTTTTTAAGGCTGATTTAAGAGAAACATAAGAGATAGTAACAAAAAGCTAAAACAAGGATTGTTAATAGATAATATATTTTAAAATATAGTAATTTTATCATGATACTGTCTTCCCATTTGCCTGACAATTTCAACCTGGATACAAATAATCCTTCACCACAGAATCATTCTAGTCACTAAACGGTTACACTCAAATTTGCCTAAAGTAGGAAGTGGTACATGTACTTAGGTCCACTTACCTTCTAGAAGGTTCTTTTTCAGAATTTCATTCTCTTGCTCCAGGGTCTTCACCTTTTGTTGAAGGAGGAAGATTTTTCTGGGGTAACAGTCAGGGGAGTCCTCATACTCAACAGTCGAAGCTTCGTACTTGTACTTCATTTTCCTTCGTGTCAAACAAGTACAACTCGACCACATCCATAAAATACTACAAAATGTACTTACCCACCAGTAGATTTTTTTCTTTACTTCGTAAGGCTTTACAACACACCGACGCGCTTTCCTCGTGGTTATGGAAAGATACAAACGTGTTAAGTCTTTCTCGCGAGATAATGTATTGTATTGCGAGATAATCTATCCTATCGCGAGATAATCTATTCTACCGCGAGATTTGTTACAACATTTTGGCAGCACAGTTTTGGCAATCTACACCCAACTCAGACTTCAAATGGTGACCGGAGATATATGTACAGTATATGCATAAACTTAAACAAAATAATAAAATCGTATTGCAATTTACGGAAAACGGGTAGCATTATGACTAAAATTCAGTGGCTTTGCAATCGCGTTACCACACAGGGCACTTTGTGAATATTCATTAAACAAGATGTAAATACAAATTACGTGTATTTCATTACGATTTCCTGTATTTATTTATTTATTTATTTTAATGGGTAATGCTTGACTAGACGTGGTCGTCTATTCACAACCTCTTAAAACTACTTGGGGCACTTAAATAAATTATTACAGTAATAATCAAGGGTAAGCACAATTGCTTTTGCATATTTCATACTGATCTCAAATAGGGTCATGGATGGACTATAAATGCACGTGTAAAGGACGTCACTTTGTGGACGTCCTCTCACAACTGGTTCACAACAGTGTATGTATCGAACTACACTGAGCTAAAACTTAAAGTAACAATTATATATGCAACCCGAGAGAACTGTAGATATGTACAAACTTATCTGAATGCATTTTTAGGAAGAATTCTATGTTACATATTTTTACGGATTTATGCCGTCCTACCGCGACTATTTTTGGCCAGGAACACGACGTTGCCGTCGGACCAATGTTAGCTGGGTGACGTCATCGCCTGAAAATTAATTCATAATATCTCATAAACAAAAGCAGCACAAATGATAATTTTTGCGGCACAAACGGGCACAAACACAGCACTAACGAACCAGCCCGGTTTTGCGTCTGAACGCCGTTGTAGGGGGGCTGAGTGAACTTTTGACCTTTATAAAACCTGTTAATATCTCCAAAACTATAAGAGATAGAACGGCGATTTTTGCGGCACAAACCAGTACAAACGTAGCACAGTTGATTGACACCAATTTTGTTTGATTTCATTAATGCGGGGGGGCTGGTTGACCTCGGATGACCTCTAGAAACTTTTATTAATATTTTTAAAACGATAGCAGCACAAATGAACATTTTTGCAGCACAAACCAGCATAAACGTAGCACAAATGTTAGACATCAATTTTGTTGGATTTGGATAATGTGGGGAGGCTGGTTGACCTTGGATGACCTCTAGAAACTTTTATTAATATTTTTTAAATGACAGCGGCACAAACGAAAATTTTTACAGCACAAATGTAGCACAAACGTTTGACATCAATTTTGTTGGATTTGAAGAAGGTGGGGGCGCCAACTTCACTCACATCTTTTATGTGGGCTGCATGGGCTATTCCCTCATTAATCCGTCAATTAAGCAGGTAAAAGGTCTGGAGTTGATTCCAGGTGTGGCATTTGCATTTGGAAGCTGTTGCTGTGAACCCACAACATGCGGTCAAAGGAGCTCTCAATGGAAGTGAAACAGACCATCCTTTGGCCGAAAAAAAGATAAATCCATCAGAGACAGAGCGGAAATGTTAGGAATGGCCAAATCAACAGTTTGGTACATCCCGAGGAAAAGGAGCGCACTGGTGAGCTCGGGAACTCAAAAAGGCCTGGACGTCCAAGGAAGACAACAGTGGTGGACTGCAAAAGCAAGGCAAAGAAGTGGAATATTCTGCAATGGCCAATCACCAGATCTCAACCTGATCGAGCATGCATTTCACTTGCTTAAGACAAAATTTAATGCAGAAAGACCCACAAACAAGCAACAACTGAAGACAGCTGCATTAAAGGCCAGGCAAAGCATCACAAAGGAGGAAACCCAGCGTTTGGTGATGTCCATGGGTTCCAGACTTCATGCAGTTATTGCCTGCAAAGGATTCTCAACAAAGTATTAAAAATGAAGATTTTATTTATGGTAATGTTAATTTGTCCAATCAAACGAGGACATTTTGTAGAAAAATGGTTGCAATTCCTAAATGTTTCATAGGGTATTTTTGTTCAACCCCTGGAATTAAACTGGAAAGTCTGCATTTCAATTGCATCTCAGTTGTTTCATTTCAAATCCAATGTGGTGGCATGCAGAGCCCAAATCATGAACATTCTGTCACTGTCCAAATATTTCTGGGCCTAACTGTAACTCTTGATAAAACATGATACTGCTACTCCATTAGTTTTGAAATTTATACTGAAATTTAGGTAACTTATGTGGGGGCCAAAAACAATAGAAATAAAAAAAAAGCTTGGGATCAAGACCTTTCTCCGTACTTGTAAACTTTAATAGAACATAAAGCAAATTGTAAGAGGCAAACTGGTTTGAAAACTAAACGTAGAAGGACTTGGAGCCTAGCTACATACTTAGAGGTGTGAAGCAGAACGGAGTTCGCCATCAGTTACGTATTGTGTGCGATTGCAAAGGGCAAAGTAGTTCTCTTTGGGCAAGGCATACTTGCGCAGAGCCTGCTCAAACTCTCCTAGAGGACAGTAAACACCACTACAGCCTGCTATTGTTTGCGCCTGTGGAAAAAAAGAAAAATTTCTGGTTAGTTGGTATGTCTAGACAGGCATTACATGAAGGCCCAGATTGAGGTATAGGCAAAAGGGCCTCTACCTGACCCATGTAGGACACTCTGACGTAGTGCTCTTTGGTTTGCCGGTGCTCGTGCAGTTCCAGGGTGATGTCGGCAGCGTAGGGAGGCCACCTCATATCAAAAACGCCCAGTGCCATCAAGCAGGGTATCAGTGTGGTGTCATGAACTGAATACAGGAACAGCTTCCTTGCACAACAAAACACAAACACACTTTGTTAAGGACATACTGTCTCCATCACCTGTATTCTAACATGTTACCAGTACAGGGCCTCAATGTATGTGCAAACAATGACCAAACAAAGTCAAGTCAAAGTCAAAGTAAACTTTGTCATCTCTGCTATATACTGTACAGGTATACAGAGAGACGACACAACATCGTTCCAGCTTTCACAGTGCAAACAACAAAGAACAAGGAACAAAGAACAAATAAGGCACAGAGAACAAACAACATATAAATAGAATATAAAATATACAATTTAAACTAGAAATGGAGTATTAAATATAAACTTTAAACTAGAAGTAGAAAGGGAGACAATTAGGATGCAATATTCAACCTACAATTATGATTTTGGAATTGTCTTTTACACTAAATGTGTATAAGATCTCTAACAGTTAGTTTCAATATGAAAAAATGTTATACAGACAGTCTATTAAATCAAATAAAACAGTATCTCTAAAGAGTCATTCAAGTTGGATCAAGTATGTGCAGATATTGTAACAGCAGTGGCGAACTAGAGTCTGTCCCAATACTTTCAATAATTTGTCCAGATAGAGTTAGTTAGTATGTGACCAGTGACATCTACATTCAATGTTCAATAGTTGTGCAAATATGTAGCAGCAGTGCAAAAAAAATTTGTGCAAATATTTGTAGCAGCAGTCAAGAAAGGATGATTACTATTTCGATCATCTGGCAGGCAGTGTGTTCAGGAGTCTAATGGCTTGTGGGAAAAAGGTATCACCCAGTCTGGTGGATCAAGCCCTGATACTGCGATAGTGTCTGCCGGAGGAGTGTAAAGAGTCCATGTAAAGGATGTGAGGGGTCGAGCACAATGCAGGTGGCCCTCCTGATGCAGCGTTGTGAAAGATGTCCTGCAGCGGGGGGAGAGATGCTCAGATGATGTTGCCAGCTGCTTTAACCATCCTTTGTAGGCGCCTGTGATCGGCAACAGTGCTGTTACCAAAGCAGACGGAGATGCAGCTGGTCAGGACGCTGTCTATGGTTCCCCTGTAGAACACAGTGAGGATGGAAGGAGGGAGGTTGGCATGTTTCAGGCGTCTCAGGAAGTGGAGACGCTGCTGGGCCTTTTTGGTGATGGAGGTGGTGTTGGTAGTCCAGGTGAGGTCGTCTGAGATGTGAACTCCCAGGAACTTGGTGTTCTTTACAGTCTCTACCATGGAGCCGTGGATGCTGAGTAGTATGTGGAGCGAGTTTGGAGTCGACAATCATTTCTCTGGTTTTGTCCACATTCAGCGACAAGTTGTTCTCACTGCACCAGGCAGCCAGCTGCTGAACCTCATCTCTGTACGCTGACTCGTCGTTGTTGCTGATGAGCCCCACCACTGTCGTGTCATCAGCGAATTTGATTATGTGGTTTGAGCTGTGCAGGGCGGTGCAGTCGTGGGTCAGGAGTGTGAACAGCAGTGGACTGAGAACGCAGCCTTAAGGAGCTCCTGTGCTCATTTTAATGGTGCTGGAAATGTCGTCTCCGATTTGGAAGGACTGAGGCCTCTCTGACAGGAAATCCAGTATCCAGTTGCAGAGGGAGCTGCTTGGTCCCAACGCACTCAGTTTCAAACACAGTCTTTGGGGAATGATGGTGTTGGATGCTGAACTAAAGTCTATGAACAGCAATCTAACATACAAGTCTTTTTGTCCAAGTGTGAGGGGGAAAGGTGAAGTGCAGTGGATATTGTCTGATTGGCTATGTCACACGAACAGTAGCCAATTAATGCTGAAGCAATTGTTGTCACTCCACACTCACACACAAGTGCAGCATGAAGATCCGAGAAGGAGAAGAGGAGGGAGGGGTTTTCACCGCTTTCCCAGTTATACAGCTGAAAATGTCCGAATACTGAATCTTATTGTGGTGATAACATGAGGCTATTGAAGCGTAGAGCATTAACTAAAAGAATTCAAGCTGATTTTTAATGAAAAGTGAAGACTCTTAAGAATTCTTAAATGAATACAATACTCTTCCGTATGAGCCAGTAATGTTAAATTAATGCTATATTAAACCATAGATGTCGATTTTTAAATAATCTGGACATGAGATCTTAATGTAGAAATAAGCACAATAAGATAATAATAACAATAATTTAAAAATCTAACTGCTGTTCCTGTTCATGTTCCTGTTCCTCAAATACATACCTGTCAAAAGTAAAACCAGAACAACGTATTATTTTTTCCAGAGCTGTTAATATGTGGGAATTTATTTATGTAGAATATAGTGGGAAAGGAATGTGCGCTATGTGAGCCGATCAGTCAATAAGCAATTAGTAATATTCAGGCCATCTTCAACATATTTTCTTGCAAGAAAAACAAAACCAACAGAAAAACAAGAGATAGATATTTGATAGTGATTCGAGATAATTCGGGCTTCAGAATACAGCATAAGTGAAACACACATAAAATTCATATTTCTTCTACTAAATGGCCAATAAGCCAAGAGGACCTGAAGTAATATTTGGAAGAAACTTTGCAAACGATCAGCTGAGTTGTTTTGGACCATGATTATTCATTCTGAGGGTTTAGAATGAATCAATAGTTAACTAGTGAGAGCCAAAATATCCACTAGTTCCACTAGTAGGACTCTTTTTGGCCTTACTAGTTAACGAGTGACATACATTTTTTTCTAGTTGTGCACAGCCAAAATGTTAGGTTTGATTAAATGTTGATTCATTAGACCAAAATGTATTGAATGGCAGCTTTAGACCCGACTATACACAGTGAATAAAATCCTCTATCATGCATCGGGACCTTGAATTGAGTAATGCTATAAGTGAGACACAAGGGTAATATTTTCTTTTGTGTGTCTGTTTTACTGTGCACTCACTGAGTTTAGACCACTGATCAAGGAGTCTTTCTCCTGTTTCTCCTTCTAAATGAGCCTGACATCTCTCCGCAGACTGAAGCAGAGAGAGCGCATTGTCTGATCACTGTTGTTTTCGTGGCTTATTAAATGGCATACATGTTGTTTATTGATGTTGTTGTTTACAGTGTCATATGAGAATCACGGTACATTTCATGTCCACATTGAAAGCCAGAAGCAGAGAGATAATATTAAAGAAAGATGAACCGAGGTAGATGACTTGGACCTGTCATTCACTTGGACTTGGAAGAGCAAAAAAGTGCAAATACAACTCTGCTGATCATTTGCTCCAAATATTATTTCAGGTCCTCTTGGCTTATTGGCCATTTAGGGGAACACTGTTTCACTTTGTTGAAAATATGTATTTTACTTGTGATTCACTCGTGAAAGCTGAATGCTGAAGGTTGAAAATGAATATACAATTGGCATGATGAATACTGTAGGAGTGTGAATCTGGCATGCAGACTACTAGTCTACTCGTTTTCACCCCATGCATAGGCTATATGCCGACTGAAAAATCATTAGGCTTTCATTTCCGTAGGATACAATGCTATCGCACAGATCATACGATATACTGCTCTATCTGTGTGTGAGCTGGTCAATGCGTGAACACAGAATAAACAGCTAACCAAACTCGTTCAAAAGCCAGGGACGCAAGCGCATTGCCCCATTATTTTCTGGCTTCAAAGTTGACAGGTGAAAAGCGAGTAAAACTGACACAAAACGTACTGTACAAAATAAACGTACAGCCTGACTCATAAGTTATGGAGATCGCTAGGTTAAACCAGCCTAATACAGTGACATTAGCTTAGTTCTAACAAACCACTTAGCAGGCTAACTGAAAACCGCATCGTTAGCTGAACAATGCATTGCATTAACCATACAAAGATTAGCATAACACTCTAATCTAACACTTATTCTAACACTTATTTACGAGTGAATGAAGAAACATTGTTCACTAATATTACGTCTACAGCAAGGAAATATGTATACTTAAGTGAGAGACAGCTCATAGACTTACAGACACTGCTGTCGAGGGCATGAGGAAAAAATATAAATTAGCCTATAAGGTTGTTATTCTGTGGGACATTGATATGGAACGGTGCTTAAACTTTGCAGCGAGCCTCATGCCTACTGCTGGGGACAGCTTGTAACCAGCTGCAAAAATTTGCATTATCGAGCCAAGTGTCGTTAAACACACACTTACCCATTTTTAAAAACTATACTCTTGACAACAGTGCTCTCAAATTTTCCAGTTAGTTTGACGGGAGATTGGGGGCGCGAGCAAACGCGTGCTTGCAGCTGAAACCTATTTCAGACCTCACCCGAGGTTAACGCCTGATTCAGTCGCTCTGTCCTACATCAGTTCACTACATAGGGTGTAATATCATCAGTTGTGTGTCCTATGTAGTGCACTATACATTGGACATGTAAGCAGGGGTGGAAGTAACGAATTACAAATACTCACGTTACTGTAGTTGAGTAGATTTTTTGGGTACTTGTACTTTTATGAGTAGTTTTTCAAGTGTGTAATGTCACTCATACTTGAGTACAATTTACACCATGTAATCTACTTCACTACTTATAAAATCAAAAGTCGCTACTGAGTACGCCCACAATTTGAATTAATATTCAAACCTTTCATCTGCATCTTTGCAGGCAATAAGGCTGTGCAATCGCGACCGCGCCAATTAATCTATGACGTAAGCAAACAATAAACTCCGCTGCAGCAGCAGGCACAGGTGTCTGGAGGTACTACACAGTGGAGTACAAACTAATTTATAGACTGAAGATTTGGAGACAAAGAAGCCAAAATGGAGACAGAAGACAACACTGTCAACCGTGAAAATGATGGAGAAAAGACGGAGGACGAGTGCCCGCTGCCTGTTGTTCGCAGTGTACTGGGAAACTGTTCTATGCATGTTCAAAAACATTTTTGTCACTGTTTTAACAAACAAAAATCCCGCTTTATATCTACATTTATTTACAAACAGGTGAATTTATTTACAAAACAAATTGCCTTTCTATACCTTGTTCATCTGAGAAATGAAACTGTTCTATGCATGTTCAAAAACATTTTTGTCACTGTTTTAACAAACTAAATTCTTGCTTTATAGCTACATTTATTTACAAAACAAATTGCCTTTCTATATCTTGTTCATCTGAGAAATGTGTTTTGAACATTTTATACTGGTGAATCGAATTGAATGCCTGCTATTGACAACGCAATAAAACATCCATCGGTTAAAAAGTAATTAATACTCTGAGTAGTTTTTGAGAAGAGTACTTTGTACTTTTACTCAAGTATTTTTTTAACACCAGTACTTTTACTTGTAATTGAGTACATTTTAACCAATGTAACAGTACTTGTACTTGAGTACAAATTTTCAGTACTCTTTCCACCACTGCATGTAAGGCATTTGGAACACAGCCTCAACTATACATGAAAATCATTTTTTTTAGAGAAATTCTATTCTAGCCGATAGCTCGCTAATTCAAGGATTAGTTTTACAGCAGTTTAAAATTTTATTTTCTGCGGACAACGCTTCTTGGGAATGAACCAAGTCAAGAATTTTAAGACTTTAACACTGGAAAGCATGTTTATTTCCATTTCAAACTGTCCCAAATATGTAAAGAAAATGCATTTGTGGGATGAGCAGCATTGAGCAGAGTTGAGTATGTGGGTTGCACCCATGAAAAACCTGCCAAATCTGCTCTGCCAATGCCAAACAGCTTATTCTGCATCAGCTGCTTTTTGAGACTTTTGCTTGGATCCTTCTAATTGCCACTTTTATTGCCACTAATATTTTATTTTTCATTATTGCAGGATCTTCTCGCATATAAATGAAAACTAAATGGCAAAATGCAGACTGCATTTCCATTTTTGTCTGCCACATTGTAGAGCAGGGTTAGGTGGGTAAACTGTAAACTGAGTGATATGAAGGCTGTTTAGTCTTGAGTAAACTATTTTTGGAATTACAAGAGGTGGGTGAACTAGCCTCCACACAAGCTGCTTAGTGACACGTATCAAACTTATGCACTGTAAACACTATACTTTTAGATTTTATTTTAACTTACGCAAATACTCATGAACATAAATGTAGATGTGGGCTTGGATATTACTATTGTCACGTCTTTAACTGTTTTTGGTTCCAATTATCAAGTGTTGGCACCAAAAAAACACTCACCTGTCAGCATGTGAGGCATTACCCTGAAGTTTCTTCTCTATGTTGGTAAGGAGTGTGTGGAGGACTGGGCCAACACACAGCTGCAGACTCTCTCTAAATGCAAACATGAAAATGTGAGTGGGTTTTCAATTTTCACTTGTTGTTTCAACTGTTGCTGCTGGCAGTTCGGTTTCTTTCATTACGGCAAGACCAGGACAGACTTTTTAGTTCACCTGTTACTAGGTTCATAGATATGACATATCATATCCACAGCTCTCTTCTCTATTGTGCTTCTCCAGGTATCCAGCACCATAGGATATGGCAAACCATGAGCCTAAAGAGGCACAGAGAAGAAATTAAGACCTTTGGGAAGCATTTTCCTGAAAAGAAATGATTTAATGTAGATATGCATAACTGTTGAACAATGATCATGTGCAACAGCAGTTTGTCCCACAACTGTTGGCTTGATGCAACTCCTCACAATGTTTCATTAAATTGTATCTTTGCTAAATAAAATGAGCATCTCAACAGTGGACGAATATGGTCACAGTTAGGTCACAGTTTATTTGTACATTTTTGAATAATCAAGCTTGCTTGTTATATGCTAATGGTGAGCTATACATGAACTAGACTTGTGGTAAATACTATTGTTAACTGCCCAATAAAAGCACCAATAAAAGTTCCAATTGCAAGCATTAACTGTAATGGCTGGCTTTGATAACAAGGAAAGTTGAAGGAAGGGTATTCCCTGGGTCTTCCCTGGTTTCAATTAACTTTCAGATAATTTGAAAATTAAAACTAAAATAAATTGAGTAAATACCCATTATCTGACTTACAGGACAATGTACATTATAAATGAGGTAAATTACACATCATTAAATTAGTAAAATATTCAAAACAATCAAATCAAATATAGTTGATACTAATTGGTTGGCTAAAGAAAAAACATATTTTTAACTCATAAATGGCAATTACCATTTTCAGATGTTTTCTTCTGCCAACCAATTCAGCTATGTTAGCAACAAGAACTATCAATTTTTAGATATACCAGGCGGAAATGAGCGTTAAATAGCCCCCCCAAAAAAAAAGCTTGTCTTTGTTTCTATGAGTCTTCTGCAAAGTCACCTGATGTTCTACTGCTATAGACAGTTATATCACCAAGCCCTATAAAATGTATGTATCATTGTGTTTATTAATGCTAATAAAGAATCTGCAATGTGTTATGTGCAATGTTAACGTTAATTAATTTAATCATCAAGCCAAATACAATACTCTTGGTGATTCATGTTGTTTTACAACCCATACTTGGCCCGTGACTGGACAACAAGACTGGTATCTAGTACTTTAAGGTCTCATAGAAATGAGTCTGTGACACTGACAAACCTCTCTGGCCACCATGTCATCTCTGATAAGGATGAAGTCAACACGCTGGTGAGACTTCACTCCCAAGGCGGTCTGAATGCTCTGAAGATCTAAAGCAACATCCGGCAGTGTAGACGACTCTGCCCAGCGATAACTGTAGGCCACACAATGTTAGTCAGACAACTTATTAAAGGTTTTAAATTAGAGATAAATGTAACACAGAAGATGTAACTAGAAAACACATCACATCGACTCTCAAACATCTCTGTTTTGTGACATTCAAGACTATTCTTAATCTTGACACCTCGGTGGTACAATGGACTTAACCTAACTATAACTATTGGCTAATACTAAGTACCAGTCTTTTACCAGTGGAAATAAAATTCCAGTATAATATAGTAACTGATAGTGAAAAAGCAGGTAATACTACCTTGAGGACTCTTGAAAGGGAAAGTTTACAAGATAGTGGTGGGACCAGCTATGTTATATGGATTAGAAATGGTGGCACTGACGAAAAGACAGGAGGCAGAGCTAAAGATGTTCGGGGTGAACAGAATGGACAGGATTAGGAATGAGTATATAAGAGGGACAGCTTATATCGGGCACAACAATAATATTGTTGAATTGAATTTTCTCTGGGTGCTCCGGTTTCCTCCCACAGTTCAAAGGCATGCAATATAGGTTAATTGGCTTCTCTAAATTGACCCCATAGTGTGTGACTGAGAGTGTGATTGTGTGACTGTGTGTGCGCGTCTGCCCAGGCTTGCTGCTTTGCGCTCGTAGTTCCCTGGATAAGCTTTGGTCCCCGCAACCCCGATAGGGATTAAGCAGTTGCGTTAATCAATGAATGAATGGGGTTGTTATGCAATGCATTGCTTGATTTGCTTACTATTCTGTCAATTTGTTTGAAATAGTATGTTTCCTTTAGCTGTGAAAAAAGGAGATAATTGTGAATATCAAATGAATGTTGAACATTAAACTACGGATGCACAGATACTGATACCGGTATCGGTATTGGTACCGATACCACCCCCCGTGCAGTTACTCGTACTCGGAACAAAATTCCCCGATACCTTCTACTGATACCACATGTGGAAGATATGATGTAGTTATGTTCATCGCCATGTGGAGGCAGTGTAAATGCCACAGCACTTGCCAAATAAACTGTAAACTGTGCGGAGATAAAAATGTCAGCCGTCTGGATATATTTTAAAATAAATGATAACGACAGCAGCAAAGCAGACTAATATTTTAATATTTTATTTAATTGTTGTTGCTTTTTTATGTTTTGATACATATAGGACAAATAAATGGATTAAAAAATGAGTATCATTTATTTTATAAAATGACATAAGGCTCAAGTGTACTTTAATTTATATTTTGCTTTTTAAGTGTTTAAGTTTAGATTACCGTATTTCCCCAACGACAGGCCGCGGCTTATACATAAATTTTACAAACCCTGGTATTAGGTGCGGCTTCCTTAAATGGGGCGGCCTATCTAAAAACATAAAAACGGATTGGCTAAAAGTATCATTCAGTGCACAAAAAAGACGACATACCCAAATGATTCGTTGAATTTAAATGTACTGTTTACTGCACCAACGAGCAGTTCGAAAAGCAACACAAAACAAAGATAGATGCGTGAAGATGTTCTGTCACTTAATTGGTGCTGCCACATCCAGCCTCATTGCTGCAATGTAAAAATTACACTTTTTCAGGCCTTTGCTACATTACATTACATCCTAGTAAATAATACAAGCTAGGCAAAAACAAAATTTAACAGAAATAAAAGGAACCTCCTCACACACCAATGCATCCATGGACATGCCTCCCCCGCCACCTCAAAGAACTTCTCAACGCACAACACGCTCCCTCTGCTCTACACACTCAAACCTCCTCCACATACCCAGAACCAATCTGAGGACTATGGGAGATAGGGCTTTCTGTGTTGCTGCCCCACGCCTGTGGAATGCCCTCCCCTAGGATGACATCCTGAGGGCCCCACAACCCACTGACTTTTAAAAAACGTCTTAAAACATTTATTTTTAACAAAACCTTTGGTTCCCCCTCTTGGATGTTTATTTAAATCTTTCTATTTTTAATGAAACTGCTTGCCTTGTTTCCTTTTCTTTTTAACCTGTAGCCCTTTGAGATCCTGTGATGAAAAGGGCACTATAAATAAAATGTATTATTATTATAATTATTATTATCATTTATCTACTGTAGCTCTTCTATTGGTTCACACTACATGGGGCACCCTTTACTTTCATGTCCATCAATGACCTATGGCCAAGGACACCAGCTTTACTTCCTTGTACCACTTTTTGTAGGTCCTAACCAATGCAAATCAAGAATAACCCTCAAGAGCAGGACTTTTTTAGATACCCTGACCCAGTTATCTAGCCATCACTATTTAGTCTTTGTCCAGGTTGCTCTAATTCTAAAGCTTTTTTATGTTTCCAACACATCAACTTCAAGGATAAATCTTTTCATTGCTTAATACGTCTACTAATACATCCCACTTCACTTGTTAGTGATCACAACTGTATTACTGATTGGTGTATCTAAGTTACAGTCTTAGTTGCAAAGGTCTTACCCACTTAGCTGTTTGAGCAGTTTGCATCCATGGTAGTTTGGGTATAAAATCTCTCTATGTGCTTCATCTGTGACGATAGGCACAATGTCTGAAGAGAAAAACAATTTAATAACTGTTCACATTCTCACATGCATGTACATGTACAATGAATGACTTTGTCTTTACCGGACTGTTTCTGCTGGAACAGTCCTGCCACCAGACATTTAGCCGATTCAATGGTGCGAAAGATATTTGTCGAGCGAATGCTGTAGTGGACAACATTCAAAGTTAAAACTCAGACTAGCTGTTAGAACTGCTGTCATTACAGTATGGTTTATGTCAACAGAAGGGAAATAAAGAGTCTGTAGAGAACTCACTAGACTTCTTTATGAGTGAAGAATGGCCTTAGGAAGGCCATGTTCTCAATGTACCGCTTCCTCAGCCTCACCCCAAGATCATAAAGCTGCTGCATGCCCAGTGTGGTCAGCTGACCCGGATATGTGCCACCCTAAGGAGAAAAATGGGAAAAATAGACATACAATGTATAAAAGACAACCACACAGACAGACATGCAATGTATTTAATATCCAATGTATTTGTCCAGCCTTGTGCTTTTTTTTTCTACACTTCAAAATGTATTTTTTTCACCCCCAGCTGCTGCATATCATATTTCTCATATTGGCAGTTTTCAATTGCTGCTCTAATAGTCACAAAGGATTTTGCAAAAAAGAGACACCCTGTGTACATTTTTTTCATGGCATAAATGGGATCAGTTTTGCGGTATTCGTGGAGCTTGCACCACTAGAAAATCTCAGGCTTACTAACCGGCAGTGAAATTTAGACAAACACATAGTTGACTTCATGCCTACTTTTCAACTTGACCGAGGAGTCAAAACAATAATGTCATGTTAACTGGTAGCCTATCTTTGTAGGTTACAGCAGATCAAATTGGTGTTAGAAAAGTTCTGTGTGTCCTCTTTGTCATTTATAAAATCTTCTGATATAATGAAAAATGTAGTTTCAATGAGATTCACTTGAAGGATGTTATATCCAATAGCACAATACATTTATTTACTGAAAAGTACTGAGCTGAGACCGTAATTGCTGCCTCATTTCCCATTAAATATAGTTTAAGCAATAAGCAATGTTGCTGCATCCGAAAACTGTGTCCTTCAAACATGTTATTTTCCATTTTAAAGAACTTATAAATGCAGAAAAGAAAAACACAGGGTAAAGAGTAAAGGCACAGAAACACCTAAGAACTTATTGTTAAAAAGTTAACAATAAAAGAGTTTAAATAAATCAAAAAAAGTAAAAGTAGGTCACAGCCAACACCTCACACTGGGTTGAAAAGCCAGGTAATTAAAATGTGTTTTTAAATGACATTTAAAAACAGCAAGTGATAGAGCCTGCCTAATGTGCACTGGCAAATCAGTCCATAGTTTTGGAGATAGAACTTGCGAGCTTGCGAACTTGCTTCATCTCTTTGGAACAGGTAAAAGCATCTGGTCTAGTGACCTAAGGGAACGAGACAGGATATATGGGTGCAGTAATTTTGCCAAATAATCCAAGATGGCGCAGCCACGTCCAGACTGTGCTTGTTTTTCGTTATTTACTTATTTTTACTACTCTCTAGCAGAGGTGGGCAAAGTAGCTAACTTCGTTACTTAAGTGAAAGTACAGATACCACTAGTCAAATGTTACTCCAATACAAGTGAAAGTTGTACAGTCAAATTTTTACTTAAGTTAAAGTACTGAAGTACTTGTTTGAAAAAATACTTAAGTATTAAAAGTACGTCTTCTTTCACCACATTGTTGCATTATTGCCACAACACTTAGAACACTTAAGGCCTCTGACTAGCTTGTAGACGCTGTAGAATAAGGAATTGGTAGAATGTTCCTGAATGAAACACAACTTAAACTGATAAAGAAAACCAGTCATTAGTTTATTTTATAAATTAATTGTAAGACTACACACCCCCACAAAACAGCATGGTTCTGACCCAGCTCTGGTAGTGTGTGCACACATATATGTGTATGTTAATCAGGAGGACAGTGCAGTAGCTGTAAATGCAGCTCACAACATGAAAATCAACATTCAAACCTGCTTAAAACCCAGGTTTACACCTCTAGCGTCATGATTTTCCAACAGCAACAATGTTAATCAAGACAAAACGGCAGAACTGTCGGAGCTTGGTTTTATAGTTCCAGTCTACAGGCGTGACGTAACCCTACTGATTACTGACAGACTGTCACCTGCCAAACAACCAATCACCTTTTAGAAAAGGGGAATAACATCCACTTTATCCCCAGATTTGAAAGTAACGAGTGGTGAGAATCTTGATAGAAATGTAGTGAAGTAAAAAGTACAGTATTTGTCTTGAAAATTTAGTGAAGTGGAAGTCAGAATTCTCAAAATAAAATACTACTCAAGTGAAGTACAGATACTCAAAAACTCTACTTAAGTACCGTACTCAAGTAAATGTACTTAGTTACTGTCCACCTCTGCTCTCTAGTGTGCAAAAGTCATCAGGGTTAGTTACCTATGACGGTGGAACATTACTGGAAATATGAAATAAGATTTCGCTCATAATTTCGACCGCTTTTCAGCCTGACCCGTCGTAGCCGTCTGAGATACTGCGCGGCTCGGACGACAACAACGGACGCGACGCTGACCCGCGGCACAGAACAAAGAAGCAACAGAATGAGAGAGCGAGCTCACCGCACACCACTACCGAGTATCCTGCTGGCTAATATTCAGTCACTGGATAACAAGCTGGACAATCTGCGGGCCAGAGTTACTTTCCAGCGCGACATGAGGGACTGTAACATTCTGTGCTTTACTGAAACATGGCCCCCACCGTGCCAGACCGAGCCGTAATGCCGTCGGACTCATTCTCTGTGTTCCACATAGACAGAACGGCGGAGTTCAACAAAGCTAAGGGTGGAGGAGTGTGTTTGATGATCAACAACAAGTGGTGCAATGCCCGGAGCGTTACTACTCTCTGCAGCCGCTGCTCGCTTCATCCAGAATATCTGAGCATAAAGTGTCGCCCTTTCTACCTGCCTTGTGAGTTCACCTCGGTCATCACCACAGGTCTACTTACCACCCCACGCGGACACAGGTACGGCTCTATCCGAACTGCATGATGTGTTGTCGCTCATCGTAGCAGAGGACTTTAATAAGGCAAATCTCAAACAAGTTATGCCAAACTTTCATCAACATGTTGCATGCTCGACAAGAGGAGCTAACATACTGGACCACTGCTACACACCGTACACGACGCGCTCGATGACCTAGACTGGGACATGTTCCGAGCCTGCGCAGACGACATCAACGAGTTTGCGGATGTAGCAGTTAGCTTCGTTAGCAAGCTTGCGAATAAAGTCATCCCAACGGTGAGTTAGAACCTTTCCTAACCAGAAGCCGTGGGTGGACAGATCGATTCGCGCCGCTGTGAATGCCCGAACCGCTGCTTACAACGCCGCTCTCATTACCGGTGATATGAGCGCTTACAAAGCGGCCTCTTACGACCTTCGCCGCCGGATTCGAGTTTGCAAGCGCAATTTCAGACAGCGAATCAAATCACAGTTTTATTAGGGTGACGTGCAAAGGATGTGGCATGGACTGTGCATGATTACGGACTACAAAACTAAAGACACCGCGACGATCGGTGCCGACTCTGCATTTGCCAATGAGCTGAATGCATTCTACGCCCATTTTGAGGTTAGCCAGGCGGCTATTGCTAACAGCATCCTGACGACCGAGGGCAGTGACGCCATCAGCATCGCACAGCACGACGTCCGCGCGGCGCTGAAGAGGGAGAACACCAGGAAGATGGCGGGTCCAGACAGCATCTCTGGGCACCTGCTGCGCTGACCGAATGGCAGGTGTGTTCACTTACATCTGTGGTCCACACTTGCTTCAAAAAATCTACCATCGTCCCCGTGCCCAAGAACCTCAGCCACGTGGACAAGAAAAAGGGAAACTATGTGAGGATGCTGTTTATTGACTACAGCTCAGCGTTCAACACTATAGTGCCCTATAGACTGTTTACCAAGCTGAGAGACCTAGGACTCGACAACCGCTTGTGCACGTGGGTGCTGGACTTCCTCACAGGCAGATCTCAGGTGGTGCGGGTGGGCAGGTGTGTCTCCAACAGCATCACCACCAACACAGGAGCTCCTCAAGGGTGTGTGCTTTCTCCGCTGTTATATTCACTCTACACTTCGGACTGTGTGGCCTCGCACGACTCCAACAACATTGTCAAGTTTGCGGATGACACAGTGGTGTCAAGATTAATCTCCAATGACGATGAGACAGCCTACATGGATGAGGTGGAGAACCTGGCACTCTGGTGCCATGAAAACTGCCTCCAGCTGAACGTCAGCAAGACGAAGGAGCTGGTGGTGGACTTCAGCAGGAGACAACGCGACTACAGACCCCTCACCATCAACGGTGCTGCAGCAGAGAAGGTGCGTTTGTTTAAATACATTGGTGTCCACATCTCTGAGGACCTGACGTGGGCTGAACATATCAATGTTCAAGTCAAGAGGGCAAAGCAGCATCTGTACCACCTTAGACGGCTGAGAAGGTTTGGGGTTTCCCCTTCCGGTCTGAAAGCATTTTATTCTGGCGCTGTGGAGAGCATCATCACACAGAACATCTTGTCCTGGTACGGGAACAGCTGTGTTCAGGACCAGAAAGCCCTCCAGAGGGTGATCCGAGCAGCAGGGCGCTGCTGCACGTCAGCTCTCCCTTCCCTGAAGGACATTTACGCCAAGAGATGTAGGAGCAGGGCAATTAGGATTGTAAAAGACTCGTCTCATCCCAGCAATGGACTGTTTCATCTTCTGCAATCAGGCAGAAGGTTCCGCACCATCATGGCCAAAACAGAGAGACTCAGGAGTCTTTTCACCTGTTATCTGTCTCAGAGTTAAATATGTATACTCAGGTATATAACTTCAGTACATATTTTTTTAAATTCACATATACATGTAGATACACCTGTATCCGGCACTTGGGTCTTTAATTTAATTATACTCCTTGTCTTCTGCACATAGGTAGCTCTATTGTATATAAGTAACAGTTATTTATTTTTTTTTATCTTTATTCCATTAGCTCCCTTTCAAGTTTGTATTGTAACTATTATTCTAACTCTTTTTTTTTAAACTGCCTAAATTGCACAGTAAGGAGCGGATCAGGATACATTTCACTGCATGTTGTACCTGTATAATTTGCATGTGACAAATATAGAATCTTGAATCTTGAAAAAGGCAGGGGCACAACCAGTAAAAGACTTCCGCACAAATAAAATGATTTTAAAATGGATTCATAAATGAACTGGAAGCCAGTGAAGGAAAGCTATAACTAGAGTGATGTGCTCATGCCTGCCTGTATCAGTGCAGTTGCATTTTGAACCAGTTGCAAACGAGCAATTGAAGCCTGAATAATTCCAATAATGAACATGTTACTTTAATCAAGCCAGGAAGTAACAAAAGCATGTATCACTGTTTCAAGGTTGCGTTTTGACAAAATAGACTTCACAACTGATAGCCTCCTCAACTGAAAAAAAAAAGAATTTTACCACTGCATTTACACAAGCATCAAGTTTTGGAGCAGGATCCATTTTCATACCTAAATTTGGATTATGGATTTCTCATGTAGGCCGAAAGAGAAAAGGTTAGGGTCAGCAGATGTGGAGGTATATTCAGCAATGTTGATACAGAAAGTCCTATTAGCAAGGTCAGACCTAAACGACTGAAGAGCTGGGCCTGTGATGCCCACCCACTGCTCTAGCCTGGAGATGAGGATCTCATGGTCCACAGTGTCAAATGCAGCTGTTCAGTCCGACAGCATTAGATCACAGAGTCACTTGCTAAAAGAATATCATTAAAACACCTTAATAGCACAGAGAAGCGAGAAGCATAAAGCCATGTTAGCCAATCAAAATGAATTCCTAAAAAAAAAAAAAGAGCCACGACTTCCTGTTCTTGTTGAACATCTGACGCTAATGCATTTTCTGTTGCATACTGTGACATTTTAAATCTTTAAACTTTCCTCTGTCTCCATGCAGACGTAAAAACTGAGTTTTCCCAAATCTCCACTTTGACCGGAGATTTCAGAAATAATCATTTTCAGTGAAGTAAACTTCTGTTTTTATAGAAGGCAAAGCGGCTGTATATACATGTCAAATTTTTTCTTAGATACCCTGCAATGTGTGAACAGAGATGTAGGGGCCAAGGCCAATATTTTTCAGCAGGGGTTGCATGCCTAAAACTCTTAGACATCACACTATGGAACTCCCTGATGGTCAAAATAGAATGAATAAATAGGACATTATGAAATAAATAACAATGAAATATAGCCGAAATTTCAAAAAAGCTTTCTGTTAAGGCCTCGGGCTCACTCTGCTGATTAATGCGATATATCATTTACGTGGATTGGTCAAAAGACCTAGGACGAGATCGCAAGAGTTTTTCAATCTACGCAAGTTAACGTAAAAATTTGTGAAAAAAATGACACAGTCCTAATTGAAAAGTTGTTTTGTTGTACTTAAGGAGTGTAACACATGAAGAAGTTTGATTTTAGGCTGCAGGGTTCTGGAGTTACAGTATAGGCCAAATCGTATTTGCCTTTGCTGTAGCGCCCCCCGTAGGTCAAACAAAACAAACCTTGGAATATATGCTTAGAGTCTATGCATGAATATGTAATTTCAGCCCGATACGATGTTGTTTAATAGACGAAAAAGCAAATTCAATTTCATTGGCTAATACCCGCCATGTTTAACGTAACATCTTGTCCTGGTACAGAAACAGCTGTGTTCTGGACCAGAAAGCCCTCCAGAGAGTGATCCAGGCAGCGTGCGCTGCTGCACGTCAGCTCTCCCTTCCCTGCAGGACATTTACACCAAGAGATGTAGGACCAGGGCAATCAGGATTGTAAAAGACTCATCTCATCCTGGAAACGGACTTTTTCATCTTCTGCAATCAGGCAGAAGGTTCCGCACCATCATGGCCAAAACAGAGAGACTCAGGAGGAGTTTCTATCCTCAGGCCATCCGTTTTCTAAACCAGGACATGCCTTTCCAAGTCTCAATTCTGCTATTACATACTGTTAATACATACCTCATATTGTTATGATCACTTATACTGTCTGCCACATTTTACTGTCTTAATTCTGCTATTACATACTGCTATATAACCTCAATTGTGACAATCATTTATACTGTTTGCCACATTTCACTGTCCAAATATCACATGCTTCTACTCTGTCCGTTACGTACAATGCTGCAGTTGCACTCAGCACTTTAAAAAGCATCTCATTGCACCTGTCATCTGTCTTAAAATAATTTTGTAAACTCAGGATAACCTAATGTCAATACACATTTTTATTTAGTATATACATGCAGATACATCTGTACCCAGCTTGAGTCTTAAAATTACAATTGCACTCCATGCACATATGTAACTTTATGTAACTTTATATACCTTTTGTTACCTTTTTTTTTTTGTCTTATTCCCTGACCTCCTTATTTTAAGTTTGTATTTGTATCTCTTTTGTTATTTTTCTAATTTGTGTAACTGCACAGTTTAAAGAGCGGATCAGGATACATTTCACTGCATGTTGTACCTGTATAATTTGCACGTGACAAATAAAGAATCTTGAATCTTGTAACGCGACGTAGTCAATTATCCTTTTAAACCCATCTCTTCAAATCTGCTTATAGCCTCTAAAGCTCTATCATTTCACCCACTTGCATATGCTCATCTGTTGTTTCCGGCCGTTGCCTAGATGCAATATACAAAATTTCAGCCAACTCGGTCATACGGTTCTTGAGATCTAAAAATGTAGCATTTATAGCGCCCCCATTGGTCGATTAGTGCCATTTTTGTCTATCCTCTGCAGAATCTTGTCTCCATCAATGTTCTGAAGTTTGAAGCAGCTGGGTCAAAACAGTCCAAAGTTACAGTGTTCAAAGCAAAATTGGCCACACCCCATAGCATTTGATTGACATGTCGTAGCTGCATCTTTGAAAAATCGCAAAAAAGCTCTCTGTTACTATGTCAGGCTCAGTCCACAGATTCTTTTGACACCTAACATGACCTGATTTGAGCAAAAACCTAGGAGGAGTACAAAATTAGCAAAACATCTATCTAGACGGAAGTCCATAGTGCCAATTTGAAAGTTGTTTGAATTAAGGTCCTTGATCAGACAAAAGAAGAATTTTCAATGTATGCCACACGGTTCAAGAGTTAGAAACCAAAACGTGTTTGCCTCCGCCACATGCCACCGGCCGATTGTTCCAGTTTTTGTTGCCGACTGAGTTGCACGCTTTTTCCAACCTACCTGCCAAGTTTCAGCTCTGTATCAGTTACGGTTTAGGCTGCAGAATCAGTTTCGTAGGGAAAAAAAAAAGAATAAGTAAAAAAAAAAAAAAACAGAACGAAAAAAAACATAGGGTTCCATAGCACGTAGTGCTTGGACCCCTAATAAATAAGACACACACACACATATATATATATGTATATATGTATAATGCCAATAAAATTTGAACACATTTTGAAATACAGCTGATTATTATAAAATATACTGCATTCTGCTTTAAAAACTTCCCTATTATTATGAAATATTATTTCATGGTCATTATTTTTTCCATTACCAAACCTTTTTATGTAATTCCAGTCATTTTTATTCCAAAACGTCCTTTATTCAAAGTCAGCATTTATTTCATAATGGCGTTTTTCCTGATGGTCAATTTATTTCATAATGCGTTTTTCAGCAGAATGTCTCTAAATTAAAAGATACAGGGCGGAGCCAGTTGTGTGAGTAGCTGCTCCGTAACTTAGACGTAAGCAATAGCACATGAAGTATCGATTTAGGTCTGGAGGTGCAAAGTCTTGAGTGCTGAACTCGAGGTTTCAAGTCATGGACGGTTAACATTTGAAGACAATTCTTTGTGTGCATATTCCATACGGACATGGTGCTCACAAGAATTACCAGGAAATTTTTATTACCATTCCCAACCCTGCGAGAAAACTTGTACGTCCGCGATAACCGTGCTAACTGCTCCCTGATAGCGGTTTTTGTTTTGCAAATGTATTCTTCCCACCCCCGCAATCATTTCAACTTTCAGCTCAACTGTGTGTTTATTTAGCACTCTGAGTCTGCTAAATCTAAAAAGTCCTTCACCGGAGGCTTTTTAGAACAACAAATATGAAAATTAAAATTAAAACTTGGTCACATCTAGGCATAATTTCAGACAATAAGTCAGTGCTGCTTAAAAAGTCCTTATTATATGTTGGCGGACGATAACCCACCGTGCAGGTGGGTTATCGTCCGCCAACGTATAATAAGGACTTTTTAAACAGCATAAGTGAGCGACCCAACTCAAACAGAATCAGTTCAAAACTGGAGAAAGAAACTGTAGGGGGCAGCTGCTTACAGACAAAGTTTGGTTTAAAAACATTTGCAACACCTTCACCACAGCCAGAAGACCGCGGGGCATTAAAATATGGGCAATCACTCGGCAGCAATTCCAAGAAAGCGCTGAACTCACCGAGAGATACTAAAGTTTCAGTTATGCAGAGGAATTTTTGGTCTCTGAGGTCTGACACGCAATTCTAGTCAGTCCGCCAAAGGGTTTTGCTATAACTTGTACGGTTTAGGCTGTGGTTGGACTTTTGTGTAGAGAAGAACTTTTTTTTTTTTAAACTAACAATTTTGGACCCCTAATAAGAAGAAACAGAACGATTACAAGAGGGGTCCATAAACACTTCGTGCTGGGACTAGAGATTGACCGATATATCGGTAGGTTGATTTTTTTATTTTTATTTTATATCAGCATCTGTGAGTACGTGTGAGTGTGTGAAGGACCCCAGCCAGAATTTTCAGAGGAGAGGCCGATATTTGCTTTTAACTTGCTTTAACTTAATAAAGAAAAGACGAATGTCGGGAACTGGCATAATGTCAGCAAGCCTTTAATCTGCCAGAATTCCTGAGGCGTGTGAAAATCTTCATACGATGCAACCGACCAGTCCCCCCTAGCTGCCACACACAGACTGCCCGCCCCCTCTTCAGGGTCATTATCACCATTTGTTTTGCTAATGAATGTAGCTAAGTCAGAAATCAGAAATATTCTCAACGTTTTCTGAACTCTTGGGCGAAAAGAAAGCTTTGTGCAGCGTCAGTGCTGAACGCTGTTATAATTACCCTGACGTGACGCGCTATTTATGTGTCAAGACTGTATGAAGTCTGAAAATTTTACAGTAGAAAAGAAACAGTTATGCGCCCATGTGTCTGTGTTTATCATATTTAAACAGTTACATTTGATATAATAACTACATACATTCTGATGGAGTATGTGCCCAGAAAATAGATGCTGCCACTACAAAGCGTGTGTGCTGTTATAATAACCCTGACGTGACACAAGCTCTATTTATGTGTTAATGTGCAGCATCTTTTTTTTGTACTATGAAGTTCATCATTGAAGAACGTTTTGCAGTTCCACTGAAAACTTTTAGAATACGACTGATTTCTGATTTTTTTTTTGGGCACCAACACCATCAGAATGTAGGTCTTATTTATACTGTAAAATCTTCGGACATCATACAGTCTTTATACATAAAAAGCTCATGTGTCAGGTCAGGGTAATTATAACAGCGTTCAGCGCTGACGGCGCGCCAAGCTTTCTTTCCGTGCAACACTTCAGTTGAAAACTTTTACAATACTACAGATCTCTGACTTAAGAGTGGCCGCAATTCCTGTGCAAAACAAAAGATCATAACAACCCTGAAGTTAATGATGGGTAGTCTATTATCAGGCATGGTCTTAATTATTACCATATTGGCCTGATGGTCTGTTGTATTTTTCTATGTGAGGCGGAGCACAGAGACAGAGCTGTTCACAACAGTGTAAAATGTAACATAACATAAAAAAATGGAAAGTGTGGTTACATTCCAGTTGGTTTATTTATATTTAATTTTTAAAGTTATATTTTTATATTTAAGTTTATACTTATGTTCTAAAAACCTAATAAAAATTCTGCTTGATAAATGCTCTTAACCTTTTATCTATGTTAATTTGACAGCTATTTTAAAAACATAACCTGTTTTATTTAATAACTGGTTTATATAACATTTATTTAAAGACAGTATGCAGTATAAGTGCAGTGCACAAAGTGAACATATAAAGAGACCGTTTAAGTAAGTGTTCAATAAATTTTGAGTATCTGTTGTTATTATTAGTGTGACATTTTATCATGCAAACAGAGGGGAAAACGTCCAATTATCGACAACATATATCAGCCATCGGCTGACCCTAACTTCTAAACATCGGCATCAGCTATAGAAAAACCCATATCGGACCATATTAAGACTTTTTTAAGACCTTTTAAGACTATTATGAGTAAAATTTAAGACCAACACGATGCATTACTAAAAACATTCGAATGATACCAGAAATTCTCAAAACTTTCTATTTTTATTAATTCAGTATTAAAACAGAATCAAAATATTTGAAACTCACTCTACATTATCTAGCCTATTAATTATCCTATTGGAATCAACATGTTGAAAGCTGAATGCTGAAGGTTGAATATGAATATACAATTGGCATGATGAATATGAGTGTGAATCTGACATGCACTAGTCTACTCGTTTTCACCCCACGCATAGGCTATATGCCGACTGAAAAATCATTAGGCTTTCATTTCCGTAGGATACAATGCTATCGCGTAGATCATACGATATACTGCTCTATCTGTGAACACAGAATAAACAGCCAGCCAAACTCGTTCAAGAGCCAGGGACGCAAGCGCATTGCTCCATTATTTTCTGGCTTCAAAGTTGACAGGTGAAAAGCGAGTATAACTGACACAACACGTACTGTACAAAATAAACTTACAGCCTGACTCATAAGTTATGGAGATCGCTAGGTTAAACCAGCCTAATACAGTGACGTTAGCTTAGCTCTAACAAACCACTTAGCAGGCTAACTGAAAACCGCATCGTTAGCTGACAATGCACTGCATTAACCATACAAAGATTAGCATAACACTCTAATCTAACACTTATTCTAACACTTATTTATGAGTGAATGAAGAAACATTGTTCACTAATATTACGTCTACAGCAAGGACATATGTATACTAAAGTGAGAGACAGCTCATAGACTTACAGACACTGCTGTCGAGGGCATGAGAAAAAATATAAATTAGCCTATATGGTTGTTATTCTGTGGGACATTGATATGGAACGGTGCTTAAACTTTGCAGCGAGCCTCAGGCCTACTGCTGGGGACAGCTTGTAACCATCTGCAAAAATTTGCATTATCGAGCCAAGTGTGGTTAAACACACACTTACCCATCTTTAAAAACGATACTCTTGACAACAGTGCTCTCAAATTTTCCAGTTAGTTTGGGGGCGCGTGCAAACGCGCGCTTGCAGCTGAAACCTATTTCAGACCTCACCCGAGGTTAACGCCCGATTCAGTCGCTCCGCCCTACATCAGTACACTACATAGGGTGTAATATCATCAGTTGTGTATCCTATGTAGTGCACTATACAAGGACGTGTAAGGCATTTGGAACCCAGCCTCAACTATACGTGAAAATCACTTTTTTAGAGAAATTCTCTTTTCTGATTGGCCGATAGCTCGCTAATTCAAGGATTAGTTCTACAGCAGTTTAAAATTTTATTTTCTGCGGACAACGCTTCTTGGGAATGAACCGAGGCAAGAATTTTAAGACTTAAATTTAAGACCTAGGATGAAAATCTGGGTGTTTTAAGGCCTTCAATTTAACTTTCTGAATTTTAGACTTTTTAAGACCCCGCGGGAATCCTGTCTAATAAAGAAGAGAAACAGAGCAATTACAATACGGTTACACAGCACTTTGTGCTTGGACCTCTAATAATGTGGTGTGACTAATAATGCAGGTGAATCTGGAGGTAACAGCTGGCATCAGGATAATGTCAAAAAGATGGCACACAAGATGTGGTTCAAATATCAAAAAGCAGAAAATACAAACTACGCCAAATATAGTGCCAATACTATCACCTAATAAGATACTATATAAATTAATACTTTGATTTTTTTTATTAAAGCTTTGGTAGGGACATATGCATATAGCTTTATACTGATAAATTAAAAATGTTAGCTATAATAAGCATCTTTATTTACTGCCTGTGAATTGATGGTCAGTATAAACAGTGAACAGATGGTCAATATACACTGCAACATGAATGTAAAATTCTATATCTTGATAAGACTGACCACTCCTTTTTTTTTTTAACCACATTGCGCAGCACTTCAAACAGACTCTCTTACTTAGACCTTGATCTTGCTCTTGTTAGAAGTAGTCTGAGGAACACTGCTCTAAAACATGATGTTACAAACACTGACCGTAAGCGTCTTTGCTCTGTAGCTGTCCTCGACTGGTGCTGGGGGTCTGGGCCCCCCCTGTAAATCTGTAACCACATAATCAATCTTGGTGTTATCAGGAACCTCCAGCAGCTCAGGAACCCACTGAGCCTGAAAAACAATCAAACATATCAACCAAATTAATAAAACATACATTATGCCCAATGCAGTACTGTAAGGGCTCCCACTTTAGTTTGAAATGAACCCCACCATCAAAGACTATCTAATAAAGCTACACCTCCAAAACATCCGGTATGGACTTCAGTGGTGTTCGGGCCCCGTGTCTGAACAAAACCTGAACAAGTTTAAGTTCATATTGAGATGGCAGCTTCTTGGTACTTGAAGAAGCCCCGCTTGAGTCCAAATCTTTCGCAGCAGGTTCAGTCTTTTTCTGCCACCAGAAGCCAGACCCAAGGGCAACCGTACCTATAATGCCCATCCGTTCCAATGTTCTCCTCATCATGCTTAACTTGTAGAAAGAGCAGAAGTCATTTTTAAGTTAATATGTCATTTCATATAGTAATAGTAAAGTAAAAAACACAAACATACAACATCCATGTCTTTTATATCCTGTGCAGGCAATTTAAATTAGGGAGGCATCGATACTGTCCAATCTGTTCAAAGTCAAAGTAAATGTTATTGTCATCTCTGCTAAATACTGCACAAGTATACAAAGAGACAAGATGACGTGGCTCCAGTTTTACCAGTGCAAAGAACAAGGAACAAAGAACAAATAAGGCACACAGAATAAGCATTATAGAAATAGAATATAAAATATACACTTAAAACTAGAAGTAGAATATAAAATATAAACTATACAATTAGCTAATATCTAACCTAATGGGTCAGTCTAATCTATTTTTATTTGCATTAGGTTGTGTTCGATTTAATGCTGACATTCTGTTGCACTGTGTTATATTTATTTTATATAGTCATTGTTAAGTGAAAGAATTTAAGTGAGTGATTGTCATTGTGAACACATCGCATCATAGCACACAGTGCACCCTAACAAAATGTGACCTCTGCATTTTACCCATCCATGAAGGAGCAGTGGCTCCCCCAGGGAGCAGTCCTTGTGGATGGCACCTTTACCGGTCCGGGACATGAACCGGCGACCAATCATGGGGCCCTTAGCGCTGCGCTACCAACTTTCCCTGTACTGTTTACTATTTATTCATATAGTTATTTCTACACTTTAAAGATTTGCCCTTGATTGGTAACTGAGGCATTATTATTTTTTACATTTTAAACATTTTTAAAGTGGTGGTTCATAATTATGTATGTCAACAAAATTCTGTAAAAACAACAAGCCAGATGTTACCTCATGCATAAAACAATGAACCCTGTAACTGGCCGCGGATCAGCAAAACCACGA
This sequence comes from Distichodus sexfasciatus, assembly GCA_032718565.1. Lineage (NCBI taxonomy): Eukaryota > Metazoa > Chordata > Actinopteri > Characiformes > Distichodontidae > Distichodus > Distichodus sexfasciatus. Next base: position 465,396 of record JAVGVS010000216.1, on the reverse strand, counting down.
ATAAGTGTCTGTATCACTGCTGAAGCTGGATCGGTGCTTTCCTAATTCATATTTAAACCGGAAGAAAACATCTAAAAAGTTTCACTATCAGGCACGACTTATATGCTGCTTAGAATCTCAAAACCGCTTTCATGCCTCTTTACAAACACAGTAGTGTTAACGTATGTGAAAATTAACTAATAATACACACATCTACAGAATGTCCGTCTCCTCACTTCTACAGGGTCTTCTGTTAGTCTTTAGTTCCAGTTGCAGATGTTTACAAAGCTGCGTTATACTAAGAAGGGTTTGCGGTGTATATTTGTTTTACGTGGGTCGCGTCGCACATGACAAGCGACTTCACTGCACAGGCGTGCGCATGCGTGTTTGGGTATCGCCGTCACAGGGCTCGACTTCCTTATCCCGGGAACATGTTCCGGTTACAGCACGTCAGCCGAGAAGGGTGTCGCTGTCGCGCTCCGATCTAGACCGAGAAGGTTGTCTGGATCGGGGCTTCGATTTAGACTACGCATGCGCCGAAATGCGTCATTTCCGCTACTTTACGGCAACTGCTCGGTTTTACTACGTTCAAACTTAAAGTCCTCCGATAGGTTTTAATCGGTTCATATCATGAATGAATTGAATGAATAAATTGGTTTTGACTGCACAAACTGTTGTTGGGTTGCGGCAGCTACTCGGTTTTACAATGTTTTTTTTAAAAATCATGTACGGAATTACGTATGCATGGATTTTTCGAATTAAGTCAAAAATACAAACCATATTAAAATTAAATAAACTTTGAGTAATAATTTTATTATAAAAATGAAATATATAACATAATATAATAGCCTTTATTGTCACTGTTACATGAACAAAGAAAAACAGTTTGGTAGCTCTTCATGGCAGCATAATTAAGAAAATAAATAAATAAAAAACACAAACTACAAGAATACATTAAACAAATATACAAACATGGCATTAAAAGAGTGTAATAGCTAATATATAATATATTAAAATACAAGAATACATTAAACAAATATACAAACATGGCATTAAAAGAGTGTGATGCCTAATATATAGTTTAAACTACAAGAATACATTAAACTAAAATGATACACCAAACAATGTAAAACAAATGTGTAAACAAAGCAATATAAAATGAGTAAAAGTGAACTTCTCCACAATGCAAATCATAAAAAGATTCACCTTAAGACCCTATCAACGCAATAGGAGAGGAAAGTTTTCATGTCCTCCCTATTGTTAAAAGCAAACATAAATGGATCTTTTCTATCAGCACTTTGACCCTCCAGGACCTCTTTGAGTGCTTTCTGCTGATCCTCAGCCTTCACTTGGAGCACATTTGGTTCTGTTACCTTGCCAAGAGAGAGTCTGTGATTTTTCCAAATCCAATGCAAAGCACTGTGGAGGTCCCTCATGATGCATGGCTCCTATATGAAGTTGGAAGTGAATATCAAAGACAGAATAGGTTAAAGAGCAACTTAACTACATGCAAAGGAAAACTACCTTTAAAAAAACACATACCTCCTTATCAGGTATCAGAACAGCAGGAGTGAACACCCGAATAACAGGCTATAGGTTTCCCTTCAGTTGGCATGAAGCTTCCTTAGTCCAGAAGGCGAACCTCTGTCCATGTCTGAGTAATAGAATTACATCACTTACACTACACAGACATAATATTTCAATATCTCAGTGTATTATCAATAATGTTTATACCCTTTTATGCAAAACCTCTCCAGAAGCTGAATGTACCACCACTGACGAATTAATGGAATATCATCATAAAAACCTATAAAAGCATTTAAAATTTCAGATGCTTGAAATCTTCAGTTTCTCTCATATGCCAACACTTACCTCTGTGAAAACAATGGAGTTGAGGTGCATAGACTGAGCGCATACTGCAACAAAAAGAAGTAAAAATGTAGCACATGGGGCTAAATGAAACTGAACCTAAAGCAAATCATGAAGATGCCACAATAATTTCCTGAAGTCTGTAGAAGGAAGTTCTAGAGGAATTGAGAATGCAGACTTTACAATAATTATTTTTAAAATTCCACAATTACACCAGTTTAGACTTACTTGAATGTCTTTTCCTGTCCTCTCAGTCCATGGCTTTGTGTTGATGGAGCTTGTAATTTGTCTGGCAATGGGCAGAAAACAAGAACAATAACTTTAATCTGTAATTTAATGATCAATCACATAGCCTAGGAACGTGGCCACGCACTAAACCCGTAGCCTGGGAACGAGGCCAAGCCCTAAACCCGTTGTGGTGTGCAGTTTTGGGTAGTGATCCAATCAAGTATAACCCAAGGACTTCCCAGACTTCTATCACCTAAAAAACGTGCATTTGGCTATTTACAGAGTTGCAAGTCCTTTTCATTGCAATAAGAATCAGCATAATAAATAGTACCTTAATAGAATGCAGAACTGGGGCAACAGTCTTGATGAGATTGTTCAGCTGGCAGCGATGACAACATTTCACCTTAAGGAGAGAATGTAAAGAGAAAGAAATTACACAGCCATATCACACAATCTACAATAAAACAAATTCACTAAGACACTAAAAAATAGGGTGGAAAATTGTGTTGCTATCCCATTAAGTTCACATACCTGTCTAAAACCAAGTGCTTGTCAAAAATATACTAACATCCGTACCAAAACATAACTAGAGGTGTGAATCATCACTGGTCTCACGATTCGATTCGATTACGATTATCATATCAGCGATTTGATTTGATTCGATTCGATATCTCGATGCAGCCCATCAAGTTTTATGCATTACTTCATACTGTTTTCAAATACAGACACAAGCCGTGAGATGTAAGCTCCCTTGTCTGTCCCCAATTCAACATAAACACAGACGTTAGATTTGGAAAAAGGTAAAGTAACCAAGGCCTTTGTAACTCTACCATAAATGTTACAATGGTATGTTACCATTTTCCCAGTTTACCTGTGTAGTACTCTGACACTCGTCTGCAAGCTGTTTAAGGATTAAAACTAATATAATAAGTATGTCAACCTTACATACCATCAGAGGATCAACAAAGCACGAAACGTAATGGATGATTATGCAGATACTATTAAAGTTTAATTCTGTGCCATCAGTCTTGGGGTGTGTGTGTGTGTGTGTGTGTGTGTAATCTACCTGCCGCCGTTCCTCTTCCTCCGTCATCTTTTATTTTTCTGTAAAAACTGTCTGTAGTGTGCAGTCAATCACAAAACCAGGAGCCATCGACCAATAGGAATCGCAGGCAGAAACAGCCAAAACCCCGCCCCCAAACTGCCAAAACCCGCCCCTTTCAAACCACGCGTGTAGAAATCTCACTCGAGCAAAAAAGCTGCTCGTCAGTAATCTACTTTGCGCGCGAGGACATTTAACACATCGAGAGGAAAAATACAGTTTGCGCGCAATATTATATTTTGGCTCGGCTCTCGCGCATGCGGTGAGTGCCATCGGTGAGAGTTACTCCTACCCGGAGCAGCGCTGTACTCAGCCACAGTCACTACCGGAGCTACATTTAAACTAGAATTTTTATAGGCCGCCAGAAAATCACTAAACAATTTCATTATGATATAATCGATTATGTCCTGCCACTGCATCGATGCAGAATCGTCCGCGTCTGCATCGTGATGCATCGATTATAAGATTAATTTCAACACCCCTACTCAATACATTACCCAATCTGTTGCATCTTTACTCAGTGTAGGCTAGTGATAGCCAGCAATGACCCTGTTTTTAGTGTCCTTGATCCCATTATGGTTTCCAGTTCCAGGGTTATTATGGCACGCCATCAAAACAGATCTTTTCTCTGCCTCTGACAGCACAACCAGGCACATGTAACACCTGCTCGGGCAAGTGTAGAAAAGTGTACAAATTTCAGCTCAAAGTACAATGACAAAAAGGCTAGCAATATTCACACCATGTAAAATTACATTGAACGTTTAACTGCATTCAACAAAACAAATGCTTTGTCTAAAGCTAAGCATGTAATAAATGAAAAATCACTTTTTATTCTTTACAACTGCTTGGTGTTACCCTATTTAAGCTACTGTGTGGAGGTCTGGGGAAACAACTACAAAACCTCATTGCAAGCATTGTACCGATTACAAAAAAGAGTTGTAATAATTATACATAATGCCAGTTTTTGTGAACACACTAATGCACTTTTTTTACAGTCTATTTTTTAAACTATTTGATCTACAACCCCAAATCAGAAAAAGTTGGGATGGTATGTTAAATTAAAATCAAACTGAAAACAGTACTTTGTTACATTATCTTTGACCTGTATTACATTGAAAACAATACAACAGCACATTATTTAATGTGTTCCTCATGAATTTTATTGTTTTTTCAAAATAAACACGTATTCCAACTTTGGTTCTTGCAACACATTTCAAAAAAATGCGCCACACACTCTCTATTGGAGACAGGTCGGGACTGCAGGCAGGCCAGTCAAGTAACCGTACCTTCTTCCTCCGCAGCCAGGACTTTGTAATGTGTGCAGAATGTGGTTTTGCATTGTCATGTTGAAATATGCATGGGCGTCCCTGGAAAAGATGTCTTCTTGAAGGCAGCATATTGTAAGGTTTGCCCAAGGTCTTACTATAGTTTATCAAAGTTATATAAAATTTATCAGTGTCATAAAATACATTTTTAATCAAATTGAAAACATTACACTCTTTAGTTCTTACTAAAGGTAGTAACATTAACGATTTGGGATCGGAAGGTGGTTTTACCAATTATACGAATTCTTTAATATAAGTTCCAGCAATTTAATCCTATTAATGAAATCACAACAACTGGGTGAAATAAATGAAACATTTATTAACACTAAGTCTAAAACAACTAGAAAGCTATCAACAACAAACAGTACATTTACATAGAAGAGAGGGGCGGTAGTGTGTGTGTGTGTCTGCGTGCGCAAGATTCTTTGATCTGCGGAACAAGGGAGTGTAAGCGCACACAGTTTAAATGGGGGGAGGTTGCTCCTTATCTCATTTAAGACAAAAGACAATGGCGTTGATACCACGTCTTTGGTGAAACCAGCGCGTATGTTGACGAGATCAGCTGAGCTTTGTCCTAGAAACAAAGGCGAAATACTGGTGTGGAATTTAGCCTTAAGCTAAATGTTTGGAATTCGTTTTTTCGTAGCACGGGCCTTGTCGTTACCGCATGGAGTCGGAGGGAATTGTTCCAGGGAATTTGGCGTTCTGGCTGTGGGAATCTTGCTTCTGGAGTATTTAGGTTCGTCTCGGTTTCTGCCTTACACATAACGGGTCCGGCCATGTCAAAAATGGCAGGTTGCAAGCTTGATTTACCAAATTTCTTAGTGTTACTAAGAAAATAAAGTACCTCCTTGTTCCTGGTCTTGAAACAAAGGAAATGTAAACGACCCTTCCCCCACGTGTGTAGGTTCGGCCAAGTTTGCCTCTTTGTCAGACCACAGCCCGCGAGGGCAGGTCAAGAGAGAGAGAGAATTTTCAAATGCTGCGGGTTTTTATCACCTGGGCTGCCAGGTACGGGAACTGCCTGCCCCTTCCGGGTCGGACTCCACTCCCCCTATGTACAACTCTGGTGGCAGTGCCACCTAGTGGACGGCATGGTACCTACATTCCCTCTTTTGGTCTTTAAACAATGACTTGTCGTCATTTGAAGAGCACAGAAAGTTACGTCTGGCTGTCCATGTCCGTTGAGGTGTATGTCGGGTTATCCATTGTGGCTGAAATCCATGATGAACAGGTCCATGACAGAATGAGTCTGTGACGGAAAGAGTGGTTCAGTCTGTTTCCACATTTATCCATGAAGATGTTGGGGAGGCTGAAACATCTTAAGCAAACATCTGGGCCGTTTTATAGTAACTATGCTAGCATGATATGACACAGTTACAGATATTTGTAGTCTTTACATTGCTTTAGAAAATACATCAGAAACACGAATTGTCCCTACTCTGGAAGAATTAGAGGGCTCTTAATGGAAAGGAGGAAATACATTGTCGAGCCTAGAGACAGAGGATGGTTAGTCAAAGGATTGGTAGGTTCGAATGGATGCACCTGACGCGTGTTGAGGTGATACTCTTATGATTATTAGGACAGGTTTTGGTGTCCTAAGAATTGTGTGGGTTCCTGAGACAGTGTTTCAGCGTAACATGTCTAGTCTGTGGTAAACTAGTACTGATCAGTAACTAAACTGATCGTTATAGCTAAGTATTAACTTGAGCTAAGAAAGAAAAGGAAAATTAAAATTAAAATAGAAATGAGAAGCCAAAGTGGTTTTAGGATTAGGCTACTCCAAAATCCAAAAATCAAATTTCAAACAAACTTGCCGAGAGGGGCAATAATTAAGCCAAACTTGCTTGTTAAGTATGTGCAATAGAGATAGCATGTGTGTGCTATCCAAACCATATACATTCTATATGCATATGAAATATATTTTGAGGCAGAGATTGCAAAGATTATAGATTGCTATACAGTGCTGGAAACCTGTTAACAATTACGGCCCGCTATCAATATCTGGCTATTGCTGTGCTAGCAACAAAGAAGATAAATGATAGGAGTTATGAAACAAAAGGGGTGACAGTGGTAATGAAGTTTGGAAGGTAACCCTAGGTCCACCCGCTTTTGGAAAGAATCAATTGCATGATGAAAGTCTGGGAATGGGTCGGAAGATAACACTAGGAACACCTTCCTTTAAAAGGATGAAATATGAAAGTTAGTTACATGTTCACAGGCTGATATATTACACATAGCTGATTGTGCGAATAGATTTGTTAGTGAATCTCAAGCCATAGCATAGGAGGTAAACTAACTGACCCTCAGTACTGTTTGGCTGAGCTGGGAGACAGGTGACAACTCCCTTTGAGATTTGTCACAGTGTCCCTGAGGGCTTCGTTTTGACCTGTGGCACTGTTTAAGCCTATCCTTCCTTTCTGCCTGGAAGTGTTGATCATCTACCTTTCTGTGATCATGGCCACCCCCTTTTGGCTGGTTCAGCGCTTTCTCTTTCCACTTCCTGGACCTGTCTCTACGATGTGAGGAGTGGTGAGGGGGGCGTGGATGGGAGGACTCTGAAAGCGGAATGTTCGAGTCCTGAGGCTGTAGAACAGCTTCAGAAGGACCTTGGAGTTCTGAAACGTCCAGGTCTTTTTCCAGCCTCATAGGCTGTACGACAGTTTCCCAAACAAGCTGTGCAGTTCTTTTAATTTCTCGCATTGAAAGATTGCCTTGACGAGCCGAGAGAGTGACCTGTGTCCTCACACAAGGATGGAGGTTGTAAAGGAAGAGGGATTTAAAGGCTCTGTCTTCTGTAAGACCCGGTGCATTTCGTCCCTGGAAAAACACTTGTTTCAAGTGGTTAAAATAATCTCTAGGGTGTTCAGTATGATTTTAAGGGCTGAGATGGTCGCTAAGGTTTCATCAGCAATGATGGAGTACTCTTCAACTAGGGCTTTGCATAGCTGAGTGTAGTTACTCCTGATGGAAGGAGGTTGTGACTTTATGAAGGTATGAACTTGCCTAGAGGTTGTTTTCCAAAACAACGTGATTTGTTCTCGCTGTGTGGCTTGAGGCAGGTCAGCGAGACTCCACTCAATCTCTCTGAGGTAGTCTTCAATGTTATAATTTTTGATTGAGGGGTCAAACTGCTCTATGTCTTTGGCTAAAGAATCAAGTTTTGTAAAGCAAGGAATGGGCTCTGGGAGCTGTCTGGTGATGGAGTGGATGGCAGGATGTTCACTGCCTAGGTTACTGGGCATAGAGTCAGTAACAGAATACTTACTTTCCTGTTCTGTAGTGATAGAGGGTACTGCTGAGTCTTGACTCATCTCAGGTTGCAGAACATCTGCATTTCTACCTGAGGAAACGGCTTAAGCAAAAACATCAGTCTTCTGACGTGTGTGCAGATATTTGGAATATTGCTCTAAATTCATGCCAAGACTGCTAACTGCTCTATTAAATGGGGGGTTCCGGTATTGGACCTCGTGTGTGCAATACAGAGAACACAAAGATGAGAACAGGTTAGTTTTAGACTTCTCCTCCTCTTCTTCAGACTCAACACAAAATGATGCAGGAGAGGAATTTACCCATAAAGGTATGTAAGCAGAGACTTCTGCTTCAGTATCAGAGATGGGGCTGTCACAAGCATCATAAGGATGCTTAAGGAAGGAGTTGGTGACACCTGACCTGATTTCATGCATGGAGGCTGGAACTTGGTCCTTATTCAATTCAAATTCAATTCAAATTTATTTATATACCGCTCTTAACAACAGTCATTGTCACAAAGCAGTTTACATATAACCGGCCGGCCTAAACCCCCCAACAAGCAAGCCTGAGGCGACAGTGGCAAGGAAAAACTCCCTCTAGTAGGAAGAAACCTTGAGAGGAACCAAGACTCGGAGGGGGACCCCATCCTCCTCTGGGCGACCGGGTGCACGAACATTTAATGTACAACAAGCAATAGATCAAGATGAGTTGTTAGTTATTTAAAGAAGCAAAGATACAAAAATAGCCCAAGGGATATTTCGAATCCCGGGTTGTTGATGGGCCACTTGCAGGACCCTCTCAGCAACATTAAGCTGAAATTAGTTCAGTATTGTGCTGCTAAGTCAGTAGACGTCCATAGGGTCCAATCCCAGTTGGTTTCATGATGATGTCCCCATGGAGTCCTGGTGCGGGTTCAGTGGGTCAGGATCAGCTTGGGAGGGTTGACAAGGTCAAGCGTCAGCTCAGGACGTCTCCGGGGACTCCTGGTGAGTTCAGTTGATCAGCGTCAGCTTCGTAGGGTCGAGATGGTCAGTGTCAGCTCGGGGCATCTCCAAAGAGTCCCGGTGAGGGTTCGGTCAGCCAAGCGCCATCCCGGGATCAGCTCGGGAACAGCTCGGAAAAAGAAGAAGAGAGAGGAGAAAGTTAAGTGCCCTAACCTAACCTCCGGCAATGCTAGAGTAGCTATGGCAGCCTAGCTAAGAAGGGAGAGCTGGAAGGTAACACAGACTTGAGGGCTTCCAGGGGTCTCGGCATCACACCAAACCACTGTCTGCAAACTTGAGCGATCAGCAAGAGTGGTAGGATGACAGCACCAATCCCCCCTTTCACCTTTAATCTCAAATGACCATGAACCCCCAGATCTCGCCTTTAACTAAGAAAAAGGGATTTTAATAACCAAAAGACTGACTAAACAAGTAAGTCTTAAGCCTTGACTTAAAAGCAGAGATTGTTTCTGAGCTCCGAACACTAACGGGTAGTTTATCCACAACTGTGGCGCTTTATGAGCAAATGCTCTTCCCCCCACGGTAACGTTCTTTATTCTAGGTATTACTAAAAGATCTGCGTCTTGCGATCGAAGCGTACGCGTCGGATTGTAAGTGCAAATGAGGTCACTCACATAATGCGGTGCAAGACCATTTAGAGCTTTATAGGTCAAGAGAAGTACTTTATAGTCGACACAAAATTTTACTGGTAGCCAGTGGAGTGAGGATAGAATTGAGGTGATCATATTTTTTAGTTTTAGTGAGGACTCTGGCTGCTGCATTCTGAACTAGCTGGAGTTTATTTAACAACCTATTTGGACAACCGGAGAATAAGACATTACAGTAATCGAGTCTTGAGGTAATAAATGCATGAACTAGTTTCTCTGCATCTTGAAAGGATAGCACGTTTCTTAGTTTAGCAATATTACAGAGCTGAAAGAAGGCGGTGCGACTAATGTTAGAAGCATGTACATCAAATGAAAGATTGGAGTCTAAAGTAACACCAAGGTTTTTAACAACATTACTTGGTACAATGGATAATCCATCAAGACTGACCGTGATGTCAGATAGCTGACTTCTGGTGGCGTTAGTCCCAGTAAGAAGGACCTCAGTCTTGTCCAGATTTAGCTGGAGTGAAGTTGTCCCACATCCACTTTTTATGTCACATAAGCATTTTTCCATTTTCTGAAATTGCTGTTCGTCTTCTGGTTTAGCCGATATATATATAACTGTGTATCATCTGCAAAACATGGAAATTAATTCCATGCTTACTTAATGACTGAGTCAAAGGTAGTATGTACAGTGAAAACAGCAGTGACCTAAAACTGATCCTCTTGTGGTACCCATATTTCACCACCTCCTGACGTGCTCAGAGGAATCACCATTTACATTCACATACTGATAGCGGTCTGAAAGGCAGGATCTGAACCAAGAGAGGGCCACTTCTGATACCAACAACAACATGTCTAAGTCTAGGAGAATGGGCATGATCAACAGTATCAAAAGCAGTACCAAGATCAAGCAGCACTAGAGCGAGGCATAGCCCTTGATCAGCAGATAAGAGAAGATCATTCACTACTCTCAGCAGAGCAGTCTCTTGTGCTGTGGTTGGCTCTAAAACCCAGACTGAAACATTCTATAAATATGGTTTTCTGCAAGAACGAGGTTAGTTGACTGGCAGTCAACTTCTTTTCTATTATTTTGGAGATAAATGGAGATTAGATATTGGTCTATAGCTTTAACAACATTACTCAGGGATCCAGGTTACTTCTTCAGCAAAGGCTTAATCACTGCTAATTTAAGAGATTTGGGTAACAACCAAAGCTAATAGCTAACTTATTGCCAGTAAAGGCTTAATCACTACTGGAATCATCTTTGGAGTAGCCTTGTTGGATCAGGATCTAACATGCAAGTAGATGAATTTGAGGAAAGGATTAAAGACGCTAGATCTGACTGGTCTACCGGAGTAAATGATTCAAATAAGATGGCTGCAGTATTAGTACTTGCCTTGTCAAGGCCAGCCACTGTAGTTACTTGAGAGATTTAGAATATTCTGTTCATCTGAACAAATTTTTTGGTCAAAAAAGTTCATAAATTCGCCACTAGAAAACAATGTTGGTACAGTTTGAGTAGTGGTATGGCTATTAGTCAGCTTGGATACCATGTTAAATAGAAACCCAGGATTATTTTTTGTTATTTTCATTAGCAATGATATATTCTGATTTCTAGCCTCTAAGAGCCTTTTTATAGCTTCCCATAGCGCTCTTTCCATGCTAGTTCAAAAGACCACTAATCTAGTTTGCCGCCACTTCACGCTCCAGCGTTTCCAAGTCCCCTTGTCGAGGGGCTACTTAGTGGCCGCCATGTACCAAGGATGTTTTTGTTTTCTTGGCCTTTTAATTTTTAACGAGCAATTTTATCTAAGGTGAACGAAGCGTAGAAGTTAGATAGTCCGTATTACTCTCAAGTTCAGCAAGATTAGACATTTCCACTGTCAGAACTATTAAGAGATCGGGAGATTATCAATAAAGTTACTACGATTCGAAGTGATTGTACGCTTGAGCAGAAGTAGTTAAAGTATTGTTTTGGACTAAAGTGAAAATCAAAATGTAATGAGATGGTAACAGAAATAATACTGCCCTGAGGCGGTACTGTTAAATTTTCACATACATTCAAACGAGCAGATTAAATCAAGGGTATGACCAAGAAAGGTGAGTGGGCTCCAGTTACATTTTGAACAATGCCCATGAATCTAGTAAATTAGCAAAGCTGCTGTCAGAGCTGTCATTAAGGTCATTGTTCTTTCAGTTGAAATAACCAGGTCTGACAGAAATTTGAAAAATCAATAGAAATTCAGAATACACATGGTGGACGGTAAATCATAATGAGAGGGAGCGCATTAAAGAATTAGGTTTCATAGATATGTTCGCAATTCTAAGGAATAATAATTCAATGATTTAAATGTAAATTTAGGTCCTGACTTGTGTTATTGAAAGGACCTCGTAGATCGTTGCAACACCTCCCTTTACCACTGAGTCGGGGTTTATGCTCATAACTATATCCTGGAGGCGTCGCATCATTTAAGGCTAAATACTCAAGGGTCTTACCCATGTCTTAGTTAAAACAGAGCTGCTTAGGATTTTGGTCTGAAAATCATTTCACTAATAATAAGTGCCTTAGTAGTTAATGATTCAATATTTGCAGCCCTACTGCTTTTCTAGTGCTACAGATATTCTTGCATTGGCTGCTCTAATTTAGCCAGAAATTAGATTTAAAAGGACGTGATTTTTACGAACTATTTTTGGTTCGAAAGGCACAGGAGACAATGTCAATATGGTGGTACCTAGATATGCTTGAGGTAACCTTCGCAGGTGGTCGGTTTAGCCTTCTGCCTGGGCGTGCCTGGTCTTGGCTATTCGCTTGTCAATGGCCGCCACACCTGAACCTGCATAAAGGCTAGCTGCTATGTTCATTGAAATATGGGCAGCACCCTCCCACGACGGGTGGATACCATCCTGGCTCAAAAGACCAGGCTTTCCCTCAAAAGACGAAAGAGCTGGTGGTGGACTTCAGTCAGACAGCGCAGAACTACAGACCCTCTCCATCAACGGTGTAAAATTCGTGGAGAAGGTGTCTCGCCTGGCACCTTGGTGTTCACATCTCTGAGGACCTGACATGGGCTGGACATATCAATAAAAAGCCAAGCCAGAAGGCAAAGCAGCGCTCTGTATCACCTTCGAAGCTGAGAAAGTTTCGGTTTCTGTTGGGCTCAAAAAGCTTTTCTACCTGGTGCTGTGGAGTATATCATTACTCTGTGAACATTTTATCCTGGTACAGGAACAGCTGTGTTCAGGACCAGAAAGCCCTCCAGAGAGTGATCCGGCAGCGGAGCGCTGCTGCACGTCACCTCTCCCTTCCCTGCAGGACATTTACTCCAAGAGATGTAAGACCAGGGCAATCAGGGTTATAAAAGACCTTATCTCACCCAGGAAACAGATTCTTTCATCTTCTGCCATCAGGGCAGAAGGTTCCGCGACTATCATGGCCAAAACAGAGAGACTCCAGGAGGAGTTTTATCCAGGCCATCCTTGCTTCTTAACCAGGACATGCCTTTCTAAGTCTCAGTTCTGTTATTATATGCTGCTAATACACACTCGCTGTTACAATAACTTATACTGTAAATGTCCATGCTATTACATGCTGCTATTACATACCTCATAATGTTGTTACGATAACTATACTGTAAATGTCCATGTTATTATATGCTGCTAATACATACCTCTTATTGTTACGATAACTTATACTGGTTGCCACTTCATTGTCACATGCTCTACTTCAAGTTATGTACAATGCCAGCAGCTGCACTTGGCACTTTAAAAATCATCTTCGCACCTGTTCTGGGCCTCACACATTTACAATTTTACATCCTCAGGTTTGTACATTTAACTTTATGTCTTTATTGTATAATATATAGTTTTTATTTTTGTCCTGTTACCCAGCCTCCTCCTCAGATGGGTTAGTATTATGTTTGTAAGTTTGTATTATGCCTCTATCTTCCTTGTCTATTGCACAGTTAAAAGAGCGGATCAGGATACATTTCACTGCTTGTTGGTACCTGTATAACTTGCACGTGACAAATAAAGAATCTTGAATCTTGAAGTGGACCAGTTATCTACAAAACCTATGCTATTTTCAGAGCATCACTTTGACAGCCAGCAGTTCAGCGACCAGAGCCTGACGTAGATCTCGGAGCTACGCCTAGCTGGGAGGGGCCAGAGAGAATTACTACATTGTTTTGGCTAGCTCATACACCTCTTTAAAATTACTTTTGGTTACTTCAGACTGTCTGAGCTTGACGTCGTTGGTGCCGACATGGACGACTATCTTGGAATATCTACGTCTATTACTGGCCAGCACCTTAAGATTGGCCCTGATGTCCTGCGCTCTGGCTCCCGGTAAACAATTTACCTTGACTGCTGGTGCCGCTAAGGGTCCAGCTATTTTCAGGTGCCGTAGAATAGAATCACCTATCACCAGAGCACTTTCAACAGGCGTCTCAGCGGGTGTTTCACTGAGCGGGGTAAACCTGTTCGACACGCTGAGAGATGGAGAGTGGTGCTCGGGAGTAGCCTTTGCCGAAGCTCGGGCTCTCCGTCTATGTCGCCAAAACCGCCACCCATTGGTTCTGCTGCGGGAACCCTAATGCCGGAGTTTTTGGGCCTGAACGCTCTAAATCTGAACCTGAAGCCTCCAGACTCCCTGACTGCGAACCTGCAGCTAAAAGGCTACCTGGCGACTGTGCTAACGTCTGAAGGCGAGCCTCTAGTTCTATGATCTTCTCCGTCAGAGCTTCTACCATCTTACACCTTTTACAGATAAAGTTATCACTACTTAACCTATCACTGCTGACGGAGGAGCTAAGGCTAAACATTCTACACTCACTACAGAAAACATCACCGTTAGGCATCTTATTTAAAAGAACAGATATCATTTACATTGTTATTAGTTGAGCAGGATCGCTGAGAAGTTGCCGTCGGTTTTTGCGTCTCAGTCTCGCTGCGGTTGGAGATAAACTATATTTTAGGTTTTAGCCGCTAGTTATATTACTTAAATCGCTTAGCGTAAGGAAAGGTATAAAAAGAAAATTAAGGTTAAGACGCTGTGCGTTTTGGGCGGAGGAAGCCCTATACGCTTGGCGGTTCCTCACGAAAAAATTTTAAATGACACGCCAAGCAGTGTCTAATCAGTCGTTAGTCTTTTTATATAAAAGGTTCCTAGTAAGAAATTGACAGAATATATACAATTTGAGTATAAAAGGGAAAAAAAGGAGTGAGAGACTCCGAGTTGCACCGACAAGAGACGCCGACTTGCACCGGCAAAACCAGGACGTGACGTGACGTGACGCGACGCAAGAACCGAGAACAGCCTCCTCTCAGAGGACTGCGTGGCAGGGGTACTGCTTTCCTTCATGGCTATGTTGGAAAGGACTGGTCTTGTTCTAGTTCTGGGCGCCTCAGACCTAGTGTCAAGAAAATATGCTGCTCTATCACAGGCAAGTTGGCTCTCCTTTTGGAGGTGAGTAGTTTCACTCAAACCTAAATGGCTTTCACTCTCTGTAAGCACATCATTTAGTGTACAAGTGGACAGTTCGAGGTGGTGCTGGAGACTTTTAACCTCAGAACTGAGATTAGCGTTAATTTGTTGGAGAAGTTTATTCTCCTTATGCAGAGCTTCTACTTTTAAGCTGGCTTGCTGATGGCAAAGCAAAAACATTCTCCTTACTGTTTCTTCAACAGTTGGAGTCTCTTCAAAGTTTTTCAAAAACTCATCTGAGCTATAGGTGTTTGTAGGGTGTGATTGTTCACCCACTTTCAGGCTGGTTTTCAGCATTTTAAGAGTATGATCAATCACAGCACTGTAACTGGAAAAAGTTATTGCCTGCCATGGCTAGCCTGAAAGAAGTAAGCTAAAAATTTGCCTACTGGCTATCAAAATAAAAGTGCTAGGTGGGCCTCACCTGCTAACAGCTACTGAATAGCTAACAAGCTTGGGTACAAAATGTGGCAGAGTCAAGGACAGCTGCCTAGGTAAACCTGAATTTAAAGGAAAACTGTAGTCTCTGGGACCGTACACTATTAACAAGTATTTATTATAAGTAGGGCTAACACTGAGACCAGCAACTCTGAACAGCACTGAATAACAACTATTACAATGCCTCTGCTTTGCAGAAAATCTGGAATATAGGGCAAATAAGTGCAATATTGTGCTCCAAAATCTCTATGTACTTTTCAGCATTAATGGTGCCATCACAGAAGTGCAAGTTACCTTTGCCAAGGGCACTGACACAACCCCATACCATGACAGACCCTGGCTTTTGGACTTGTTGCTGGTAACAGTCTGGATGATCCTTTTCTTCTTTAGTCTGGAGCACACGGCGTCCATTTCTCCCAAAAAATACCTGAAATACTGATTCATCTGACCACAGTACACGTTTCCATTGTGTGATGGTCCATCCCAGATGCCTCCGAGCCCAGAGAAGTCGACGGCGCTTCTGGACACTGTTAACATAGGGCTTCCTTTTGGCACAGTACAGTTTTAACTGGCATTTGTGGATGTAACTACGTATTGTGGTACTTGACAAAGGTTTGCCAAAGTAGTCCTGAGCCCATGTGGTGATATTGCTTATAGATGAATGACGATTCTTGATGCAGTGCCGCCTGAGGGATTGGAGATCACGGTTGTTCAGCTTAGGCTTGCGCCCTTGTCCTTTACGCACTGACATTCCTCCAGATTCCTTTAATCTTTTAATTATGTTATGCACTGTTGAAGGTGAAATATCCAAATCTCTTCCTATCTTTCTTTGAGGAACATTGTTTTTAAACATTTCAATAATTTTTTCACGTATTTGTTGGCAAACTAGCGATCCTCGGCCCATCTTTGCTCCTAAAGGACTAGACCTTTCTTGGATGCTGCTTTTGTACCAAATCATAATTATAATCACCTGTTGACATCACCTGTTTCAAATCACATCATTATTTAAACAATTTACCTCTTTACTAGCCTTAAATTGCTCCTGTCCCAACCTTTTTTGGAATGTGTTGCAGGTCTGAATGACAGGAAAGGATGTATATTTAGAAATGAAATGAAGTTGACCAGACAAAACATGAAAAATTTTGTGTTCATATTGTCTGCAATGAAATACAAGTCAAAGTAAATTTAGAAATCACTACTTTCTTTTTTAATTTGCTTTTTCCATACCGTCCCAACTTTTTCTGATTCGGGGTTGTAATTGAACTCATCACAGCACTTATAATGTAGTATAAAGTAAGAAACAAATTGTTGCCGGAACCATTCTACATTTTTTTTGTGATCGACAAGGGAGTTGCAATTTAAGGGGTTCATTAAATCTAAAGATGCATAGTTTTAGGACAACCAAATGAAGTTTTTCCATATCCATATGTGGTGTAAAGTTATGGAAGAGTTTAAGTGAAGAATTAAAATAATGTCCTAATGTAATTCAGTATAAAAATAAATATAAAGAAATGATTTAGCTATTCGGAGGGGTGTTAATCTCAGGGTGTTCAGCACAGCTTTAAATAACAATTTGTTGTTGAAGTGTAAAAATGTTTATTGTTGTATGTGTGTAATAGAATTTATGTATGATTGTACATACATCTCTCTCTAAAGATATATTAATATTGTAAAATATTCATTTGTAAAATATTAATCTGTAATTAAGGGGGTAAACTTCATCCTGCTCCTTTTCAGCCATGTAAAAGGTTTTATTTATATTTATATGTTTGAAATAAAAATAAAATGAAAAAATTAAAATGAAACCAACTCGTCTAGAAAAGTCACAAGATGGAAAGGTTGTCAGTCTTCCTGCACTACTAAAAGTTTTTTTTAAAACATAGGAGCCATTTTTTAAATGGAACAAAATCTACACAATGAGTAATACTGCGTAAAATAAACATTTCCAAGCAAACTAAACCAAGCATAAATATCAATTAATATATTATGCAGCTTGTGATGTAAAAATGGTCTGGAAGATTGAGAGAATGGAAGCGGGATTAAAAATTACATTATTGTTCTATGCATTTATTTAAATATATTGCAAACAGTATCAATTAATCTATTTATTGGCTAGTTCGTTCATTCATTCATTCATTCATTCATTGATCCTCCTCAATGATTTATTTAGTAATGAGTGTTGTCTTCACAAAAAGATTAAACAGCCGCCCCATACCACCGGGCCGTGGACCAGTACGGATCCTGGATCATTTTGTGCCGGTTCGCGCAGAAACAATAAAAACTGTATGGCAGTCCGTAGGGTGTTTTATTTTGAAAAACACTGTGGCTCATAGGTGGCGGTAAGGCAACTCACTTTGTGAATAGGTTAAATACTGTATTATGCGGGTCGAGTCAATATCACTTGGTCTTGATTTGTTCACTAATAAATCACACAAAAAGGTTACTATATATTGAGAAAATATTTTCATTAAACTTGAATTTGACATGGTGGACAGTGACATGACAGGGTGAACAATGACATTGAAGTATTGATTAAACTATAGAACTATACATTATAAAAAATGATTTGAAATACTCCCAAGAAAGAGGTAAAGATCTTTCTGGATAGTACATTTTATTATAATTATGCAATAAAAATATATTACTCTTATAATTTGTCCCTGACAGGGTGGACATATTTTGTAATTTGCTGGTATTTTGACAGCCTGCAGTCAATTTATGAAAAGTATTTAAAAAATTAAAGTACTGATTAAACTACAGAACTACGCAAATCAACGTTAGCACTTTTGAAGATGACATTGAAATATTTATGAAAATATTTGAAATTTCTGAAGAAAAGTAATATTTAATGTAATTTAATGTTTTTCGTCTTCTTCTTCTTCCTCTTCTTCTTCTTGTTCTTCTTAGTAGTATTAGTAGTAGTAGTAGTAATGTTGTTATTTTCACGGCTAAAATGTATTGTGCAGCTTGAACTGTCATAACAGGCTGAAATGTTCAGAAAATGTAGGAAAGTTGTGAAATCTAATCGATCAATTGATAATTGGGAAATTGGGAAAAGAAATAGTGTTTTGACCTCTAGGAGCCACTAAGGTACAGAGCCTCGCAGTGCACATGGGTAAAAAAAAATCAGATGGTTGAGAAAAAAAAGGACGCACTTTGGGAGTTCTTGCAAAACTGTCCAGGTAGGTCAATATACTTCCGGGTCACTAGCATTAATCTTGTGATAACTGTAGCCAATAACAGCACTCTTTGCTTTCCCGTTGATATGATAAATGTCCTTTTAAAATAACTTTATGTAAAGCTATCTATCTTTTATCTCAGTCAGTAGCGATTATCGCGGTGACTAGTAATGGCGCAATGAAGCTTCATTGAAGCACAGAAGTTTTCCCGCCAATATGTCAAAAAATGTATTCGTGCTCGAAGCTCCAAATGAACACTCAGGACATGTATCGGTGGAAAAATGTATGACATTAAGCGCTCACTAATAGCCAGAGGACTAATGTGATGTTTACTGCACTTAAGGTTATAATACTATGCAACTAAAAATTAATGAGGTAGTTTGATGAACATGAATGTTTAACTGGGTAGATGGATGTGAAATAGAAATTATTGGTGTTATTAAAGTGTTTCTGTAAACAGAATGTGAAATATAAAAATAATGCTTGTGCTGCCATTCGGGTTGTTTGGTAGTTGTTATGTGATGTCGGGAATGATCAATACTTTTTATAAAAAAAACAATATTTTTTCAAATGTCTTGGGGCTTAAGCAGTTCCTTTTCTATACAGAACATCGTCAGCCATTGAATATACTGTAGACTCAAGTGTTTTTATTAATTATGTAAAGAGTTATGACATCCTTCTTGTATCTAATAAAACATCTCCTATAAAGCATTACATATTAAATAAACTAAATCTTTACAGACCCACTACACAGGATTACACTGTGAATAAGACAGCACATTACCACGTTAACATCAGAACGCTGTACTCAGATACTTCATCCCATGCCTGTGCTTTCTTGTAACAATCTTTTTGTTTTTTTCCCTACAAAATGGATTGTGCAGCTTGGATAGGATTATTAGGATTAGGTACAGCTTATACGGATACGTATAAAAGGAGGCTTTTTCTTGTGGCTCACCGCTCAGTCATTGAGTCAACCTGGCCCAACTCCGATTCACTTCAGCATCAACTGTGAGTACTCCAGTTATTTGGTTCATCTCTTTGATTGAGTGTGTGTCCTCAGAACGCGGATTCCGGTGGGAATCTTTACTCTATTGTGTTAGACAGTTCTTAGATCAAACCACGTGGTTCGCCTACCTATTCACGCTTCACTCTGTGTTTGGGTTAACCATAAGTATTCTAACCTCATATCTCTCTAGCCGCACTCAGTTTATCCAACTCAAATCCCATTCCCCAAGTTCATTTCCCATTTCAGCTGGTGTTCCCCAGGGTTCAGTATTGGGGCCCCTTCTATTCATTATTTACATGCTACCTCTCGGCCACATATTTAGGAAATATAATATCAATTTTCACTGTTATGCAGATGACACCCAACTCTATATCTCCTCCAAACCTAGCTGTTCCTTTCCACCTTCTTCCCTCTCAAACTGTCTAATGGAGATTAAATCATGGTTCTACTCCAACTTTCTCAAACTCAATAGCAATAAAACTGAAGTTCTACACGTTGGTACAACTTCCACCCTAACTTAATCCCACAGTTTCTCCATCAACATTGATAATTCCTCTATCCACCCCTCCACCCAGGTTAAGAGTCTGGGCGTCATCCTTGATAGTACTCTCTCATTTCAGTCACACATTAATCACATCACCCGGTCCGCATACTCCCATCTGCGCAATATAAACCAACTCTGTCCCTTCCTCACTCCCCATGCTGCTGCCATCCTTGTCCATAGTCTCGTCACTTCTAGGATTGATTATTGTAACTCTCTCCTTTTTGGCCTCCCCAACAAGTCCCTCCATAAACTCTAACTCCTTCAGAACGCTGCAGCTCGAGTGGTAACTCGCACCCCCTCCAGGAAACATATCACCCCAGTCCTTCAACAGCTCCACTGGTTGCCCATAGAAACTAGAATAGCATTCAAAATTCTGCTTCTCACTTTCAAATGCATTTACAATCTTGCCCCTCCCTATCTTTGTGGCCTGCTTTACATCGCCACTCCCTCCCACTCTCTCAGATCTTCATCTGCCACCCATCTTATTGTTCCCTCTGCCCACCTCATCACCATGGGAAGCAGAGTTTTCAGTCGCTGTTATCAGAAATATTGACTCTTTTCCATTATTTAAGTCAAAACTCATAACCTATCTGTTTAAATTCTCGCTTTAACCCAATTGTTGTTTAATTATGTACATTTGTTTTTTAACTCTTTTTTTAATTATTTGTTTTTATTTTTTGTCTATCTATGTGGGCTGGGTTATAGAAAGGCACCCACAAATAAAATGTATTATTATTACTATCCACGCTACACGTGCTAACGGCTAGCATTTTGCCACATCCTAACCAGATCACTGACACTGAAATACCACAGAAGAAAAGTGAATGAACTATATGTTGGAATATTTGTTGACTGGATGAATCAAAACTGTCCAAACACCTAACAACATGTCAGATTACATTCCCATATGTCAATGTCTTTAACTTTAACCAAATATTAAAATATATTATTTATATTGTCTGCATATTGTGTTCATAATGACAATTGGCATTAATTTTCCCAACCTGCACAAAATTTTCACACCATGGTTTCCACACACATTCAATCGGCTAAAGAGACAAAAAGTAGTCATTATAGCCTTGGATTGAAAGAATAAATGATTAAACAGTTACAGTTGCTTTAATCTGACTTCACAGTTTGTTCTATCAAAGTGGTATTGAAAGTGTCTATCAGCCCAGCAGCTGTTTCTCTTAGGACTAGAAAGTGCATTTCCCAGCACTGTTGATGTTATCTGATATTTACATGCCCCAGAAAAACAATACATAAGTGCAAAATTTGGGGGACCGGTGCTACTGTAAGGTACTTGAGATATTGCACACTTCTTCTTATGTTCATAATGAATTACACTACCAGTCAATAGTTTACTTTTGACTGGTAGTGTATATTTTTTAAATCCTAAATGGCAATTGAACTTATCACTTCTTATACACTACCAGTCAAAAGTTTGGACACACCTTCCCATTCAATGTTTTATTTTTTATTATCATGACTATTTAAATTGTAGATTCTCACTGAAGGTACTATAAATGAACACATACGGAATTATGTAGTAAACAAAAAGTGTGAAATAAGCCAAAACATGTTTTATATCTTAGATTCTTGAAAATAGCCACCCTTTGCTTTGATCACTGCTTTGCACACTCTTGGCATTCTCTCGATGAGCTTCATGAGGTAGTCACCTGAAATGGTTTTCCAACAGGCTTGAAGGAGTGCCCAGAGATGCTGAGCACTTGTTGGCCCTATTGCCTTCACTCTGTGGTCCATCTCATCCCAAACTATCTCGATTGGGTTTGGTCAGGTGACTGTGGAGGCCAGGCCATCTGGCGCAGCACTCCATCACTCTCTTTCTTGGTCAAATAGCCCTTACACAGTTCATTCATAGTTTTGATGCCTTTAGTGAGAATCTACAATGTAAATAGTCATGAAAATAAAGAAAAAACATTGAATGGGAAGGTGCATCCAAACTTCTGACTGGTAGTGTATATCTTGTACTTATTACTTCTCATATACTGTAAGTTATATCCCACTGGTTATTTGATGTTTTGGAGTTTCAAGAGAGTAAAGTGCCTGCTCTTATGTTGGGCTTCAGGTATTTTGTGCCTTTCTGTTTTTCTTTCAGAAATGTCAGACTAGCCGCCTTGCCATCATTCACACTCACGTCATGCAAACTCTCTGCAAGTCATTCAAGGCATTAGTTTCAAGTGTAAAATGTTCTCCATCTGACCCATGGAGCATCTTATTCTTCTTAACGGAAGAATGTTCTCACATACATGTCTCTTTGGCATTCACAGTAGTCCTGCAGACCATTTTTCTGAATTATTACTTGCTGCTCACACACACCGGCCTTTTAAGGGCCTTTTTCACAACATTAACTCTGTTAAAGGATCACTCCAGCAAATCAGGATTTTTGACTGTTCATATAGTTTGTTTTGTATGTAGAGAACCATTTGCACTTTGTAGGGAATATAAAGTAAGTGTTTATTGTTTTTGTTTGTCGAGTGTGGTTCTGCTGATTACAAAATATAGATTGTTAAATTCATTCAGCTGTGCAAACAAGCAGAATCTTCCCCATGGTTCCCTGTCTCAGTGTTATTTCCTTCTTGTTTCCCAACATTACTGTAGGGGGTTAGTTTTCATGCTTTCAGGACTATCAGGCCATCAATCTGGAGCCCTTCACTATCATGTCATAGTCCTTCTCTCACAACATGTAACAGTTTCAATGAAACAAACAAACAAAAAAAGCTCTGATGCAGATTCTCTCTTTTCTGATGACTTGATTTCTTATCTCTGTTCATTTCTTCTTTCATCTACATCAGTCCATCCATAGTACAATTAACATAGTACACACATACACACTCACCCAAATTTCCACACATACCCACACACTCTCATGGAAATCTGCACATGCTTCCAGACACTATGGACATTTCTTGCCTTTCTTCCTTTGAGTTAGTTCCTTCTTCCTGTTCAGTTCACACAGCCAAATCATCTGGACGGACCCTATTGCTGCTGGAACCACTGGTCTTACTGAGACGTCGCTTGTCTCTCATGAAGCTATCAGTGGGTGTGGGTGTGGGTGTGGATGGAGTACTAGGGGATGCCCCTACTGGGCTGTGACCACAAATAATGGCAGCGGATGACTGCCCATAGTTCATCTGCAGGAAGTTCTCATCCACCTCCAGGTCATCTAGGCTATGGTGGTGCCGCTCAGTGGCAAGGTTGGCAGAATTCTGCTGGTGAGCCAGGTGGTTAGTAAAGGGCTGGTAGCTGGAGTGCATGGAATGAATGTGATGGTGATGAAGATGTGGAGGTGACGTCGGCCCCTGTCCTGAAGCTAAGCACTG
Organism: Distichodus sexfasciatus; assembly: GCA_032718565.1. Taxonomy (NCBI): domain Eukaryota; kingdom Metazoa; phylum Chordata; class Actinopteri; order Characiformes; family Distichodontidae; genus Distichodus; species Distichodus sexfasciatus. The sequence goes on along the minus strand of JAVGVS010000216.1, from coordinate 442,051 downwards.
GTTGAAGTCTGGAGGTGGAGTGCAGGTTTGTGAAGTATGAGACTGGGGGGTGTCTGGAATGTCTAAGGCAATGCTAGCTTTGGTCAACTTTGATATGGAAACGTTATTGCCTTTTTTGTTGGTGTCAAATTTGCCATTTGTACCTCTCTCCACATACTTTCTAAAGTAACTCTTGCACTGCTTCCAGCCAATGTGATAGAGTTCCACAATGCTGAGAAAGAGGGAAATTACTGCCACCACCAACATAAACACAATGAAGACGTTCTTCTCTGTGGGCCTTGACATATAGCAGTTGACAGGGTTAGGACAGGGCAAGGATCTGCAATAGTACAGAGCTTCCAAAAAGATTCCATATATCATGTACTGGATTACAATGAAGGTCACTTCCATGACCAAGCGAATCAGGATGCTCAATACGTAGGTTTGCAGCAGGGCCCCCTTCAGGCGAATTTTGGCTGGTGCCTCAAACCCTTTCTCCTGTTCTAGGTACTCCTTCTCACTTCCTACTCTTCCCACCTTCCTCTTGTCTGCTTCATGGTCCTCCTGCTCCCTCTGCCGCCGTTTCTCCTCCATGCGCATAATGTGCATCGCGTGGCCCATGTATATGAGTGATGGTGTGGAAACGAAGACAATCTGCAGCACCCAATAGCGGATGTGGGCGATGGGGAAGGCATGGTCATAGCATACATTGGTGCAACCAGGCTGTTGAGTGTCACACATGAAATCAGACTGTTCGTCACCCCATGATGACTCGGCAGCAGTGCCCAGCACCAGGATGCGGAAGATGAAGAGTACGGTGAGCCAAACTTTCCCCACCGAGGTTGAGTGCTCCTGCACCTCTTCAAGGAAGTTCCCCAGGAGACTCCAGTCCCCCATGTCTGTTCAGCTGATTAGACACCAGGTCTCTCTGATTGCCTGTTAGAAAATGAAAGAGGAAGGGAGGAATTTTACCACTGTCTAGTGAGAGAGAAAACTTTAAACCAGCAAATGAAAAACAATCCCAATTTAAAAATGTTGTGAGGCTGTGTAAAATGTAAATAAAAACACAATGCAATTATTTGTAAAGTTCACAAACCTATATTTTATTCACAAAGGAACAAATGTAGGGGATCTACAAGTTGGATTTCATATGAGCTTTTATTTTGACATTTAGACGCGGGCGCCGCCATTATTGTTCCCGGGCGTGTGTGTTACACAGGAGAGAGAGAGAGTTTGGAGTGGAGTAGCGGTGTGCTGAAGAAGAATGTGCCGACTTTTGGAACCTTTACTAAGTTAAAAGTTAAGTTTAGACCGGTGACACGCATTAGAGCTGCATGGTGATGCGTCTAAATCTCTGTTTGTTTTAAGCCTGTTATTAATAGTGACGTAGCAGGTTTTCCGTCGCGCTCGTGCGTGAAGCAGAGGACAGGGCCGTTAGAGTTTAGAAAGATATTCAGCGTTGAAGTTGAATATTCCCGTGTTTCTTGGTGTGTGTTTTGCATCTGATTTTTGTTAGTTCGAAATGCAGACTCAAAACGTAGTGGATATATTTTTTGGTGAGGAGAGTTGGCTGATTTGTCAAATAGGATCCTGCTTTGTTCATGCTCTCGGACTGATCTCCAGTGGACAGGATTGCGGCCTTGTCGGATCGAGCTGTAGCCTTTAGGATCTCGGGGACAATTGTTGGAGATCATTTAGTTAAAGGAACATTAACCTGCCTATCTGGACACCTTTCAGCGCTCCGTCCATGACCCCAGTGTGGTGATGTACTTTAGTTTCTTCCTTTTCCACTGAACGCTGGCAAGCAAGTAGTCTTTTCTTTCAACGAGTATAAAGGCTGAACCGTGCTTTAAAGGAAATCTCTCATACGCGGACCGGTGGCATGTGAATTTGCCTGCTGAGTGATTCTCATACTTTTTTTACAAGTCTATAGACATTTGAATTTTTTGAATGAATGGAGTATCAGCACTCCTGGACTTTTGAAGTGAACTGATTAACATTTGGACTGAACTGATTTAACCCCTAATTGTAGATCGTACCCTTTTCAGTGCTGTAACGGAGGAACACTGATTGTGGTTTAAGGTACAACCGGAAGAGTCACACATTGATTTCTTTATCATTGTCAATCTTTGATTTAATTCCAAATTGACTGGATTTGAATTACTTTCACTTTTAGTAAAGAAACAAAGAAAGAAAAGTTATAACTCATTTAATTTGTCTCTTAGTTAGCCCTTTACCTTTTTTATCTAAATCTTTCTGTTTAGTTAAATTAAACTTTAATGTACGTTAAGTTGAGTCTCTTATACTAAGGAGTGGGGGCGTCTCACCTATTCTGTTAGATTAAGGGGAGGGTGGGTAGCGCAGTTAAAAGCTCGTATCTTCAAAGTTATTTAGCTTTTCGCTTTTACACTCAGGTGTCACCGTGTATAACCTAAATCCTGGAGCCCATCTCACCTCATCTGTAGCCGTACAAAGCAACACGATAGGCACCAATGTATAACTACCTGCTATACAGAGACCTAAAGCATTGGGTGGGGGGACTAAGATCCTGTTTCCCACTCAGTCTTCCTTAGTTAAGGGTTTAATATTTCCCCCACAAGGAGGCGGCATATTCCCCTCTGCCACATATTGGCGTCACGAACAGGATCAACTCCTGATTCCTGATTTAGTGAAAGTTTCTGGTCCTTGAGTCAATGTCATGGCTGAACTGGAAGAATTAAAGAGACAGGTTGAAGAAATGCAAAGGCGGTTCGGTGAGCAGGCAGACATGTTCAGCAGCCAGAGCCCCGAACAGAGGGAGGCGTTTTCCCTTGCTAAAACCATTATCGAACAGCAAGCAGCTGCTCAAAGAGCACCATCTACGGTATACATCCCTAGAGATTGTAAGCTTCCAGAGTTTAGTGGATGTCGTTCCAAGCCTGGTGAGTTGAGTATAGAAGAATGGATAAATTCAATGAAGTCTGCCTTCAGTGAATGAGATTTTCGATCCTTTGAACGAGACTTATGGGGACAAACTCCTATTGGTAGCAGATTGAAAGAGTTTTATGACCGCAAACAAATGCCTGGAGAAACCATCCGTTCTTATGCTTATGACTTGCAGGAGAAGCTCAGTATCATCCAGAGCAGAGAGCCGTCCAGAGTTCCTGATCCTGATGACGTGTTAAAAGAACAGCTCGTGCTAGGTCTCAAAGATGATTTGTTAAGACGTGAAATGAAGAGGAGAGTTAAAGCGAAGGATCTGACCTTCATCAACATGCAAGAAGCTATTACTTGGTCGGAAGAGGAGGAAGTGCAAATTTCAAGCAACCTGAGAACCAGTACTTGTTCACAGGGTGTTATTTGTGCTACCGCTGCGACAGAGAGCTCAGCCTGGAGTCGCTTCACGAAGCTATTCAACAGATAGCTGCCTGACAAGAAGAACTTTTCCAGATGGTAGGCAGCAAAGAACAAGTGAAACCTTTTGTGAAGGAAAGCAAGGCAAAAAGTACACCATTGAAGGATAGTGAAGGAAGATACATCTGCTATTCTTTTGGTAAGCCAGGACACACAAGCCAACGTTGCCCTCAGAGCAGAGAAAATTCAAGTAGAGTGCAACCTCACATAACAGAAGTGGAAAAAGACAGCTGACGAGACGCCAGTGCTGGAAACCCAGGTCCATCTGTTGATAGAAGTCATACTGCAGACTGTGATACAGACAATGTGCCCAAAAACTCTTTAATGAAGAATTAACTTTTGGAGATTGCTAACCATTGAACTGGGGGCTAACGGTGTCAAACTTCCTGCCTCTTAGACACAGGATCAGAGAGACTACTATCTTTGAATCACATTTCAGAATCACTTTAAGAAGTTGTGCTGTAGTCACTCCAACTGGGTCTGACTGCAACAGCAAATGGCCTAGACATTCCCATCATAGGGTGTCTGGAAGCCGACATAGAGTGCATGGGGAAGACATTACATGGAAAGTGCGTGTTTGTGATCAAAGAGAGCGATTCCAATGGGAAAGAGTTGAAAGGATTGCCTGGCATTGTTGGGATTAGCGTGTTAAGTTATCTTAAGGATCTATTCATGGCCATTGAAGGTGTAAGAAGATGGACATGTATAGCTGAAGGTTTCAAGAGGCAAGGTCCAGCAAGTGTTGGCTAACATTAGGATGCAGACTGGGGTGCTGAGCTGTAGTGACAAGTTAACTGTGAAAGGTTGCTGGGAGGCAGGCAATCACTATTCCTCCATTCAGTGAACGTGTGTTGGAAGGCCGCTGCCGAATACCACCAAGAGTGAGCTGTCAAGTGTTGGTGGAGGCCTCGGCCAATGCCTAAAAGTGTTCTGATTGCTAATGTGCTCACCAAGACAGCAGATGGTAAGGTCCCAGTCAGAGTGTTGATTTCTAGTGAAAAGCCTGTAAAGCTCCCACCACGATGTAGGATCGCTGCGCTGTCCAAGCCACGAGAAGGTGTGCCAAAAATGCTTGTCGAGTTGGAAGAGAAGGAGGGTGCTTTGCATGTTAAGGCTGTTACGCTGCGTCAGGTGAAAGAAGATGTAGGCACCAGGGAGCAGTTGCCAGTTCCAGTACAAATAAATCTAGAGAACCTCCAGGAACTCAAAATCGCGCAAACTCCATGACCTGTTGGCAAAGCACAGTGATGTGTTTTCAAAGAACAATTGTGACTATGGTTACATGATGGCTGTCACTCATAGTGTCCCAACAGGAGATGCTCCACCTATTAGACAAAGACATCATAAATTCTGCCTCAGGTGAAAAAAGTGAAAAAACATGTTCAATATTTGGTGTCTCAAGGTATTCTCAAAGAAAGCTGTAGTCCATGGGCATCTCCAGCTGTGATTGTGATTAAGAAGGATGGCAGCATGCGGCTTTTGCTGTGACTATAGAAGGTTGAATAAATTGACTTGCAAAGATGCTTATCCACTCCCGCATGTGAAGGAATCACTGGATGCCTTGGGAAACGTGCAGCTGTTTTCTACCCTTGACCTGACTGCTGGCTATTTCCAAGTGGCGATGAGTGAGGAAGACAGAGCAAAGACAGCTGTCACCACTCCCTTTGGACTATTCGAATGAACCAGGATGCCATTTGGACTTTGCAATGCTCCTGCGACATTTCAACGTCTGATGGGGGTGGTGCTTGGTGATCTGACGTTTGATGTACTGCTCATATACCTTGACAACATTATCATCTTTTCAAAAGACTTCGATAGCCATTGTCAAAGACTGGAAGTAGTGTTCAACTAGCTGAGACAGCACGGTTTGAAATTGAAACCTAGCAAGTGCTTCCTTTTGAAACCTGAAGTGAAATTCGTGGGTCACCTAATTTCCTCAGGGGAATAAGGTGGACAAAAAAGAAACTGAGCAGTGAGCTTATGGCCTGCACCCAGAATGTCAGGGGAGTTGAGGGCAAGTACTTGGATTTATGAGGTTACTACAGAAGGTTTGTTCCTGGTTTGCTCAGTTAGCCCGGCCTCTTCATGCTCTGGTTGGTAAAGGAGGGAAGGGAAAACCAGTTGAAACTCTTGACTGGACAACCGAGTGTCAAACTGCAATCGACAAACTCAAGCAGTCTTCAATGTCTCCACCAGTCCTCGCATACCCAGATTTCAGCCAGTCTTTCGTACTTACAACTGATGGGAGTCTGCATGGTCTTGGGGCCGTGTTAAGTCAGCGACAAGGGGATGCTGAGCGTGTGATTGCGTATGCAAGTCGGGGCCTTTGTGGTTCAGAAAAGAACGACCGCAATTACAGCGCTTTCAAACTAGAGTTGCTTGCCTTAAAATGGGCTGTAACCGAAAAGTTCAAAGAATACTTGATGTAGCAGTGGATAGCTCAGTTAGGCGAATTTAATTTTGAGGTCTACTATAAGCCAGGATGACAGAACATCAATGCAGATGTGTTGTCAAGAATCCCATCTGGAGAGGAGCCTGAGCAAGAGGATTCTAATAAAGATTTCATTAAGAATGACTCAGATGAAGTGCGCACATGCTTGTGGCCAGTCGCCAAATAGCAGCAGCAAGTACAAGCTTTGCCATGGGATTAGGAGAATGGGATGTCAAAGAAGTCCCTGGATATAACTGGAGTGATATAGAAGAGCGACAAAAGATTGACCCTAATATAGCCCCTGTCTATCAGGCTGTATTAATCCACAAGTATCTGAATCCAGTTAAACAGCGCAACATGGATGTGGAATTAAAGAAGCTTGCTAGACAATTCATATGACTCAAGCTTGAAAAAGAGTGTTGCTCCGTACTATCTTTGATCCAAGGGACGGAGAAAAAATTTGTCAATTAGTGGTTCCAGAATCCCTGCGTTACAAGGTCTATGAGAGTCAACATGATCATTGTGGCCATTTTGGAAAAAGAAGCATGCTGGAGCGCATGGTAAAGACTATTATTACTGGCTGACAATGAGTAAGGACATTCAACGCTGGGTCCAAGAGTGCAAGAGCTGTGCCCTCGCAAAGGATGTTTTCCCTAAGATTCAAGCCCCAATGATGTGCACTAACGTGTCTGCACTGCTGGAAGTCCTCACTATGGATTACACGGTTTTGGAGGAATCTGTAGGAGGATATGAAAATGTTCTTGGTTCTAACTGACATGTTCACTCGTTTCACTGTAGCAGTGCCGCAGAAATCAGGCCGCCCACACCATGGCAAAGCCCTGGTGCCGCATTGGTTTATATCCATTACGGCTGTCCGCAACTACACTTCGACCAAGGGCGATGTTTTGAGGCTAGTGTCATCCAGGAACTGTGCAAAGTCTACGGGATCGGAAAGAGTCGCACAACTCCTTACCACCCGCAGGGTAACTCTCAATGCGAAAGAGTTAACAGAACCATGCACGACATGCTAAGGACGTTATTCCCGGAAAAGAAAAAGAACTGGAAGGAGTATAATACCTGAGTTAGTTATGGCATACAATAGCCGAACCCACACTTCAACTGGCTACTCACCATTCTACTTAGTATTTGGTAGGGATGCTCGAATGCCGATGGATATCCTTGACGGGAGAGAGTGTGAGAATAGTGGAGTTGACAACCTCGATGATTGGGTAAAAAACCATCACGACAGATTGAAGACAGCTGTTGAAATAGCCAACTCAGCAGCACAGGAGGCTGCAAGGCCCGAAGAAAAAAGAGCTATGATGTATGGTCATTATGGGGCACTGAGACTTAGTGACGTGTTCTGTTGGAACCATTCACACAGAGGACGAAATAAGATACAAGATCACTGGGAACCCTTACCTTACACTGTAGTGAAACAGAATCATGCAGATACCCCAGTTTACACCATTCGACCAGAAAAGGGGGCCATGTAAAAGTTGTACACAAGGGATCACTCTTGGAGCATTGCACTTTTTCAGTCATCCACCACCTTGCACATCTGAGGCATTGAATCTGGAACATGGGTGATAGGTCAGGCACACACTGTTTCAGAAGATCCCAATCTTTTTGCAGTCCCTGTTGTTACACTTGCACCTGCTACACTCACAGACACTGGAGATAGAAGAGGAGATGAGGGGTGAATTAGACACAGACATTAGGGACCATAATGAAATGGCCTATAGCTGATGATTCAGTAGATCAGTCTGTACTTGAGTCAGTAAATTCAGGAGGTTTTGAAGCTGAAAGTGAAAATGAAAGTATTCCTGAACCTAGACGTTCCCAGTGTCAGAACCGGAGTTACTTTACCTGTTGGTATAGAACTGACATGTCTTGAGAGTAATTTATGCATACCTGAAATATGAATGTTTCTCAGTCTTACTATTTGGAAGCTTTTGATGATTGTACTGATGTTCACATTGAAAAATGTTTACCTGCTATTCTCTGTTTTTATTTTTCAGGACTGAATTAAGCTGAAGGGAGGTCCGATGGTATGGCAGGGTTGAGGGGGAGAATATGAGGATTACAAGTTAGTTCATATAAGCCTTTATTTTGACATTTAGACGCGGGCGCCGCCATTATTGTTCCCGGGCGTGTGTGTTACACAGGAAAGAGAGAGAGTTTGGAGTGGAGTAGCGGTGCGTTGAAGAAGAATGTGCCGATTTTTGGAACCTTTACTGAGTTAAAAGTTAAGTTTAGACCGGTGACATGCATTAGAGCTGCATGGTGATGCGTGTAAAATCTCATTTGTTTTAACGAGCCTGTGTAGTGGCGTGCTTGGGTTTTCCATCCAGCTCATCAAGTGAAGCAGAGGATAGGGCCGTTAGAGTTTAGAAAGATATTCAGTGTTGATGTTGAATACTCCCGTGTTTCTTGGTGTGTGTTTTGCATCCGATTTTTTGTTAGTTCGTACGAACTCAAAACATAGTGGATGTCGTTGCTTCATATTTTTTAGTGAGGAGAGTTGGCTGATTCATCAGATAGGATCCTCTTTGTTCATGCTCTCCGGACTGATCTCAGTGGACAGTTAGCGACACCGTCGAGGATCGAGCTGTAACCTTTAGGATCTCGGGGACAATTGTTGGAGATCATGGAGTTAAAGGAACATTACCCTGCCTATCTGGACACCTTTCAGTGCTCCGTCCGCGAGCTAGTGTGGTGATGTACTTTTAGTTTCTTTCTTTTCCACCTGAGCAGCTGTATGGTAGCAAGTAGTCTTTTCTTTCACTTGATATAAAGAGCTGAACCGTGCTTTAAAAAATCTCTCATCTGTGGACGGTGGCATGTGAATTTACCTGCTGAGTGATTCTCATACTTTTTTTTGCAAGTCTATGAACATTTTGAATTTTTGAATGGACGGAGTATCCTTTTCCTGGACTTTTGAAGTGAACTGATTAACATTTGGACTGAACTGATTTAACCCTAATTGTGAATGTTACTCTTTTCAGTGCTGTAACGGAGGAACACTGATTGTGGTTTAAGGTACAACTGGAACAGTCACACATTATCTTCTTTATCATTGTCAATCTTTGATTTAATTCCAAATTGACTGGATTTGAATTACTTTCACCTTTCCAGTAAAGAAACAAAAGAAGAGAAAGAAGTTATAACTCATTTAATTTGTCTCTTGATTGTACTACCTTTTTATCTAAATCTTTCTGTTTAGTTAAATTGAAACTGTGTATGTTAAGTTGAGTCTCTTATACTAAGGAGTGGGGGCGTCTCACCTATTCTATTAGATTAAGGGGAGGGTGGGTAGCGCAGTTAAAAGCTCGTATCTTCAAAGTTATTGGCACACACACTCCAGGTGTCTGCAGTGTATAACTAAATCCTGGAACCCCACCTCTCATCTGTAGCAGTACAAAGCAACACGATAGGCACCAATGTATAACTTACCTGCTATACAAGAGACCCTACAAAAAGCATTGGGTGAGAGGACTAAGATCTGTTTCCCACTCGTCTTCCTTAGTTAAGGGTTTAATATTTCCCCCACAAGGCGGCGGCATATTCCCCTCCGCCACACATAGAACACATAAAGTGTTTAAAATAAGAAAATGTGCTATTTTAAGACAAGAACTGTCATGTAGGGTGTTGGAATCAGGCAAGGCATGGTACTCTTTGCAAACGTTTTATTAAGAAAACTGAAAACCAAACAGGCTCAATGGCCTCAAACAAAAGCTCTCTTCTTGAAGACCACACAGGAAACACAGAGGCCGCCAACACAAGGGTAGTATGATGGTGGGTGGACAAGGAACAGAAGAAAAAACAAACAAACCTATATGGATAAACAGAAAGGTGGGGCTGGATTAATTAGACATGGGAAAACCAATGGGGAAGCAAATACTAAATGGACAGAATTAAACAATCAGGAAAAAAACAGTAAGGACAAATAATCAACAATAATCAACAAGGCGATTCAACTAATAAACAAGGATTAACCAATCAGACACAATGGTGAGTTATGAGCAGGTCAATAACATGATTGGGTGTAAAACAAACATCTTAGAGTGACTGAATCTTTCAGGGGTAAAGATGGGCAATGGTTCTACAAAAAACTAAGTCAACAATTTGTGAAACAATTTTAGAAAAGCAAAGTATAAATAGCAAATAATTTGGATATCATCCATAGTTAATAACCTCAAAAAAAAAGAGAATCTGGATGAATCTCTGGTAAGAGAGATTTAATATAAATTTAAATTTAATATAAAATCAAATTATACAACCCCAATGTCATGGCCGCTCTGTCTTCGGCGGCCGTGCCACGTTCACGGTCCCCGGAGTTCTGAGCCTGAGAGGTAAGTCTGTCTCAGGAATCACATTTCGGTGTCCTCCCTTCGTGTGGATTAGATCACGTTAGGTTTTGCGTAGCGGTGCACTGCCCCGTTAGATCACTCCCCACTTCCGGGTTCTGTGTATACACTTCGTGTGCCCTTCCTAGTAGTTCACTTCCCAATTAGTCGGCTCCCTACTTCCGAGTTTTGTCTGCACTTCTTGCGCCCTTTCCTCAGTAGTTCACGGGTGAATTAGATCGCGGCCTTACTTTCGGTTTAATTGATCTCACCTGTTTATGATTTAACGCATGTTTTGCCATTGGTTTATTACTTTATTAGCCCATTTTGTTTCCTTATTTAAAGCCAGCTGATCCAGCCTTTCTTTGAGTTCTTCTCCCTCATACCTTGGCATCGTGTGGCTCATATTTGTGGAGTTTGCCATCCTGGATTTTGCTTTGTGTTTTCCGACTTCACTTTCTCTGGTTTTTGTCTCCACGGCTCCAGGCTCGTGCTGCCCACTGGTGAATGCAATATTGACGAGAGTCGCCCTGGACTTTCTCATGTGAGGAACAGTTAGAATCCTTTCAGGAATTGCCAGCAGCTGGGACTTATGATTACTACGAGTGGTTCCTGTTTTCGAGATCTCTGAGGGCCAGAGAGCTAATCGGCACAGCGCGGGCACGAGACCACATCATTTTCATTTTGTCTGGAATTACTGAGTGCTTTTGTGTTGACTGACTATTTTGAGTTTTTTGCCTTTATATATTAAAGCTTTTGTTCCTCCGCCACTGCGTCGTCCTCCCTTTTTATTTTTGTATTTTTTGGGCTGCACGGCGTCCACATGACAGAAGAAGAACTCCTCAAATTCTCCAATGCAGCGGAGGTTCCCCTGCCACCAGGGGATGTGGAGGGGATCGGAAGGTGTGTGCAGCACCACAGTTGGCGGCTCGGCCATCTCACATGAATGGTGGATGAGATCCACCAATTCGTCCACACCCTGGCTGCATCTCAAGTGCCTGTGGCTCCTCCAGCTCCAGTGGTTCCTCCAGCCTCTGCTGCCACACCAGTATCTGTGGCCCCGCCCCCCCAGCCCCATGATCGTCCGAGTTGCCTCCCACGCCTCGATTCCTGAAAGGTACTCCGGTGACCCTGTGGGGTGCCATCTTCGATCATCCTGGACAGGGGCACTCCAGCAGCACTTGGCTGCTTGACCTGAAACAAGGTACAGACTCTGTTTTCAAATACTCACTCACCTTCTGTGTTTTGGCTGCAGAGTGTGATTGGGATGAGAGGGCCCTCATCGCCATCTACCGGAGGGGGCTCAACCGGGACCTACAGCGGGAGCTTGCCTGCAGGGACATCGGTAAGTCCGTCGATGAGCTCAGCCACCTGAGGGACAACCAGCAGTCCCGCTCCCCTCTGAGGCACCCTCCGTCACCAAGAGCCATGCCCCATGTACCACCTGCCCCTGTCCAGTGAGAGCCCGCACCCGAACCCATGGAGCTGGGGGCCTCAAGGATTCCCCCCAGGAACTGAAGCAATGGAGGGCCAAGGGTGCCTGCCTGTATTGTGGCCAAAGGGGCCACTGGAGAGACGTTTGCCCTCAGAGAGGCGATAAAGACTCTCGACCCCAGGTGGACTTAAAAGAGTCATTTCAATTTGTTATATCGGTTGAGTTGGTTTGCCCTGATTCTGTTGTTTCTGTTTTTACCTTTGTAGATTCCGGATCGGCTGGGAACTTCATATCACAAGACCTTGTGTCCTCCTTGTCTCTCCCTGTCTGTCCCTTAGCCACCCCTGTCAGGATTCATGCCTTAGATGGCTGGTCAGTAGGTGATGCACCATTGTGCACTATCACTACACCAGTCTCCCTTAACATTGTTCCCTTGCACATCAAACAGCTGCCTTTTGTTGTTTTGCCCTGATCCACACACCCCCTGATTCTAGATCTCCCTTGGCTAAGGTTACACAACCCACACATAGACTGGCAACAGCACACCATCATTTACTGGTCCCCTCACTGCAAACATACCTGCATTACCCATCCACTGCACTCAACATCCATTGAGAGCCCTCAGCCAGCCGACAGTGCACAGATTTCCCCCGAGTATCAAGACCTCCAGGAGGTCTTTTCAGCCACTAAGGCAACCACCCTTCCTCCTCATCGGCGATGGGACTGTGCCATTGACCTCCTGCCGGGTAAAACACCTTCACTGTCATGTATTTGTCCATTGTCTGAGCCGGAGAATCGGGCGATGGAGGATTATGTGGCCGAGGCCCTCTGGCAGGGGTACATTAGCAAGTTGAGGTCCCCTGCTTCCGCCAGTTACTTCTTTGTGAAAAAGAAGGATGGCGGACTCCAGCCCTGCATTGACTACCATGGGCTCAATGACATCACGGTGAAGTATATCCACCCACTTCCCTTGATCCCAGCCACCATTGAGTGGCACCGGGGGGCTACAGTTTTCACAAAACTGGACCTCCGGAGTGCATACAACCTGGTGCGCATTCGAGCAGGGGATGAGTGGAAGACCACCTTTGGCACTGCGTCCGGTCATTACCAGTACCACATGATGCCGTACAGGTTAGCCAATGCACCCTCTGTTTTTCAGAGTTTTGTAAATGATGTTCTTAGGGACATGCTAGACCGATTTGTAGTGGTCTATATTGATGACATCCTGATTTCTTCAAAAACCCATGCAGATCATGTGGGTCATGTCCAGCATGTACTCAAACGCCTGCTCGAGCACCAGCTGTACGTGAAAGCCAAGAAGTGTAAGTTCCACCAAGTGGAGGTCTCCTTCCTCAGTTACTGACTCAGTGCGAGGGGCATCTCTATGGAGGAGGTCAAGGTGCACGCAGTTTCTGAATGGCCAGAGCCTAAGTCGGTGAAGGAACTGCAGTGGTTTTTGGGGTTTGCCAATTATTATCGCAGGTTCATTAAGAACTTTAGCACAGTGGCCACCCCATTAACCTCTATCCTCCAGGGTAAGCCAAAAAAGTTGTGCGTGACACCGGAGGCCCATGAGGCCTTTCAAACTCTCAAGCAGAAATTCACAACAGCGCCCTTTCTGCGATTACCAGACCCCGAGAGGCCATTCACAGTTGAGGTCGATGCCTCAGAGGTGGGTTGGGGGTGGTGCTGTCACAAACACATTCTGGCTGCTTACATTCCTGCGCCTTCTTTTCACGGAAACTGATGGAGGCAGAGAAAAATTATGACATCGGTAATCACAAGCTGCTCACTGTAAAGGCGGCACTGGAGGAATGGCACCACCTTTTGGAAGGAGCACGACATCCCTTTGTGGTTCTCACTGATCATGGAAACCTCAAGTATATCCGGCAAGCGAAACAATTAAACACTCGCCAAGCTCGGTGGACTTTGTTTTTTGTGAGGTTCAACTTCTCCATCACCTATCACCCAGGTAAGGAGAACATCAAGGTGGATACACTCTCACACCAATTTGATTCCCCTGAAACATCTAAGGAGCCTGAGCCCATCCTACCACCCTCGGTTCTGGTCGCTCCGATTGCATGGGGGCTGGATGAGGAGATAGCCAGAGAGACCCGGGGTTCCCCAGGCCCTCCTGGTTGTCCTCCTCAGAAGGTCTACGTACTGGAGCCACTCAGGCTGGGGGTAGTAGACTGGGCCCACACCAATCTAGCCACCGGGCACCCCGGTATAACTCGAACCCAGGATTTGATTTCCAACAAGTATTGGTAGGCCCTCCTTAAAGAAAGATGTGCATGAGGCCGTTTTGTCTTGTACAGTCTATGCAACAACAAAGAGTTCTCGTCACTTACGTGCCAGCAAACTAATGCCTCTGCTGATTCCCGACAGACTGTGGTCACACATCGCTGTGGACTTCGTCACGGATCTGCCAGAGTCGAAAGGGTACACTGTGATTTTGGTGGTTGTGGACCGATTCTCAAAGGGGTGCTGCTTCATGGCATTTTGTTCTCTCCCCTCTGGTCTCCAGGTGGCTCTGTTCCAGTGTGTGTTCCGGTACTTTGGCATCCCTGAGGAATCCTGTCTGACCGGGGTCCCCAGTTCTTCTCTCATGTGTGGAAAGCTTTCATGAAGCACCTGGGGACCACAGTCTGCCTGACCTCAGGGTACCACCCCCAGTCCAACGGTCAGGCAGAGCGGGCCACTCAAGAGCTCAGCAGGTTCCTCAGGGCCTACTGCCATAGCTGGCAACACGACTGGGCAGACCTCCTTGGGTGGGCAGAGTATGTCCAGAACTCATTGCGTCATTTGGCCACGGGCCTTACACCTTTTGAGTGTGTGCTTGGGCACCTGGGGTGGACGACTGGTTTTGCAGGGCTGAACAGGTGTGGGAAGGAGCACACACTTCAATTCAGCATGCAGTTCGGCGCTTTGAGAATCAGCCTAATTGCCGTAGGAGGAATGGTCCCCCCATTAAGGAGGGTGACAGGGCTATCTACACGGGACTTGCATTTGAACCTCCCCTGTCACAAGCTGTCTTCCCAGTATATTGGTCCTTTCCTCGTGTTGTCAAAAATAAATCCAGTGTCTTTCAAGTTGCACTTACCACCCCATATGCGTGTGCACCCTGTGTTTCATGTGTCTCTTCTCAGGCCGGTTACCGAGGGGCCACTGCATGAAGGAGACATGGCCGAGACTCCTCCAGAGGTTCTGGAGATTGAGGGTGCCTCCGCTCACTGGGTTCATGGCCTCCTGGACTCCTGCAGGCAAATGGGTGGTCTGCAATATCTGGTCAACTGGGAGGGGTATGGTCCCAAGGAGAGGAGCTGGGTCCTGGCACATGATGTCCTCAGTCAGGAGCTGTTTGAGGACCTCCACTGCTCATGACCGGATTGCCCAGCCCCTCACCCTAGGGGCCGTCCTCCTGGTAGGGCTCCACCCCTTCGTCAGGGCATGCAAAGGGGCGGTTCCGGATGTCCTCTGGGGGTCGTGGCCCAGGAGGGGAGGTACTGTCATGGCTGTGCCATCTTCGGTGGCCGTGCCACGTTCATGGTCCCCGGAGTTCTGAGCCTGAGAGGTACGTCTGTCTCGGAAATCACATTTCGGTGTCCTCCCTTTGTGTGGATTAGATCACGTTAGGTTTTGTGTAGCGGTGCACCACCCTGTTAGATCGCTCCCCACTTCAAGGTTCTGTGTATACACTTCGTGTGCCCTTCCTAGTAGTTCACGTCCCAATTAGTCGGTTCCCTACTTCTGGATTTGGTCTGCACTTCGTGCGCCCTTTCCTCAGTAGTTCACGGGTGAATTAGATCGCGGCCTTACTTTCGGTTTAATTGATCTCAGCTGTTTATGATTTAGCGCACGTTTTGCCATTGGTTTATTACTTTATTAGCTCATTTTGTTTCCTTATTTAAAGCCAGCCGATCCGGCCCTTCTTTGAGTTCTTCTCCCTCATACCTCAGCATTGTGTGGTTCGTGTTTGTGGAGTTTGCCATCCCGGATTTTGCTTTGTGTTTTCCGTCTTCACTTTCTCTGGTTTATGTCTCCACGGCTCCAGGCTTGTGCTGCCAGCTGGTGAGTGCAATATTGACGAGAGTCACCCTGGACGTTCTCACGTGAGGAACAGTTAGAATCCTTTTAGGAATTCCCAGCAGCTGGGACTTAGGATTACTATGAGTGGTTCCTGTTTTCGAGATCTCAGAGGGCTGGAGAGCTAATCGGCACAGCGGAGGCATGAGACCACATCATTTTCATTTTGTCTGGAATTACTGAGTGCTTTTGTATTGACTGACTATTTTTAAAATGTCTTGAAAAATAAATGAAATTAAATAATTCTTAAAAAGTGATATTTCAGTAGTGAAACTGGATTGCATGTCACGGATCACCTGCAATGCCACCAGGGGGTGGTGGACCACAGGTTGAAAATCCAGATATTGTCGCTTAAGGTCTGCCACTGCATTAATGCAGAATAGTCCACATCTGCTTCGGAATGCATCAATTATGTGATTAATTTCAACACCTCCACTGTTAACACAGTTTGCTGTGCCATCCACAAATACAGGTCAAAGCTCTATCATGCAATGAAGAAGCCATATTGTTTGTTCGTATAACATCTAGGTATGCCCATATGACATCTTTTTCGTGGAAGGACTTTCATATTTTAAAAAGACAATGCAAAAGCAATGCTACATCTATTACAATAGGAGAGTGGCCTGGCAGCATTTCATCACTTGAAGACATTTGATGCATCATGAAACATAAAATTACAAAAAAATATGACAACAATGACCCAGGACTGTTGAGCAAATGAAGTCCAGCAAGTGGTCTCCTCAATTTTCAATCACTAATACACTGATTTTACAAGAAGATTGGATGCTGCACAGTGGTAAACATTGCCGTTTCTTGAGACATGTTGCTGCAATCAAATTAAAAATGACCTTTAACGTCTTTCAAGATTCTACATTTTCTCACTTTAAACTTCTGGTATGTTTCCTGTGTTCTATATTAATAAAATACAGATTTATGAGCTCACTGCACTCTGTTCATGTTATTTGGGAAAATATGAACTTAAATAATGCACTTTATTTGTGTCTCTTCAGCCCATAATCCATTGCATTAGTTGTGCTGTCTCTCTATAACTTAACTTAGCTTGCTGTGTCAGAATGTTTGAGATCACCCTGAGCAAGTGCTGTGTCTGTAGGATAAGTATATGTCTACAGGGCAGTGGATGAACCCCTGCAAAAGAACCTTGGGATAAATGTTTCTAATCCTGGAGTTGCTCTTCCTGATTTCGGACTCTCTATACAGTGGGGGGTTGGTTGCTGTGGCCTTGGTAGGGGAGGGGAGGGCATGTCACAGAGCCAGGGGCCTGGGAACTGTCCCTCTGTATGGCCCATTTAGCCCTGGAAGCCATGACCATTTTAGACTCCAATGCAGCTCTCCCCTTTATCATGTGCTGTGTGTCTTTGACATATTCTTTTTTTCAGCTCATGTATGACTGAGAACCTTTTTTTTGGCAGAAATATCATAATTCAGAGCTTGTACTACAAAAAACGAAGCAAAAAGGGGATATGTCAACATTTAAAAGTTCAATCTAGATATTAAGGTCACTTGAATAAACTCAAGAAATCAAACTAGAAATCTGACTGTGAAAAACAGATCAGAAAAAAGAGTAACTTACTGGTTGCACAGAAATCAGGCATCACAGAGATATATTCCACCATTCTAGAAGGATTATCTAGACTGGGCACCACTTGTGCTGTCTTTTAAGAAATTACATTATAGAATCCTGACTTATTTTTAAGCATTTGTGATGGCAGAAGCATTCCTTTAAAGCAGCGGTTCTCAAAGTGTGGGATGCGCCCCAGGGGTGTTTCAAGGCACTTACGGCCCCAGGCAAAATGGACCTGGCGAAATCAAATGTTGCATTTTTAAAATGGAAGTAAAGACATTACTTCTCCCCTCACCAAGATCAAATGGAAGAATGTATAGGTGAAATGTAAAATATAATCTTACTTAGTTGTATTTTATATTCTGTGTTTATTAACACATTGATATTGTATCTTAAGTGTTTAATGTTAGACAAAAATAGACGACGTTACTATAAATTTGAAAAACAGCGTATTTTTCATTACTATTTTGTTGGGTCAATATAGGAGAGGTGGGGCTCAAAAATTCCATCTCATTTGAAGTGGGGAATGACAGAAAAAATTTGAGAACCACTGCCTTAAAGCCTCATAAAAAGTCCACATACAAACATGTGGGGGAGTTTAATGCTATAAAGTGTTTGAAATTTATATAAAGCTGGCATTTTGATTGTCGTTCAGCCATGAATGCATTAACAGCTCCTGTGTATGTAGACAGTTTTTATGTGAGTGTATGTCAGCATCTGGCCAATACTTTTATAGTCATCCATTCTGTAGAAGGCTGCCTTCACTCAGCTGAGACCAAATATGGAATCTGACCAGTTTTGTGTGAGTGTCTCATGCATCTCATGTCCCATGCAAATAAATTGCCAAACTGCCTGACATTGTAAAGATATTTGATCACAGATCACACAAAACAATAACTACGTAATGTGTAAAATCAGATTTTTAAGCATATTTTTTGTTCAAATGTAAAAAGAAAAAGAATTACATCCAAGACCCTGGAATCAAAAATCAAAAAGTAATGGAGTTTGAACTTAAATGGGAACACAAACTGTTTTATGCTTGAATACATTTTGGACTGTTCATAATATTGTAAGATATAAAGTGCAGGTAAGTTACTTGTAGATGCATGTCCAGTAAATAATTATAGTAGTTACATTGGTCAGATATTCAGTTCACTTTGCAGTATAATTTGAAGTCATCCTTATAGATATCACTTCATTGGAACGGTGGTTTGTAAAGTACTTGAGTAGTTGCACTTTGTTACTACACTAAAGTATTATTTAGAGTATTTTGAATCGGAAATGAGTATTATCTAGATTACTCTTCCACTTGACCTTCTACTTACAATAAAAGTACACACTTTTTACTCCAGTACATTTCTATGACAACAGTCCTTTTTCAAACTTATTTGTGTCTGTCACATTTCCTTCGGCTTTTGTGTTACTAATGGTACAAAATGCTAAACCTTATTATTTTTGAAAAAGAATGGCAATTAAAACGTTTAACTTTGTCAAGTATTTCTTTAAAGGTAAAAGGTTTGCCTTAATACTATTACGTTAGAAGTATTGTAATGTGTGAGGGTGTGTGTGTGTGTGTGTGTGTGTGGTGGGGGGGGTGGCGGACAGAGAGGGAAATAGAAGGCTGATTGCACTAGTTATATTTCAACCTACCTAGACAATACACCTGACACAAACCAAGACGCACCAACCTTATCAGAAGACATATACAAGATATCAGTGACAAGGGCAACAGTCAACACTGTTTTCTCAAAACAATGTGAGGTCTAGACATGCAGACTGTATATTTTTACTCTGAACAATGAAAGGACATGAACCTTGTATATTTGTAAAGTAATGGGGAAGGAAAACAATTTATAGCTTCCTATTGGTGCTAGTGCTGCTTTTCAAATATTCTTTGTATTGGTTGGAACATGTGCTGATATGGTCTCTGTGTGTGTGTGTGTGTGTGTGAGAATATGTGGGTATTATAAATGATTTGGCTGTGTTTGATGTTAAATGATGATCAGCCTTTTAAGGGCATGGACACTGTCACTCAATGTGTAATGCTATGTGTAATGCCAGGAAAATACCACACATTGTTAGTAATGTTTAGTATGTGGAGTGAGTAAAGTATAAAAACTCTGACAGGGAAATCTTTGTTCAGGGGCCACATTATCACACGTTACAGGTTCCACATTTTATAATGTACTTTATTAGACAGTGTAGCTAAAGTCTGTGTTGCCTTTATAAATATGTTGCAGAGGGACAGAAAAACAAAGTTTTGTCATGCTCAACATTAGGTCACTCTTCCATATTTTACAGAATCAAACTGGTATTTTATTGTTCTATTGTGGAGACTCCCCATAACATAGGCACTTCTGACACTTCTAACGTGAAAGTACATACTGTGTTCTCTAGGAATTAACATCAATGTCAAATCTAAATAACAAAAATAAACTTTACACATACCAGCATCTGAGAAAGCAAAGAGCATTGTTGCAACCTCTTTAAACCTGCTGGTAATGATCTGCCAAGGGGCCAAGCCATGTTGGCAGAGGTTGCCTTGCTGGTTTTCTTCACAGTGGCAACACTGCCATGGGCATACCGATGCCCGCACCATAAGAGGCTCTGCAGTGTCAGCACATGGCCCCTACCTCCCCCCATCTCAGGGTAAATATTTACGTTAGCCCATTCCCCTAGAATGGACTAGGGACCAAGAAACCAGGGACTGCCATAACCAGCGTCACAATATTCACCACAATCACATTGCTAGAATTAGGATTATAATCTGGTCAGTGGTTCTCTGACCACTGCTTATCACTAGAAGTCAAATATTTTGATCTTTCTGAGCCATTCCAAGCCACAGCTGGCCAATCTTCTAAAAAGCCATTGTTATAACCTCTTTGATAATGAGTAAGAAAGTGTTTGAAAGAGAGTTTTAAACTCTCTCATATTTCTTTATCTAAAAAAGTAGGACAAAACTTAAATCTCATTTTTAACTTGACAGTGACATTCTTTAAAGCAGTGTTAAGGGATGTTGTTTACGTCAAACATTCTCTAACTGATTTAGGTTGCCCTTGCACTTCTTGTCAGAGGCTGTGTCAAAGATTGCAGTATCTATAAAGAGAATAATAGCACAAAACAGTAAGAAACACCACAGTTTTTACATATGCAGATGAGATCATTGTCCAGTGTCACATAGTTAGCAAGATAGCTTTCATTTTGAGTGAAGCTTAATCAATTTCAGCTTGTTGAGTTACTAAGTGGTTACTGTATGAACTTATATTACAAGGTGGTCCAGTCATTCACTCTATGCCCATCTATCTCTTATAATGATAATGGCACACAGTGCAGAGCAAGCAAATTAAATAATATAATGTTACAAGTTAACTGAAAATAATGTAGGTGAGCATCAGTAAGGATAAATTTTAAAGAAATGTAACATTACACTCCCATCATAAATAAATTAATGCTACTTAATGTTAATTAATGTTTACATAAATATTTTTTATTCCAAACATATTCCATCTGTCATGACCTGCAATCATTTTACTACTTTCAAAGGAGTTTTTTCGTCTTGCACACTAGTAAAATGGTTGCAGATGATGACATTTATTATGCAACCTTTTTACTAGTGTGCATAATAAAAATAAACATCTCCAATAATTACACTCTAAGCTTCAAACTTAAATTTGGTTGTGTGTATAGCAACAGTAAACAGTGTGCTTCATGCTCTATTTAAATAGCTTTCTACAGTAACATATCCAAGTTTGTCACATTTTGTATATAAGCATAATCATGTTAAATGCAAAATGTTTCAATGTAAAGTATTTTCTGTAACTAAACATTCTTTTGATCAAATTTATTAGCATATTGCATTTACTATTACATTGGATATTACATGTACTATTACATTGGATTTTGGGGCAGCTGGTGGCATAACAGTAGGGTGTTTGCTCCGTGATCAGAAAGTCACAGGTTCGAATTCAGGGCTGGTAAAGTTACCACTGAGGTATTCATGAGCAAGGTACAGTCCCCAAGTACTGCTCCCCGGGCACTTGTTAGCTGCCCACTGCTCCTTCACGGATGGGTTAAATGCAGAGGTCACATTTCGTTGTGGTGCACTTTCAAAATCAAGGATAGTGACTGTTGATGGCACCCTGAAGCATACTGGTCAAGATCATGTGATTTCAAAATACACTTCATTATCAAAAACACTTCATTATTTCAGGTGCTGTACATTTTGGTTGTACAGTGTCACAATAGTCATGTTATCACACAACAAGATGTTTTAAGTTTTTTTCTAGTAATTTCAGTACATTATAAGTTATGTTCAGAGTCAGTGTAGCTACCACACATTAATAGTGATTAACTTAAAACCACACAAAACACATGTGGATGTAGAATTTAATTTTAAAGTTTAAACTTGTATGAGCAAAATGCACATGATATAATAAAATATCATACAATCTGTTGTAATGTAATACTTGTCTGAGATACTTTGCTGCTTCACCAAAGGCAGCTTCACTACAAAAATGGTTTTCAGTTTTTAGTTAGGAGTTACTAACGATTTTTTTTTAAAATCTTCTACAGTGTCTATGGGACAGTAAAATGTGTTTGAGGGAGACTGTTTGATGTGTTTATATGTCAAAACAAGCAAATTATTATATGGCAAAACAACCTAATTATTAATCATGTATACGTTATTTAGTTATACAATACTTTTTGCTTTTGTTTAGGCACATTTTTATGTAGGTTGGCCCTCGAGGGAGATGAACACCTTAAAAGTCACCTTGATTAGACAGAAAGTGACTTTGCATCATGCAATCAGTTTAAATTAGCATCAGTTTAGATTTCTCAAATTGCACTTACATGACAAAGCATTTGACTACCACAATGTACTTTCCTTTGTCATAAAACAGTGTTAATACAGCGTTATATATACTCTGTGAAAATACAATAAGATTGCTCGCTTGTTTAAATTTGGGAAGATAAATTTATGCCAAGATATTTAGTATTAAATTATATGTTTAATAACAACATATCTAATAAAGAAAGTATAATGTTTTTCAATTGTTTGTATTAATCTATTTTATTGCCACAATGTTTGTCATCATTGTCGGAATGTATTTGGCATATCTCTTCTTTTTAGGTATGCTTTACGTGTATAGACACACACAACAGTTGCCAAGTTTTGTTATTAGCCTCTATGTCCTCCTCAATGAGCCACCATGTCTCAGTCCTCTGTGATGTTGCCATTAGAGGCAATTGGAAAAAAAAACCCCGAATGGATTAAAGTTGCATAAACTAATAAGACAGACTGTGAATAACACCTGGCATGTGATAGGAAGTAGTTCCTCTGCCCTTCCCAAATCCAAAATATCTTTCTTTGACACTGCTATTATTACAGAATAGAGTATGCAAAATGTGTGCACTGATTTTGTACAGTTAATCGTTAGCAAAAGCTATTTGCAAGGATCATATATACCCACATAAAAAGTCTACCACTGATTTGGAACTTGAGATTTGTTTGAGTTTTTAATGATTTGTTTTATAGATAAATGTAAAATTTACAGAAATTGCTAAATTTACAGAATTGCTCTTTAAAAATGTATTTCTGAAAATTTGAGGGTAATGTCTAAACATAAAGCTGTTGCATTCTGAAATATGAATGTTTACTAACAAAATATATTATTGAAATTGACTAGGAAAAATAATATAGATTACCAGCATAAATCACTACAGATTACCATAATGATATCAATGACACATGCTTCAGAAGTGCCTCAGAATAACTTGGAATATTGGTTGAAAATTGTATCTCTATTAATTGTAAATGCAGAATATAACATGAGCATTTACCCTTTATAGCAGGTGCAAATTGTTTATTGGATTGGTTTATATTTTTACAGTTAAATATTTCTACTTCCCATAAAATTAAGATTAACACCATTTTTGGAATTGCATTGCATTGGAAATTCTCATTTGAAGTTTTGTTCTGAAATCTACCATCAGTACTCTAAGCATAAGGCAGCCCACATCTGAGAAGCAGCAGTAAATCATTCCCTTGCCTTCTGCCTATGGATGTGCAAGAGGAGCTTTTAGTGTTACCTCTCCCAATGCTGTTGTGATGAGATGGTTGTGATCGTAAGGCTGTTTCAGCTTCTTGCTTCTCTCCTCGAAGGATGTTAAACTGGGTCCTTTCTGTCTCTGTCTTTTTGTCTAAGGAGGTTGTGATGATTTCTCCAGGCACAATCAGAGCCCCAGGCACCATCAGAGCCGCATCTCCGGAAGGCCACAGATGAACGAAGGTGTGCTCTTGCTGTGTCCACACAGACTGAGTCTCTTGTGGCTCATTGCTGTGGGAATGAGGGCAGACGTGTGGGGCAAACTGAGAAATAGCGGGCCATCTCTGGGAGTGTTTCCTATCACCCCCCTCCACCATCCTCCCAAATGCCCTCTCCTCCCCTTCTGCCTTAGACACATACACACACACACATACATATACACACATTCATTCTCCTCCCTCCTCTTTTCCTCTTGCACTTGCCCCCTTCCCGTTTTCAGGCTGAGTATATTGGTGGGAAGAATACCACAGCGTCAGAAAAGGAAGTGAGATTGTATTACAACACAATGGGTGTTCTGCCCAGGCCTCGTGTGCAGTTTTATTGCTTATCGACCCCACTAGCACATATGTGTATATGTGTGTGTCTGATAGAGAAAAAGAAAGAAGGGGTAACAGAAAGAGGGCAAGATATTTCAGTATGGGTAAAACACTGCTAACTTGACTTAACAGTTGAACTGTAATTTTAGCTGCCTACAATCCACCTCTGACTTCCCTAATATTAATAATAGGGGACCAATAATATTTTTGGAGTGTACATGATGTCATAATCTTGTCCCCTTTTGTAGTTTGCATTCTTTTTTCTTGTTCTTGTATGAAAATAGTGAACAACAAGTGAGAATCTGGACTTTAACCCAATTGCTGCGAGTGAGGTTGTGAAGTCCCTCTCAATTTTTTTTTTTTGTTTATTTCATTCTCTACTTTCCCCTTCTTTCATTTACCAACAAATTAGCTCTGGGATTTTCTAGATATATAAGAGATTTTCCATGCTTGTCTGTTTGCAATGGTTATATACTTCAGTTTGCATTTGCTTCAGTCTTGCTGTTGGACGTTCATTGTTTGTTTATGTGTGTATGGGTGATGTGTGTGACACCAATACTGTACACTGTGTGTCCTCCTTGCTGCAGGACCCGTTTGTGTGTTTCCTCCTTGCTATAGGGTGTGTATGTGAGTTAAAGCAGCACACTGTTTTAATTTAATGAATGGGATACCAGAGGTACATGAGGACAGTGCTGATGACATTGGGTAATTGTCATTGTTTCTCTCTATGCTTTTTCTAAGCTCTATTTATATAGAAAAGAAAGAGAATGGAAAAATCCCATAACCCTTACCAATAGCTGTAGTCCACATGCAGAGTAAGTGTTTCTAGGTTTAATAATAAATCCACACACAAACAAGCCTAAATTGTTATATAATGAGCATTGATCAACCTAAAATCTAAAACTTAAAACATAAAATCTCATGAAAGCCTTTGATATTCTTGTTATGGTGTTCATAAGCCTGACATAAGCAGTTCAAAAAGCATTTCAGTGCATTATTAAATATGATACAGCATAGCAGTTATGCACCTTGTACAATGCAATTTTTTTGTTTAAAAAGTGCTTACAAATAGACATGACGACTTGAATTTTATACTGGGTGAAAATTTACATGAAAACGCATGATAAAGCATTAATAATACCTTTAAGGCACAGTATCTTCAATATATATAAATTGTCTTTAGAAGTATGTTGAAAGTCAAACATATACTTAATATTTCATGCTGTGTGTAACACTACAGACTTCTTTTTGCAAGTTACTTTTTTTAGCTTTTATTTCATTTTCAAGATACCACAACACACGGCCTAGGATTCGGCTCCCTCTGAGTCACTCACTAAACTGATCCAGGTGTCACTTGAGTCAGTATTACCAAATCACCAGTCAAATCGTTTGTTTTTCATAGAAGAAAGTATACGTGGCTTGTGATGAGAATAAATGCCCTTCCAAATAAATGACAAAGTATCAAGACAAGGCTACCAGAGTGGTAAATATTTATTTTAAGTGGCACTAGAGGAAGTTAACTGTCATGACTCCTTGGACTTTGGCCATAACAGGCCCCTTTTGATTTTGCTAAGCGGCCAGCAGATGCCGCCATTGTTTAGTTTTGATGTGTTGAGTTCCGTCCTGTGTCTTCTGTCTGTCAAGTTGTTGTCCCACCTTCCCTTTGTGCCTGATTGGTAGATCAATGTTCATTAGTTAGCCCACCTGGTTCTTGTCTGCTTTGGTCCAGCAACCTGTTTCTATTGGTTCTCCCTTCATTGGTTATTCTTGATTGTTTTCTGATTGGTTTTCCCTCGGCTGATTAATCCTGTTCATTGTTTCTCTTCTCCTTTATAAGCTCAGTTTTCCCAGTGTCTCCTGTCGGTCCACGCTCACGCTACCCTCCCCATGTTGGTGTGCTCGTGTGTCTTTGAAGATCCAGAAAAGAGTTTTGTTTTGTTTGTGGCCCTCGTGCCAGTTCATGTTTGTATTGGTTAATAAAATGGCTTGCAACTTTACCTCACCTTGTGTCATACCGACCGCACCTGTGACATTAACCAGCAAATTAATTCTGTATGTGATCTGGGGAGTGCTAACCCACTTGTGTGTGCGATTCAGAGGTACGATTCCCAAAAACATAGCTGCTAACTGCGTTAGTTGCTAATGCACATTATGTTAGATGCTAACAGCAACTACGCCTTTGGGAAACACACCCCAGATTTCGGCTGTATGTTTCCGGCTGTAAATTATGTTAATTGGCAAATTCACTCTTGACAGTGACAAGCGCTAACCCGTGATTCAGATTCGGTTATATGTTTCCGGCTCTATAGAAGGTTAACCAACATATTTACTCATGGATGTGTGTGCTTTGCGCCACGCTACTTATTCGACTGACACCCGTAGCATACAAAGAGGATTCAACTCTGCAGGAAGTTCTTAGGATCCTTCTTTTGAATGAGGTGGTGCAAACGAACTGTAAATTATGACATTTTAGTAGCTGTACTTGCTACTATGGCTGTATTAATCTTGTAATGAGTTTGAAATTATTATAAGAGGTATGTACGTAATGGGGTTTATATTATAGTCATTGTGTAGTTAGGACTTGATGGATTCGAGGTAATGGAGACCTCAGATTCATGAGTAATTTTATGGACCCGGGTGAATCATGAATTGCCCAGCTCTACTGAATACCGTTTCGGAGCAAAGTTGTCAACGTTAGCGTCAGGGGCTCTGTTGAGGACAGAAGATGGGAGACGTGAATGGATATATTTATCAACATGTTCACTGTGTTTCATTGTGTTCATCTTAACAATATTGATAATACATACATATTAACCCAGCAAGCTGCTTATGCTATGCAGGGCTAATGTCGAGCATTCGCCTCACTTGACTAGGGTTGCCACGTGTCCCGGTTTTACCAGGATTGTCCTTCTTTTTAGTGGTCCATCCTGGGAGACTGAATTTGGCCCGGGGACAGAAAGTCACAGAATGTGATAGGTCAGATGTGTGAGGTTGGTCAGGTTGGTGAAATATCCAGGTTTTTTGTCAGACCTACTGGGGGTGGCAACCATACACTTAACTTATTACACACTGACTAGACTTAACTTCTTTACACTCCTCCCATCTGGCAGACGCTATCGCAGCATTAGGACTTGATCCAATGTGTGATAGCTTTTTCCCACAAGCCATCAGACTCATGAACACATTTTCTGCCCTTAAACTGCCCCCCAACACACACACCCAGACTCTGTAGTGACTCTCTGAGTCTTAACACCTCTGCACTTAACACATCACTGTCTTTGTGATGCACATGCTGCTATATGGACAATCTCATTCATGTTGCACTGAACCTGTCTCTGAAAAGATGTTTAAGAATAATGTTTTTACAAACTGTACAATATTGTCACTCTAAACTGCTGCTGATCTGGCATTCATTTAATGCCAAACAATCGAAATAGTAACCCTCTGCTCATGACTGCTGCTACAATACTTGCTATAACATTTGCACAATCTTTGCACTGCTGCTACTTATTTGCACAACTATAGAACATTGATTGTACATATCACTTGCCACCTTCTAACTAAGTGTATCTGCACAAATTATTAAAAGTATTGCACAGGCTCTAGTTCTCCACTGCTGATACAATATCTGCACATACTTGATCCAATCTACTTGATCAATAAAGTTTAATTTGACTTTGACTAGATACTGTAAATCTTTGCGAGCAGCAGCAACTGTCCTTCTTTCTTCTTTTAATCATGCATTTGTTACTTATAACTTCATTTAAAATTTTGTTGATTTATCAGGTATTACGTGATGTTACTAACCCAGTGAACCACAGTGAACATTATCTCTGTATTGCTTCACGTGTTTTATGCAGAAGAGTTTGTTTTCACAATGTAATGTAAATGGACAAGTTCTTGTGTATGTTTATGATGGCGTAATCTTCATATTAAACCAATAACATTACAGTTAATGTAACTCTCTGGTTTTTGAAGAGGATTGCCACAGGAAACCTTTGAAGTAAAGAAGACAGCTAGGAGAGCCGCATTTGATATTGTCCCAACAGCTAAGTTTTAGCACTTTATTATGTGGGTTTTAATGCCATCGGTAACTTTATTGCCTGTAACAGCATTATGTAACATAGGAAACGGGAGGTCTCTAAAGTACTAAAAAATATTTTTTTAAATGTCTAAGAACACTGATATTGTCATGGCACAGAAGGAGCTGGAGCAGAGGACACACTTGCAGGTGGAAAACAATACAATTTATTGGAGGAAGCAGGCAGGGCAAAACACAAGCGTGGAAGGGTCTGTCAACACAACAAAGGCCTGCTGAACCCCTTCCAGGAGCTGGCACCACTCTTCCAAGGCGGCCTTTACAGCAAGCAGTTCTTGGTTACTGATATAATTTCATTCTGCTTCTTTCAGCATCCTTGAGTAAAAGGCGCATGGATGTAATTTGTCATCATTACTATATTGGGATAAAATGGCCCGCAGTCCCACCAACCGTGTAGGGCTTCTCTGGGTTAGGTATTTTGAGAATAGGGGTGGTTACAAATTTTTCTTTCAAAGCGGCAAACACCTGGCAGAAGGTTCCGCACCATCATGGCCAAAACAGAGAGACTCAGGAGGAGTTTCTATCCTCAGGCCATCCGTTTCCTTAACCAGGACATGCCTTTCTAGGTCTCAGTTCTTTATATGCTGCTAATACATACCTCGCTGTTACAATAACTTATACTGTACATGTCCATGCTACTACATGCTGCTATTACATACCTCATATCGTTGTTACGATAACTATACTGTAAATTTATCCATGTTATTATATGCTGCCAATACATACCTCTTATTGTTACGATAACTTATACTGGTTGCCACTTCAATGTACAATGCTGCAGCTGCACTTGGCACTTTAAAAATCATCTCTTTGCACCTGTCCTGCCCTAGCACATTTACATTTACAATTTTTACATTGTTTACATTCTCAGATTTGCACATTTAACTTTATTTAACTTTATGTTCCTTATGTTCCTTATTGTATAATGTATAGTTTTATTTTTGTCCTGTTACCCCAACCTCCGTATTTAAGTTAGTATTTATGTTTGTAAGTTTGTATTGCGTCTCTATCTTCCTTGTCTATTGCACAGTTAAAGAGCGGATCAGGATACATTTCACTGCTTGTTGTACCTGTATAACTTGCACGTGACAAATAAAGAATCTTGAATCTTGAATCTGACAAGCATCAGGCATGGAATTGGCAGTATTTGGTTTCCCTCGGAGGAGGGACGTAAAGGGTGCGGTGATGACACTGGTCATAAGGCACCGGTAGTAGTTGGCAAACCATTGCAATTCCTTTACCGAGGTAGGCTCTGGCACTCGTGCACCTTTGTTTCCTCCATTGTAATACTCTCCACAGTGTATCTGAGAAATGTGACTTCCTGTTGGTGGTTGTAACCCAACTCGTGTTTGAGTAGGCAATTCAGCATGCGTCGGACATGGGAGATGTGTTCGGGGAGGGATTTAGAAAAAAATCAAAATGTTGTAGATGATAACAAAACTATCCAACATATCATGAAAAATGTCATTAATGAAACCCTGAGAAACAGGTGCATTTGCCAGGACAAACGGCATAACTAAATACTCAAAATGACCTGACGTTGTGCTGAAGCCGGTTTTCCATTTATTGCCTGCCCGAATACGCATGAGGTTGTATGCACTCTGGAGGTCAAGCTTGATGGTTTCTGGGATAAGTGGAAGCAGGTGGACATATTTCACTGTGATGTCATTCAGTCCTTGATAATCAATGCAAGGGCAGAGCCTGCCGTCCTTGTTCTTTACAAAGAAGAAGCTAGCAGAAGCAGGGGAGTGCAACCGCCTAATATAAGCCTGCCTAGGCCACATACTCCAACATTACCCGAGTTTCCGGCTCGGACAATTGGTAAATATGTGACTGAGGAGGTGTTTTACCCAATAGGAGGTTGATCTCGTAATCCCAGGGCTGATGAGAAGGGAGGGGGTTGCCCTAGACAGGGAGAAGATCGGATTATTAGGAGGGAATCAGAGTGTGTGTGTGGCTGGGGACTGTCAATGGATGTGGGGTGGACAGGGAGTGGATTTACGTGGCCTGAGGTGATGCAGGAAGGAGAACAGGAAATGATGTGGTTGTGTATCCAGTCTATTATGGGGTTGTGGAAATGGAACCAGGGGATAACTAATAACCAGGGATAACTAGGGTTGGTGCGTGGAGTGAGGGAGAACTAAGAAGGGGAGTTGCTCTGTGTGTTGGGATTGGACGGTGAGTGTAAGGGGCAGTGTGCTGGTTCTGAGGGGGGCATGGCAGACGGGATGGCCATCTAGGCATGGATCATGACAGGTTGAGCTAAGGGATAGGTAGGGAGACAAAGAAGAAACCAGGGCTTGTGAAATGAAGTTCCCAGCCGACCCAGAATCTATAAGCGTGGAAGCAGAACACACAATCAAAAACAGATAACTGAACAGGGATAATAAATTGATTTAACAAATTAAAATGTTCCATCTGGGTGGATGGTGAGGAAGACCTGGGGCAAAGGGGGCACTGCTTCCTCCAATGTCCAGGCTTGCCACAGTACATGTATGCCCCTGCCTCCCATCTCCAACGTAGTTCCTCAGGTGGGATGCAAGATGCCCCATGTGCATTGGCTCGGGGACAGGCTCTTCACAGGCAGGGGTGATGTTGGTTGTGGCTGGAGTCTTGGTGGGTGGGGGATGACGAGGCAGAGAGCATCGCCGACGCTTGTCTCTAAGATGGTTGTCCAGGGTGATGGCAAGCTGAATGAGCTCATCCAGAGACATGCCCACATCCCTGCAGGCAAGCTCCAACTGAATCTTCAGGCTAAAGCCATTGCGATAGAGTGCAATGGGCACCTCATTGCTCCACCCACTGCCTACGGGCAGGATATGGAACTTGACTGAAAAATCAAAGCCAGTCCCCGTACGTTGCCGCAGACATAGCAGTCGGCTGGATTGTCCCATGCCCTGGATAATTAAAAACAATCTGGAGCCGAGTCCAGAGCCCATTCCATGAGCCGCTGGATCACTGTGGAAATCCTCTGCAGCTCCATCAGTCCTGGGCACTCTGCAAAGTACAAGTCACAAGCCAAAACAAAATTATGAACAAAACCAAACATAACATCCAACACACGCATGTATGAGGGTGACAGACATGGGGAGACCCAGATCGAACTGGTTTAAATAAAACAGGAGAAACAAACTAACGAGTGAGTGCACCAATCCCAAACCGAAAGTAAATGAGGCACAGGTGAACGTAATAATAACACGGGGGTGCTCTAAACAGACACTAACCTACTTGGTAGGGAGCACGCTGTAGGTACCATGCCACACATATAGGGGGCGCTCAACTGCAACAGCATAAGGGGAGGGTCTTAAACCCACAGACCTTCCACTTCCTGGAAGGAGGGACATTTAAAAGAGAGTGCACTCCATTGTTCCGGGCTCTCAGAACTCGCCGTTAAGGTGAGATCACAGAGAGAGAGAAAGAGAGAGAAACATCTGCAGAACAATTCCAGGAGAACAGAAGTCTTTGTCTGGCACACGGGCCCGTGCCCGTGAGACTAACTTCTCCAGCTCAAACATGTTTTATTCTTTTAAGCTAGCCAAGTTCTCAACTGCAAGTCAGCGGTTGATGTTAGAGATTCGTGGATGGCCGGACCTCCAAGATTTCTCTCCTTTCCTGAAATCGTCAAGATTCCCCGGGAGGAACACCCCAAGTTTCCAGTTCAGACTTCGACTCGTGCAACGTGCGATCCGGCAGCTGCCCTTCGTGAGGTTCCCGCCTGGACGTCGGAAAGCTCCGCTCATCGGACTCCTTGCACCGCTGGACTCCCACCAACACGCCAGAAAACTTCGTTCGACACCGCGCCGCGAGCAACATTCGCCCGCGCTCTCTTCAAAGTGCTCTCGTCTCAGAGTAAGACTGTTTCATCTGGGCAGTGTTTGTGTTTAGTTAAAGTTAGGAGAATACTCTCAGTGTATCTGTTAGTTAGCCTAACTGTATAATCCTTGTTACCTTACTGCTTAAGT
Source organism: Distichodus sexfasciatus (assembly GCA_032718565.1). NCBI lineage: Eukaryota > Metazoa > Chordata > Actinopteri > Characiformes > Distichodontidae > Distichodus > Distichodus sexfasciatus. Next base: position 410,092 of record JAVGVS010000216.1, on the reverse strand, counting down.
CAGCCGGTTAAACGGAGGAATCTCCGTGGTGTTTTGATCTTTAATTTTATCTACTCGCGCGGACGCGCAAGTATTTGCATGCGAGCTCCTGATTCTCTTTCTCTCTTCCTCACGTACTAACACGGTCATTTCATAGTGATTTCCAGTCAATGGTAATGATTCTGGGTTAAAGAATATTTTACTACGGTGAACGTTACTTTAATATCAGAGGTTGATCTTAGATCTATGTTATAACTAAGTGTGGAGCGAAAGTTTGCGTATACAGTGGGGTAGATTCAAATTTTCCTATTGTTCTTGAGATTCCAATCTTAAATTTTGGCTGCTTTGTTCTCCCCCTCCTCGAGAGAGAACAAAGGACCGTATCAATTCCAATCTTTACAGTGATGCTTCCGGCGGCGCCACGAGCAGGCAGCGGCTAAAAGTGCTCCAGGGAATTCTGTGTTTATATACTGATTCTCGACCGTTTTGTCTACTTTCCATTTTGTTTGTGATCAAGTACGATGAGTATCACCTACAACAGACACACCCTGCTCGAAATCGGAAGAAAATGCACAATTCCTCCGCCAAATCTGCCGTCGGAGACGCTACGGAGCCTGGGCGAGGCAACGAGGCGCAGCTGGCCGAAACGGAAGCGCTGTTCCCGGAAACAGAAGCGGGGAAAGCGTGCAGGCTTTAGCACGAGGCTAAAAGCTAACCCGGCCCGACCGGCACTTCCATCTGTCCTGATCTCCAACGTCCGCTCACTGGACAATAAAATGGACTATCTGTGGCTCCAGCAATCAAGCCAGCGTGAGGTAAAGAACTGCTGCGTTTTTATCTTCACGGAAACGTGGCTGAACGCGGACATCGCGGACTCGGCTATCCAGCTAAGCGGGCTAGCATGCTATCGGGCCGACAGAGAAGCCTCTTTGTCCGGTAAGAGCCGCGGAGGCGGGTTGTGCGTCTACATTAACAAACTCTGGTGCACGAACTCTGCTGAAGTGAGTCGCCACTGCTCACCACAGATAGAGTTTCTCGTTATAAAGTGCCGCCCGTTCTACCTGCCGAGAGAATTCTCCGTGGTGCTAATCGTAGCCGTGTACCTGCCGCCTAGCGCTAATGCTAACCTGGCGCTAGCCGAACTGTACGAGGCTATCAACAAGCTCCAGACCGCGCACCCGGACGGATTTCTCATCATCGCTGGCGACTTCAACCATGCGAACCTGAAGTCAGTTCTCCCCAAATTCCATCAACATGTGGACTTTGCTACGAGGGGGGAGAACTGCCTGGATAAAGTTTACACCAACGTGCGTGGTGCCTACAAAGCAGCAGCGCGCCCACACATCGGCTCTTCAGACCACGCTACAGTGATGCTGCTGCCCGCATACTCAACACTGCTGAAACGCACAAGACCTGCCAGGAAGACCATCAGAGTCTGGCCCAGTGGAGCTGTCTCAGCACTCCAGGACTGCTTTGAGTGTACGGACTGGAATGTTTTTAAAGAGGCGGCGACGTACGACGGCTGCGTTAACCTGGACGAGTTTGCAGAATCTGTGACTTGCTACATCTCCAAGTGCATAGAGGATGTTACTGTCCTGAAGAACATCACCACAAGAGCCAACGAGAAGCCCTGGTTCACAGCACAGGTGCGTGCGCTGCTGAGAGAGAGAGATGCTGCTTTCCGGTCCGGGAGTAAAGCTGCCCTCACTACTGCCTAACAACATGATGATAGTTGTGCACGCATCCTTCCGCGTGGAAGTACTCCAGTGGAAAAAACCCTGCAACCCTATGGAATATGAGTCCACACACGCGACAAATGAGGTAATAATCAATATTCCCAGAATAATTCAAACTCAGATATTGATTGTGTGATATCTGAGTTTTAATTGACGACTACAAATCGCCTCATCATTCCTCCCAGTGATTATTTCCAGGATAAACTGAGATGCCCCCAAGCTGGCTTCTTAAAACTGACTAAATATTTAAAAAGAGCCGTTCTTTGATCGCCAAGATCCGGATCCCCTCAAAGAGCCATAAATCCATCACTAACCCGGAGTCGCTCGCGTCCTGTTCTAGTGGAGAACCACCCCCGGAGGGGCTCCTTTCATCAGATTGCCACAGTGGGGGCACGAGCTCGTCATGTCCTGGTTTTTGTTACTGTTTTTTCCCCCTTTTTGATTACCATTGGAGCCTGAAGAGTAGCTGGGGTCAAGATGAAAGGGTCACTTGGGTCAGATGAAACTGGGACAAGAAGGTCTAGAAGTTTATAATAGCTGCCACCTCTGCCATAAAGGTGACAAGACCTTCATGAGTGAGGTTAGTGGTCTTGAGCTGGAAAAACATAGAATCTAATATTCTCCGGGCTAGTCCATTCATCCTTTCCCATGACCTGCCAAAGTGGGAAGCATGTAGTGGGTTAAATGTCTATGTACATCCTTGTTCCTTTAGGTAGGTGTGTACAGATGTGTTGGAATTTTCAGTTCTTTACATGCACTGACAAAATTGGTACCTCGATCAGAGCGAATAGTTTTTACGGGTCCTCTTATAGCCAGAAACCCTCTGAATGCGTGTAGAGCTAGATGTGTCGAGTGAATCTATGACCTCAATGTGACCTGCTCTAATACTCAACCATGTGAATATGACAGCCCACCTTTTGTTTTGGATGATGCTTCCTCTTGTGTGTCGGGAAGACACAAACCATGGGCCAAACACATCTAAGCCCACATTTGTGAATGGGGGGTCTGTTGTGGAATGGTCTGAACAGAGGTTTGACATTTTGAGTGCTAAGAGGGGCACAAAGTCTTTTACAGGTTACACAGTGATAGATGACTGTGCTCACTTTTCTCTTGCCACCTGCTATCCGCCATCCTGCAGAGCGAATGGGTCCTTCTGTAAAAAGGCGACCTTGGTGTTGGGTATGCTGGCGTGGTAGTGCTTTATGAGAAGAGATGCAACATGGTGGTGGCCAGGAACAATGAGTGGGTTCTTTTCATCTTGGCTTAAGTTTGAGTCACTGATGCGACCACCTACTCTAAGGAGTCCATTTTCATCCAGATAGGGGTCTAGGTTTTTGAGAGGACTAGTTTTGGGTAGTTTTCCACGTTTTTGTACACACTTGATTTCTTCAGCATACACCCCGTGGTGTACTGCTTGAATGATAGTGTTTTGAGCTTGGTTAAACTCGTCCACAGTAAGTCCTGTCTCACAGTAGTGCCAATCATGGCAGTGACTGGTTTTGCTTGGGGATGATTTAAAGTTGTGGATGACATGCAGTAGTCGTGAAAAAGAGCACGAGAGAGACTTCCAGGTGGAAAACTTAGTGAATCTGTCAGAGTCAGTTGTTTGATGAGGCCTGTAGTTTGAGTGTGGTTACCTGAGGTCTCATGTCTGAGTCCATGCTAGGCTCTACAAGGTCATAAGATTCATTTGGGGGACTTTGGTCTTGGAGTAAAAAGTCAGGGCCAGTAAGCCAGTTACTAAGGGGCAGCTGGTATGCAGGAACAGACCGAGTGGTGTGATGAATATAAATGTGATGGGGTGGGGGAGGGGAGTCAATGAAAATGTTTTCTGATTTATGTTCCTCACAGAAAATGAGCCAAGGCCAATGAATCTCAGTTTGAAAAAATAATTATTTGTATAATTTTTCTTAAGCTAAAAACTGAAAAAGATCCGAAGACCTTATAAGGGTTAACAAGACAGATTTTAGAGCATGATCTACCTGCTTCATTCACACCACAAACCTGAGTGCATTTGGAAGTAATCTCTTCTGGTTCAGCGGAGTCGGGCTCCCCGCCATGCTCTGCTGCAGGTTCAGGTTCCTTTAGCCAGGGTGCCGGTCCTGGGTGGAGAGCAGTGCAGTGCTTCTCATCGCTGCACTTTCTCCAGCTACTGTACTTTATTTTACAGTTCTTTGCAATGTGTGTAGATGAGGCACAGCATTTGAAGCAGATGTTATTCTCTTTTAAGAATGCTTTCCTATCCTCCAGTGTTTTCATTCAAAATGTCCTGCACTTTGAGAGAGGATGAGGTTTCTTATGAATCAGGCAAAGCTTGTCACCATCTGCAGCTTTGTTTTGATGTCTGTGTATGTCTGAGCTAGAGCGGAAGACAACATCAGTTTTATGCACTGAAATCTCTTTTTTGTCTGTGGCTCTCCAAAATTGGTTTACATCTGTTTTGGGTACATCTGGGAGATGATGCTCCAAGTTAAGCTAGGGTCATTTCTAGAGTTAGCTTCCTGGGTAACAAAGTCTACAAAAACTTGGAGATGGTGGGAGGGATGCATCTTTTATTGTGCATTTGTAGTTACTTTTATAATACGACCTTTCTTGCAAGTTGAAGGGATTTTTTGGATGATGGATTAACTCCTCTCGCTGTATCCAAAAACTATATAGACCAAGGAGGTCTCCTTTTGGCTTTAACTCTGGGCATTTTCCACTTGTTGACTAAACTTTCTTAACTTTGTGTAGTCTTTGGATGTGATTTTGGGGAACGTGTCAATTCTTTTGAAAAGTGCATCCTCAATCACTTTAGCTGAGCCGTAACATTGTTCAAGTTTGTCCCATATCATGTGGACCATCGACTGGGTTGTTAATGTGTATAGCTCTGATTTGCTCTACATGCTCAGCAGATTCTTTGCCAAGCCTTTGTGTCAGTCCATCTCCTCACTTGCTGTTAGGTCCTAAACCACTTATTGCATTTTCAAACGAGCATTTCCAAGCTCTGAAATTTTGAGGCTTGTCATTAAACTGAAGCAGCCCTGCTGTTACTGTTGCTGTTGCTGTTATGAAGTCAGATGCTGGTACCTGATTTGACCAATTGGCACTGTAATTGTTATTGATGTGAGGAGAGGAGGTAACAACTGGGGGGTTTCAGGAATAGTCAAGATCATCAGCAGGGCCAATTGGTGTTTTGTGGGTCATTTTCCTTTTTGGGGTGTAAGTTGGGCTCGAGCTTACTTTGAGGTACATTTTCACCCTGCGATGGCTGAAGAGCAGCTTCCTTTTCCTCCTTCGCAAATGTAGCTTGGCTGATGACATTGTTTGGTGCACTCAGCTGTTACAGAAGGACATGGGTTTCTACGTGTTTCCATCTGTGAGGCAACAGCTGCTTCTAATGCCTCTGCTTCAGCAATGGCTGAGGCTACATCTTTTTCTTGTTGTAGAAATTCAATAGATGCCTCAATTTTTGCTTTAGCTACTTCAATTTGGGCTTTTTCTACTTTCAAATCCATTTCTTTGCTGCAAAGCTAAGGCCGAGCTTTGACTGCCTCAGCTTTTGCTCTTGCCTTGGCTGCTGCAGAACCAGTGGAGGAGGCACACGAAGCCTCTGACTCGGTCTTTAGAGATGACACCTTGTTGGACATGGTGGAGTTGACTAGACGATGGCTGCTGGATCACTGCTGTATGCCATGCTGCGTTGAGGCGTAGTAGGGTCAGCTTCACTTCTAGTGTGCGATGACTGCGTTATCATTGTCAGCGCGGATGCTGCCATTTCACTATGCCATTATGGGTGCATGTCTGATGCAAGGGCTTTCTAACACCTTTCGTATATCCACCACTCTGCAGACCGATGGATGTTGTCTGCAGGTTTACTGACTTTCAAAAGGGTGAAACTAAAATCAAAACAAATGATACAATCAAAGGAAAAATCTGAGCAACATAAAAATACCTTACATTTTTTTATTGTCACTGTATAATACTTAAGCTTATGTCTTCTTATATTATTGTACTAAAAGACGCCATTTTGGATAATCATGGAGCAATTAGCATCACAAAAGCATTGTTTTTACTATAAAACTGTGCATTTGGCAAACAACATCTTACATGTACACAAAGTTACAAGGTCATACTTTTTAATTTTATACTGGCGATACAACCTTAAAACACAAGATGTATACAGTATTTTCGTAGTAAAGGTGGCAAGTGAAGTCGCGTGCGTTCTGTCCTGGCACGTCACTTTCTAGCAACTTGACTGGGCATAACTTCTGTTCCATAAAGTTTTTATTAATAAGGACTTTTTTGAGTTGCATTTCCTGGGAGGCGGCTACTAGATCGCGCTATAAGCGCATGTACAATAACGAAACAAATGACAAGGGATTTCACTGAACTAAAATTTAAGTTCGTACAGATATTATAGCAGCAATGGAGAACCATTCTGTGCAGTACTTTTCAATAATGTGTGCAGATATAGTTAGTTAAAAAAAGTGACCAGTAGTATATACAGAGTTTAACGGTTGTGCAGTAGAGGCAGTGCAAAAATTATTGCAAATATTATGGCAATGTTGTATATGTAAGTAATACTGTACAGTTTGTAAATATAGACATTTTTCTTATTCTTACACATCTTTTCAGAGAGAGTTTCAGTGCAACATGAAAGAAATGGTCCGTAATGGTCCCTGTGCATCACAGCAATGGTGAGGCATAAAGTGCAGAACAGCAGGTTAGTTCACAGTCGAGTGTGTGGGGAGTGTGGCCTTTATCACGCATTCTGCTGGAACGAGTCCTAATGCTGCGGTAGTGTCTGCCGGATGGGACAAGTGTAAAGAGTCCATGTGAAGGATGTGAGGGGTCGAGCACGATGCAAGAGGCCCTCCTGATGCAACATTTGTGAAAGATGTCCTACAGCGATGGGAGAGACACTCCGATGATGTTGCCAGCTGCTTTGACAGTCCATTGTAGCCACCTGATATTGGCAACAGTGCTATTACAAAACCAGACGGAGATGCAACTGGTCAGGACACTCTCTATGGTGCCCTTGTAGAACATGGTGAGGTGGGAGGAGAGGAGCTTGGCTCGCTTCAGTGGAATCTCAGGAAGTGGAGATGCTGCTGGGCCTTTGGTGATGGAGGTGGTGTTGGTGGTCCAGGTGAGGTTGTCTGAGATGTGAACTCCCAGGAACTTGGTGTTTTTTACAGTCTCAACCATGGAACCATGGATGCTGAGTGGTTGTGGGTGGGGCGAGTTCTCCTGAAGTCGACGATCATTTCCTTGGTTTTGTCCACATTCAGCAACAGGTTGTTCTCACTTTGTGCGGCCAGCTGCTTGACCTCATCTCTGTCGCCGACTCTGTCATTGTTGCTGATGAGCCCCACCACCAGTCATGTCATTGCCGTTGGTGATGTGGTTTGAGCTGTCTGTATGCTTAGTGCAGTCATGGGTCAGGAGTGTAAGCAAGTGGACTGAGAACACAGCCCTGAGGCTCCTGTGCTCAGTCTGATGGTATGACTTGTCAACAATTTGGATGGACTAAGGTCTCTCTGACAGGAAATCCAGTATCCAGTTACAGAGTGAGGTGCTCAGCCCCAACTCACAGTCTTTGGGGGAATGATGGTGATCTTTGAACTAAGTCTATGAACAGCAATCTAACATAAGTCCTTTATTTGCCAAGTGAAGAGAAGGAAAGGTGAAGTGCAGAGGATATGGCATCCTCAGTTGACCTGTTTGTGTGATAAGCAGACTTTGGCACTGGGATGATGGTGGTAGATTTGAAGCAAGCTGGGTTGATCATCTGGCTCAGTGATGTGTTGAAGATGTCTGTGAAGACCTCGGCCAGCTGATCAGCACATTCTCTCAGCACACGATGTGGAATGTTTTCTGGACCGGCAGCCTTTTGTGGATTGACCTTGGTGAGCAGTGGCAAGTCACTTCAGCAGAGTTTGTGCACCAGAGTTTGTTTATGTAGACACACAAACCACCTCCGTGGCTCTTACCGGACAAAGGCTTTCTGTCGGCCCGATAGCGTAATACTTTAGTCATTTTATCTGAATAGGTGAGTCCGCGATGTCCACATTCAGCCACGTTTCAGTGAAAATAAAGACGCAGCAGTTCTTTATTTTATGCAAAACTGCTGAACCTGAGGCGTACGTCCAGTGAGCGAACGTTGAAACGGGACAGATGGAAGATGCCAGTGGGCGGATTAGCTTTAGCCTGCGTGCTAGCCCTGCGTGCTTACCACATTTTTGCTTACGTGAACAACGCTTCCATTGACCAGTTGCAATATATTTTTCTGAATTAAGCTGGGTAGCTGTTGTAGCCACTGCCTGCTTTCATTAGGCGCCACCGGGCATCAAAGAATGTATCTAACATGTATTAACAAAATAATCACAACATACTAAAACTGTTTTCACAGAGTTGGCTTAATATAATGTGTAATTAAAACAGTTATAGCTAAGAGTAATTAAAATAATGGCTGCAAACCAACAATTGTGCAATTAAGCCCATATGTGCTCATTTTTAAAACATGGAACATTTCTTATTGGAGACCACACTCTCTTCCCCACAATCATCATTCAAATGTGACTTTTTAGATGTTTTTGTCATTACATATTACTATACTTTAACAATATTTGCAATATTTGTAGTAAAAACATGATTTGTTGTCCAAAGAATTTTATGACTAAGAATATATGAGACAAAATGTTTATTTGAGGAAATTAATGAATATTAATGATTTGAGTCTGTCCCAGTGGAGAAAGTTTGCCTTTCTCATCCTTCTGAAAGGTAACTTTTATTGAAGTCTCAGCAGAATTTAATATAAAACTTTGTAACTTTGCAGTGGTAAATAATAGCATTTAACTAACACTGTTGGACTCTTTTCAGATTTTTTCTGATCATTTTAGGTCAAAACGTAACAGAAACATAACGTAAACATAGCGTTTACAGATTCTCAAGCTCAATTACATTCTCTGCACAGAATGCTGTAATTCATTATGCTACTAGTAAACAAGTTATATCTTTACAACTCTTGCAATCATCGCTTGCACTGAGCAGTATATCTGGTCAGATCCTGGGCGTAAGAGATTTACTTCCGTTGTGTTCTGGGTGAATTGATAATGGCTTCACTGCCAATTTGCTCATGAAGCAAAAAAAAGAGGTCTGTTTTTCTTATCAAAAAGTGAGAGTTTAAGTGTCTCTTCCTGACAGTGGGGTCATGTCACAAATTAGTGCTTTAGCATTTTTTGGCCATCCTCAAAGGAGTAAAAGACACACAAAGTTTATATCCAACAAATGGGATCTATGATTGAAGAGGAGAAGAATCATATGCTTCTAACCCTTACGTGTTTTTACAGGACAAGATCAAATGTTGAAGAACCTAATCTGTTCACAACACATTCTGCGGTTAATCTTGCATCTGCATCTTGATCCCAGCATTCTTCAAGAAGTTCATGCAGAGAGACCACCTGAAATGTCATAAAATTGCATTAGATGATGAGGAATTTGAAGGTGGTGAAGGTGGACAGACAGGAAAAAAAGGGAAAAACCAAACCTATATAGGGAAACAGAAACAAGGAACAGGATTAATCAGACTAGGACAACTGATGAGAAACCAAGCACTAAACTAAGCCAAATCAAACAATCAAAGAGGGGTAAACCAATCAGAATCAAGGGTTGAACCAAACACTAAGCAACACAGGTGAGGATACCAATAAACCAGTCAGACACAATGAGAAGGCAGGACAAGGACGAGACAGACAGGAGACATGAGACAGAACAAAATGGGGAAATGGCAGCACCGTGTGGCTGCTCGGCCTAAGATCGAGAGGGAACTGTCTGGCCATTTGGTCAAAATTCCAGGGGGTCATCAGGAAGCAATCCTCAGGAAGCAGAAAGATCCCTTTATTAGCATGGACATTTGCCACTCAGCTGGTACACTTTCCTTCAGTAGATGAAATATGTTGAGACTTGACATTATAGCTCTGGTGTTGTCATTCACCAGCTAACAAAATCTAAACTTTAAACAACTTCTAACTACTTGTCTCTGTGCAGGACTTCCTGTTTCATTATTGAAAATTGTCTTGAAATTTTTTTCAAGATAGATTTTTTTTTAACTTTCACATCAAGTAAATGTCATGTGTCACACACACTCATCCTCAACTTTTCAATCACTCAACAGAGATATATTACTTTGTAGCATTCTGCCTTGCTCTTGTTTCGAACTCGGCTGTATTTGTACTCGGTCTTGTCATAGACTTGGACAAAGGGACCCTGAGATTTTATTTCGAGACCAGCTGAGACCACAAATATTACTATTAAAATTCCTGAGATGCAGACATTTTGCATTGTTTATTAATTAGTGTTTAAAATTTGCCGAACCCTTACAGAACTTCGAAACCCACACATACCATCAGAATCACAAGACTTTGAACTTTCCGGACATTATATTCATTTCTTTGTATGTGAAATTATTTCTGAGTAATTCCGTGCACATAAACTGAAGTAATTGCGTAAAAAAGCATTCATTACATTATTAGCCACGTAAACACATTTTAGCCCTCGTGACCCTCATACGGAAATCCACACTGCAAAAAATGCCTTTTTAAAAATAAGAAAAAATTTACTATTTTGGGGAAAAAAATACTTATTTCAACAAAATTATCTGCCAGTGCAGCAAAGAAATTGCACTTACTTAAGATTTCTAAACAAGAAAAAAAAAATACTCAAAAGACTAAGCATACACAACTTAAATTAAGCAGGAATATACTAGTTTTTAGGTCAATTCTCTTGAAACAAGTAAAAATATACTTACAGTCTACCTGTTAACACAACTCCTTTACCAATGTAGATTGTTTTAAACTTGCTCAAAAGTGGTTATATTACCTGAGTAGGATAACTCAAGGCCAATTTTCTTGGAAACAAGTCAAATAATGCTTAAGCAAGAAAATAAATCCAAAAAATGTGAATTGTAACAAAAGATTAAATGCTGAATTCAAGTCAATTACACTTGTGCAAATTTTTATTTTTTGCAGTGCACCATATGCCAATTGTAGTTCTTCTCCAGAAAGGCCAAAAGCAGTTCATTTTATAGGCCAAAATGAGTCCAATTCAGCTCAAAATTACCCAAAACTTTAGTTATTTCTTCATTTTTAATTGATCAGGAAATATTTTATTCCATTTTGTAATGTTAGCGAAACCAGCTAAAAATATAAATATCAAAAATAGATAAGAAATGGATAAAGATGTGTTTCCGTCTGGCACCATCCTTATTTTTCTTCACAGTACTGAGCCATAGAATGTCTCTGCAAAATAAAAACTCTAAACCAATAAAACAGTGAGTTTGGTCTTGAGGAGTGTTGCCACTGTGCTTTGTTGACTTATACTTGTTATGATCCAGTTTGGATAACTTCTTCTAGTAAAGCTATTTCCTCATTATTGATTTATAAGAGAGAAATATTGAATAAACATGTTTAATGTTCCTTAGGCTTTGCATATTCCAATTATTTGCCATGTGGTGTAAAACATGCATTGGTCCAGTCTCAACTCAAGTCTCGCCCCGCCTGAGTTCAGTCTCGTCTCGTCTCTGCCCTTCAGATTCTTTGTCTTGTCTCAGTCTCGACAAACACTGGTCTTGTCTCGATCTCGGGTTTAGGTGGTCTTGATCCTAACTCTACTGTATATCGTGCTGAATCACACACATCTGTTAACACACGTGTAGTGAAATGACTGATAATTACTCAGTAGCAGATGATATTTTATTGGGAGCAGAAGAGTTAGACAGAGTCATAGTAAAGAATGTAAGAAAACATTTGCCACACCTGTAAGCTTGCGACACCATTCCTGCGCACACGCACATACACACAGTCATAATATTACTATCTTTGTGAGGTGCTTCCATAGACTCCCATAATGACTAAAGTACATAATTTTACACCTACACCTAATCCTAACCCTAACCTTAACCTTAACCTCCAGTAACCAAAGCACATCTTTTTACCTCTTTTACTTTTCTTACTTGCCTTATTTTACATTTCCCAGTCTGGCTTCAAATGTCGCCTCAGGCTTGCTTGTTGGGGGGTTTAGGCCGGTTATATGTAAAGTGCTTTGTGAAAATGACTGTTGTTAAGAGCGCTATATAAATAAATTTGAATTGAATTGAAATGAACTCATAAGTGCAATTACCATATCAAATTATACAAACAAACAATAAGTGAATTCTGCAAAATGTATGTGCTTAACAAGGTGCTCCCCCATGCTGCTTGCTAGGAGGACAGCTACAGTAGCATAATAATTTAGATTTAGCTTTAAATGTTCTCACAACACACAAAATGAATAAGAAACTTAATTTAAAGTTTAAGAGCATAAATACTCCACACATTGATCTACATATTACCATATCTCATACCTGTCGGGGATACTCATCTCAAACACCTTTCCTATTTCTGACATTCTCTAGCTTCTTCAAGTTTGTACTGTAGCATGCTGCCACTTTATGCCTCAGTCATGCTTCAGAAGTTATAAAGATTGACTGATAACTGACTTTTGAAAATTGGCCGATATGGTGAGTAAAGGTTTATTGACTGAGCTAACATGCTACTAGATGATTAGCATAGACTCTCTGGTTTAAGAAAAATCTATTTATATTCACATACTGATAGCAGTCTGAAAGGTAGGATTTGAACCAAGAGAGGGCCACTCCCCTGATACCAATGGCATGTTCAAGCCTATATAGGAGAATGGTATGATCTATAGTATCAAACGAAGCACTAAGATCAAGCAGCACTAGAAGCAGCAGTCGTTGCAGTTTTCAAATTGCATTTATCCAACTTGCATTCATTCAAATTACAATTTGGACTAAGATTCAATAAATCACAACCCTAGGGAGCTGCATTGTTCCAGCATCACCTCACCATTGCCTCTGTCTGGCACCGAGCATTTGTCTGACAGGAAGTCCTTCCAGTTCCTGTTAGGTTGCTGTGAGCTATCAATCACTTCCTCTTCTACTCTCTCAAATATTTTCCCACAAGAAGCCTGTGCCTTTTTTATTTGGTAATGATTTACATTAAGTGCCCTTTCATAATGCATTTATAAGGCATTAATGAGGCATTTATAGGACACATTTAATTGTACATTAAAGATTCTTAAAGCATATGTTACAGCATTAAATGAAAAATACAAGAGCTTGAATATACTTTAATAGCATGCATTATTATTGTGTTCATAAGCCTGAGATAAGAAGCCTTTCATAATGCTTTAATGTACATTTAATGAATGAGCTTTTCAATCTAGTTCTATAGTTAATGTTACATTAAAAGTAATTGGATCCCATTCACAAGTCCTTAAAGTTGAGCTTCATGTTGGTACTCATTTTAAAAACCATGCTGGATGGTGTGAGGTTTGTTCTCTGCAGCTCCTTTAAATGAAATGTAACTCAACTAAAAGCCACGTTATCTTCCAACATAGTTCTAATAAACATGAATATATATTGAAGATATTGTGAATTAAAGGTATTTGGTCATTAAAGGTATTATGAATGCTTTTATCATGTTACTCCAACTGCCCACCAGAGGGCACCCCTGTCCTGTCTTGTCTGTCTAGCGTGGAATGTCTGTCAACTCCCTTTACACCCGAGTATGCTTCCTTAGCTCCTAGTTTCTTGATATATTTGTTTCATTGGGTCCAGTTTAGGTCCCTCCTCCAGTTAGTCCAGTTCTGGCATCTACTGGTTTAGTGTTAAGTATCTTGCTTAGTTTAATCAGTCTGTTTAGTGTTTGCATTTATTTCTAATTTATTAGTACCCTATTTAGGCTTGTCTGTCCCCTTTGTCTCTGTCAGTCCACTATCGCTCTACCCCATGTTGGTGTGCTCTGTGCTTGAAGACATTTTAGTTTGTAGTTTTGTGGGCATTGAGCTTGTTTGTTTTTGCTTGTAAATAAAGAGAAGCTTGCATTGGTGCCAAAGCTCCTGTGCCATTCCTTCACACAGCTTTAGCAAGTTTTCATGTAAATTTAAACCCAGAATAGTTTTGCATTGTGAATGTGCATAACTGCAATGCTGTATCATATTCAATAATGCACTGAAATACTTTTTGAACTGCTTATGTCAGGGTTATGAGATCAATAAAAACACGACATTATTTTTTATTTAAAGCTGTAATAGATGCTTTACAAATCTTTATTGAACGATTAAATGCTTCTTATAAATGCTTTACTTTTGCCTTATGAATGCATTATAAAGGGGCACTTAATGTAAATCATTACCTTTTAGTTTAACAAATTATATTGTTTTTCTGAATTGTAGAAAATTGTTACGAGGTGGGAAGGCATACACATGCCGTCCACTAGGTGGTGCTGCCACCAGAGTTGCACGTAGAGCTGACCTGGAGAATTCTCTCTCTATCTGGACCTGCCCTTGCGGGTGGTCTGACTAAGAGACAACACTCTCTCTCCGAACCTGGCCGAACCTACAACACGTGGGGGAGGGGCCATTTACATTTCCTTTGTTTCAAGACCAGGAACAAAGAGGTACTTTATTTTCTTAGTAATGCTAAGAAATTTAGTAAATCAAGCTTGCAACCTGCCACTTTCGACCCGTTATGTGCAAGGCAGGAACCGAGACGAACCGGAATACCTCGGAAGCAAGATTTCCACACCAGGACGTCAAATTCCCTGGAACAATTCCCTCCGACTTCATGCAGTAATGGCCAGACCCTCGCTTTGAGAAGACGTATTCCTCAAGCGATCACCAGCCACGCATGGACAGATTCCCTCCAAACTACCCAGAATTGCGAGGACGACGATGGAGGACAAGCGTAACAATGCTAAGGAACACGAAAGCAGGACCCGCGAACACGTGAGACTGAACTGAGTTTAGTAACTTAGCATAAATTCACTCTTAATGCAACGTCTGGGCAAAGTTTCATTGTTTAGCATTGTTTAAACCGTGTCTTAGAAGAATATGGTTCATGTGCTTAACGATAGGCTGTTTATTTTGCACGCATCTCATCTCTCTTTCCTAATTCTCTCTTTTACTAATCATCTCGGAACCCCGAGAAACACCTCAACATTCCAAACATTTAGCTAAACTCCACACCAGCATTTCGCCTTTGTCTCTAGGACAAAGCTCAGCTGATCTCATCCACATACACACTGGTTTCACCAAAGATGTGGTATCGACGCCATTGTCCTTTGTCTTAAGAGATAAGGAGTAACCTCCCCCATGCACACGCTCACACTCCTTTGTTCCGCAGATCAAAGGATCTCACGCACGCAGACACACACACACACACACACCTACCACCCTTCTCTTTCTATGTAAATATACTGTTTGTTGTTGATTGCTTTCTAGTTGTTTTAGACTTAGTGTTAATAAATGTTTCATTTATTTCACCCAGTTGTCGTGATTTCATTAATATGATTAAACTGCCGGAACCTATATTAAAAGAATTCGTATAATTGGTAAAACCACCCAAATTTTCAGAACCCAAATCGTTAATATTGCTACTTAGTGAGAACAAAAGACTGTAATGCTTTTGATTTGATTAAAAATGTATTTTATGAGACTGATAAATTTTATATAACTTTGATAAACTATAGTAAGACATTGGGCAAACCTTACACATGACACAAGATGTTTGGCACCAAACCAATAGCTTCTCTTTATTTACAAGTTGTAACGACCGGTGGGTGAACCCAAATGCAGAGTTGACAGAACCAGGTCGCAGGCACAGGGGTAATCGGAGAAAATGTAAACTGGTAAACTGGGGTTGGTGTGAAGATCTGGAACTGGAGTTTGATGAGGCGGACTCCTCCCTTGGTCTGGGCTGGGATCTTACAGTACCACCCTCTCCACAGGCGGCTCCAGACGCCCAAGGCAGGCATGTGGAGGGATGAGCCCAAGGTCAGGGACCAGGACGATCCGGGTGTTTGGCGTGGAAGTCCTCAAGCAGGCCGGGGTCCAAAATGTCCTTTGCTGCTACCCAAGACTGCTCCTCTGGTCCGTATCCCTCCCAGTCCACTAGGTACTCAAGAGTGCCTCGACGATGGCGTGAATCCAGGAGTGCATGGACCCGATAGGCAGTGTCACTGTCCAACTCCAGGGGCGGAGGACAAGTCAGGACTGGAGGGTGTAGAGGGCTATAACAAACTGGTTTCAACAAGGAGACATAGAAGGAAGGTGAGATACGGTAGGAAGGAGGCAACTGTAGATGATAGGACACAGGATTAATGCATCAAACCACCTTGAACGGCCCAATGTAGTGGGGGGAAAGCTTTTTGGAGGGAAGCCATATGCGGTCATACTCGCTGTCCCAGCCAGAACACTGGGGCCGGCCATCTAAGGCGATCTACCTGGCGTTTGTGTTGTTGGATGGCTTGACGGAGGTGCATATGGGAGGCTTCCCATACCCTGTAGCAAGGTGTTCCGATGCTCACTGGGTACAAGCACCTTGTGTGGCGGGGTGTCAACTGGAGGAGGGTTCTGTAGATTAGCCTCCTCCATCTTGTCAACTATTTCCCACCTGATGGAGCCCACAATGCAGTTGGGAGTGAGGACTGTGGCTGGAGTTGAGATGGTGTCCTTCCCCTCATGTTGCCAGGACAGAGCATTGGCCTTTACATTCTCGGATCCAGGGTGGTAGGTGACTGTGAACCAGAACCTGGTGAAGAACAGGCCCACCGGGCTTGTCAGAGGTTAAGGCGTATTGCTTCTCGGAGATACCCCAGGTTCTTGTGATCCATGAACATAGTGAATGGGTGACTGCCTCCCTCAAGCAGGTGTTTCCATTCCACCAGGGCCAGCTTCATTGCTAACAACTCCTTGTCCCCCACACCATAGTTCCTTTCAGCAGGGGACAGTTTACATGAGAAGAAAGCACAAGGGTGGAGTTTCCAGGGGTTGCCTTGCCGTTGTGAGAGTACGGCCCCAACTCCGATTTCAGATGCGTCGACTTCTACTTTGAACGGTAATTCAGGGTCCGGGTGACAGAGAACTGGGGCTGAGTAAAAGGCCTCCCTGAGAGACTGGAAGGCCTGGGTAGCCAGTGGGTTCCATGTCAATTGCTTGTTGCCACTCTTGAGGAGTTCAGTTAAGGGAGCTGCTTTCTCACTGAAGTTCCAGATAAACTGCCAATAATAGTTGGCAAAACCCAAGGAACATTGGAGCTCCTTGAGGGTCTGGGGTTCAGGCCACTCCTTTACAGCTTGGGTTTTCTGCGGTTCCATTGCTACTGCTCCGGCATGGAGGATGTGACCCAAAAAGGTAACCGATGACAGATGGAATACACATTTTTCCCCTTTTGCATACAAGATGTTCTCTCAAAGGCATTGCAGGACCCTCTTGACATGAGTAATATGAGAGGTGAGGTCAGGAGAGAAGATGAGGATATCGTCAATGTAGATGATGACAAAAGTGTCCAACATGTCCTTGAAGACCTCGTCCATGGAAGATGGAAGGTGCATTAGCAAGGCCATAAGGGACAACCAGGTATTCAAAATGACCCCTCAAGGTGATGAAGGCCATCTTCCATTTGTCCCCCTCCTGGATGCAGATGTGATTGTAGGTGCTCCTAAGGTAAAGTTTAGTGAAAACAATGGCAGCACGAAGACATTCGAGGGTTGATGGGATAAGTGGAAGGGGATATTGGAATTTAACAGTTATTTTGTTCAGGGCGCGGTAATCAATACAAGGATGGAGGCATCCATCCTTTTTCTCCACAAAAAAGAAGCCAGAAGCAGCAGGAGACGTGGAGGGCTGGATAATTCCTTTCTCCAGGGCTTCATTGATGTAGATATTCATCGCCTGGGTTTCAGGTTGTGACAATGGGTATGCACAACTTCGTGGTAAGGGAGCATCTGGCAGGAGGTCGATCGCGCAGTCGCAGGAGCAGTGTTGAGGGAGGCCAGGATCTTGGGTGAGAGAAAGAGGTCAGTGCACCCACACTGACCTCTAGTGGAGGAGTCTGGAGGGTAATGTGGTCATTGTCAATAGTTCTTCCATCTAAACCCTTCACAGGTACTGGTGTGTGCAATCTCCCAATTGTCTCGCCAGTTTCTTGTTGATGGAATTTCCTGCTGCTCCGGAGTCCACTAGCACAGAGACTGTGCAGGAAAAGGAGCGAAGTGAAAGGCGGATAGGAATAGTGAGTTGTTGAGCAGTAAAGATGAGAGAATTAGATGTGCATACCACTTTTTTGGGTGGACGGATGGGACAAGCTGCAATTACATGCCCAGGTTCTCCACAATAGAGACAGAGATGAGCCTGGAGCTGTCTCTGTCTTTCTGAAGCCGATAGAGGGGCATGCCCAATTTGCATAGGCTCCGCCTCTGGTTGCTGATGGAGAGGAGGCGGAGGAGGAGGCGTGGCCATGAACGTCCGAGTCAATGGCGGAGGTGGACGGCGGTGATGTTGGAGAAGTTGATCCATAGCTATGGCGGTCTGGATGTATTGCTCCAAGTCGGTCATATCACCGCGACACACAAGTTGGGTCTGCAGCTCACGATTGAGTTTGCATCAGAAGATAGAGCCGTGTCGCTCCACCCACTCCCAGCTGCGAGTGTGCAGAACTGGAGGGTGAAATCAGCGGCTGAACTGGACCCCTGTCGGAGATCGTAGAGCTGGTTGTGGATGGATTTTCCTGCTGGAGGATGATCAAAAACTCGGCGAAACGCAGAGACAAACATTTCATGGCAGTCGAGGACGGGACTCTGGGATGCCCAAAGTGCTGTGGCCCAGTTGCGAGCTTTGCCGGTCAGTAGCAAGATTATAAAGTGTACCTTGTCACATTCGCTGTGGAATTTTGATGGCTAGTGATCAATGTAGAGCATGCATTGCATCAAGAATCCTTTGCATTGGCTGGCCTCACCTCCATACGAGTGTGGCATTGTGAGCGTTAGCTTATTAGCACTAGCGGCCACGGCTCCAGCCCCGGATAGTGGGTTTGATGTCACCGACGTGAGGGACGTCATGGCTCGGGCGAGGTCGTAATCGCTCATGCTTGTTCAGCCAGTAGCCGCTGGAACTCCACTGGGTCCCTTGTAGAGGCGAAGTATTCTGTAACGACCAGCGGGTGAACCCAAACGCGTCAACGAAACGAGTCGACAGAACCATGTTGCAGGCACAGGGGTAATTGGAGAAAACATAAGTTTATTCACGCCAAGGTCAGAACCAAAAATCACAGTCCACGAAGCAAACAAGCCCAAATCACCAGAGGCAGAGGGGTAATCCAATAACCAAAAGCAAGGGTCAAAACGGAGACAGGCAAACACAATAAACGCTCGGTATATAGCACAAGGCATAACAATACTTCGCAGAGAACAGTTGTACGTGAAGGTCTTTAAATACTGGTAACCTGGCAATGATAGGCTAAAACTCAGGTGATGTACATCTGTTAAACTGGGGTTGGTGTGAAGATCTGGAACTGAAGTTTGATGAGGCGGACTCCTCCCTTGGTCTGGGCTGGGATCTTACACAAGCAAAACAAATAGGCTCAATGGCCATAAAAGCTACAAACTGAAACATCTTCAAACACTTAACACAGAGCACGGCAACACAGGGTAAAGCAACAGTGCACAGAAAAGGAACAGAGAGAAAAATGGGACTATAAATAGAACAGAAACAAATAAGTGCAGGAGTAATCAAAACATGGCAACCAATCAAACAAACCCAATATTAACTGGGTAACCAGTAAACAAATCAGAAGAAAATGAAATAAACATCTAAACCAATAGATAACAGGGACTGGATTAACTAGGAATGGGAAACTAAACAGGAACAGGTGGTGATCATAATGAGGGCTAACGAAGGAGAAACAACCAGCCACAGAAAATGAAGAGACAAACAAACAGGAGGTTTGACAAAAAGACATGAGGGGAGCAAAAGCAGAACTAAAACAAAACTAGTGGTTGCAGCATCTAGTGGCCACCCAGGCAACAGTGCAGTGGAGCCCATGACAGTACAGGCTTGGGAACAGCCAGGGGCTCGGTGGCCGGTGAGTCGGTCATCAAGCCCCTGGCTGCTCCTGAGTTGGCCAGGCCTTGCAGACCCTGGCTCAGAATCCAGATCACACAGGGGCATACCAAGCACCTAGAGAGTGCATCACAAATAGACAGAGCACTAGAGAGTGCCCCGGGGCAGACAGAGCACTAAAGAGTGTGTCAGGAAGAGAGGAAACATCAGAGAGAGCTTCAGGGGAGTCGGAGCAGTTGGGCCATGTCAGGGAGAGTTGGAGAGCTTGGGCCGTGTCAGGGGAGTCAGAGTGGTTGGAGCCATGTCAGGGGAGTCAGAACTGTTGGGGCCATGTCAGGAAGAGTCAGAAAAGTTGAGGTCACCACTGGAAAATACAGTGCCTCTAGGGCCATGTCGAGGGTGCAGGGCAGCTAGGGTTGCAGCAAGTGTTGTTGGGTTGAGTGTAATTAGGGCAGCAGCAAGGGCAAGAGGGCTCAGTGGGGCAACAACCTGGGTGGAATGTGGTAGAGATGGAACTGTGGATGGAATGGTGGAGTGTGATTAAGATTTTAATCCATCTCCAGTGGCTACTGGAGCAGAGAGGCCTACGGTTGGATGGTTGGACCTAAGGTCTTAGTGAGTTCTGAAGTTCCTACTTGGCCAGAGGAATAAGATTTGGGGGGTTTTAGAAATCCTGGTGGCCAATGGCAGATGAAAAGTGGCTCGGACTGATGGGACTGGGTCCCAGTCCCAGCTGGGAAACTAATGGGACTGTAGCAACAGGCTCAGATGATAATTGTGTTTGGGACTCAGACATGAGGACAAGAGGAGCTAACATACCGGACCACAGTTACACGCCATACAAGCAAGCTTATAAAGTCTCTTCTCAGCCAGCTTTTGGAAAATCTGATCATTCTGCCATTTTCCTCATACTGGATCTTACGTGCTGTGGCGCGTTTGTTGCTGTTTTGCTTTTTTTTTGTCGCTATTTGCAGGTCCGGGACGGACTTTGCCACCTGATGGGCCAGACGGCTCCCCTCCCGCCTCCTGTGTGAAGAAGAGTGGCTGATCGGCGTGTCGCAAGGGTTCAGTGGCGAGGCCGCACTTCAGTCCCGCCTTGTGCCGTGCCGTGATTGGTCGATCATTGGGATCCACCACCATTGGAGCTGCCACTCCTAAGACTCCCGCCTTTTTCGGAATTTAAGGCCCGATTGAAGCGTCCCAAAGCCCCCGGGTTTTTGAGACTTGCGATGTGGTTGGGTTGTATCGCTGTGTTGCTACTGTTTGCCATTTGTATATAGCTCACTTCGTGTCCCTCGGTCAGGATTGGGTCAGGGTAGATATATACACTTGGTTCCATTTTGTTGTCAGCTATTCATTCGCCCTCTGTTGTATAGTTCCCAGTTTTGTATATACCAATCCGCTCTCTGTCTGATCTCCATTTGTATTTACCATACATTCACATTGTGCAGCACGTAGGAAACTGATTGTTAGACATACTAGGTTAGAGGCGCTTTATCCCCATGTACTTTTGTTTTTTGTAGTGTGTAGGCAGTCAGGTTTTTGTTTTTGTCCCCAGGGGGTTAGATTAAGGTTTTAAATTAAAGTGTTAGGGGCGTTTTGTTTATTCCGTTCTTTGTTCTGGGTGCCGTCTACATTAACCTGAACACTTCTTATTGTACAGTTCACGCTTGTACCTTTGTAAATACACTTATATAAACAATCTATATATAAAGAGTCACTACCTCCGTTGGGCGTTTGCTGCTTTATTATTCACCTTTCTTTCACATTCCCGAGATGCATCTTCCTGGAGTATAACGCCGGAATATCAACAAAGCTTTTTGTCATGAGGCTCCGGTCATGAGGGAGGTGCAATGCTGGTCTGTCCAATCAGAGGTTATGCTGCAGGACGTGCTCGATGACGTAGACTTGTGAATGAAGTCATCCCAATGGTGAGAGTTAGAACCTTCCCTAACCAGAAGCCGTGGGTGGACAGATCAATTTGCGCCGCTGTGAATACCCTGAACCATTGCTTACAATGCCGATCTCACTACCGGCAATATGAAGTAGCGATACCATGACCTCCTACAACCTTCTGTCCGGATTCAAATTTGCAAGCGCAATTTCATTGATTTCCATTTTATTGAGTATTTATATTAAAATACTTTCAATAATGCTTTCAAAAATGGAAGTGTTAATCATTTATTTTCATCAATCAACAAAATGCAGTGAATGAACAAAAGAGAAATCTAAGTCAAATCAATATTTGGTGTGACCACCCTTTGCCTTCAAAACAGCATCAATTCTTCTAGGTACACTTTCGCACATAGTTTTGAAGGAACTCAGCTGTTAGGTTGTTTCCCAAGCATCTTGGAAGACTAACCACAGATCTTCTGTGGATGTAGGCTCACTCACATCCTGCTGTCTCTTCATGTAATCCCAGACACACTTGATGATGTTGGGAATCAGGGGCTCTGTGGGGCCCATACTGCATCCTTCAGGACTTCTTGTTCTTCTTTCTGTAGAAATAGTTCTTAATGACTTTGGCTGTATGTTTTGGTCGTTGTTGTCCTGCTGCGGAAGTAAATTTGCAGGGGGCCAATCATCGCCTCCCCTGATATTATTGCACTTGATAGATAAGTATCTGCCTGTATTTCTCAGCATTGAAAACACCATTAATCCTGACCAAGTCTCCAACTCCATTTGCAGAAATGCAGCCCCAAACATTCAAGGAACCTCCACCATGCTTCACTGTTGCCAGCGAACACGCTCATTATTGTGCTGCTCTCAGCCCTTCGACGAATAAACTGCCTTCTGCTACGGCCAAATACTTTAAATTTTGACTCATCAGTCCAGAGCACCTGCTGCCATTTTTCGTGCATGCTTGAGTCCCTTGGCCTTGTTTCACGTCGGGGGTATGGCTTTTTGGCTGCAACTCTTCCATGAAGACCACTTCTGGCCAGACTTCTCCGGACAATAGATGGGTGTACCTGGGTCCCACTGGTTTCTGCCAGTTTTCTGAGATGATAACTGCTGGACATCTTCCAATTTCAAAGGGTAATAAGCCTGATGTGTCTTTCATCTGCTGTTCCTTAGCCCAACCACTGCGTCTCTGATCCTCCGTTGCCCATTTCTTTGTGCTTCTTCAAGAGCTTGAACAGCACATCTTGGAAACCCCAGTCTGCTTTGAAATCTTTGTCTGGGAGACCTTTGGTCTGAGATCTTACTATCTTAGTAATCTTGTTGCTGTGTGCTCCAATCTTGCCATGACATGAAACTGTCTTCTGACCTCACCTTGGTAGCAAGAGTTGGCTTATTTCCTCACCCAGTTTTAAGCCACAAAACACAGCTGTTTCTGTTTGGTATGAATGGTTGATCACATACCTGACTATAATCCTACAAAATCCCTGACTTTGTGCAAGTGTACCTACAAGAATTGATGCTGGTTTGAAGGCAAAAGGTAGTAACTCTAAATATTGATTTAGATTTTTCTTTATTAAGCTCACTTGCATTTTGTAAATTAGTAAAAATAAACAATCATTATTTATATTTCTAAGCATTCTTTGTTTACAGCATTTTTCACACCTGCCTAAAACTTTTACTTTTAGTACTGTGTGTATATATATATATATATATATATATATGTATATATATATATATATATATATATATATATGTATATATATATACACACACATATATATATAAATATATATATATATATATGTGTGTGTGTGTGTGTGTGTGTGTGTGTGTGTGTGTGTGTGTGTGTACATATATATATATATATATATATATATATATATATATATATATATATATATATTTTATTCTTTGCCTAAATTGCACAGTCAAAGAGCGGATCAGGATACATTTCACTGCATGTTGTACCTGTATGATTTGCATGTGACAAATAAAGAATCTTGAATGGTGACCGATTGGAAGAACACAGGGGTTGGGGACTGGGTAATGAAGTGGGCTGGGCCCTGAGAGTGGGTGCAGGCCCTGGATTCAGTATAGGCAGAGCTTGGGAGGCAGACTTCAGAATGGGTAGAGCTTGGGACGCAGGCTTCAGAGCGGGCATCTAGTGGGCCTGTGACACACATGCATACTGTTTTTACACATCAACCTAATCTGTCTCTTTAGCTCTCATTGTTATGTCAGGTCAGGTATACAATGCTACTTGAAAGTTTGTGAACCCCTTAGAACATTCTATATTTCTGCATAAATGTGACCTAAAACATCATCTGATTTTCACAGAAGTCCCAAATGTAGATAAAGAGAACCCAATTAACAGTGCAATAAGAAAGAGGGAACAAAGAACAAATAAGACACATGGAATAAACAATATATAAATAGTATACAAAATATACATTTTAAACTAGGAATGGAGTACTCTAAACTAGAACTAGAAATAGAGGTAGATAGAGAGACAGTTCAGATGCAGTATTACCTACAAAAGTGGAAATTGACTTTTATATTGGATGTGCAGGAGGTTAGATTAGTTTCAATATGAAACATTCCAGTCTATTAATAAAATGGTATCTCTTAAAAAGTATGACTAACATTTAAGTTTGTGCTGATATTATAATAACAGTAGCGGAGAACCAGAGTTTGTGCAATATTTTTCAATAATTTGTGCAGATATGGTTAGTTAGAAAGTGACCAGTTCAATGCAAATAAGAAGTGGCAGTGCAAAAATTGTGCAAATATTATAGCAGTGTTGTAGCGACAGTCATTGAGGAGGATTGCTACTTCAGTCGTCTGGAATTAAATGTGTGCCAGATAAGCAGCAGTTTGGAGTAATAATACTGGACAGTTTGTAAACATTTTTACATTTACATTTACAGCATTTAGCAGATGCTCTTATCTAGAGCGACTTATATTTCCTAATCTCAGGGACAGTTTCCCTGAGAGCAACTTAGGGCTAAGGTATTCAAACCCACAACCTCTTGGTCCCAAGGCGAGTGTCCTTCCACTAGGCCACCAACACCCGTTTCACCAACATTTTATTAAAAACATCTTTCCAGAGACAGTTTCAGTGCAACATGAATGAGATAGTCCATATAGCAGCGTGTGCATCACAGTGATGGTGCTGTGTAAAGTGGAGAGGTGCAACAGAGTCAGTTCACAGTCCGGGTGTATGTGGGGGGAGTGTGAGGGCAGGAAGTGTGTTCAAGAGTCTGATGGCTTGTGGAAAAAAGCTCTGACACATTCTGATGGATTGAGTCCCAATGCTGCGATAGCATCTGCTGAATGGGAGGAGTGTAAAGAGTCCATGTGGAGGATGTGAGGGGTCAAGCATGATGCAGGAGGCCCTCCTGAAACAGCATTTGTGAAAGATGTCCTGCAGCTGCAGGAGAGACACTCCGATAATGTTGCCAGCTGCTTTGACAATTTTTTTAATCTGCCTGTGATCAGCAACAGTGCTGTTACCAAACCAGATGGAGATGCAGCTGGTCAGGATGCTCTCTACGGTGCCCCCGTAGAACACGGGGTGAGTGTGGGAGGGGGGAGGTTGGCTCGCTTTAGTCATCTCGGGAAGTGGAGATGCCGCTGGGCCTTTTTGTGTTGGTGGTCCAGGTGAGGTTGTCTGAGATATGAACTCGCGGGAACTTGGTGTTTTTTACAGTCTCAACCATGGACCCGAGGATGCTGAGTGGTGTGTGGGTGGGGCGAGTTCTCCTGAAGTTGACAATCAATTCTTTGGTTTTGTCCACATTCAGCAACAGGTTGTTCTCACTGTACCAGGCAGCCAGCTGCTGAACTTCATCTCTGTACACCAACTGATCAATGTTGCTGATGAGCCCCACCACAGTTGTGTCATTAGTGAATTTGATGATGTATTTTGAGCTGTGCAGGGTAGTGCAGTCATGGGTCAGGACTGGACTGAGAATGCAGCCCAGAGGAGCTCCTGTGCTCAGTCTAATGGTGCTGGAAATGTTGTTGCCAATTCAGATGGACTGAGGCCTCTCTGACAGGAAATCCAGTATCCAGTTGCAGAATGAGGTGCTAAGTCCCAACTTGCTCAGTTTCACACACAGTCTTTGGGGAATTATGGTGTTGAATGCTGAACTAAAGTCTATGAATAGCAATCTAACATAAAAGTCTTTATTGTCCAAGTGTGAGAGGGAAAGGTGAAGTACAGTGGATATGGCACTGCAGTTGATCTGTTTGTGCGATAGGCAAACTGCAGCGGGTCCAGTGAGTGAGGGAGGTTGCATTTCACCTGTGCCATGACAAGTCTCTCGAAGCACTTCATGGTGATTTCCAGACCGTAAAGCTTCTCTCTCTCTTAGCTGTGCACGCACCTGTGCTGTGAACCAGGGCTTTTCGTTGGCTCTAGTGGTGTTGTTCTTTAAGACGGTAACATCCTCTATGCCCTTGCTGATGAAGCAGATTCTGATAGATTCTGACAGATTCACGAAGCCATTGTATGTCACTGCCTGTTTGAAAACATTCCAGTCTGTGCACGCTGAGACAGCTCCACTGGAGACTCCACTGCCAGACTCCACTGCCAGACTCTGATGACTTTCCTGGCAGGTCTCGTGCGTTTCAGCAGTGATGAGTATGCGGGCAGCAGCAACACCATAGCGTGATCAAAAGTTCCGACTAGCACCACAGAGAATTCTCTCGGCAGGTAGAACAGGCAACACTTTATGACCAAAAACTCTATCTGTGGTTAGCAGTGGTGACTCACTTCAGCAGAGTTCGTGCACAAGAGTTTATGTAGACGCAGAAACTGCTTTCGTGGCTCTTTTCCGGACAAAGAAGCTTCTCTGTCAGCCTGCTCGCATCCTAGCTGATTAAGCTTGATGGCTGAATCTATGATGTCCACGTTCAGCCACGTTTCTCTGAAAATAAGGATGCAGCAGTTCTTTATTTCATGCTGACTTGACTGCTGGAGCCATAGATAGTCCATTTTGTTGTCCAGTGAGCAGACATTGGAAGGTCAGAGGGAGCTGCATTGTGTCTTTGTAGATTTAGAGAAAGCATATGACAGAGTACTGAGAGAGGAGCTGTGGTATTGCATGAGGAGGTCTGGAGTGGCAGAGAAGTATGTTAGAGTGGTGCAGGACATGTATGAGAACTGTGAGACAGCAGTGAGATGTGCTGTAGGAGTGACAGAGGAGTTCAAGGTGAAGGTGGGACTGCATCAAGGATCGGCTTTAAGCCCCTTCTTATTTGCTTTGGTGATGGACAGGCTGACAGATGATGTTAGACAGGAATCTCCATGGACTATGATGTTTGCAGATGACATTGTGATCTGCGGTGAGAGCAGGGCACAGGTAGAGGAAAGGCTAGAGAGGTGGAGATATGTGCTGGAGAAAAGAGGAATGAAGATTAGTCGCAGCAAGACAGAGTGCATGTGTGTAAATGAGAGGGGCACAAGTGGAACAGTGAAGTTACAGGGAGTAGAAGTAAAGAAAGTAGAGGACTTCAAGTACTTAGGGTCTATGGTCCAAAGCAACGGAGAGAGTGGAAAAGAGGTGAAGAAGCGTGTGCAAGCAGGTTGGAATGGGTGGAGAAAAGTGTCAGGTGTGATGTGTGATAAAAGGGTTTCAGGAAGAATGAAAGGAAAGGTGTACAAGACAGTAGTGAGACCAGCCATGTGGTATGGTTTGGAGACAGTGCCAATGAGGAAAAGACAGGAGGCAGAACTGGAGGTTGCAGAGCTCAAGATGTTGAGGTTCTCTTTGGGAGTGACGAGGATGGATAGGATCAGGAATGAGTTCATCAGAGGGACAGCTCATGTTAGATGTTTTGGAGATAAAGTCAGAGAGGCCAGACTGAGATGGTTTGGACATGTCCAGAGGAGAGACAATGAGTTCATAGGTAGAAGGATCCTGAGGTTGGAGCCACCAGGCAGTAGGCTGAGAGGAAGACCAAAAAGGAGATTTATGGATGTGGTGAAAGAGGACA
Organism: Distichodus sexfasciatus; assembly: GCA_032718565.1. Classification (NCBI taxonomy): domain Eukaryota; kingdom Metazoa; phylum Chordata; class Actinopteri; order Characiformes; family Distichodontidae; genus Distichodus; species Distichodus sexfasciatus. The sequence continues at coordinate 382,532 of JAVGVS010000216.1, read as the reverse complement.
TGAAGTTAATTGGTGTGAGGGTAGAGGACGCAGAGGATAGGACTAAATGGGGACAGATGATTCACTGTGGCAACCCCTGAAGGGAAAAGCCAAAAGAGGAAGAAGAAGAAGTGAGCAGACATTGGAGAGCAGGACAGATGGAAGTGCAGGTCAGGCCAGGTTAGCTTTTAGCCTCGTGCTAGCACATGCGCACTTGCCTCACTTTTGTTCACTTGCGCAGCGCTTGCGTTTCGGCCAGCTGCACCTCACCATCTCTCCCAGACTCCGTAGCGTCTCTGACAGCAGGTTTGGCGGTGGAATTGTGCATTTTTTTCCAATTTTGAGCAGAATGTGTCTGTTGTAGGTGATATGCATCGTAACTCAATCACAAACAAAAATATAACTGCAAGCAGTTACTACGGGGGCCATGCAGTGTGCAGCTGTATCAGTTTTTTACGAATTGAAGTACATATATGTTGTGATTTGATATGTTTCATCTTTTTTCTACGTATTTACAGTTCAAAACTTATTAGGCTAACTTTAAAATAGTTTATAGTGGCATATCGACTTTGAAGTGAAGCTTTGCAGCCATATAAAGAAATATCTGAAAATGAGCTTAATAATTACTATGAGTGTCTGAAAACTGTAAATTATAGTAAAGTTTTCTTATTCAAACATATGTCTTGCCAAATTTGTTTCAAAGTATTGATTTGCATAATATAGCCATATCAGTAGGTGAATGAAAAATGTGCTCAATAACTATTAAAGAAGAATATGCTGAGATTTAAATAATACTGTTGAAATATGGGCAAAGTAGTGCAAATTCTTTTCCTCAGTATTAGGTAGAGTTAATTTCAAATTTCAAAGCTGTTGCCTACTTAGAGCCGAATTTCTATGACACTCGGTGTATGGGTTTGCAGTACTACGCGAATTATTCGGCAATATGCTATTTTTTAATTAATTGGTATAATAAAGAAAATAAAATTTCTTTATTAAGTTTGTTTATTGTTACTTACTACTATGAAGTATCAGTATAAATATAAGTATTCGACATAAGTATCTCTTTGCCAACTCGATTTATGACACAGTTTAATGAGTGTATTAATACGTATTTTCCTAAGGTTTTTAATCACTAAAAACATTTAGGTACTATAGAATGTTTCAGTAGTTCATTTGGTTATCGCTGCAGTTAATTATGGAAGGAACTAGTGCCAAGAAGATGAAATTGGAAATAGAGTCTGTTTGTGGTTACGTACATTCTGTTTCCTGCACGAAAACTTCGAGGAATAACAAAAAAAGTACTTTAATGCATTTCTTCAGACCGCTGATGAAGAATATCATGATACCGTCGTCTTTGTTAGCGCATATCGACGAAATTTTCTCCATGCGTTAGAGAAAAATGCAGCTTTGCGTTTGAGTAACGTCATGAAAGTAACCAGTGAGTATTATGTCTTGTTTATTGTTTTAGTATTTCTTGTCTATTGTTTTGCCTTTTGAAATTACATTAGAATTATTTTATTTTTTCAGGTTTGGTATTTTTTCATCTACCTTTGATATTATGGTTGGTATGCAAACTCAAATTTCTGAGATCCAAGTTGACTTTCCTCGCAGAACAAGAAATCAGCATTCTAAAAGCTCCTTGAAAGAAATATTTTCTATGTCTCCTGGAAAGCGTGTAATTCTAATTTATAATGTTTTGTGGACTAGGCTAATTGTAGTTTTATTATTATTTATGTTGTTATTTTTTATGTTTTAATTTAAGATGGACCTTGTACACGTGAAAGTGTTGGGTATGAGGGGTTCTCCGAAAATGATCACAGTTCGCGGAACCGAACGTGAAACACAGAGCTGCAGTGTTTCAGATGGCACAGCTAAGATTGTACTTCAGCTCTGGGAAAGCAATATCGGTTTCGTGGAGTCTACGGCAACTTACAAAGTTTCCTGTTTGTCAACTCGTTTGTGCCAAGGGAAGATTCAGCTGACTACTACCAAAGAAACAGTGTTTGAAAAAACAGAGGATTTACATGTTGAGGATACACTGAGTGATATTGAGGACGAAAATCTGACAGCAATAATAGACCATATTAGTGCTGTCGAGGTCAATCTTAGCATCAAGTGTTCTTTGTGCAGTGTTACTCAGTTACATATGCAACCAAATACAACTTTGTACAAGTGTGAAGCCTGCAACATGAATCAAAAGACGCCTAATTTTCTCAGGAGTTTTGTGTTCATATTCCAGACGGGTTGGGCAAAGAAAGTATGTTAATTGCATCAAACTCTACTCTTATGGCATATTTGAAGGAAAACAATATTGAGTTTTTGGCAGACAATAAACATGATTTGGTCGTCCATTTCATTAATGGCGGTAAATTTAAAATGACTTTTGATGGAGAAAATCACGTAACTCATATTGCATGCGAGGGTGTCGAGGAAGAGAAACCGGTCTGAAATTTGTATTGTCAAGTTGTTTAATTATTGTCAAATATTCATGTAATGTTGATTACATTGTAATTGTGATGTTGGGCATCATTACAGCAGCTACCAAGATCATAAGAGCCTCTCCGGCTGGTGCAGAACAGCTTTCAGTAAAACTGTATGAAGAGGACCTCCTACCACATACTGGACTTTCCACATCTTTGAAATGCACTGTTGTTAAGCATGTGCATTGTAGTTTAAACATTTTATTTGACTACAGCTCTTAACTGTAAAATAAGAAATGTAAGAGAAGACCTACCAGGTGTTGCATTTACACGTATTGCAACATTAAGAAAACCTCCTGCAACAAACTGGACCTTTATCATCTTTATGCTCTTAATGCTATTCCAATTGAGCAGATGCTATCCGAGTCATGTTATTCATGTAACTTCGACTTTGAAGTGAAACTTTGGAGCCATATTAAGAAATACCTGAAAATGTGCTTAATAATTACTATAAGAGATTGTTTAAAAACTGTAAATTATAGTAAAATTTCTTTGTACAAACATATGTCTTGCTGAATTTCTTTCAAAGTATTAATTTGCATAATATAGTCATATGAATAGATAAATGAAAAATGCGCTCAAGAACTATTAATGCTCAATAACTATTAAAGAAGAATATGCTGAAATTTAAATAATAATATTCCATATTATGAAAATTAGCCATAGCTCACTAGGAGCTAAAGTGTTCAGTGTCTGGCATTGCATTACTATACGAAGCCAAGCACATTTATTTAACCATGCAGTTTGCAGCTTTATCAGTTTTTGACGAATGAATGTTTTGAATGTACTGAATTTTTAAAAAAAAAAATTACTAAAGAAGAATATGCTGAGATTTAAATGATACAATTTCATATTATAATAAAAATTAGCGGTAGCTCACTGAGAACTAGATTTTTATGATATTCAGTGTGTGGCATTGAATTACTATACGAAGCCAAGCACATTTATTTAAAAATTACAGCCAAATGAAGACCTAAATAATTAAAAATATACTCAATAATAATTAAAGAAGAACGTTTTGGGATTCAAATAATACCAGTTACATCCAGATTGGATAAAAATCCAGGATCCAGTTGAGTAGTTATGCCGATTTAAAAAAAAAAAAAAAAACAATATGGGAAAAATAGATACGAGGGTTTATTAAGTTTAGTCTTGACCTAAGGAATAAGATAAGATTTTTAAGAATCGGAGCTACGATTCAAAAGTTATTACGGAAAACGCATAATAACTTATTAGCGCCACCACGTGGTAGAGTCGTGTAATTATTTTTTTTGCCTAAGAAGTAAATAATGTTTATATCGGCAAAATGGCAGTAATTTTTTTGGCTCAGTGTTGGGTAGAGTCAAGGAACCTACCTGCCAAATTTCAGAGCTGTTGCCCACCCAGAGCCGGATTTCTATGAGACTCTGTGTGTGGTGTTGCAATCCGATGCCAAGCCGAGCACATTTATTTGCATATTACATAAGAATGAAGACATAAATTAAAAATGTGCTTCATAATAATTAAAGAAGAGTGTCTTGGGATTCAAATGACACCAGTTGCATGGAGATTGGACAAAAATCCAGGGACGAGTTCGAAAAAAATGGGATTTCATTTCATGCAATTTAGCGAAAATTCAAATACGGCAGAAATAGATGCGAGGGTCTAAAAAATTCATCTTAAACCAAAGAATAAGATTATATAAGACTTTTGAGAATCAGAGATACGGTTCAACATTTATTCGGCAAAATGCTATTTTTTTGGGGAAAATTGCAAAATAGCTTATTTTGGTGCAATTTTTTTTTATCTGAGTAGTGGGTGAGGTACCGGACCTACCTGCCAAATTTCAAAGCTGTAGGTCTTACCGTTTTTTCTCCACAACGCGTTTTGAGGCAGAAAAAAAAACAAAAAAAAAACGGTGTTCCACTGCATGGCCCCCTAACAAAGTAAACAAGACAAACGAAAATTGCGGTATAAACACTGAATTTGCTGGAGCGCTGTTAGCCGCTGCCTGCTCGTGGCGCCGCCCGAAACATTCAGGTGTAAGTGGGTGCACTGTTGTATTTAAAGAATTTATCAGGAATTTATCAAAGTCTCATCTTCTGATCATCTTATGGGAGTGTATCATGGTATAATAAAAGGAGATTTCTCAAAACCTCAGCTCATCACGCTGGAAAAGGTTACAAATCCATCTCTAAATAATTGGGACTCCACCAATCCACAGTCAGTCAGATTGTGTACAAATGAAAGAAATTTAAGACTACTGTCACCCTCCCCAGGAGTGGTAGACCAACAAAGATCACTCCAATAGCAAGGTGTGTAATAGTTGGTGACGTCACAAAGGATCCCAGGGTAACTTCTACACAACTAAAGGCCTCTCTCACAATGGACAATTTTAATGTTCATGAGTCCACCATCAAAAGAAGATGGAAGAACAGTAGTGTGCATGGCAGGGTTGTGAGGAGAAAATAACTGCTCTCCAAAAAGAACATTGCTGCCCATCTGCAGTTTGCTAAAGATTACATGGACCAGAGGGATAACTGAACAATGTTTTGTGGACAAATGAAACCAAAATAGAACTTTTTGTTTTAAATGAGAAGCACTGTTTGGAGAAAGGAAAACACTTGACTCCAGCATAAGAATCAATTCGCACAAAGCTAATCAGTGAATTCTGGCAGAGGATTTGTGAAGACCTATCAACACACTTATGGCATCCTATCCATGCCTCCCCATCACTTTGCCTGCTCGGTGACCTTTTAGTTAAGATTTGACAGTAAATAACCATTTGTTCCGAGCAAGAATTTAACACAAACAGTTTTAAACCATTTTACCAAATAAATGAAAAGCATTTTGTAATCAAAAATGTCTCCACATTTACTGTATAAAAATCGCTCCCAACATTATGGCAAACCACCCAATTCTTAAATGAACACTGTTGGGAGTTTCTTTATCACTTTTTCACTTTATAAATACTTTCTACATTCTAACTCCTGTCTTGATATGATTAATGCAGTTATGTGATTTTACCTTATATCATTTCAATTTCCACTTGCGGCAATATTTATTATTATTAGGAGTCCAAGCATGAAGTGCTTATGGACCCCGCTTGTAATTGTTCTGCTTCTTCTTCTTCGTCTTCTCCTTCTTAGGGGTCCCAGCATGGAGTGCTGAAGTGCTAATGGACCCCCATGTAATCGTTCTGTTGCTTATTATCATTTAATTATTTTTTTTTCTCTGCACTCTGAATGGGGAAAATCCTCTGTGGATAAACAGAAAGAGCATTAAACTGCAGCTCTACACTCCATGAGATGAAAAACAGGCGATCCAGACACTTAGGGAAAACGGCAATCTAACGCTTGAACAGGGGAAATTACTGGGAGACACAAGCCTGGGGAAAAACAGAGGAAAAACAGGTAAACGAGAGACACAGGAACATGGTCAAACTTAATGGACGGAAATATACATGCCAAATGACAGGAACGAAACTCAACAACAAAATACCAACGCATATATGAGGGTGAAAGACACGGGAAAGACTCAGGCCAACTGGTTTAAATAAGAGGGGAGAAAAAAAATAATGAATGCACAATCCCAAACCAAAAGTAAACGAGGAACAGGTGAATATAATAATAAGTGCTGGGGTACTCTAAACAGACACTAACCTACTAGGAAGGGAGCATGCAGTGCGAACGACAAACGCGGAAGTGGGGTGCACTCTAAATGGGGAGTGAACTACTTGCGAGGGCACAAAGTGAAGACACAGAAACCCAGAAGTAGGGAGCGAGCTAGAAGAGAAAGCTAAAGCTAACCGGAGACACACAAGGTGGTTTAGAAACAACAGGAATGGCACCGAAAGTGCCACCAAAGAACAGAACAAATACCCCCAGGTAAGAACTCCGGAGACCGTGGGTGTGGGATGGCCGGCGAGGGGGACATGGCTGTGACACATAGAAGGCTGAAAATTTCAGAAAAGTGTGAAACTCATCATAAACCAAAAATCATCTTATTTAACACCAGCATTTTTTAGCACTTAAACCACTGATTTTTTGTGTCCTGTTAAAATTACCCTGACATGACACACATGAGTAGTATATATCCATAACTTTGTGTCAAAAAACATGATTTATGACCCCTAGATTTTTGACCCCCATGGATTAGGGTCTATGGCAGACTGTGTTCAAGGATGTCTTGTTTTATGGTGTATTTCCCTATCCTGATTTTATGATTCTTTCTGCCTTGATCATACACACTCACTTCCCCTGACCCTGGCCCCCCAAAACACCTCTGGTGTTAAAAGGTGTTATAAAGCACCTAGTTCTTCCTGACCAGACCCTCTACCTGTTAAAGATGACACGTTAGCATACTGCATACGCGCATGTCTGTGTGGGCGTGTGTAGGGGCCTGTACATCATTACAAAATGTATAAGAAACCCGAAGGAAGAGGCCTAAGGCTTCTTATATTTTCAATCTTGTGCGGCAAGAACATCATCGAAAAACTGTTATGGACTGTTATGGACACTTTCACGATGACTGAGTATACATTTATACTCTGTTTATTATTATTTTGTTATAACAGGCATACTTATCTCATAGGTGAAACAAGCAATACAGCTCCAGAAATTACAGGATCGACCAACTTAGTAAGTCACAGAGGTATAATGTGTATGAATTCTATTTGTCGCTATGTACAATATCGATAAATTATTTGTATTTTATTTACAGTAACAGGCGAAATAATCACCCCACTTGTGAGTAATCAAAATGATACGTCAACCACACCTGTAAGTCTCGGTAATCATGTTACATGGTGCTTCAGACTCTTTCTTTAACACATCATGCTATAATATTCTAATGCTAACATCTGTTATTCTAGCTGCTCTGCGTATGCTTGCTGATAATATTGGTAGGCCTGAACACGACCCATCACATCAGCCTCAATCGGTGCAGATTTCTGAAAACAACTTGGGGGTACAACCAAAACCTATCGCCCGAAAAGCCAGCCAAAAGAGGAAGCATTGTCAAAACCGCTCGGTGGACAACAAGACAAAGCGTACTATTGTTTTGGAAAGGAGTAATATAGGTAGGTTTGTGTTAGCCAATAATGCCCTATATTACACTATTGAAATAGGACTATTTTACTGTTGGATGTTTGTGATAGTAAAAGCTGTTTTGTGTGTTTTGGTAGACCAACAGGTCATTCAAAGCATCAACAGGAGTGGGGCCACGACTGCAGCCGGCGTGTACATTAGCAATTGGACTGATGCAGATATCACGGCTTGGGACCATGTCATATTTGAAGAAACATCAAATGTCTCCGAAAGTGCCAAAATAGGACTATTAACCAAATCTGCAAAACCCCCTTGTGCAGCTGACAATATTGAAGACTTACTGGACGTACACGATGACTGTTTGCCTGGGAACCAGGAACATGCATTGAAGCTTCAAAGTTATGTGATGCTGCATCCAAAAGACTAACGTCGGAAAAGTCAACAGATATGTATAGCCTTGTGCAGAAAGAGTTTTTGAAATGGGATATGAAATTTGAGAAAAGGCAGCAGGAGTTTTTGAACTGGTGTATGAAATTTGTGTTTTGTGTATGAAAAGTCAGCAAGAGTCAAAAGCTAGAGATGAAGTGACAATCTGATACAAGTGGTGACAACTGTACTGTATGAGTTAAAGGAGTTAACGGCTAGTGGTCAACAAGATGCAAAGAATGTGTTGTTAAATTGCACATGTAGTTTGATGAGTGTTTTGAATAAGCATACAACCATGCTGCGTGACTCCGAGGGTTTGTCTAAAGTGGATTGGTACAGTTTGAGTGAGGCTTTCACAATGCTGGCGAATATGTCACGTAGTTAAATTTACAACAAACTGCGTGTACATATTTCTTAAAAATAATAAAATAAAATAAAAATAAATAAATTTTAAAAAAGCGAAAGTAGCTATGGAGTGACCCTACGAACGCAGACAGGTTGCTGATGAAGTGTGCAATCTCAACAGCAAAGCCTCAGAGTTTTTACAATCTGCAGCTATGGTGCAACCCCACAAACGCAGACGGTATGCTGATGAGGCACCCTATATCAACAAAAATATCTCTGTGTTTTTACAACATGTAAATAAGCTGAATGATGCTAACAGAACACGTGTGGGTGTAATACAAAATGGCTGCGGCAACCCGGACGAGGCGTCTGTCTCTACTCCGGACAATTCTGATATAGATAGACTGATATCTCAAGGCGGTGTTGTTGGTGAATATAGAGTAGTGTCACAACCCCGGTTCAATAGCGTAGTTTTACACAGAGCGCTTAATTTTAGAGATGCCCCCGACACAGACATGGCCTCATACATAAATCATTTACACAACACTCTCGAGGACATAGTTGATTTCTCTCGAAAGTTTTCTGGTGATGGGGATGTGGTTAATATTTCAATGAGGGGTCCCAGTCTCACTTCTGATGTAAATGCCATGCTAACGTCGTCAAACGATTATGATCTAGCAGATTTTACAGGCACTATTGAAAAAGTGTTACAGAGTAATGAAGAAATCATGGTAGATGATAGTTTAGAGGTTGCCGTTTCTATAGCGCGTTGCAGAAATGGCGGGGCCTACGGGAAGTTGCGCGATATCGCTCATAATGATGTCATTAGGAAGAAGAGAATGAATTTATACGGCCCTAATGTCACAAACAATTTGTGTTTTGCAATTTGCCTAGCATGCTATCTGTACCCAGGAGAACCATTTGAAGCGTTAGAGAGGCTAGCCGTAGGCATACAAAACAGTGTTGGTTTTACAGAGCAACAGAAAATCGGTTTTAATGATGTTGCCAAGTTTGAGCACAAGCTGGGTGTTAAAATCGTCGTGTTTCACAGATCAGATACGGGCGAATTGCAGAAATATCAGACGGGTATGAAACCACAGCCTAGAACACTGTACTTATACCTCCACGATGGTCATTATTACGGCATAGTGAATCTCAGAGCATTCTTAGGCGTCCCCCACGTGTGTCAGTTTTGCTATGCAGGGTATAGTAACCCCAGGGATCACTCTTGTAAATACTGCTGTTCAGTGTGTAACAACTCGGAATGCTACAAGAACCCGGGCAAATCAAAATATTGTGATGATTGCAGAAGATATCGCAAATCAGATTTTTGTTTTAAAAAACACAAGCTTGCTGTCCCTACACGAAAATCGACTAAGCTAGTGGCACCATGCGATGTCACAAAATATTGCAAGTTGTGTAACAGACGTGACCATGTTAGCATAGATGATCCAAAACCTCACAAATGTGTAGCTAATCATTGTGTCTATTGTGGCGTCGACATGTTACCTGATATAAAACATGAGTGTTACATACAGCCTACCAAGCTGAATAAAGCTGAAACAAAGTATATATTCTATGACTTTGAGACCCGGTTTGAGGATGGTAAACACAAGGCGAACTTTGTGCTATAACTTATGGTGGGGTGGAATTTACAGCAGAGGGGTATGATTGTGTAGCCAGGCTTTTGAACAGATTCAGAACCGAGAAATATGAAGGTTATACATGGATTGCACACAACGCTGCTGGGTTTGACAATTTTATCCTGTTGGAACATTTTTCCAAAATGGGTATCACACTAAAAACAACAATGATGGGGTGTAGGTTGATTTTCATGTATGACAAGTGTTTCAAACAGCGGTACATAGACAGTTATTCGTTCATCCCAATGCGTCTGGCCAAAACGACTACTGCATTAAATCTAACAACAGACGAGAAGGGTTATTTTCCACACAGATTTAACAAACGTGAAAAAGACAATTACTGTGGCCCATACCCCGACAAGTTTTACTACGGTTACGACAACATGTCCGATAAAGATCGGGTAGATTTTGACAAATGGTACAGCAAAGCTGCTAACGGCGTTTTTGACTTTCAAGAAGAACTCTACATCTACGGTAGAAATGACGTCGTGCTACTACGAGAAGCATGGAGGAAATATCGCGACAAATTCATGGAATGCACAAAACTCGTTTAACCAAACCACCCATTTAACCAAACCACCCGTTTAACCAAACCACGTTGGCGTCTTGCTGCATGGCTGTCTACAAGACACATTATCTTGAAAAAGACACACTAGCTCTCACACACAACAAAGCGTACATCGATCAGCACAAGGCTTTTTCAAACATATCCATAGAATGGTTGGAATATACCAAGGCGTGTAGAAATGTTGAGGTGCAACACGCGTTAGCCGGTGGCGAGGTCTTGATAGGGAAATATTATCTTTACGGCTATTATGAAAAAGATGACATTAAATTTGCTCTAGAATTCAACGGTTGCATGCACCACGGTCATGCGTGTCGTTATAGCCCACACCACATACACCCCTTGTTGAAAGTACCTTATGCTGTTTTAAGACAACACTTTGATGACAAGGTAAAAATGCTCACCGCTGTTTACGGTTTAAAAGTTGAAATTATGTGGGAGTGTGAGTAGAATCGTGCCAACAAAACAACCCAGATGTCATTCCGTTCATGTCGACGTGCAACCACCCCGAGCGCTTAAAACCGAGAAACAGTCTCTTCGGTGGTGGGACAAATGCATACAAACTTTACTACAAAGTTGAAGGTGATGAGAAAATACGGTACGTAGATTTCACAAGACTGTACCCCTACTGTCAGGCTCGGAAAACATACCCAATCGGTCATCCCCAGATCATTTTGAAAGACTTTGAACCTCTTGAAAATTATTACAGGTTAATCAAGGCTACTGCCTATCCAACACATGCATTGTTTCACCCTGTTCTACCATACTGTTGTAATGGTAAATTAATGTCAACACAATGATGAACAAAGAGCGCTTTTGGGTTGTTGGGTTAGTATTGAGCTAGCTAAAGCTATTGAGAAGGGTTATGTGGTGGCCCGAGTGGATGAGGTGTGGCATTTCCCCCAGACATCGGACACTCTGTTTTCAGACTATGTGAAAACTTTTTTGCAATACAAATAGGAATCTAGTGGTTACCCCGCATACGCCAAATGCAGAGAAACACGCTTACATCGATGACTATTTTGAGAAGCAGGGTATAAGACTGAATGCTGACAAGATATGCATGAATCAGGCGAAGCATAGTATATACAAACTTCTCCTTAATTCACTATAGGGTCGTTTTTCCATGCGTGAGAACCTCCCTATGACCGAGATGCTGAAGGAGCCGGAGGCATTTGCAAAGTACATATTTGGGGGCGAGTATGATGTTACGCACTTTTCATTTGTCTCAGACGATGTTGCATTGATTCAGTGGCGTTATCCTGACGACGCTAGTGTTCATACACATGACATCAATGTGTTTCTTGGAGCCTTTACAACCGCACATGCACGCTTAGAATTGTACAAAGTCATGGATAAATTGGGTGAGAGAGTACTTTACAGTGACACAGACAGTGTTGTTTTTTTTTTCAAAGGACGGTGACTGGGAACCACCCCTCGGACCCTATTTAGGCGATCTTACAGACGAGATTGGCGATGGCGATGGGGATTATATCACAGAGTTTTGTTCAGGCGGCCCTAAAACGTATGGTTACCGTACGGCTAAAGGTAAAACTTGTATGAAAGCCAAAGGAATCACGCTGAATTCTGAAAACTCGAAGGTAATTAAATTAGATACACTAATCGATCTTGTCGGCCATTACGTGATGGATAGAAATAGTACACGATGCATACACACACGTATTGACAACATTGTACGAAATAAAAAGCAACTAACTCTGAAAAACAAATCAGTTGATAAGCGTTTCAAGGCTAAAGTTCATAGAAGGAATACCTAATGCTCTAGATGATGACAAACTATTGCCCGTGACAAAAAACAACTTGTTAATTATTGACGACGTAATGAAAGACGCTAGCAGTAACACACAGGTGGAAAAAGTGTTTACACAATACGTACACCACCGTAACCTCAGCGCCGTTTACTTTGTTCAGAATCTATTTTTTCAGGGGAAATCGAGCAGGACAATTAGTTTAAACACTAATTATCTGATACCGTTTAAAAATCCAAGAGACAACAATCAAATTGCAGTTTTGGCTAGACAGATGTACCGTGGTAACACAAAGTTCTTTCTGGAAAGTTTTAAAAATGCTACAGAAAAAATGCTACGGCTACCTCATGGTTGATTATAAAGCTAGAACTCCTGAACCATTTCGCCTCAGAACTGATCTGCTTACAGAGTATCAGACCGTTTATGTCCAGAAAAAGGGGTGAGATATTGGTTAATCATGTCCAAGAGGCTTCATAGAAACATCCCACTTTTGAAACTCTTACTTAAAGTTAAACCCACGCAGCGGAGGCTCATTTTACAAACAGCGTCGGATGAGCTAATCTTAACCCTTTGCGAAGTTGCACTGAATATACTCAGGGGGACAATACCACTAACCGCCAAACAATACAGCACATTAGAAAAGAAGAAAACAGCGATAAAGCTGATAGCGGATAAGAAGATTGGCATACCCAGGAAGAGACGCATGACTAATCAGCAGGGCAGTTTTCTTCTACCTCTCTTAAGCATTGCAGTACCTCTTATAAGCAGTCTAATTGCTTCGAGACAGGGATAACTTATGGAGTATGCTGAGAAGCTGTATTTAGTACCTCAACGTCAGCTAGATAGATTAAAGAATGAAAGTATCTCCACAACTCTTAGACAAACCGCTGAAGACAACTTGGACGTGTCTATAAAAATGTATTGGTGGAAAGCTAAATGGACCCCCATGAAAAAGCTAAACTGTATACGACATTGTTGCAGCGATATTTGTTGTTGGTTAAGCAGGGGGAACTTGAGACTAATGCTTTAACGCTGAATCTACCACAACCGCCCCTAACAGGTAATGATGTAGGAACACAAGCCGGTGTGAATGAGGGTGATCATGTTGTTAAAGAGGTTTTAAGTAATGTGCCAACAAAGTGTAAAAAGAATGCACAGTACATCTTAGAAAAGATGATTAACTCGAGGGCTGTAGCATCATGGGGTGACACTGGAGAGTTTGTTTTTAAAGGTAAAGTCATCCCTGGTTCACACATATTTGATTTGGTCCCCATCTGGCGCCAAGTTAAAAGCTTAGAGCGTGTATCCATTCAAAAAATCTTCCCTGTCAATAGCCAGAGCCCTGTTTTTTAGGTGCCTTCCGGAAGCTAGAGCTAGCTGGTAAAACTTGCGCACTGCAGACCCCTCTAAATATCGCTGTTGTAATGGTTTTGCCGGAAATTGCTGACCGTCCACATATACGGCCAAGAATTCTGAGTCAATGCGAATGGGTTCTTATTATATGCTCCTGGAAAAGCGTCATTATCTACCATGCCTATCACAATAGATTTAGGCAATGTACCAAGAAACAGATTCTCTTGATTGGATACGCGGGTACCTACGGTTATTGAGAAATTTTTTAGATACACTCTATCAATCGGATATTTAGCGGTGGCTGATAACAATGCCTGGGCATGTCCCAACCTTACAGCCGGACATACTGAAACCTTTTTCACAAATAATGATGCAGCGACAATGCTGATTTTGCAAGCAATACCATCACCACGCAATAGACTAAATTCATCTTTAGCACGAGTCATTCTGATTTTTATATCAACACCATTCAACATCAGTTTTTCTTGAAAAAATATATCACTGTGTATCGGCGACAACAATTCCACCACATTGCTGGCATTTGAAAATGCTGCACGTTTTGTCAGCCCCTGGTTTTCACCAGCAGGATCGGTCACATCCATATGCCCCGCTGTGTCCTTGTAAAACAGACCAGCTGAAAAAAGTGATTCCAGGGTGAACCGGTCATAGTTGATCAGGCACTCTATGATACTCCGATAAGGGTATGTGTTTGAGCTCTGTGAGATCAGTCAGGCACCCAGCGAAACATCAACCTGTAAAAATATGGTGGCTCCAGGATAGTTTATCAAACCCACGGCCGCTCCATCATCAATGTTACCCCCATCAGGTCTTGTTATTTTAATTCTTGTAAAAAGAAGCGTGTTGTTTAAGTCGATATAATCTTCGCCGTTCCCCGCAATGAAAAACTCCAACGGCACTGTGTCAGATAGGGTTGAAATAGGCGGTACTTCCACATATATGTTTTTTTCTATCGCTGTTTGTGTCATAGGGACTGTAAACAAGTCCAGCTCTGTCTTGTTACACTCCTCAGACAGACCATGTAGTAAAGCCAATATTTTTGTACATCTTGTGTTTTGTTTTGTGTTCAGTCAGTCGAGCGAATAACATCTACAGCCGACATGAACTACTTAAGATCGGAATAAGTCACCGTGAGAGTGTAACTAGCGAATTTGTCTGCTTGCATAAGATACCGGTGGAAGTAGAGAGGAGACCAGGCTCTCCATGGATTACTATCTCTGCGGGGAGGAGGCGCAGGCGGCATCGAGAGAGAAGGAAAAAGCGAGGCTGCCGGGCTGGCGCGCTAGCCAGGCTATGGAGGCAGCCACTCAAACCACCGCTCCCCAGTCTATTCCTCTCGAATGCCAGATCCCTTGCAAACAAGATGGATGAATTGAGGCTACAAATAGCAGCGAACAACCATGTTAAGGATTCATGCATCCTGCTTATCACCGAGACCTGGCTTCATCAATCCATTCTGGACAAGCTATCGAGCTAGCGGGCCACACTACACAGCACCATGACCAAACAGTGGACTCCGGTAAGAGCAAAAGAGGGGGGCTCTGTATGTATGTGAACAACAGCTGGTGTACCAACACAGTGATCACAGATCGTCACTGTTCACCAGACATAGAATATCTGACTGTCAAATGCAGGCCCATTTATCTTCCAAGGGAGTTTACCATGGTCATAATAACAGCTGTTTACATACCACCAGATGCTAATGCTAACTCAGCTATTGCACTTTTGCATACAAACATTAGCAACAAACAGAGCATATATCCTGACACTGTACATATCACAGCAGGGGACTTTAATCAGGCGGATTTAAAAACAGCATTCCGTAAATTCCACCAGCATGTTAAGTGTACCACTGGGGTGACAATATTCTGGACAAAGTTTATTCTAACATCAAAATGGGCTACAGGGCCAGACCTCTACCACACCTGGGCCAGTCTGATCATTTGTCCCTGTTCCTAATTCCTACATATGCCCCCCTCAAGAAAACTGCTCCCACCATCACAAAGACTGTTGCCACATGGCCAGACGGTGCCTCTCAGCAGCTGCAGGACTGCTTTGATAAGACCAATTGGGATATCTTTGAACATCAAGGCCTGGAAATGTTCACAGACAGTGTACTCTGTTACATAAAACACTGCATAGACACCATCACAGTGGACAAACGTATCTGGGCTTACCCCAACCAAAAGCCCTGGATGACCCGGGAGGTCCAGCAGTGGCTGAAGGAGAGGAACACCGCCTTCAGGACCGGCAACAGGGACCACTACAGCATGGCCCGAGCCAACCTGAAGAGAGGCATCAGACCTCGGAGCTGCTGAAGGTGACCTTGCACTGGCGGAGGAGCTGAACATCTTCGCCCGGTTTGAGGTTATGGCACCGGAGGCACTGGAGGCACAGCAGCATCACACGGCCCACAGCAGCACCATCCTCACTCTGGAGGAACATGAGGTGAGGCGCACTAGCAATATAGCGCTGTGCATCCGCATATGGGTTAAACATTTTCATTGTTTTTAAAAACGCCGTACTTCTTTCAAAGGTCTGAAATGGAGTTTTACGACAACTTTCCCCAGCTTAAACAGCACGTTGTAATTTTGATCGGTCTTCACCTCTATGGCTATGTCACTGATGTGCGCTTTTGACACATGTACGTAGTGTGGCTTATCGTACTTTATTATGACAACCTCTCTGTTTTCCCCAGTTATTTGTACACACCTCAGCAGGGGTAAAAAAAGTCGCCTACGATTTGATAATCTATTATGTCGCTGTATACAAACAGGGAATACTCGCCCCCATACATGTCTGTAGGGTGATCAACAAATTTTTTCACCCTGTACGGTTATGTCAAAAGTCTTCACGTCATTAAACCCTAAAATTAGTGCGAGCTTGCCATGGAACTTTAGACCAGCACTATCTCCCGCATCCATGTAAATTTTGTTTACTACATGATCATAACCAAGTTTTACATTGTATTGCTCTATGCAGCTGTTAACCTCAGCTACTATTCCATCAATATTCTGGTAATAACCGCCCCGTAACATACACACTTTCCTGCCTTCACGAGTATTATTTTGAACACTCCGTCGTCATCGCTGAAAGTATGCCATGTTCTGTGGTACTGGATTTCGATTAGCCCGACCTCCCATGAACCCTTCAGTTGTAGTGGTCTTGCGATTTTTGTTCTGTATTTTGAAATTTCATTGTCGGGGTAGACACTCTGGGATGAATTGCTCGGGAGTGTCACGTAAAAGCCTTCATCACTCATGGTGTTGTCGTGCTAAATGTAGCTCTGTGTCTGGGGGCACCGGTTTAAAATAAATCTAAATGTCGATCATATCTTTTTCAGGAACCCAGCTGTTAAATTTCAATGGCCATCCTAACCATTTTACCAAGACCATGCGTTTACCCCCCACTTTTTTCTTTCTAATATCTTCTCTACTTTAAACGACTGCCCCCTATCAATACTGATTTTTTGTAACTCTTCCTCATAAAAAGTACCGTCTATTACATCCCCGTCATAGTCTTTCAATTTGTAGACTGGTGGTAATCGAGCAATACATTTGGAAACAGTGAAAAATTCCTGTGTATAGTTTTGTTCATAACCCTTTGTAAATGGACCTCTCACTTTAGATATCCTAACCACATCACCGATCTATCTATCTATCTATCTATCTATCTATCTATCTATCTATCTATCTATCTATTGTATCTAAACATTACATCTTTACCCTTTGCGACCATTACGCCATACGATGTTTTAAACACAGTTTTTTCATTTTCTTTGATCACTTCTATAGGCATCCTGATACTATGATGGTAGCTCTTATTGTAGGAAGCTACCAAATCAGGCAACACATCAATATATCGCTTAGAATTGACCACTGTTAAATACCGCCACATTCTACCTTTAATAGTCCTGTTGAAGCGCCCAACCACACTAGCCTTTAACTCACTACCTGTGGCAAAATGACAAATTTTGTATTTATTTAACACTATCTGAAAGTGTTTGTTGAAAAACTCTTTGCCGTGATCAGACTGTAACTTTTGAGGTACACGCCCTTCCTTCAGAATAGATTCAAATGCTGTAGCCACCTCGGTACCATCTTACTTTTTAAAACACACACCCACGCATATTTGCTAAATACATCTATACAGGTCAACATGTATTTGTAGTTGTCATTCTCCTTTGCTTACTTGGTCATATCGACCAGATCGACCTGAAACTGTTTGTCTATACCATATACAATCACCTTATTTCTGTTGTAGTTAAGACGTACAGGTTTGTGAAGCGTATAGGCATCCTCACCTGATAACCACTCGGTGACCTGTTTGTCTGACAAACGTTGCCCTGACTCTTTAAACACTGCCACTTTTAATCTTGTTTTACTACCAAAAGACCCCTCATTAGAGGGCTTATAGTAAACAGAATTTAGTTTATCATCCAAATTTCACAAAAGAAGACCCCCAAATTAAAATCCACTTTATACAATTTTCTGACTAGCATCACAGCTTTCAGGTTTTGTTCAAATGTCGGATAGCACACATTTCATGTTTAGCATACTTTTTGGTTATTACAGTTTTCACCACAACAACAGACCATATCTCCCGAAAGCAAGGTCTCGTAGGCCCTGCTTAGATGTTTCCACATGACGTTATGAACAAAATACACACACCGACTGTCACTCAGGTCAAGAATATCTTCCAGTCGTGCGTCGATGCGCGCTTCGTCTTTGAGCATGGTGACAATAGCCTCCATGGCGACAATGGTCTTTTGAACCTCCGCATACACACCTTGGCTGTCTAAGACATTGGTAATAACGCGCATGAATACTGGTCTGAAAAGTCTCTTTTTTATGTCTTCTACGTTCGCACCGAGATAGTATGAATCAATCACCCCAAGGCAGGGATGTTGAAGCTGGCTTGGGTGGTTGACTTGACATCCATTGCACTCTTCATGATGTTTTTCATTGATGATGTGTCACAGAATGGTGCATACGCAGATCTTTATGAGCTTGACGACAAAGCCCCCCATGCAGCCAGCATCACACCCTTCAGCAGCCCCGCTGGAATCAGCCATATCGGTAGACTCAGTCTTTTGCTCGCTGGAAACAGCCATATACCATACACCTTCACACAAAAAATCGGCACTGTCACGCTCCTCAACCATTGCAACTTCGTCCACTAGCAGCTTAGCCATTGTTGAATTGACAGTCTCTGTGGTGGTTGAGACCCCCTAGGCCTCTAATGTTTATAGATGATGGGTGGGGATTCCAGATGTCCCGCCCTACATTTACACTACGGGTCGGGGGCGTTTGTCTGAAAAAGTTGCACCTTGATATCATGGAATCTGTCCAAAAGGTCACACCATTTGAACAATCTGTCTATCTTCTTGAAAACCTTGTGTAATATAGGCACATCCATCCAGAGGTACATCACTTTCAGGTCTTTCAGTATTCTCTCGACATATATTTCCTCACCATCCCTCACAATTGCGTATTCTCCACTACACATGTAAACGTAATCCTCAGGGTTCCGCTCAAGATGACTGGCAAATATATAGTAACAGTTCTGAAGCAAAACATTGTCCCACACAGCGCTGTAGACAGTATCCAGACCTGGAACTTGAAGGTCTTGCCATACTTTATTCCTGAATAATTTTCAATCTTTGACACCGAAAGATATGCACACCATCGGCAACTGTTGTGTTATATGAATCTACGGTGTATAATTTCACACAGCGTAGGTTTTTGTCAAAAACATATCCACCAACACGCCCGTCGGACAAGCACCATTCGTATTCCACAGTATAAGGTATATTTTGTAGAAAACGTACCAAACTTTCAGGTTTTCTCTTTCTTGGAGCAAAGGTTATTTTAGAGTCCGGAAAAAAGTCGGGAATCATTATAAGATCTACACGCTTCTTACAATCAGTACTCCTTGTTTCAGACGATACATCCATCAATACAGAATGTAATAGACTGTTTGAATACGCAAGACGCACCAAAAAAACACTATATATGCGTGAGCGCACACACACACACATACACACATGCAGTATGCTAATGTGTCATCTTTAACAGGTAGAGGGTCTGGTCAGGAAGAACTAGGTGCTTTATAACACCTTTTAACACCAGAGGTGTTTTTTGGGGGGCCAGGGTCAGGGGAAGTGAGTGTGTATGATCAAGGCAGAAAGAATCATAAATTAGGATATGGGAAATACGCCATAAAACAAGACATCCTTGAACACAGTCTGCCATAGACCCTAATCCATAGGGGTCAAAAATCTAGGGGTCATAAATCACGTGTTTTGACACAAAGTTATAGATATATACTACTCACACGCTATTTATGTGTAAAAACTGTATGAAGTCTGAATATTTTGCGGTATAATAAAATATGCACCCCAAAAGAAGTAGATTTTCAGGGAGTAGTATTCTAATGAAATATTAACGGCAGTGGCAGATTTAGGAGTTTTAGGGCCGAAGGCGAATACAGGCATGGGGCCCTCCACATTCGTTCTTGAAAAAAAAACAATAATAATAAAAATTAAAAATATAAAAACAAGACGGCCCATCCCTATATGGAGTAGTGAGAGTGAAACTACAGCACACATCCATTAATAAGGTGCCTAATAAACAGTGGTCATAACGGTCTTCCAAAGAAAATGAAGTTTGTTCAGTTCCATCTTTGCATCTGACAGAAGGCAACATAAAAAACATAAAGCATAAAAACAAAAAAATTGGGGGCATTTTTCTATACCTTTATTTTTAGGCTTATTATATTGTTTATGTAGACATACATTTACATTTACAGCATTCAGCAGATGCTTTTATCCAGAGCGACTTACAACGGTGCTTTGTAGTCCACGACTGTTCTTTGATCTGTAAGGCATGTTTAAAATCAACAACTGTGGTTTAAGTTTTATACTTATACAATAATGGGTTAGAGAAAATGAAAGTTCACAGACAGACATACATGTTAGTGGATTTTTTTTTTTGAGAGTAAGACGATGTAGATAGTAGAGGGTAAGTTAATCCCCTAGATACTTTTTGAAGAGGTGTGTCTTCAGACATTGTTTGAAGACAGCAAGGGACTCAGCAGTTCTTATAGCAAGAGGAAGTTTGTTCCACCATTGAGGAGCCAGTACTGCAAAGAGTCTAGATGCATGTCTTCCTCTTCTTTTGAGAAGAGGTGGTTCCAGGCGAGCAGCGCTTGATGCTCTGAGAGGACGAGAAGTAACACATTGTTTAATCAGTGCTGATAAGTAAGGAGGTGCTGTTCCAGTCTTGGCCTTAAAGGCAAGTGTTAGGGATTTGAACCTGATGCGAGCAGCCACAGGAAGCCAGTGCAGGCTCTGCAGTAGAGGTGTGGTGTGTGAGAATTTAGAGACACTGAAGATAAGCCTGGCAGCTGCATTCTGTTTCAGCTGAAGTGGTCATGTTGCCTTCATAGAGAGTCCAGCCATTAGGGAGTTGCAGTAGTCCAACTTAGAGATGACCAAGGACTGGACAAGAAGCTGAGTAGCTTCAGAGGTGAGAAAGGGGCAGATTCTTCTTATGTTGTATAGGAGATATCTGCAGGACCTGGTGAGGTTGCTAATGTGAGAAGAGAATGATAGTTTGTCATCCAGGGTGACACCAAGGTTTCTTGCCATTTTTGAGGGAATGATAAAAGAGTTATCAAAAGAAATGGCAAGATCAAGTTTTGGTGAAGGATTGCTCTTGATGTACAAGAGTTCAGTCTTGCTAGGGTTTAACTTGAGATGGTGGGATGTCATCCAAGAAGACATGTCTGCTAGACACTTTGATATTTGGGTTGATATCTGTTGGTCATCTGGTGGAAAGGAAAGAATGAATTGAGTGTCATCTGCATAACAGTGGTAGGAGAACCCATGTGCAGCTATAACCTCCCAAGAGAACCAGTGTATAGAGAGAAGAGGTCCTAGGACTGAACCCTGGGGAACACCAGTGGTCAGCTTTTGTGGGGCTGATAGAGAGCCTTGCCATGTCACGTGATGTGTCCTGTTATAAAGGTAAGATGCAAACCATTGTTGGGCTGTGCCTGAAATCCCAAGGCTGGACAGAGTGTCCAGGGGAATCTGATGGTTGACCATGTCAAAAGTTGCAGACAGCTCCAAGAGTATCAGAACTGAGGACAGGTTTGCAGCTCTGGCTGCATGAAGTTTTTCAGAGACAACTAGAAGTGCACTCTCAGTAGAGTGTGCAGCTTTAATCCAGACTGGTTAGGGTCAGGGAGTGCATTTTTGGACTGGAAGGCATTAAGTTGGTTATAAACTGCTTGTTCTAGTATTTGAAGGCAGTTGAAACATCAGTTGGTACATGACCAGCTATTAAGGAACCGTTGATTATGTGAGTGATGTGTGGGAGAAGATCCTGTGAAATAATCTGCAACATACCTGAGGGGATTGGGTCGAGCAGACACGTGGTGGGATTGCTGGTCGCAAGGATCTGAGACACATGCTCATGGGATAGTGGAGCGAAGTCTTGAAGTTGGGCAGCATTAGTAGATTGTGAGCTGGTCAACAGTTTCTCAGTCAGACGGAAAGTGCTCCTGATGGTAGCAATCTTCTCCTCAAAGAATGTGGCAAAGTCCTCTGGTGTGAGAGCTGGAGAAGCAGGAAGAGATGGTGGTTTGAGTAGAGAAGAGAAGGTTGTAAAGAGTTTGTGAGGATTAGATACAGAATCTTCAAACTTAGTTCTGTAGAAAGATTTTGCAGAGGTTAGATCAGTGGCAAATTTGGATGAGAGAGCGAAAAGTAAGGAGGTCACTGTTAGAATGTATTTTTCTCCATCTTCTTTCAGCTGTTCTTAGTTCTCTTTGGTTGCTTTGCAGGGACTATGACAGCCAGGTCAGAGGGGAAGCACACTTTGGTCTGGAAGACAATGGACAGAGCTGATTAATTGAGTTGTGGAGAGAAGAGAGGTCATTGGTATCGTTTTCAACAGTTGAAGGACTTGGATTAGCACAGTTAGAGAGAGATAAGTAGGGCTGGACAGTGGAGGAAAACGAGGATAGACAAAGAAATGAGATTTCTGTGGGTGGTCATGAGGGTTACTGGAGGTTGAGGAGGAGAGGTGAGAAGAGGGAACTTGAAAGACAGAAGATGATCAGATACATGAAGAGGAGTAGACTACATTGAACATAGGAAGAGATTTGAATGATACTAGGTCAAGAGTGTTGCTTTGTGGGTCAGAGGAAAGTCACCAAGATATAGACCAAAGGATGATAGAAGCATCACAAGTCCACTGGTGTGTATCCCATCCCTCAGAAGTCACCAAGGAGAATGAGTGGGGAGTCATCTTCTGGAAATGAACTCAAGTCCTTCCAATTCCTCGATGAATTTCCTAGTGGGCCTGGAGGATGATAAAGGACAACTATGTAGAGTTTAGTTGGATGTGTGATGGTAACAGAATGGAATTCAAAGAGGAGATGTTGAGGTGGAGGAGATTAGCAGGTGTGAGACGCCATTTAGAAGATAGAAGCAAACCTGTACCCCACCTCTGCCTGAAGTACGAGGAGAGTGAGAGAAGGCAAAGGCAGAGGAGAGGGCAGCTGGAGTAGCCGTGTGTCACATAGGGTACTGTCAGCATGACATGAGGTGAGGTCATGGTGCAAGCCATCTTTATTTGACAAAGAACACCAGCAAAACATAAACCAGCACGAGGGCCACAAACAAAACAAACTTCTTCTTGACTTGAAAACAACAAACAGCACACCGACACAGTGCTGAAGGGGTGCATGAAGGGGGCTGAAGGCGAGGTTGGGTGCATGAGGGGGCCTGAAGGCAAGGTTGGGTGCATGAGGGGGACCAAAGGCGAGATTGAGAGCAGAAAGGGAGCCAAAGGCGAGGTGGGGAGCAGGAAGGGAGCCGAAGGTGAGGTTGGGAGCAGGACGGGTGGAGAAGGTGAGGTTAGGAGCAGGAAGGGGACCGAAGGTGGTCTTGGGAGCATGCAAGGGACCAAAGGCAATTTTGGGAGCAGGCAGGGGACCAAAGGCAGTTTTGGGAGGAGGCAGGGGACCAAAGGCCTTTCTGGGAGCAGGCACAGGGCCACAGGCCTTTCTGGGAGCAAGCACAGGGCCAAAGGCCTTTCTGGGAGAAGGCATGGGGCCACAGGCCTTTTTGGGAGCAAGCATGGGGCCAAAGGCTTTCTTGGAGCAGGCACAGGGCCAAAGGCCTTTCTGGGAGCAGGCATGGGGCCACAGGCCTTTCTGGGAGCAGACAAGGGTCGGGTGGCCTCTCGGGCAACAGACCCAGTTTTGGTGGCCTCTCGGGTGACAGACACAGTTTTGCTGGCTGCTCAGGCAACAGACATAGTCTTGGTGGCCTCTGGGGCGGCAGACACATTCTTGGTGGCCTCTGGGGCAGCAGACACATTCTTGGTGGCCTCTGGGGCAGCAGACACCGGCTGTAAGGCCTCCTCAGCGGTAGACACTGGCTGCAAGGCCTCCTTGGTAGCAGACACCAGCTGCAAAGCCTCCTTGGCGGCAGACACTGGTGGCGAAACCTCCTCGGTGGCAGACACTGGCTGCAAGGCACCCTAGGCGCTGGCCACCGGCAGCAATACATCAACAGGTGTGGGCTGCAAATCCTCCATGGGCGTGGGCTGCAAATCCTCCATGGGCGTGGGCTGCGAAACCTCCCCAGTGGCTGAGTCAGGCTGCTGGGCCTCTCTGGTGGCTGAGTCAGGCTGCTAGGCCTATCTGTTGGCTGAGTCAGGCTACTGGGCCTTGCCGGTGGCTTAGTCAGGCTGTTGGGCCTCGCTGGTGGCTGAGT
Source organism: Distichodus sexfasciatus (assembly GCA_032718565.1). NCBI lineage: Eukaryota > Metazoa > Chordata > Actinopteri > Characiformes > Distichodontidae > Distichodus > Distichodus sexfasciatus. The sequence goes on along the minus strand of JAVGVS010000216.1, from coordinate 358,135 downwards.
CAGGCTGCTGGGCCAATCTGGTGGCTGAGTCGGGCTGCTGGGGCTCTCCAGTGCCTGACTCAGGCTGCTGGGCTTCTCCAATGGCTGACTCCTTAAGGGTTGACTGGGGCTGGATATGAGGGAAGGTCTGGGTCGTGGTGAGAGGGTTTACATCAGGGTCAGGCAGGGCAGTCAGGGCCAGTGCACAGGATCTGGGACAGGGTGGTGATGGTTAACTGGGCCTGGGAAAGGAGATCTATCAGGGAAGTATCAGGAAGGAGGGTTTCTGATTCAGTCAGGGTAAAGTGGAGGTCAAGGAGGGTGTCAAACGTATGGTGGTGTGTGTCGAAAATGGGGGTGAGGCAGAGTGCCAAGGAAGCAGATAAGTGAGTTGAAGTTGGCATGGAGGAAGGAAACCTTGGGTGCAGGGTCACAGGAGGACAGGACCAGAGCAGAATGTGAGACAGAGTCAGGAACCAAGTGGGCGGAGTCAGGGGGCGAGTGGGCAGAGCCAAGAGTGAAGTGGGAGGGGTTGGGGCAGAGTCAGGAACCAAGTGGGCAGAGTCTAGGACAGAGTCAAACCCCAAGTGGGCGGAGTCAAGGCAGAGCCAGGACCCCAGGGCGCAAAGTCGAGGGTAACGTCCACAATGGTGTAGGCAATGTCATGGGCGATGGAGAGGGAACCAATCCAGATGGTTGTTGGAGGAGGAGCTGGAGTGTAGAGGGAGGATGGAGTCATCACAGGCTGAGGGTCAGTGTGAATGGAGCTCTGTTTTTTCTGGCTCTTCCTCTTTTTTCCCCAAGCCCCAGAATCTTGCGAGGGCGTGGGGAAGTCCTTCTCTTTTGCCAACTCAGGATAACCTAACAGCTCAGGCAGAGAGTAGCGGTTGACCTCAGCCCCACCTCTAAGGCTTGAATGACCTCTCTTGTCACTTGGTCCATCTGTCATGAAGGGTACTGTCAGCATGACATGAGGCTAGGCCACGGTGCAAACCATCTTTATTTGACAAAGAACACCAAAACATAAACCGGCACGAGGACCATAAACAAAACAAACTCTTCTTCTTCTTGACTTGAAAACAACAAACAGCACGCTGACACAGGGAGGGTAGTGTGAGGGTAGACCAACAAGAAACACTGGGAAAACTGAGCTTAAATGTTAACACACAAATGAGGGGCTGGACCAATGAAACAAAGGGGGACCAATCCCAAAGCAATCAGGGAAAACCAATGACGGGATAACCAATGAGAAACAGGTGGTGTGACTAAACCAAACAAGAACAGGTGCATACATTAATACACAAGGATCAACCTATCAGACACAAAGGGAAGCTGACACATAGACAGTGATTGATGCAAGACTCAAAATGGCAGAAAACAGAAAACACACAATGGCGACATCTGGTGGCCGCTTAGCTAAAGTCCAGGGGGGTCATGACACCGTGTCCTCAGGTGTGATCCAGGTTTTGGTAAGGGCCAGGAAGTGGAATGACTGGAGAGATGCAAGTCCAGTGATGAAGTCAGCCATGTTGATACTAGATTGGCAGTTCCATAAACCACCATGCATGATAGTAGGAGGCTGTGGAGACATAAAAGGCTGAGAGAGGTTACAAAGATTTCTGCCCCTCTGATGAGGAATGTATCTTCAAAATCTGTATGATGTGTGATCAGGTATATGTGTGAAGCACATTTTAAACCAGGAAATATAAGTAAGAGAGCAAACAGATACTTAGCCAAGATCAGTATTGACACTGTCATGATCCCTTGAAGGCAGTGAAACTAACAAACAACAGAACAACAGTACTAGGTTTCAGCTAATGAAGCAAAAAAATTCAACCAGCTAAGAAAAGCACAGCAGTCTGTGTTAGAGCCATTTTGTGTGTATGAATGTGTGAATATTTAGATTTAATGTTTTATAACTGTTTGCAGTAGAAAGAAGAGAAATGTTTCTGGGACCTAGGGTTAAGTCACATTAAGTCAAAAAAGTTTTGCTATCAAGAAAGAAAATGGAAACCACCAGCGAAGTTCAAGAAATCTGAAAACTTATGGAGGCATCTTGCGATGGCTGCGTCAAGCTTCCCCTGAAGAAGAAGTCCGAAGAGGAAGTCTGAAGAGGATCTGAAGAATCAAGATCCAAAGAAGTCCGAAAGTGCCAGGTCAGATATTTTCTCCTCTTTTGCGTTAGACAGCTGGCTAGCTTGTAGGTAAATCTGAAGAAAAGCGGAAGTAAACGTCCACGGAGCTTCCATTTTAGTAAGCAACTTAAGGCTTAAGAGAAACGATTCTGCACATTAAGAAACTCTTTTCACAAGCAGTGAATTAGTCGAAGGAGTGCTGTGTAATATTAGACGAAACGTCACAAGCAGTGTGTGGAGATTCGCAACGAAATGGAAGCAGAGATGGTGGATGCGTTTGTAGACCAGAAGAGGGCACCAGAGACCAAAGAAGAGGTATCGGATGAGTAAAGTTAAAGAATAGTCGTGGGGGAAGATGTCGCATCTCACAAAAGAGAGAAGTAATCTAGATAAATTGATGGAAGATAAACTCAATGTTAACATTGTAGAGGAAGTTTTGCCAAAGTTCAAGAGGAATACACACACCCTACAGAAGAGTTGTGGAAGCTGTGGAGTGAAGATGAAAAAAGGGACGATCAGGAAACATATGAAAGCAGACAGACAGAATTAAAGTTGTTCATACAACGAGCAGAAGAATGGATTGCCCAAACTAAAGGCAGCCCTCAGGAGGAAGAAGAAGACGTTGGTCCCTCAGATAGTATTTCTAGTGCCAGTTTCATCACAAGTTATAAAAGTTATAAAAGCCGTTCAAGCCAAGCCAGGAGTCGTGCAAGTCGTACATCTCAACTATCCAGTACTAGCTCGGTTAGGATGAGGCTCCAAGCAGAACATGAAGCATTGTTAGCTAAAGCAGCGATTAATAAGGAGGAAGTGGAACTGGTGCAGGAAGAAGCTCGGTTGAGGGCACAAAGTGAATGAGAAGAAGCTCATGTGAAGGCAGACAGGGAGCAGGAAGAAGCTTGTTTTAGGGCAGCAAGGGAGCAGGAGAAGGCAAGGGAAAGAAGCAGTTGCAAATACAAGCTGAGCTTGCCATGTCAAATGCTAGATTAAAGGTCTATAGAGGGTGTGAGGGTGCACATGACTCTTCAGACGACTCCTCAGAACCATCTAGAACCAAGCCAAAACCTTTAGCTAGCATAAAGAAAGAACAAAGTGATAACAGTGAGCGTTTTGAACCTAACAAGTTGCCCGAAATCAGTTCAAAGCCAATTGCGAATCTCTTAAGCAGACAGTGTAGTTTGAACCTAACAAGTTGCCTAAAATCAGTTCAAAGCCAACTATAAATCCCTTAAGTGGACAGTTTAGTTTGCCTGTAAGAGAAATTCAGCAGCCAGATTGTACTAAAGACCTGTGTCACATACTGCAGCGTCAGACAGAGATGGCTGAGCGTCAGAATATTACCACTGAGATGCTCGTCAAACAACAAAGTCTGACTCAACTGCCTCGTAGAGAAATTTTCATGTTCACAGGAGATCCTCTTAACTACAGATCTTTCATAAAAGCCTTCGAACACATCATCGAAAGCAAAACTGACGATCAACAAGACCTGTTGTACTACTTAAAACAGTATACAAGAGGAAAGCCTCAAGAACTTGTTAGTAGCTGTGAGAACATGCATCCAGATCAAGCATATGAACAAGCTAAAAAACTGCTTGAATGTCAATATGGCGATAGACAAAAATCAATAGCGCCTACATCGAAAGGGCAATAGAGTGGCCACAGATAAAATCAGAAGACAAAGTAGGATTAGATGCTTTTGCTTTGTTCCTGACTGGATGTCGTAATGCAGTGGATGACATAAACTACGTCACAGAACTGAACACCAAAACCATCATGAAGTGCATCATATCCAAACTTCCATACGACATGAGAAAGACGTGGAGACATTCTGCTCAATGTATTCAAGACAAGAAACAAAGACAAGTCACGTTCTCTGACATGGTGGACTTCATTTGTCAACAAGCTAAATCACTTAATGACTCATTGCTTGGAGATATTCAAGACTCTATCCCAGGTAGACAAGAAAGCACAAAGAAATTTGGCCTCAGAAAAAGTGAACCCAAAAGAAGCAGCTTTGCAGTGAACACATCTGCTACAGAAAAGTGCGCCATAAAGGGTCAACCAGACAAGAAACCCATAGTTACAGCCATTAAGTCCGCTACTGCTTTTCGAAGCCCATGTTTGTATTGTAAGAAAAATCACGCATTAAACATGTGTCGCGAAATTAGGGAACTATCTTGAAAGGAAAGAATTGAATTCCTGAAAACATGTGGGCTATGTTTTGGGTGTCTTGCTAACAGAGATTTAGACATTGGTCTTCTCATCAGTTCTAATGTCTGTCAAGCCATGGAAACCTGGGAAACAGTTAATAGTCAGGGTCAGGGCCATATGCTGTGAAGACTGTTCTGGGTTGGGTAGTCAATGGGCCAATTAGCAGATACAAAGAACAGGAATCAAATAGAGCTAATGAACTACATTTTCTTATCAACTTTATCTGCGTATCAGACATCGGGGATATGCTAGCGAAATACAACGAGAAAAATTTCCCAGAAGCTCGGTGTGAAGACAAAAAAGAGCCTTCACAACAAGATAAGCAATTCATGCAAATTGTGTCGACATTGACACGTCTTACAAATGGCCACTACTGCATTAAACTGCCCTTGAAAAGTGGTGAAGTCAAGATGCCATGCAATCGCGGAATAGCTGAACAAAGACTTGATTCCGTAAAGAGAAAGCTCTATAAAAATCTAGACTTCTATCAGGTATATAAAAAAATCATGGACAACATTCTGAAGAAAGGTTATGCTGTAAAAGTTCTGGAAGAACAATCGAGCCATAACGATGGCAGAGTATGGTTTATCCCACATCATGGGGTGTACCATCCAAAAAAGAAAAAGCTAAGGGTTGTGTTCGACTGTGCAGCAGTATATCAAGGAACGTCATTGAACAAACAACTACTACAGGGACCTGATCTCACAAACACCCTTCTTGGAGTACTGCTGAGGTTTAGGCAGGAGCCTACCGCTCTTATGGCAGATATAGAATCCATGTTCTATCAGGTGCAAGTGCCAGAAGAGGATGCAGATTTATTGCGCCTCTTATGGTGGCCAGATGGAGAACTAAAGGAGAAAGTGGAAGAATGCAGAATGTGTGTGCACCTATTCGGGGCTACGTCATCTCCTAGTTGCTCCTCGTATGCGCTAAGAAAAACAGCATTAGATGCATCTGCAGAGACATCGACAGAGGTCACACAGACAGTCCTTCAAAACTTCTACGTAGACGATTGCTTGAAATCGGTTGCCACAGAAGACAAAGCTATTAGTCTTATGAAAGATCTAATGAAATTGTGTGCCACGGGTGGGTTTCGTTTGACTAAGTGGGTAAGCAATAGTAGGACAGTGCTGAGTTCTATCGCTGACAGTGAAAAGGCAGATGAGGTTAAAGACCTACACCTGCAACACGATAAGCTACCAATAGAACGAGCGCTAGGCGTACAATGATGTACAAACTCTGATAGTTTCAGGTTCAAGATTCAATTACCCAAAAAACCCTGCATATTGTGAGGCATTTTCTCAGACGTTAGTTCCGTGTATGACCCCATGGCATTTTTAGGACCGCTTATCCTACCTGCTAAGCTCATTAAAAGGGATCTTCATAAAGAGAAGAAGGGCTGGGTTGAAGAGATCCCTGACAAGCCACGCCGAGCATGGCAGAAATGGCTATCAGATCTTGAGAAGTTGGCAGAACTTCATGTGGGTCGATGTTTACCTTATTCGGCCCCACGAAGTCTGCACAAATTCATCACTTCTCAGATGCAAGTCAGAATGGTTATGGCGTTGTGTCATATCTCTTGTTAACAAACGAACAAGAAGAGAAACATGTTTGTTTTTTGATGGGTAGATCTAGAGTTGCCCCTCTTAAGCAAGTCACAATCCCTAGAATGGAGCTGACAGCCGTGATGGTTGCAGTCAAATTAGATCATAGTGGAGTGTGGGAGTGTCAAATTCGAACAGTAAAGAAGGTGATGAGCTCCGTCGCACGGCAACAAGTGTTGGATGAAGACTACAAACTCTTTTGAGCAAAGTCGAGACGATCGTCAACGGAAGACCCCTAACTATGAGCTCAGATGACCCCAACGACCTTGAGCCGCTGACACCGAATCATATACTTCAGCTGGACATGGAGCCCAACATGCCGCCCGGCTTGTTTAAAAAAGACAATGTCTACGCCAAACGACGCTGGAAAGTCCAGCACATGACAGACTTATCCTGGAGAAGATGGACCCGAGAGTATCTACCACTTCTGCAAGAACAACAAAAATGGCGAGGGCTGAAGAGAAACTTCGAGGTAGGAGATGTCGTACGGAATAGGCTTCCGTAGTACTGTAGGGTGCACTAGACTGCATTTCAAAGTAATATACATTTATATTCTTATATGTAAAGTCCTTTGACCTGTAATCGTCTAAAATAGTCTTTAAAATAAGATTGTTATTGATGACAAGTGTACTTTCACTCAAGTTTTCCTTTGTGTACTAAATCATACTTAAATGCAGAATATACTTTTCACAAGACTTGTGCCCCGACGTGCGGACGCACGCACACGCACGCGCACAAGCACACGCACACACACACACACACACCGCTTAGTTTAGCTTCGTCTCAAAGAATGTCCGACATGTAGATTCCCAAAAGATTGTTCCGTCAGATGAAGTTTTGCGCGCTCACTATTCATCTCATGTAATTAAAAATCATGCTTCAGCATTTTAATAAAATCACTTCTAAACATTTTAATTATCTCCAAAATAGATAAAATAAAATTATGATATTACAAAGGTTAAACATGAAATGCAAAAACTGAAATCAGAAATAATAAATGATCAATAATACAGCGTTACAGTATAATATTATTATTTTTATTATTAAATAACATCATAAAAACATTTGCTCCATCAACATACTATATCAGCGGTATTGTTAAATAACATTTTTAAAAAATCTCTAGTGCATCAGTTTACTGCATCCACTGCTTTTTGTCATGATATGAATACTTATTTCCCAAGATAAAATATTTGATTTTACACATTGTATACAGTGTTTCTCTCTTCCATATTCAAGTTTTAATTGTTCATTTTGTATAAACTATCAATAAACAAAAATTTGGTAGAGGGAAATACTGTAAACAATAGTCAAATAAATAAAGATAAACAATATATAAATATAATATGAAATATACACTTTAAACTAGAAATGCAGTATTAAATATAAACTATAAAATATAACTGCAAGCAGTGATTACGGGGGCCATGCAGTTTGCAGCTTTATCAGTTTTTTATGAATTGAAGTACATATATGTTGAGATTTGATATCTTTCATTTTTTTCTACGTATTAACGGTTCAAAACTTATTCGGCTAACTTTAAAATAGTTTATTATGGCACCAATAAGTGGGATATCGACTTTGAAGTGAAGCTTTGCAACCATATAAAGAAATATCTGAAAATGTGCTTAATAATTACTATAAGAGAATGTCTAAAAACTGTAAACTATAGTAAAGTTTCCTTATTCAAACATATGTCTTGGTGAATTTGTTTCAAAGTATCGATTTGCATAATATAGCCATATGAATAGGTAAATGAAAAATGTGGTCAATAACTATTAAAGAAGAATATGCTGAGATTTAAATAATACGATTTCATATTATGAAAATTAGCAGTAGCTCACTCAGAGCTAGATTTCTATGATATTCAGTGTGTGGCATTGCATTGCTATACGAAGCCGAGCACATTTATTTAAAAAAATACAGCCAAATGAAAACCTAAATTAAAAATATACTCGATAATAATTAAAAAGGAATGTCTTGGGATTTAAATAATACCAGTTACATGCAGATTGGATAAAAATCCAGGATCTAGTTGACTAGTTATGCCGATTAAAGAAAAATCCAATATGGGAAAATAGATATGAGGGTTTATTAAAATTTGTCTAATAAATAAGATGGTATAAGATTTTTAACAATCAGAGCTACGATTCAAAAGTTATTACGGAAAATGCATAATAGCTTATTAGCGCCACCAAGTGGTAGGGTAGAGTGGTGCAATTATTATTATTATTTTTGCCTGAATAGTACGTGAGGTTTAAACTGTTGAAATATGGGCAAAGTGACGCAAATGTTTTTCCTCAGTATTGGGTAGAGTCAAGGACCTACCTGCCAAAAAAGATGGAAGACCTACATGGGACCCTCCCCAGTTGGGCCCACCACCCACAAGGGGAATGTTAGGGATTTGGTACTATGTGGATTGGGTGGCAGCCAAGCGTGGAGGCCTTAGCGGATCGATCCCCGGCTGACAAAACTGGCATTTGGGACATGGAAAATCACCCCTCTGGTGGGGAAGTAGCCTGAACTTGTGCTTGAAGCTGAGATATGTGTATTAATATGGGAGTTTCCCTTCGGGCGAGGGAAAACTCCCTGACTGTCATCTGTGAGGAACACACTCCCTGATCTGAACCTGAGTGGTGTACTGTTGTTGGTGCAATGCATGGTCTGTCCAAAATGTTTGAGCATAAGTGTGTCCATAAGTGGATGTGGTATGAACATGCCTGGGGCTGCAGATGGATGATCAATTTTATAATCATGTCAGCTGATCTTCAACCTTCTGTCTTAGAGTTCCAGCCCCTAACTCCGGCATTAAAGGCCCTGCAGCAGGGCGAGTGGGTGACGCCTCTTCGACAGGGAGGCTGAGCTTTGGCAAATGCTACTCCTGAGCACTGCTATCCATCTATCAGTGTGTTGATAAGGTTTGCCCCACTCAGTGAAACACCCGCTGAGACGACTGTTGAAATTGCTCTGTTGATAGGTGATTCTATCTTAAAGCATGAGAAAATAGCTAGACCCTTAGCGGCACCAGCAGTCAAGGTAAATTCCCCAAATTGCTTTTGTACCAAGCATATAATCACGTCTAATACAGCTAGTAACTTTATTGATGATCTCCGAAATCTATAAGAGTAATGTCCAATCAAAGTCAAAGTCAAAGTCAAAGTCAACTTTATTGTCATCTCTGCTATATACTGTACAGATACATAGAGAGACGAGACGACGTGGCTCCAGGTTATTTCCAGTGCAAACAAACAAAGAACAGTAGAACAGAGAATAAATAGGCAGTGGCACGACTAGGCACATGGAATAAACAATAAATAAGTAAAATACTAAAATATACATTAAACAATATACATTTTAAACCAGACAATATACAATATACATTTTAGACTAGACAGGGAAGACAGACATAGAGCTAAACATGTTTGTCAAGTCAGTTTGTCAATCCCACTGAACTTGAGATCATTGTGAATTGTCTTGCATCTATGTTTCATTGCACCTTGGATAAAACTGCTCTGTTAAAAATGAAAGATCAGAGAGAATAAAACTGGTCCTTGGTATAATTTCCACTTACGTACCTTAAAACAAGGGACGTGGAAATTAGAATGTAAGTGGCGACAAACTAGTGTTATTCAAACTAGCATGGAAAGAGGCTTTAGGAAACCATAAAAAGTCTCTTAGAGTTGCTAAAAATGAATATCTCTTATTGCTAATTGGAAATAACAAAAACAATCCTATATTTCTATTTAACATGGTGTCCAAGCAGACAAATTGCCAGACTACTGCTCAAACTGTGCCAACATAATTTTCCAGTAATGACTTTATGAATTTTTTGACCAAAGTATTTATTCAATTAGACAGAATATTCTGAATACTCAAATAACTACAGTGTCTGGCCTTGACATGGCATGTACTAATACTGCAGCTGCCTTATTTGAATCAATTACCCCAGCTGACCAGTCAGAACTAACATCATTAATCCTATCCTCAAAATCGTCTACTTGTATGTTAGACCGTGTTCCAACAAAGTTACTCAAAGAAATCATTCCAGTAGTGATTAAACCTCTACTAGCAAGAGTTAACTCCTCTATTAGCATTGGACATCTAACCAAATCTCTTAAATTAGCAGTAATTAAACCCATGTTGGAGAAGCCCAACTTAGATTACTTGGAAATGTTTAACTATAGACCAATCTCTAATCTCCCATTTATCTCCAAAAAAATAGAGAAAGTTGTAGGAAGTCAACTGACCTTATTTTTGCAGGAGAATCAGATTTATGAAAGATTTCAGTCTGGGTTTAAAGCCCACCATAGCACAGAGACTGCTCTGCTGAAGGTGTTAAATGATCTCCTATCTGCTGATCAGGGCTGTGCCTCGCTCCTAGTGCTGCTCCATCTTCGTGCTACTTTTGACACTGTAGATCATACTATTTTCTTAGATATGCTTAAACATGCTGTTGGTATCGGGGGAGTGGCTCTCTCTTGGTTTAATGCCTACCTTTCAGCCCACTATCATTATGTGAATGTAAAAGTGATTTCTTAGAACATGTCAAGGTCAAATCCACAAGGTTCTATTTTAGATCCTTGGCTATTTTCATTATACATGCTACTTTTAGGTGTAGCTGCACTGCCTTGCTATAATTAAGGAACTTGCTATCCTTTCCAGATGCAGGGAAATTGGTTCATGCATTTATTACCTTCAAGTTATTACTGTGATGTCTTATTTTCCAGTTTCCAGATCATATCATCCCAGTTCTGTCTTCACCCCATTGGCTTTGTGTCGACTATAAAATACTACTCTTGACTTATAAAGCTCTAAATGGCCTTGCACTGCTGTATTGGGTTACCTAATTTATAGCTACAGTCCATGCGCTTCTATCACAAGATGCAGGTCTTTTTTTAATACCCAGAATAAAAATCTTTACTTTGGGAGGGAAGTGCATTTGCTTAGAAAGCACCACAGTTGTGGAATAACTTCCTATTAGCATTCAGAGCTCAGAAACAATCTCTGCTTTTAAGTCAAGACTTAAGACTTACCTTTTTAGTCAATCTTTTGGATATTAAAGTCCCTTTTTCTGGGAGTTCACAGTCATTTGAGATTAAAAGTGGAAGGGGGATTGGTGCTGTCATCCCAACACCATCGCTGATCACTCAAGTTTGTTGACGGTGGTTTGGCATGACACCGAGGCCCCTGGAAGCCCTCATGTCTGTGCTACCTTCCAGCTCTCCCTTTGTAGCCAGGCTGCCATAGTTACTTTAGCACTGCTGGAGGTATAGGGCACTAACTCTTCTCTTTCTCCTTTTTTCAGAGCTGATCCCAGCTGACGCTTCCCTGGCTGAAACCTCATGTGGACTCTATGGACATCGCATCATCTGGAACCAGTGGGGCATTTTCAGACCCTATGGACTTGAGCTGAATTCTCATTTAATATTGAACTAATTTTAGCTTAATGTTGCTGAGTGGAACTTAGCAAGTGGTCCCAGCAATGACTTGGGATTCGAAGCGTCCCTCTGACCATTTTTATATCTTTACTTCTGTAAAAATAATGTCTTCTGTGAGTATTAAATCAGAGACTCCATCATCTGGAACCAGCTGGGTCTTTTTCAGACTCTATGTGCTTGAACTTAATCCTAATTTAATATTGAACTGTCAACTTTACTAAAGGTTTCTAAGAGGATTATAAATGGCCTCAGCAACAATTAAGCTTGAACTAATGTTAACTTGTGTATTAAAAATTTACAAACTCCGGTCACCCGAAGGAGGATGAGGTCCCCTTCTGAGTCTTGGTTCCTCTCAAGGTTTCTTTCACTAGAGGCAGTTTTTCCTTGTCACTGTCGCCTCAGGCTTGCATGTTGGGGGTTTGGGCTGGTTATACGTAAAGTGCTTTGTGACAATGACTGTTTTTAAGAGCTCTATATAAATAAAATAAAACTGAACTGAATTCTGGTCATGGAGGAGGTACTGCCCCAAGTGGAGGAGTTCAAGTATCTTGTTCACAAATGAGGGTAGAGGAGATTGAGAACTGGACTGGCAGATTGGGGCAGAGTCAGCAGTAACTAAGCCAGAAGACAAAGCTCTTGATCTATTGGTCCCTCTTTGTTCACTGCCTCAACTATGGTCATGAGTGGTGGAGAGTGACCGAAAGAATGAGATCGCAGATAGAAGCAGCTTAATTGAAGTTTCTTTGCAGGGTATCTGGGCTCTCTCTTAGGGATAAAGTGAGAAGTTCAGGCATCTGGGAGAGTCTCAGTGTAGAACCGCTGCTTCTCTACGTCAAGAGGAGTCAGTTGAGGTGGTTTGGACACATGGTGCGGGTGGCAGTGGATGGATGGATGGATGGATGTGGTTTCATAAACATCAGCATCAGCAGTGTATAGGTGTGTGTCCATGAGAAACACAGACACTGCTGATGATTAGCACATTATTAGGGGGCCATGCAGTGGAACACTGCGTGGTCCCCTATTGTTATTGTAGCGATTTTTTTTTTCTGCCTCAAAACATGTTGTGGAGAAAAAACAGTAAGACCTACAGCTTTGAAATTTGGCAGGTAGGTCCGGTACCCCACCCACTACTCAGGCCAAAAAAAAAAAATGCACCAAAATAAGCTATTTTGCAATTTTCCAAAAAGAATAAGCATTTTGCCGAATAAATGTTGAACCGTAGCTCTGATTCTCAAAAATCTTATATGATCTTATTCTTTGGTTTAAGACAATTTTTTTAGACCCTTGCTTCTCTTTCTGCCATATTTGATTTTTCGCTAATTTGCATAAAATGAAATCTCATCTCTTTCCAACTCGTCCCTGGATTTCTGTCCAATCTGCATGCAACTGGTATCATTTGAATCCCAAGACACTCTTCTTTAATTATTGTTAAGCACATTTTTAATTTAGGTCTTCATTTTTATGTAATATGCAAATAAATGGATTCGGCTTGGCGTAGGACTGCAAACCCATACACCGAGTGTCATAGAAATTCGGCTCTGGGTCGGCAACAGCTTTGAAATTTGGCAGGTAGGTCCTTGACTCTACGCAATACTGAGGAAAACAGTTACTTTACTTTACTTTGTCCATATTTCAACAGTTTAAACCTCACGTACTATTCAGGCAAAAAAAAAAATAATTGCACCACTCTACCACTTAGTGGCGCTAATAAGCTATTATGCGTTTTCCGTAATAACCACTTACCAATTTGGTATGCTTAATGTTATTATGCGCTTCCAGAAAACTTTTGAATCGAAGTCTATTTCTCCTAAAAAAGTCATATATTATCTTATTTCTAGGCCACACAAATTTAATAAACCCCGTATCTATTTTTTTCCCTATATTGATTTCTTTTAATCGGCATAACTAGTCAATCTAGATCCTGATTTTTATCCAATCTGCATGTACTGGCATTATTTGAACTTCAAGACATTCTTCTTTTTAATTATTAGTATATATTTTAATTTAGGCTTTTCATTTGGCTGCATTTTTTTTAATAAATGTGTTCTCGCTTCATAGTAATTGCAATGCCACACACTAAAAAATCATGAACTCAGGCTTGAGTGAGCTAACGCTATTCTTCATAATATGAAATCAGATATTAAATCTCAGTACATTCTCTTTAATAAAGTATTGGTTACCATTTTTCATTTCTGCACTATCCATATGTATATATTATGCAACCAGTACTTTGGAAACCAATCCAAAGACATATGTTTGAACGAAGGAAACTTTACTATAATTTCACAGTTTTAGACACTCTTATAGTAATATACACATTAGATATTTTATGGCTGCAGTCAGTCTCTTAAAGTCGATATCCCACTTGTTAAGTAACCATAATAAACTATTTTAAAAGTTAGTCGGAAGTTTTTGAACCGTAAAATGTATAGAAAAAAAAGATGAAAAGACACAAGGACGCCATGACGCCAGTAGGTGACGTAGACGCCAGACGCCGAGACTTATGAAAAACTGAATGAACAGCGAGACAGCGAGGACACTTGGAAACTCTCCAGGAATACATTGACTGGTGCTTCGACGTCATAGTTATGAAGAAGAACCAAACTGCATCTTCCCCATTAAAATCGGGGACTGCTCTTCCAAAGAAGTCGGCCGGCATTCTCGAAGCAATGTCGCCTGAGGTGTGCCATCACATCTGATTCAATCGGCTGCCGGGTTGTCCAGCTGAACACGCCAGGTTGTCCCTGGTCGAGATCCTGCAATCGCGGAATTCCAACTTGCGAACAGCAATTCAGCCAGCAGCAGGTGGAAACACCGCGGAAAACGCAATTACTCACGGGACCTCTAAGTTCTAACCGAGAATGTGTAACTCAGCTAAATAAAAAATAAAGAGACTGTCATCGCATCTCCAGGCCCGTGAGTAGGAGAGACAACCTGGTGTTTGCAGGTATTCGAATTGCCGAAGAGGACGAAGCCACGGTCAAAACTTACTGCAACGCATCCCGAAGCTTCCAGAGACACCGGAAAACATCCGCCGAAAGAGTCCATCGGTTAGAGCCAAGAGGCCGCGTCTCATCGTGGCTACCTGGCTACTTTCAAGCAGAAGGAGCAGGTGAAGAGAAGTCGCTGCAGGGAAAGGAGAGGAACAGACTTTGAAGCGTGAATCCACCAGTTTCCCCAAAGAGATCCTGAGCGCATTTCCAGTGCTGTTCCCAATCCGGCGAGAGTTTTCATAAGGTAGGCCTCGAAGCGGTCATCGCCGCGGGACCGTTCTTCTACGTGACGCTGGCCTACCGCGACCCCAGTACTACCTCTGGTTATATTAATACCAGCCCAGATAAGCAGAATCCGTTATATTTCATTTTCATGTTTCGCTTCGTCACGTTTTCTTCTGGTATCCTCCGCTTGTTCTTTGTTTTCTATTCTACCTCTTCACTTCTTCACTTCTACCTCTCACCGCCGCAACTGCTCACCTGCTTTTCCTACTCACACACACACAACATCCCATACTTTACATAGCCTGCACGGTATGACCAGCGTATACATGCACTCAGCGCCACGCCACCACTCCGACCTCATGAAGCGCATGCCACAGACACATAGGCACACAGCCAAGATACCGCCACACTCACATCTTCATCTACATCTGGAGCATCACACGCAGCCTGCAAACATTAGCTACACACACGCATCTATGGGCACACTAAGGTTTCACATGGAATGTGAATGAGCGGCCTCCAGAGAGAAGAGGTTTAAAATATTAGCCAGCTTAAAAAACTGCTGGTGCGAAGACATTGTTTTATTACAAGAGACCTAGACCGCCACAGCTGCAGATGATCTAAATCAACCGGAGTTCTCAATGTGTTCTCAGCCTGCTACAAACTCTAGGCAAAGGTGGGGTAGCAATTTTAATACACAAAAACAAAAAGTTAATTTCACAGTACTAATACAAAGAGAGATCCAGAGGGTATTTCTAATCACAAATTATCCATATATCAAAAGTTTTAGTATTGTCATATATGGTCTGAAATGTTGATGACCTCTCCTTTTTTCCACGCCATCAAGACCCTGAACACCTAGATTATGACTCTGCTTCTGGGGAGACCTCAACTTTTGACCAACAGTGAAAATGGACAGGCTCAGTACAGCGAACTCAGCGCAACTGGCAATCCACACAAATATAGTTAAACAGCATGAGCGCCCACTACGACTCTGTGATGCATGGATGTTTTCACCCCCAGGGAATTTCACATGTTCATCACTTCTGCCTGCCTGGGATTATTTCTAACCAGCAGCTCTCTAATGAGTAACATTTCAGACACAGAGATACACCCCTAGTTGTCAGTGACCATGTGCTCCTGTATCATTAACTTAATACTAAGAAGGCCACTCCACCAAGTAAAAACTGAGATTTAATACATCATTGCTTAAAAGATGAAGATTTATTAAATATTTTATATATGGGCTTTATATTTAGATTATATGACTCTGCCTGGAACATCAGCATCCGCTCTTTGGGAAGCTACAAAGCCAGATGAGAGGTAGAATAATTTCATTTCATCACATAAAAGAGAAAATAAATGTATAGCGAATTTAGAAGAACTATCAAATCCTGTGAAATAGCTCTTCCACTATCCTCCCAGGAACAGAAAATGCTAAACAAAAAATGAAAGCAAAACTAGAATTGTACGAAATTATTAATAAAACTAAATTTTAGCACAAAAGATTCTGCTGGCGTAAAATTTGAATATGGTAAACAAAATCGTCAATTCCTAGCTAACCAGTTAAAAAATAACAAAGAAAACAACTATATGTGCTGTTAAAGATTTAACAGGATACAGTATATGACCCCTGAAAGAACAAAATAACACTTTCAGAGACTTTACAAATCCTTATATTCACCACAGATAAACCCATCTATAGACGAAATTGATCGCTTGATAATATAATTTTCCAAAATTATCGACGCCGTTTTATGGCACCTCCGGATTCTCCATTGACAGCAGAAGAACTTCAGGAGGCCCTGAACAGTATGCCTAATAAAAAGGCACCAGGTCCAGATATGAAAGCCTGCAAAGCAGAATTTAAAGAATTTGGCATTTTGGAACCAACATTCCACAGAATGTTACAGGAAACCACAAGGGAAAAGGGTAGATTTCACCCCAAATATGAACTCTGCCCACACATCTATAAAAACCAGGCAAAGACCCTGTGTTGCTTCCAACAGCTATCGTCCAATATCCTATTAACGAGACATAAATACCTGCAAAGCTTCGAAAGAATAGAGAGGATAACCCCTCTCATAATCTTATCCGACCAAATCCGGTTTCTTATAGTAGAGGCTTTCTCCTCAACAAATACACGTAGATTACTTTAACTTGATTGACTATTCATAAACAATAAAAACTTCTTAAATTACTATATTGTCTCTAGATGCAGAAAAAGCTTGGTTAGGTTAACTGGAATTTTTTATTTGCAGTTCCTACATAAATTTGGTTTCGAAACTCTTTATAAATTATAGTTAAAATATTATATATTCAACAGCATGTGTCAAGACAATGATCTCAAAACATCTCCAGTTTCTGTCTTAAAAGCACCAGGCAGGATGCCCCTCACCTTCACTGCTTGGTAATTTTATTGAACCACTAGTAGCAGCAATAGACAGGCATACAGCGACATACATTAAATGCAAGAATGTAGAACATAAAGTCAGTCTATACTCAGATGATGTGGCTACTTTTTTTTCTCCAAAGTATTCACAAACCAATTCCTGAGTAGTATCACATTAAATCCTTTTCAAGAGTCTCAGATTATTCGATAAACCAAGGTAAATCTACTGTTCTTTTCCAAAGCATTGTTACTTGAGAACTTGATCTACCTACTACAATTCATGAAAATATAAAAATATTTAGGCATCACGTTCACCTAGACTGGCAGATTTAACTAAATTAAACCATCCCAATTTTTAAAAGACGAGAAGAGATTCCAGCCAGATGGAAGTCCCCACCATATCACTCCGGCGTAGTTAGTTGCCTCAATAAAATGATGGTTTGCCAAGAATAAATTATTTATTTGTATGATCCTAGGCAAACCATCACCAGACTGGTTTAAATTCCTGACCTCCATCTCTAAATTTTTGGAAAGGTAAATCCTCGCTGCATTAGCTTAAAACGCTAAAAAAGACCAAGGACAAAGAGGACCAGATCTGCCAAACTTTTATCACTATTTCTTAGCCACAGGCTTCAACACATTTCAGGCTGCTTGCACACCCTCTAGGATGAGCTCTGGCTAGATGTAGAACAGGCACTATGCAATATAGAGATTTTCTGGATCTGCCATTCATTAGGCTTAATCATCAAACGACACGAGCAAGCTTCCAAAAGCATCAGTATCAGCTTCAGCATGGTGGGAGTTCTTAAATGTGACTGAGTTTCACTAATCCCATGCAAATGTACTTATTTGGAACAAACCTGACATATTACTAAACAACAATATGATAAACTTCACAGACTGGAGAGGTTAAAGGCATTAAAATACTTAGAACACCATATATCTTAAGGACAGACTTCATTCCTCGCTCGACATATTAGTTAAACACAGGGATTAACAAGAACAGATTTTAGAATATCAACAAAGCAACCTATAGTAAAAGCGACATTTAAGCCCAATCATATGTACCATACCAATTAAGTGTGGCAGAATTCCTTAACCTCAAAACCCCAAAATTATTGTCTAAAAATTATGCTAAGGATCGCAGTAAAATAGATGAATCAGACGCTCCCTATTGCAAAATGGGGAGGCGGATTATCAGTCAGCTGGGACCACACTTGGCTGAGTGATATGCTTAAAACATTTAAAACGATTAGAAATCCCACTTACAATTAATACAATACAACTTGCCAGAGTACCACAGGTCATCGCATAAGTTTAGGATGGGTTTTACAACAACTGCTCACACTGCCAAGCGCGCAATACACCTGATTACTGCTATCCACGCCTATGGTTCTGTCCACCTGTTCAGAGGTTCTGGTATGGGATTTAGAATCAGCAGTCTTTAAATGTTCCATTCCAGCCTCAGTCTGCTTTGTTGGGCTTAATCGGATGGTGTCAATAATACTAAGAGGTTAACACATCCACATGGCTTTTCACCCATGGCGCATTGGGTTAAGAAGACTGTCCATGAACTGGAAAATAAAATACTCCTAATATCAATCAATATAGAGATTATTTGTTGACTATATTAGTCTTTGACACAAAGCCGCCACATTAGGACCATCTCTGGGCTCCCTTTGATTATTTCATCACTTGGGTGAGTGGGGGCCTGTTCTGTCTGGCTTTGGTCTTGTTGTAGATCGCAGCCGTATGGGTCAGGAATCTGGGGTTACTTCTGGGGATTCGGGGTTCAGTGCTGTAATCGAGTCCCATTCGATGGGGTACAGGCTCTGCAGTGTTTAGTCGGTGCGGCGCGCTTGCTGGAGACCAGCCGGCAGGCGTGGCTTCCGGTCTGGCGGCGTACCGTTTTGGGGAAGATCCGGGGTTAGTCCTGGGGGTAACTTGCCTCCAGGCTGGGGGTTCCGGCGACCTGGGGGCTGGCCTGGTATGCAGAGGGGTTGGTGCCGCGCTGGGCCCGCCCTGGGTGGGGGCCTCAAGATCAAGAATCCGGGGGCCCCGCTGGCGGATGGTCATCCATCTGTCAGGGTGCATACTGCAGGGGGTACCATTGAGGTGAGGACGGCCGACCCGTGTTCACACTATGTAGTTTGGGAGTTGACTGAATGTTGGGAGAGGGTGTAAATATTTCTGCTGGGTTCCTGTACCCCGGCATTCAGGGGCGGTGACGCTGCTGCCATGGGCTCCCAGCCTGGGATCGGCCTGCCCCCCGCCTCCCCAGAAGCTTTGGACAACGGGTGCCTATGGGGTCAAGGAGTTGGCCCACAGGGGGGTGCCTCCCCTGGTTCTCCCATCTCACAGCCCCCCGCCCATCACATTCAACATACACGTAGGGCTTGAGATAGTGTTGCTGGGATACAGGGAGATTTTCTCCCAGCCCCTGCGTGACCACCTGCATTCAATCATACATCACACCAGACACTTCATACTTACTGTCACATGACACATACATATAAGCTGGGGTGGGCATGCCCAGTGGCACCGAGGCGGCCTTGCCACCCAGTCCTGTCACCTCTGGCGCCAGTGCCCACTTCAATTCTCTTAAGCTGCAGGCAGACATTGAGGCTCGGGAGGCCAAGGACACGAGCTGGCGGAGGGTGGCTGGTGTCTTGCCCCTCAGCTTAAAAGCACTGCAGAACAAACAGCCTCCGCTGGCCCCTGCTGGGGATTATTGTCATGGAAATACCACCTGTTCTATCTGCTGTCCTTCAAAATATGGTTTAGTAATATTTGGCGTGCTGTTCAGTAACATTTAGTATTTACTGCGATTCATGCAGATGTTGGATTGTTGCCGCAATTCTCTGCTGCTGTGTTCCTGTCTTTGTCAGCAGGTATAGGCCAGAATATCCTTTTTTTTTTTTTTTCTCCCTCTCTACTCTTTTCCTTTCTTTTTCTTCCTCTTCCTTTTCTCCTGTTAGCTCTCTTATCAACCTTATTTATCCTGTTTAAGTATTTTAATTAATTGGAGAAAAAAAAGAAAAAAAGATGAAAGATATCAAATCTCAACATATATATGTTTCAATTCATAAAAACTGATAAAGCTGCAAACTGTATAGCCCCCTGTGAATCACTACAGCTTGCAGTTATATTTTTTTAATTATTTCTATTCTTCTTATTATAATCTCCATGATTTATCTCAGAATTTTATATTGTCATGAAAGTTTTTTTGTTTTCATTTGTTTTAATTTAACTTGATTTGTGTTAAATCTACAGTGTTGAGGCAGTGGAGGTAAGTGAGCAAGTCAGGACTTTCTGAATACCAGAGGATGTTGTAGACGGCTAGGCTCACTGCAGCCAAACCAACATGTTCACTCTGGGTGCACATTGGCGCCACATGTGGCCTATGCCAGGCGTCAAGCTTATTGAGGTGCAGCTTTCATGACTCTAATAAACCAACTAAGTATGCTACAACACCAAGCCTCATACCTCACTGCTCTCACGCACTTCCCACCTCCCCCACACCCACTACAAATATTTGGGCTTGATCTAAGCTGGAAGTTTAGATTGGGTCAGGCAGTTGTCTGAAAATGTAGAGAGTGTATATAAATATACAACATTTGTTTGTTAAGGAATTGTGCATGTTTATGTGGGAGTAGACAGAAATCATTGTATAATCTGTTAAAATCATTAAAAGAGGATTGAATAGACAGGAAAGTTGCTTAGGGCTTTCCAGGGTGTGTATAAATACTATACCCAAACCAGGTGAGAACTGAATTGACACCCAAACGGCCAGCAGTTCTAGACTTCTTTCCTAATCAATGGAGCCAACTCCCCATACTGTTACTTGCCAACTGGCCTATGAACCTGAGTTTTGGTCAAGGTTTTAACACAGCCAATCCATTTACTACTAACTAGCAAGTAGGGCCAGGATACCTGTCACTGATATCCAAAAATGTTGTGTGAGATTTTTCTGCTTTTCTCCTTTTCAAATGACATTCTAAATTTTAGTTATTTTATCTATAGTGTCCTATTGCCATTTGCTATCTGCTTTCAGAAGACCTTTAATGTTGAGTTTATTTGCTAAGATTTTTTGTGATTTTAAATGATTGCCTCAGATATTTTTCTAATTCATTTTCAAATAACCCTAGATTTTATCCTTAGCTTGAGATTGTCCATTAATGAAAGTTAATGTTGCTTTCAGACTGAAAACTCACTTTATAGTTTGTGCTCATATGCCAGAAATATTCTCATTTGGCTGGCAACAGATTATTTATAGTTCCAAAATCTTTTGAAATTGCTATGGTCTTTTTGGGTTATGAACAACAGCAAACATTGCAACCTGTTTCTTAAAGGGTATTTTGCAAAATTCTGAAAGTCAGTGCAACCCCTACTATTCTTTTTTATTTTATATCTGTCATTCACACTACATGAAACTCAGTGGAAAAGTGGTTAAAATACAAATACTTAGAAAGGGAAGCAACAATTCCTTGCAACAATGGAAATGTAGAACATGTTATAAACAAGGTCAAATGTGGATTGTTTATTTAAGCAGTACATGTACATAAATGCCTCTTTCACATTTGTGTTGTCAGGAGGAGGAAGCTTGAGGCATGGCAACACTTTGTGCAGATAAGTGTGTTATGGTTGCAGTGTTGAGCTAGCCCGTGCTTCTGGCACAATCCAGATCTACAGTGATCACTGCACACCTCAATGGACCTGCCACACCCAGGATGACATCGGCGGCTTGTGTGACATCCCATGGCCATTCAACAACAGTTCTCAGTGGCTAAGCATGCTGGTGTCCCTGTGTTAATGCCTAGCTCTATACCATGGCAAGTGAGTCGATACCCCACATATGCACTAAGTATAAAGTTTATTAAAACCTAGCCAATTTGGTAAATAATTTTAAAATCTCTCCTAAATTCAATTATTTTCTAACTGGCTTTTGCCTTTAACTTATGAAAATTTGTGTTAACTTTATCTAGATAACCACAGATTTAGGAAATAATTCAAAAAGAAAAATGATCATATTTACATCTCCAAAGTAGTGTTAAATAACAATTAAAGACTGACAACCTATTTTAAAATAATATAGCAATATAGCTCAGACAGTACATTTTGACGTGCAAAATCTAGAAATAATTTCTCAATCTTAGCAAGTTTAGAATTTTAATGTAATCCAAATTGTATAATATTAAATTAATATATAGAAATATATTGAATCATTTACTGAAACAGTATTATACCTGTAGAAGTGTGGTCACACTTTATTGAATTATACTTTATTTTGTGTCAGCACTGTGTTTTATTGACTTAGAATTTTCAGTGTTAAATCTTGTGAAATTACAAGATTGAAAAATGTTGACATGGCATCCACAGGAGAAGGCCACCTCACAGCAATCAAATGTTCCATCTTCAAATTCAAACAGCTGCACAGGCTTTTGCTGAGCCACTTGTTGGAGACATTTACAGTTTGTGCTGTTGTTTTGTATGGTGATGTTTACCTATGATAAACAGCTTGACCTCATTGTGTTTGGGCAGATAGAGTACAGAGAATTGAATATGCCAATAGCAACTATAGTTAAATATAAATATTTATATTAAATAAATATATACTTGTCTTCCTTATAAAAAATGCCTTGCTGACTGCCACAATCAGTTTAACCTCCTGCTAAAAATCATGACCCAAAACCATTTTTCCAGCAACAGTAATTCACAAGTAGTTTAACTGTTCAGCCAGATAATGACAAACAATCCTCCTAATAAACTATTCTATGTCTGAGAGGCTGCCATTAGTTGTGCATTTTAAGTCACTAGAAGTTTTCTGGATTAAACATAAAGCTGGCCAGGATATACAGTATATCAAGTATATCACCTACTGGCGAAGGCATGCTTAATGTTTGGTGTGAACTCTGGTTGGTTTCGTGAGCAGGGTGGGGTCTCTATCCATCTGCTGAAGGATCCTATTGTTCTGCGTCAACACATGGTCCAGTGCATAAAAAGTCAGTCTGGCTCGAAGTGAATCTGTGGCTTGACTGAAAAGCAGCCATCACAACCCATCCGCTCACATCTGCTCAGTGGGGCGACAAGGACTCTGACTGAGGCAAGACAACCAGGACAAGAGGAAGTTCACTTTGCCCTGTGGTTGCCAGGAGAACTCAACCGAGCAATTGAATCCAATCTGCACTGGAGTTGCCGCTGTACCAAGGTGACCATGTGGTCTAAATTCAACTAATTTTAAAATAGTCAGATTGAATTTCTGCTGGCCTCCAATGGTCATTTTTAGTTTTCTGGATTAAGATGGGTAAGAGAGAATGGAAAAGTGGTCAAAATGCACAAACGTTGAGTTATCCAGTACTGCATTCAAAGAATGATATTGCTCTAAATGCATTTATGTTTTATTTCTAAATGCTTTTTCATTACTATAATTTTAATCTTCCTTCACTATGCAGACTTAGAGTCAGCCATGGGAGACTGGAGCTTTTTAGGGTAATATTTTAGAGGAAGTGAATGAACACTCAACAGTGATTGGCCGGGTCTGGCTCACTGTGCTCTTCATCTTCCGTATTCTTATTTTGGGAACAGCAGCAGAAGCTTCAGGAGGGGAGACGCAGAAAGCAGTCTGATTTGTGGCAAACACAGAGCAGCCTGGTTAGAGAGAATGTATGCTGGTGATGAAGCCCTCCCAGCCTCCCTACATCCGCCTATGGGTTCCTGCGGCAAATCATCTTTGTCTTCACACCTTCGTTGGTTTGCGTCGGCCATGCTGTCCATCATAAAAGCATATGGAAGAGAAACGCATCAAGCAGGAAATGAATCCAGAGCTTAATTTTGTGTTGTGCACACAGATCAGGTAAGACCAGACAGAAAGGCGATACCACTGTGTCATAGATAAAGTTCGGCTTTGAGGAACTCTCTGCGCCGCACCTGCTGATTCACATTATCTTCAAGTCATTGTTTGAAGTGGGCTTTGTAGTGGGACAGTACTTCCTTTATGGGTTCTGCATTCTGCCGCTGTACAAGTGTAGTCGCTGGTCGCGCTCCCTAATACGGACTGGAAAGTTTTGTTCCAAGCCTCCACTGAAAAGACTGTGTCTTATCGTCTCATGCTTAAGCAGGCTTGTGTGTCACTGTTTCTCAACTTCTTGGAGACTATCCACTTGGGTTTAAAAGCGATTCACATTGTGTTCCGCCAGCCAGCTCCAACTCGAGTTGAGACCCTTGGTCCTCCCAGAGGCCTGCCATTCCTCATGACTCTCCTATTCAAACGTATCAGGAGGCTACAGGCTGAAGAGGACAGCAAGTGAGTGAGTAGTGCAGGCTACGGACCGCTTGGCTGGAGGCATGTATGGGAGGCACACAGCTGCCGTGCACTCAGGAGAAGGAGCGAAAAGAAAGTGCAAGGTGGTAAGCATTGCACTCCCAAGGAAGGCTGAGATTAAAGATTTGTAAAGGAATTTTGGATTCTTCTACTGACTTCACAGAAACTCTGCCACATCAAAAGGAAGATGAAATATGTAGAGAAGGAGATGAGGTAGACAGTTTTAAATTGGTGAGTCCAATTGAGGATGCACGAAGAGCTATCAGAAAAGGGGAGGTAGAAGAGACAATAATAAACACGAGCAGGTAAGGAGAAAATTACAGACTTGCCCCGACAGCAATCAGGGTAGCTGAAGAGACACATATGAACTTGGGCTAGACAAACCAAGCACCTGAAAAAGAAGGTTCTGGAGAAAAAGAGAAGAATCAGAGGATGGATAGAGACCTCTAGTAGAAAAACCAATTACTGAGAGACTTGCTGTTGCAGAAGGTAACACAGAGATTAAGGACACAGAAAAAGTAGGAGATGTATTTGATATGGTAGATGACAACACAGAACTTGAGCCGTTGGAAAGAGGCAAAGGTGTCGAGGAGGTGGAAAACGAACTCTTACAGTATCAGAAACATTTGCAGGTGGTTAAATCTCCAGGAGATGGTGGTGCTATTGAGGATGTTACTGAGTCAGGACATCTGGAGAATGAGGAAGAGGTGCCATCTTTAGAGCAGAAAGTAGGAGCAAATGAAATATACATTTCATCTGAAATAGACCACCTAGAAGATGTAGTAGAAACAGAGGAAGCCTTAGATAGTGATGTGGATACAGGTGAAGTAAACACGATCAGCAAGATGAGTGATCAAGAGGAAGGCTCTGAAAGCCTACATATTCTAGGGGAGACTGAATGTCCCTTAATTGCTGACTGTTTAGAACATAAGCAAGAACTGATGGGTATGGAACAGGTTACAGCATTTTCACTCATGACACTGGAATTGGAGTCAACAGGAGCACACACTGGATGACACAAGCATCTCTAGCAGTCTGAGCAGGGGAGCATTAGGAGCAAGATCAGATGATTCACGACAGTAGAACATAGAATAATAATAATAATAATAATAATAATAATAATAATACTAATAATAATAATAATAATAATAATAATAATATACAAATTATTATCTGCAAAATTGTCAACAAATTAGTGATATTTTGTGTTGTGTCACTTTTAATTTTCAGCTACTATCACCCACATTCCAGACAAGAGCCTACATTCTGATCTACACAGTGATCTTATTAGCTAATTTTAGATGTTGTGTTTTGTGCTTGGGAATACTTGAACCTGTACAGTGGAGAAGGGTATGATGAGCAGGACTGACAATCACTGCATTAAAATGATGAAGAGGACAAAATGTGTAAAAGTTTGCATCTGACTTAATTCTAGTTAATTCATTTTAACGTTCATGTTTTGCATTATACTGCCTATGTGAAATGATTAACATAACAAACGAAGTTCTGGTTCTATGCTACAGCATTGCACTTATCTGTTTTATTTGACAAGAATCAGTGAGACCATGTATTTGTTCAAAAGAAATTATGTTTCACAAGATATTACAGAACAAACAATAAAAAATCTAATTCAAATGAGTATTGATTCTATATAGTTAATATAATATATATATTATATAGACATATAAGATGTATATAGTTTTGTTATCATCATAAATATATATATATATATATATATATATATATATATATATATATATATATATATATATATACCTCTTACTTGAGTGAAGACATACTTTTATAAATGCTACCAAACCTATTCTAACCAATTGCCAGTATTATTGAACTTTTTTCCTGACTGCAAGCATATTTCATTCTCAGATGGTGATATAATATCAGTAGTGAATTCTTTTGAGCTTCTTGAACAAAGTGTAAAGTTTAAAAGAAGGGCATTAGTAGCTAAAAGTGTAACAATGCTAAAGTTTGCTTTAAAGGAATGAATCATAAATCCTTAATAAAGTACATTTTAAATCAGGCCTAACAGCAAATCATAATTGTCTATATTTGACACCGTTTTAAATACTTCCTTTCACAATGGTCTATGTTTGTATTGTTTTTCTGTAATACAATGTTTGATGGTAATAAGTATTAGATAAGAATTAGGCAGCTTTATGACCTAGTGGTGTGCCTGCAATGTCATTCACTGGTCACCTAAAAAATGATACTATATTTGTTTACTAACTACATGCAAAGGTTAGAGGTTGAATGCTGATGTCACCAAATTTGTTAATTATTCATCTCTGTCTCTGCCTTATATAGAGATATATGCATCTTAATTCAACCACTGAAAATTCATATTTTCAACTATACTATAAATTACGAACATAGTCACATGCTGTACTTAGTTAAGAGTCAAAGCAAAAAGTCTGAAAAGCATAATGCAGCAGTTGGCAAGCATCAAAGAGAGGAGTCAGTTAACCGGTTTGCATACATTTATATATATATCTATATATATATATATATATATATATATATATGCAATAATATAACATACATACATATGTATACAATACATATATTAGAGATGTAGCCGATCCGATATGTGGATCGGGTATCGTCCTAATAACGTTTCAAACAGTTGATCGTGTCATATTGGTCTGTTCTTGGCGGAGCGATCTGTAATGCAGCACTCAATTATGGTAAAGGGGCGGCACTGCGATAAAGTAGAGCCGAAACTTTTGTTGAATAATTATTTGTCGAATAATTCTATTGCAAAAAATGGTCGAGGCAATTTTTCTAGAATCGAAGAGTTGTTGATCATTTACTCGTTAGAGCAGGCTCAGGGCTTGTATCAATACTGAGAGGATAATAGTGACACACTACGTTTTCAGTGTGTCAAGACGAGACCTGATCCCTCTGTATATGAAAGTATTTGTAAGATGTTCCGCTCACTAAAACAGAAGTAAATCCATAAAAACATTTTCCAACATTTTTCGTTACGTAAACACGCGCTGTGTTACGAGCACGCCTGAGCGCCGCCTACCGCAAAACGCCGTTCAGTCAAAATATCAGCTTTTTGCTACAGACACAAACCATATTTAGCTGATAAAGAACCACAATAGCAGCGTTTCACTTCCACAATTTATTCTTCCATAGATTTACATCGCACTGGAACGCGCTGCTCAGCGCCACAGATGCGACTGGTAATCATTCTCGCAGGTTCAAGTCCGCAGTCCAAAAATCACAGCTGGTCTCCAGACTGGCGAGGGTTCAGTCGGTCAAGCATCAGTGTGAGTGCAGCTCACGGTGTCTCACTAGCCTCGAACTCTGAAGATTCTTTTTGCACGTTAATACCCATTCGAAATAGTCTTAACCAGCCTTTTCTAATATCTCTGCATCTATTATGCTTATGTCTACTTAGACCTTACTAGTATATATATAGAAAATGTTCAGAATGAAAGTTTATAAGAGCTTTCAGTTCCAGGGTCTGGATATCAAATTACAGCGCCAGGGGACAATGTTTTGTCAAAAGGTTTTATCACATATTTGTTTAATTTATTCTTGAGCGAACTTGAGGATTACATTTGTTATATAAGGGTGAATAATGCCAACTGTAGAGGGATGCAGAGTGAATTGATGTTGAGAAAGTCCTGAAAGACCTGAAAGTGATAGTATTCCTGAAGGATGTAAGGATATTATTAACGATGTTAAAGTATAGACAGGTTTAAATGGTGCAACCTTAGCAATTCCTTGATATCACGCACGCCAGACAAAATTTCCGTGATCCCAGTATAAATGTGGGCGGAGCGCTTGGAAACCCCACCCATCGTATAAACATTATAATTTAGTCTTCAACACTTTAGAGACTGACGACCAACAATGCTGCGCGAAGACGGTTATGTATGGTTGAGGCAACTCTGTTGACGCAAAGTAACATATGCTGCGATGCGCTTCTGCGAGAAAAGACCGG
The DNA here is from genome assembly GCA_032718565.1 of Distichodus sexfasciatus. Taxonomy (NCBI): domain Eukaryota; kingdom Metazoa; phylum Chordata; class Actinopteri; order Characiformes; family Distichodontidae; genus Distichodus; species Distichodus sexfasciatus. Next base: position 329,864 of record JAVGVS010000216.1, on the reverse strand, counting down.
AAGCCTGTCGACAGTGATGATTCCAGCAGGACTGCGCCGAAGAAAGGTGATGTTGATGCATGGGATGCAACACTACAGTAATATGTAAGAGAATCAAAGGAAGGGCCTGAATTGTAAGATTTATCATTTCACCCCTGTACAAAACACCGCGTGAACGGCAGGACGTCACTGGCGGTGTTAGTCAAGTTTACTTTCACGAGTTTATGCTATGTGCCGATTTCAATTGTCTGATTATTATTTTGTTTAACAGGGTTAACAGGCATGCAGAAGCTCCAGAAATTATAGGATTCGACCAACTTAGTAAGTCATTACTGTTTAATATTTTGAATTCTATTTTATCTCTATGTACATTTTCAATAAATTATTTGTATTTTATTTGCAGTAACTGCAGTGAATTAATCACACCATTTTGTGTAACCAAAATGAATCATCAATAATGTCAAGGTCTCGGTAAGTATGGCACTTGGGGAGTTTCTGTACTGTTTTTAACATGTTATACTTTATAATATTTCAATGCTAGCATTTTAAAGACCTAGCTAGACCAGGTGATAATATGATCAGGTTCAACATGACCCGCTGCAAAGTCTTCAACGGAGCAAATTTCTGAAAACAATCCTAGAGTGCAATTCCGTAAACCTAGTTGGTCGAAAGCTAAATAAGAGGGTATAATAAAAAATTATGGTCTGTGAACAGTATAATAAAATAATGTTTTGAATATAATATATACTGTAAGTAAGTAACTATTGACCATAATATATTATACTATTAAAATAAGTCTATTTTACTGATAGTAAAGTCGTTTTGTGTGTTTGGTAGATCGACAGACAGCTCAAAGCCGCAACAGGAGTAGTGAGCATCAAACTGTGACTGATAAAGAAGGATACTGGATGGATATCGAGATTAGACAACGCCAATATTTGAAGAAACATCAAATGTTCGAAAGACAAAACAGGACTATCAACAAATTAAAAACCCACTTATGCAGCGATAATGTTGAAGACTTGCTGGGTGTTCTCGAAGAATGTTACCTCGAACCAGAACATGAACCAAAGATATGAAAAGCTAGCATGTGATGATGCACTAAAGACTAACGTCAGAAAAGTCAGCAGATGTAGTCTAAAGAGTTTTTGAAATCAAGTATAAAATTTAAAGTCAGCAGAGTGAAATGTGGGTATAAAAATTTGGAGAGTCAGAGAGTTTTTGAAATAGTAAATTTTATAATTGATTCGTAGAGTCAAAATTCAGAGATGAGGTACCAAGATGATTCGAAGCACTTGCTACAAAAAAATAATAATAAAATAACTTATTAAGCGTAACAACAATAAAGCATGAGTTAAAGCATCGTTATGAACAAGTTGCAAGACAATCGATTCTCCCTCTAACTGATTGCGTTTATGAAAGCGAAATCTTTCAGCAATGATGAGGGGTTTTGGTGCATAATGTTCTTGTAGCAATGCTACAATGTCCTTAAATAAGCAATCACCAGGCTTATTGGGCTGAACCAGGCTGCGCAGTAGATTATACGTCTTGCTGCCCATTACACTGAGGAACGTCGGTACTAAAACTTCGTCTTTTATTCCGTTAGCCTTGACAAAATAATCAAACCGCTCAGTATACGAGCTCCACTGCTCGACAGTTTCATCATATGGTCCGATTTGCCCCACTAGACCCGCCATTCTGGTCTGTTTATCAGTGTATTTTTCCACTCACTCTTTTGTAGCCGACTCTTCCCTCTCGCGCCGGATTGTATCGTCTTTGTGAAATACAGCCGTCGTCTTTATTTTCTGTGTTTTGCGCTATTCTCCGAGCGCGCTTTGCTCCGCATGCGTTTTGCCTGTTAGCTTCCGACAACGCGTGTACTCGTGGGCAGCCGCTGTCAACGGAATAACGCTACATCTAGTAGTGTCGCGGAAGGTAAAAGAGCAATCCCATCCTCATCGCCAGTTTTGTTACATCCTCATTAGATGAACGTGTGTTGTGTTACACGACGACACCAACACAAGTCTTTGCACCAAGCAATCTTTACTAGCGTTCACTGGTATATAGGTGACATTCAGCGCACACTGCGCATGTGCAATAGAACAGAGAACCAGTACGGGGTGTCGTAGGGACAAAATGTAAAACGCTTGAAATGCAATATACAACATACTCCTCCCCTTTTACTTTAAACATCAACCCCAACAACTAAAGACTTTTGACATCATACATGTGTTTTTGCTTTGTCTACTTTAAGAACATTAACGATAGAAAAACTTTCAAATGCATATATATGCACATAACTTCTAACACTAGGGGAAGAGGGTAGACTACCTCGTTTCCCTGGCTGAACCCTGGGGATTATTCTGCCCCAGCAACGTGGGTTAGCCACTAACTAGAGATCCAGTCTTTGAGGTTGTTTCCGCATTCTAGTCGGATAACGATGAAGAGGAGACACAGGTGGTGCTTTTACTAGCGTCTCTGTCACAGTCACTGGTATAGCTGTTGTAGGAGATATGTTCTCAGAAGGAACGCCTACCCGAGGTTCAGTAGAAGGTGGTGTGGGCAAGATTTCCGGTACCACATCCTTACCAGGGTTGACGTGAGACCCGCGTTGTTGTTGGGCCTCCAAATCACAGGGACCATCACCAGAGATTGCTGCAGACAATAACTGGTCAACATGTCTCCTCCATGTCTGATTGTCTTTAGTTTCAACAATGTACGAAACAGGGCCAGTTTGTGCAAGAATGGTTGCGGGTACCCATTTTGCTCCCTTTCCATAATTACGAGCAAGTACGCTGTCACCTCTGTTGAAACTTCTAAACTTCGCCTTACATCGCCTCTCCACCTGTTTTTGCTGTTGTGACAAGACAATCTGCTTGGTTCCTGTTGGTCTCAGCAGGTCCAGTCTGCTGCGTAGTTGTCGTTTCAGCAGTGCAGTAGCTGGGGAGACTTTAGTGACTGCATGTGGCGTGTTCCTATAAGACAACAGAAAAGTGTTCAACCGCTGGTTTAGGGAACCCTTACCCTGCGACGTCTTTAGGGCCTTCTTCAAAGTCTGGATGAATCTTTCTGCCAGGCCATTGGTGGAAGGGTGATAAGGCGCAGATCTGATGTGTTGAATCCCATTCAGACGCAGGAAAGACTGAAACTCTTCAGACACAAGTTGTGGGCCATTATCACTTACGAGCTGCTGAGGTATCCCAAAACGACTGAACACTGATCTAAGCTCTTCAATGGTTTTCTCAGAAGACGTGCTGTTCATAAGTGCTACCTCTGGCCATTTGCTGTGAGCGTCGACAACCACCAGAAACATGTGGCTCTCCATTGGCCCTGCAAAGTCGATATGTATTCTTTGCCATGGCTCTTCTGGGAAGTCCCATGGGTGCAAGGGGGCTATCTGAGGCATGTTTCTTACATTCTGGCAATCTGGACAACCCCTTGCTTCCTCTTCGATCTCTCCATCAATGCCAGGCCACCAGAAGTAGCTGCGTGCCATCTCTTTCATCCTCACTACTCCTGCGTGGCCTGCATGAAGTTCTTTCAGCAAAAGGTTCCTTAGGGGTGGGGGTATAACGACCCGATAACCCCATAGTAGGCAGCCAGATTGCACCGTTAACTCATTTCGTCGAACTAAATAAGGTCTGAAGTTGTCTGTCATCTCTCCCCTCTTTCCATGAGAGATCCAGGCCAAAACTTCTGACAAAACTGGGTCAGTTCTTGTGAATCGCTTCACATGAGCTGCAGTAACAGGCGCACTTTGCACTTCCTTAAAGTAAAAGATGTCAGCTTGACTGCATTCTGGTGGTGTGTCCGACAGAGGCAACCTGGACAGTCCGTCTGCGTTACAATGCTGCTCGGATCTCCTGTACTTGATGTCATACTGATGTGCTGACAACAACAGAGCCCAGCGCTGCATGCGATTTGCCGCCAATGAGGGAATGCCGGTTTGGGGACCAAAGATAGAGGTAAGTGGTCTGTGGTCAGTGAGTAGAGTAAATCTGCACCCAAACAAGTACTGGTGAAATTTCTTGACACCAAATACAATCGCTAAAGCTTCTCGCTCAATTTGAGCATAATTGCTCTCTGCCGAGTTCAGGGTCCTTGACGCAAAGGCGATTGGCCTTTCTTCACCAGTTGGCATAACATGTGAAAGTACTGCGCCGACACCGTATGGCGAAGCATCACATGCTAGCTGTATCGGTAGTGAAGGGTTGTAATGCGTGAGGGCCTTGGATTGTGTTAATACACATTTCACATCCCTAAATGCCTTCTCACATCTGTCGGACCATTTCCATTGTTTGGACTTGTTCAGCAGTTCATGTAAGGGACGAAGCCTGCTGGCCAGGTTTGGCATGAATTTTGCATAGTATGTCAGTAGCCCTAGGAATGATCTCAGCTGGCTTACGTTCTTTGGAGATGGTGCATCCACAATAGCTTTTACCTTCGATGATGCTGTGTGGAGGCCAGCGCTGTCAATTACGTGCCCAAGATATTCGATGGTGGGTTGAAAGAATTCACATTTGCCTTTCTTTACCCGGAGACCATACTCCTGTAGCCGCTGCAGTGTCGCACTCAAGTTCCTGAGATGGTCCTCATCATCTTTTCCTGTGATCAACAGGTCATCGAGATAACACTGTACTCCATCCAAACCACTCAAGATCTGGTCCATGGCACGCTGGAACACTGCTGGAGCCGAAGTTATCCCAAATGGTAACCGCTGATATCTATATAGGCCCTTGTGTGTCACGATGGTCAACAGCTCTTGGGAAACAGGATCTACCCGCATTTGAAGGTAAGCATGACATAGGTCTATTTTGCTGAATTTCTGGCCGCCTGATAATCCAGCAAAAAGATCTTCGATTAACGGCAAGGGGTACTGCTCCACAGTTAAAACAGGGTTCACAGTAACCTTGAAATCACCACAAATTCGGACTGTTCCATCCTTTTTTAATACAGGAACAATGGGTGTGGCCCACTCACTCACACTCACTTTCTTAAGTACTCCAGTTTCCTCCAGGCGGTCTAGTTCGGTTTCCACTTTTGGCTTTATCGCATAAGGGACAGGGCGCGCTTTAAGGCACTTTGGTTTGCTATCAGGTTTAATGGCCAGTTTTACCATAATGTCTTTCATGTTTCCTAGTTCGTCACCAAACACCTCTGTATGCTTCCTCAGGATGCTTTGCAAACTGGCAGACTCTTTCGCTACTAAGTGAACTTCCTGCCAATTTAACTTTATTTTCTCTAGCCATGCTCGGCCCATCAGAGCTGTGTGACTACTGCCTTTCACAATATACAGTGGTAATTTTACCTTCTGTTTGTTCAGCTCCACTGTCACATCCACAACCCCCGACAGAGGTACAAGCTCTCCTGTGTATGATTTCAGGGCCAAGTTCGCTTCCTTGGGACAGAGGTGTGGCCATTTCTCTATATAGGTTGACTCTGCCACGAGCGAAACAGCTGAGCCTGTGTCCACTTGCATAGGGACGGCCTCCCCATCCAGCAGTGGCGTCACCCAGTAGCCATCAGAGTTTGAAGACACAGACATAACATGTGAGAACTCACTTTCATCCGATTCATCCTCATCTTTTCCTATATATTCCACTTGATTTACACGTTTCTTTTTATTTTTCCTGATATAACCTTTCCTTGGTTCCACCTGTTTAGTTGGATTTACTTTCTCATTTACAGTCAGCTTTTTGTTTTGACATGCACGTTCAATGTGCCCTTTTTGTCCACAGTTTCTGCAGTCCTTGTCTTTGAACCAGCATTCCTGTGCCAGATGACCACTCTTCCCACAGCGGTAACATGCTTTCTTGCCATCCGGTTTCATTTTCTCACTGTATACTTTGTGAACTTGACTGGATACGCTTAACTCTTGCGCCTCTTTCGCAGCCATTTCCATGGATACACTGATTTCTATGGCTCGCTCCAATGTAAGATTACTTTCACATAGGAGTCGCTTTTGAATTGTCTCACTACGCAGTCCACAGACAAATCTGTCTCTTAGCGTGTCGTTTAGCGCTGTGCCAAATTCGCAGTGTTCCGACAGTCGCTTCAAAACGGCAACAAATTGAGCAATCGATTCTCCCTCTAGCTGATTGCGTTTATGAAAGCGAAATCTTTCAGCAATGATGAGGGGTTTTGGTGCATAATGTTCTTGTAGCAATGCTACAATGTCCTTAAATAAGCAATCACCAGGCTTATTGGGCTGAACCAGGCTGCGCAGTAGATTATACGTCTTGCTGCCCATTATACTGAGGAACGTCGGTACTAAAACTTCGTCTTTTATTCCGTTAGCCTTGACAAAATAATCAAACCGCTCAGTATACGAGCTCCACTGCTCGACAGTTTCATCATATGGTCCGATTTGCCCCACTAGACCCGCCATTCTGGTCTGTTTATCAGTGTATTTTTCCACTCACTCTTTTGTAGCCGACTCTTCCCTCTCGCGCCGGATTGTATCGTCTTTGTGAAATACAGCCGTCGTCTTTATTTTCTGTGTTTTGCGCTATTCTCCGAGCGCGCTTTGCTCCGCATGCATTTTGCCTGTTAGCTTCCGACAACGCGTGTACTCGTGGGCAGCCGCTGTCAACGGAATAACGCTACATCTAGTAGTGTCGCGGAAGGTAAAAGAGCAATCCCATCCTCATCGCCAGTTTTGTTACATCCTCATTAGATGAACGTGTGTTGTGTTACACGACGACACCAACACAAGTCTTTGCACCAAGCAATCTTTACTAGCGTTCACTGGTATATAGGTGACATTCAGCGCACACTGCGCATGTGCAATAGAACAGAGAACCAGTACGGGGTGTCGTAGGGACAAAATGTAAAACGCTTGAAATGCAATATACAACAGTACCCGACACAGACATGGCCTCATACATAAATCATTTACACAACACTCTGGAGGACAAAGTTGATTTTTCTCGAAGGTTTTCTGGTGATGGGGGGGTATAGTTAATATTTCAATGCGAGGTTCCAGTCTCACTTCTGATGTAAATGCCATGCTAACGTCAGCAAATGGTTACAATCTAGCAGATTTCACCGGTGCTATTAAAAAAGTGCTACAGAGTAATGAAGAAATCATGGTAGATGAGGGTTTAGAGGTTATTGTTTCTATAGCACGTTGTAGAAATGGCGGGGTCTACAGAAAGTTACGTGATATAGCTCATAATGATGTTATTAGGAAGAAGAGAATGAATTTATTCTGTCTCGTTAATGTGACAAACAATGTGTTTTGCGATTTGTCTAGCACATCATCTGAAACCATGAGAACCGTTTGATGTGTTAGAGAGGCTAGCTGCAGACATACAAAGCAGTGTTGGTTTTACAGAGCAACAGAAAATCGGTTTTAATGATGTTACCAAGTTTGAGTTAAAGCTGGGCGTAAAAATCGTTGTGTTTCACAGATCAGATACAGGTGAATTGCAGAAATATCAGATGGGTATAAAACTACAACCTAAACGGCATACTTATACCTCCACGATGGTCATTACTACAGCGTATTGAATCTCAAAGTATTCTTAGGTGTCCCCTATGTCTGTCAGTTTTGCTATGCAGGGTATAGTAACAGCAGGGATCACTCTTGTAAATACTGTTGTTCTGTGTGTAACAACTCGGAATGCTACAAGAACCAAAATATTGTGCTGATTGTGGAAAATGTTGCAAATCAGATTTTTGTTTTAAAAAACAAAAGCAGGCAGCCCCTACACCAAAATCGACTAAGCTAGCGGTGCCGTGCGATGTGACAAAATATTGCAAGTTGTGTAACAGACATTACCACGTTAGCGTGGATGATCCAAAACCCCACAAATGTGTGGCTAATCGTTGTGTCCAATGTGGTGTCGACATGTTACCTGATGTAAAACATGACTGCTACATACAGCCTATCAAGCTGGAAAAACCCAAAACAAGGTATATCTTCTATGACTTTGAGACTCGGTTCAAGGATGGTAAACACAGAGCAAACTTTGTCTGTGCCATGACTGGTGGGGAGGAGTATGCAGCAGAGGGATATGATTGTGTCGCCAGGCTTTTGAACAGATTTGGAACCAAGAAATATGAAGGCTATACATGGATTGCGCACAACGGTGCAGGGTTTGACAATTTTATCCTGTTGGAACATTTTTCCAAAATGGGTATCACAGCAAAAACAACAATGATGGGGTGTAGGCTGATTTTCATGTATGACGAGTGTTTCAGACAGCAGTACATAGACAGTTATTCATTCATTCTGATGCGTCTGGCCAAAACGACAGCTGCATTAAATCTAACAACAGCCGAGAAGGGATATGTCCCTCACAGATTTAACAAACATGAAAACGACAATTACCACAGTCCTCACTCCGACAAGTCTTACTACGGTTGCGACAACATGTCTGATAAGGATTGGGTAGAGTTTGACAAATGGTGAAGTTACTAAGAATGTTTTCGACTTTCAAAAAGAACTCTACACCTTTGGTAAAAACAATGTTGTGCTACTACGAGAATCATGCATGCAATATCATGAGGAATTCGTGGAATGCACAAAACTAGACCTGTTTAACCAGACCACACCAGCATCTTGCTGTCTACAAGACACATTATTTTGAAAAAGATACACTAGCTCTCACACACAACAACGCCTACATCAACCAACACAAGGCTTTTCAAACATATCCATTGAATGGTTGGAATATACCAAGGCGAGTAGAAATGTTGAGGTACAACATGCATTAGCTGGAGGTGAGGTCTTGATGGGGGATATTATCTTGATGGCTATTCTGAAAAAGAGAGTGTTAAATTTGCTCTAGAATTCAATGGCTGCATGCACCACGGCCATGCATGTCGTTATAGCCCGCACCACTTACACCTGTTATCAAAAGTACCTTATGCTGTTTTAAGACAACACTTTGATGACAAGGTAGAAATGTTCACCAGTTGTTGCATTGTTTCACCCTGTTCTACCATACCATTGTAACGGTAAATTAATGTTCCCACTCTGTAGAACATGTGCCGAACAAGAGAATCAGACTACACCCTGTCAACATAATGATGAGCAAAGAGCGCTTTCAGGTTGTTGGGTTGGTATTGAACTGGCTAAAGCTATTAAGAAGGGTTATGTGGTGGCCAAAGTGGATGAAGTATGGCATTTCTCTCAGATATCGGACACTCTGTTTTCAGACTATGTGAAAACTTTTTTGCAATACATACAGGAATCTAGTGGTTACCGCGCATAGGCCTACATCGATGACTATTTTGAAAGGAAGGGTATAAGGCTGAATGCTGATAAGATATGCATGAATCAGGCGAAGCATAGTATAAACAAACTTCTCCCTAATTCACTATAGGGTCATTTTTCCATGCATGAGAACCTCCCTATGACTGAGATGCTGAAGGATCCGGAGGCATTTACAAAGTACATATTTGGGGGCGAGTATGATGTAACACACTTTTTGTTTGTCTCAGATGATATTGCATTGATTCAGTGGCATTATCCTGATAGCGCTAGTGTTCGTACACATGACATAAATGTGACCCTCCACGGCAAAACCAGTCGCTTGTTGCAATGGAGGTTTCCAAGAAAAACGACCGTTTATGTTACGTGGAGTAAAATTTTGGATTTTTTGTTTTTAGTGTTTTGAAACAGTGGAAGGTCTATACTGTACTGTTGTGAATAAATTTGGCTGAAAAACTTACCCTTTCCATCCTAAAAACGTGACTTTCTTGAGGTGAGGAATTCAATTCCAGCAGAATGTTAAAAGTTTCTGTTTTGACCGCTCTACTTCAATATTTACGGTAAATCCACTCGTTGATTAGCGTGAAGATATTTCTCCGGAATCCATCTCCGTCTCCCGAGTTCAGTTAACCTAACACAGGTAGGCTATCCGTGTGGCTGTGAATGCAGCATAAGCTACCGTAAATGCAAACGTAGCCGCGACCACACCAAGCGTTTGTGAGTGCCACGGCGATAGTCAACTTCAAAGGCAGATTTCTCCGTTTCTCACTTGGCATGACAGGAGAAACCCGACTCATTTGAATGTTGATATCTCAGTCATATGCCGTCCGACTCGATATAGGTATCATTTTGAAGCTTGATTTATGCCCTTTAATGACAACACAATAACTCAATTTTGAAAACTTGCGACAAGCGACTGGTTTTGCCATGGAGGGTCACAAATGTGTTTCTTGGAGCCTTTACAACCGCACATGCACGCTTAGAATTGTACGATGTTATGGATAAATTTGGGTGAGAGGGTGCTTTACAGTGACACAGACAGTGTGGTTTTTGTTTCAAAGGATGGTGACTGGGAGCCTCCTCTTGGACCCTATTTAGTCAATCTTACAGATGAGATTGGCGATTGTGATTATATCGCTATATATTGCTCAGGTGGCCCTAAAACATATGGTTACAGCACAGCCAAAGGTAAAACTTGTATGAAAGCAAAAGGAATCACACTGAATTCTGAAAACTCGAAGGTGATTAAGTTAGAGACACTAATCAACCTTGTCAACCATTATGTGGCAGATAGAAATAGTACATGATGCATACACACTCATACTGACACCATTGTGCGAAATAAAAAGCGGATAATCCACTGTACGGAAACTACATGTTCAACTTGCTCAAAGAAGTCTTTAATCTTTCCTTCTAAATAATGAACATTTTTCACCTCAGAGGCTGGACCCATGTCGACTTCACTTGAAAAAATGGGATGCTTCTCGTGCACATTCTGACTGTATTCATAAAGTTGGTTGCGCTTCACAAGAGATTTACAAATATTCTTAAAACTACTTTTCAGAGCCCACTGCTTGAAGAAACAATGTTTTGACTCAAAGCGCATACACATATGCCTCACTGTAGGACCAAGAGCCTTAATCTGAGAAGGAAGATGCAGTAAATAATGTTGTTTAGGTATAATATTTTCATCTGGAAACAGTTGTTTGAAATGTTTTAAATGCTGCTCTATTAAAAGCTTCAGTCTGGAGAGAGTTGAGACAGCAATAATAGGTGAAAACAGAATTTTGACAATCTCTAACATCTTACGTAGCATTTGTGTGTAATGATTTTCTCCAATTTTGTCAATAAGAAATGGCAGGATCTTTAACAAAACCAGCATCTGCCCAGCTGACTGTTTCAATTTATTGTCATTTGATGACAATGTATTGACAGATATGGGGCAAGGCTTATCCCTCACATCCACAGGAGAATAAGGGAAACACATAATTGCACTGTTGAATGTGCCTAAGTTCATTTGCCCTGAAAGCACAAGATTCTTTAAAACACATTTGATTTCATATGGGGCCACGCCTTCAAGAATAACATGCAAGATGTCTTGTGGAGTTTGACTGATTATATCAACGTAAGGAGATTCTGTTAACTAGCTTCGCCTGTTTATACCATACGTTATTTTTAGATTGTCTTTCAGAAAGTCAGTACTTGCCTTTTCAATGTCATTACATTGCTTGTTATGACTGGCCATGGTCCTTTTAACAAACAAATCTTCATTAAATTGTTCCTGCATGTCTTCAAAGTGGCATTCGCAGTGCCTGCATTTACTGTAGGCAAAACCAACTCCTTCCTTAACTTCCTTAACTTCCTTCCTCCACTTCATGCTGAGCTAGAGTGTCTCCACACACAGACATGAGTGCCCCATGAATTGTCCTCTCACCACTTGCAGTGATAACTTGGACACCATCACACAGCTCAATTAAGTCACGGTTAATCCTCTCAAATATCTCATCAATACCACAACGGGAAAGATCTTTTGATTTTACAATGGCAAGCAGACGAATAGCAGGAAGTCTTGATCTGTACTTAGGGCTGATGTTACCTAAGGTGTAATAAATCAATAACAACTTGTTCTAGTTTGCCCGAGATCCAAGAGGATTGCATAGTTCAATTTCATCTGTATATAAAATCAACTGCAATGCTGTGGGGACTTTCATAAACAGTGGGTGCGACTTAAAAATGTCTCCATCAATGAAATCATGAAAAAAGCCATCCTTGCATGGCTTTGGCCTCTCGTCAATCAATGCAAGCATTCTTGGATGTGACAGCAGCTGCTCCAAAATTTTCACCAATGGTATATAATGAAAACAATGGTCCTTAATGGCAAGAACTCTGGAGTCTCCATGCTTCACATAACATACTGTTTGTTCAAATACCCCCACTGCATCACTCTTTAGTTGATCCAGGTCCCCAGAATGTCTCTCAATCATGTCACTCATTTGTTGTTTTAGGTGCTCCAATAATACAGCCTGATATTGCTGGACTCCACTCATGATGTGGTTAACAGCTCTCTGGGAAGGAGGAAAACACAAAGGAAAATCCTAAATTACAGAATTCATATGAAAACACAGTTAACATGCAAACTCACAGAGACACACTTTTTGAAAATGGAACCCTTCAATTACATAACGTTAGTGAGATGCAATGATCAAAATAAGTTATTTCCTCAAAAAAAAAATGTAAATAATAATATTGCCTTCTGCAACTTTAAGACCTTGTTTTCACATGATTATAATGCATTTTGAGGAATCAGATCATAGGTGGAAAATGCAAATTGAAAGTTTGTGTTGTGTGTATTCTGTTGTCTCTTTTCTTAGCTCATAAGGAAATATAGTGGATAGGCAGATTTTGGCTGCAACATACATGTCTATTTCCATATATAGTGGGGGAGTGAGATCTGAGTGGTCACTCATGAAGTACATGGAGACACATTCTAATGTCAGGTGTACCTAAAGCTGTCCATTTATGATCGGATCATTCAGGATGCCAGGTCTGAACAGTGCCCAAGTTATTCAGCAGTTTAAGCATATTGCTTTTAAGTTCTCTAACAATGAAATACAATTCAATGGAAAATTAATGGCATAAATTACCTGTGTCAGTCGATGAGTTTCCTTGGTTTGAAGAAGAAATGCAGTTGCATATTTATAAATGTCAAGATTCATGTGACCCTCTCCATCTTCTTGAAATCCACTCTGAAACAGAATAACAACAAACATATCCATTAAAACAGAAATAAATAGTTGCGTTGGTAGGTAGCAACCATCAAACAATATTGCATTCATTAGCTGGATAAGCTAGCTAGATTCATGCTCATAAGGTACAAGGTAGATACATTTTTACTGATTGATGTCTTTAATTTGAGCTTGTAAAATTACAACTAAAATGACAAACAAAACAGTACTTGAGAATAGATAAATAAGACTAGCAAAGCACATGGAGAGCGCACACCTCCGCCATTCACCTCAGTACAGTTTAGATTCCTTGACCATGCCTGATCACCCCCAAAATCGAATCACTTGTTTATTGGCCCATTTCTGACAGTTCCTGAAAATTTAAAATCTGTCCATAACTTTTTGAGTTATTTTGCTAACAGTCAGACAAATGCCACCAAAAACATAACCTCCGGAGTTACTAAGAAAAAAAGTAAAGAAAAACTAAAGGAAGTAAGGCCATGTACTCTGTCCACAAGCATTGAAAAATTAACAGATAACTTTTCTAAATTTTTTATTTGGTATTTAATGACTAACATTACTGATTTCTTTTTCCTATTGAGTCTGGTAGCTTTGAAAAGAATTATATAAAAGTTGTTTCTGTTTAGAAAAATAATTATATTCTTTTAGAAAAAAGTCACAAATAATGTTAATGTTGTCAGTACTCTTACTGTTACTTAGGAAATGTAAATAGTTATTTATAACTGATTACTCATTTAAAAAATATACAAAATAACTAACTGATTGGTTTGTATGAAAGTAATTAGTTATGTCACCAGTTATTTACTGTCGGACAAGTTACTGACAATTGGAAATTTGTTACATTTAGTAGTTTCACCTTTAAAAAAAATAACCAATACTGAAAATAAAAGTAATCAGTTACTCAACTGCTAAATTTTGTGTTACTTTTAATATTAACTTTAATGCTCTTATTAATGTGAAGATGAGTATTTATTTTTGTGTAATTTTTTTTTTTTGATGGTAACTCTGAACACATCATGATGTCATTTTGGTTTGCTTTGCCTAATAGTCATTTTCTAAGTTGACCTTGAACACATTATATGTAGACATGATAGCGACCTATTCAGTTAGCTGACTGGCTTTTACTAACTGATTTCAACACGTATTTCAACATTAGATCACCTTTTTTTTTTTTAACTAACAGGACTTTCTGCAAAGTTTGGATGCATTCACCGGAGCGAATGGATGAGTGGAAAAAAACAGTCTGACTAGACTGCAGCTTTGCGTTTCTGCCGCAGCTCTCATTTACGTTTCAGGTGAGTTACTGAATTTAGTCAAGTCAAAATCAACTTTGTCATCTCTGCTATATACTGTACAGATACATAGAGAGACGAGACGACGTGGCTCCAGGTTATTTCCAGTGCAAACAAACAAAGAACAGTAGAACAGAGAATAAATAGGCAGTGGCACGACTAGGCACATGGGATAGACAATAACAGCAATAAAAGCAACTAGTTCAACATTCATCACTGCTAAAATAAAAGTACAACATGAGTCTGTTAAAAACAACACGTTTAATGGACGTGCTTGGATCAGGCACAGTAAATGCTAACATTATGTTACAGCTTCTGCAGCTCGTTTCTCCAGCTTGTGTTAAAGTAACTTACCGTTAGTGCGGGGATGCTTGAGCCCTCGTCAGTTACTGAAGAACTGGCCAGCTAAATTGTCATACATGTGGGGGTAAACTAAATTCTCTTTTATTAACCTAGAAGAAATTAACGTTAATTGAGACAGTTGTTTTGTTTAAAAACAAATCAATCTTCCTTTTAGGATTTTTTGGGCCAAAGAAATGTGAGGCAAATTGAGGACAAACTTCGTGTTTCACATGAGGCTGAAGTTGGCTTCTCATTCACCAGCTAAATGATCAGGTGGACATCTTCAGTGCCCGCCATTTTCTTTGCTTGAAGACGACTGTCCGAGAGTTCTTTGCAGCCGTGTTTCATTGGAAGTAAGTTAACATGTATTATACAGTGGTCATTATTTTGTACATATTACACTCCTTTCGAATGTTCTAAATGTTTCGATGTGTTTCTATTGTATAACGTTGTAGCCGAACAGAGACGGCACGAGGCAAGCTAACGCCAGCAGAGCTAACTAGTGAGCTAAATCGGCTAACAGCATGGAAGAACTGGATGAGGTCACAGTGTCGATTTTAAGGGTGTCACATTGCAGGGAGCAGGTGGACGCAAGTCACAGGAAGGTTTTCGTGCATACATATTTATTGAACAAAACCAAGGCAGACAGGGAAACCGGAGGGGACAGACAAAACGAACCAGTACATGAGACAGACACAGAGACAAGCTAACACATTGACTAAACAAAACCTTACAATTACTACAGAGATGGGGAACCAGACTTGGGCCAGGACTTAAACAACAGAGGGAACAGAACACTAAGAAGGGCTAGGAAACAGACAGGAGGCAATACGGGAACGGGGCAGACAGGAACACAATAACTACTCTTACCTTACCCTAAATCTAAGGCTAATGCTAAAGGGGCTACGGCTAATGCTAACACTAAACAGGAACAAGAACCGGAAGTGACTAATGCTAATATTAACCTATGCTAATCCTAAAGCTACTGCTAATGGCAAAGCTAACTATGCTAACGGTTCTGCTAACTATGCTATGCTAACGGCTAAAGCTAACGGCTACTCTAACTTCTAACTTCTAACACTCTAACAGATACTAACACAGGATAAAGACAGACTTAACCAGAACATCAGGAGACAGCAGCATGGAGGGGGTTGCAATGGGAGCCGTAGGAACAGGCGAGACAAGTCATATTGTGAGGGTGCACCAACAAAGATTAACACAAAAGACTCAATTTATATAGGGGCTGACTCATACACATGACACAGACAGAAGGGAAGAACAACCAATGGATTACTGACAACTAGACACAAGAGGAGGGGCTGACAGAACATCACCATACAAGGACATAACACAAACCATGAACCCTGAACCCTAGTGAAACTATTTACAATGTCTTTAGTGGCCACTAAAATACTTAACGACTAAGCATACACAGTCTTAAATTAAGCAGAATATACTAGTATATGTTGATTTTTTTTTCTCCAGTTTTAAGATATTTCTTCCTATTTTGGAGAATTATTGCTCAGAAACCAAATTCATCATTCAAAACAAGCACTGAAGAGAATGAAAACAAGATGAATGTGCTTGATTTCCACATATTAAAAGGCTCATAAGCTTATTTTTCTTATCTAGAATACTTGTTTTAAGTGTCTTGTTTCAAGTGTACTTAATGTAGGGAAAATAGACATGAGCACAGAGCTTAGTAACTACGTTGCACTTTTATTTCAATATCAAACAGGCATTACAGGCATCAGACCTCTCAGAAACAAAACTGAAATTTGCATCTTGGTTACTATTGATACATTCACCTCACTGAACTAACATCAACAACACACTCAGATGGGCAGTGTTGACCATTAATGAACAATAAATGAATCCAAAAAAAGAAAAAAAAGGACTCTTTAACGTTAATGACTGCTTGATTTGACTGTGACTAGTGGGTTGTAACATGGAGATAGGGAGGACGGCAAGAAAAAGGAGAAAGACAACAGAGAGAGGAGGCAGAGGGAAAGGATAGAGAGAAAAATGAAACAGAGATGGATAAAAAGGAGTGGGAGGACAGGAGAGAGAGGGAGGGGAGAAGAGCAAGACAGAGAGGAAAAAGTTGGAGAGAGAGGAAATGGCAGGAGACAGATATGTGCATGCACACGCAGTCCTCACTCACATACACTCACACACTCAGTGAGGACCTTGCCAAGAAAGGCCTGCCAATCAGCTTTGGCACGTTTGAAAGCTGCGGTTGCATCTTTCTCATGTATCTCATCACCTAAGACCTTTGTCTGCAAGATGGACAGCACAGACGCCACACATTTAGGGTAAGTCATGTGAAATGCATAGTAATATGCCATTATGCAAAGAACAGATTCTCCGAGACAGGTCCTCGGGAATGATGTGACAGGGGCGTTTCCAGCACAGACAAAGCAGTCTCCATCTTTATCCACCAGGACAAGTGGAGTGGCAAGTGGCCATTTTCTGAGGTAAACTTCTGGGTCCTCTGTGGACTGAACATAAACACACATCAGTAGATCAGTTAAATCCCCACCTCCTCCACACATACACTGGATCAACTCACAAACAACACCCTGATTGGTTGCATTATATACCATTCAGTAACCAAACTTAAAATTTCAAATAAGCTGCAGAGGACTTTTTATTCTGCCACCATAGAATCTGTAATTGCTGGAAACATCATAACACGGTTGGGGAATTGTGACTCATGACAAGAATGCCCTGCAGAGAGTAGTTCACTGTGCAAAAAAAAAAAAAAATCAGCAAGTCCACTCTGCCAGAGATACATAACACATACACACGACGTTGTAGGATTAGGGCAACCAGAATCCTCAAAGACATTCACCACCCCAGTCACAGTGTCTTCCAAAGGCTGCCCTCTGGAAAGCGCTTCCGTTCTTTTAAGGCTTCTTTTACTTCTATTTCAACATCATCTATTTATTTTTAATTATAAATTCTTACTTGCACAGTGGGAGAGTTAGTAGCAATCTCCATTTCACTGCTCTTTGTACATTTATGCATGCAAAATAAATATCTTGAATTTTGAAACAGAATATTCCATCTATATTGTTCCAAATTTTACCTGCCACCAGAACATGATGACCTTGAATGACAGATATGGGTTGAATATGGATGGATAGACAGACAAATAGATACTTTTTTTATCCTGCAGAAAATTTGTGATTAAAGTTGATTTACCTGCAGAACATGGATGAGTGCCTCAGATGGAGATGCCATCTTCTTTGGTGCGGCGTGACCAGAAGGGAACAGAGTTGGCAGTGCGATGATCAGGTTAATGGCTTGCTCCTCTGCAGAGAGAGAAGAAATTTAAGTTACTCAGTGGAAAAATGAAGTGACAATTACATTTTAAGGAAGATATTCAACAGATAGCTGTATAATAAGTTGGAAAATATACAGTTAAGCCGTAACCTTCATGAAACTGGCCCTTTCAAAATGATTCCAAACCTGCATCATGCTGTTAGGGCCTATTCCATGATGATTGCCTTGTTACTGATCATTCTCTAACAACTCAATGATCTAATGACTAAGTTATGAAGGTTCACCTTAAGACTTTAAGCTAGACACGGAAAAAAAGCCTTACCAGCAGGAAGTGCCACTGGGGGTTTTAGTGCCTTCTTATACACACCATAAAAGGTGAGTTTGGTTCTGAAGTCCAGCCAGCGCTCCATCAGCTCTGTCACGTAGTGCACGTTGTCCTTTGCGATTGTTCATCTCAACTCATCAAGAACCTTGACATTTTTTTACAAAAGAAAAATGGTTAACACAACACTCCCCATATTTTAATAAACCAGCATCCACAGAGATTGAATTATTCAAATTATTGAACTAGGCTAATAGCGGCATAATTTTCTCTTTACACCAATGTTTCAATCCTGCCCATGCAGAAAAACAGCCTTTAATTGAAAACCACCGGCGTTACACTTTAAAGGAATTATCCGGAGTGAATCAAACCATGGCCCTGTTGTTTCAAGTTGCCGAATGCTGTCAGAAGGTATGAGACCGACATAATTTGGTGCAACGCAAATTATTATTAACACAAATTCGGTCTTCGGACTACCAAATGCTGTTGTTCTTCTGTCCACCAACAGCACTCGACAGCCTCAAAGAACAAGGATATGGGCTGACTGACTCAAAATTTTGCCTTTAACTCTGATTAATGAGTTACTTCCATGGTCTGTATTCTTAAAACATGAGTATGCCTCAAGGATTTTGCCTGGTCTGTCTGCTTCCCTCAGGGCCTCCGAATCAATGAACAGCCTTCTTCCCCTGAATTCGAGGTCAAGGAGCTGTGCTATGGCGTCTTTGTTTTGTTTACTGTTCTGACACATCTCCTGGAGATGTCTGTAATGCCTCGCCTGAACCATTTGACTGTCCTTTCCTAAGGTTAAATAAGGATAGAAAACATTACATTAATGCAGTTATTTATAACCTCAGCCAAGTTTACCGATGTCAACCGATGTGCTGAATAGAAATGGTACTACGGAAGTTAAGGAACCTAGCAAGCATTGTAGTAGCCTGAAAATTGTACGTTTGAATCTTGGCTACCACTGCTGCACCCTTGAGCAAGGCACATAATTGTGAAGTGAATCAACCTGTAGCCATTGTTTCATATTGCCAAGTACTGTCAGTAGGTATGAGAACAGAATTTGGTGCAATGTAGACCAAATAGCGATACGGCAGCCAACACTAACTAATGACAGCATGAAAGTTCTTATGCCTGCATCTGTTACCTGCCAGTTTGCAAATTTGGTCTACATTGTACCAAATGTTGTCGTTCTTATACCTACAGAACTCAACTCAGCAGCCTCAAAAAACAAGAATATGGACTGACTCAAGATTTGTCTGTAAACAGCATGTTGCTCTAGGGTAGACTGGCCCTTAGGTAATTGACAATATAAGTTGCTTTGGGTGCTAAATGCAAATGTGAAAACCTAATACACTTACCAACATCAGCCTTTTTCACTGGTGGGCTTGTTACTGGCGATTGACCCTCCATCCTCTCTGGGGTGCTACGGATGCTACTGATGCTACTGGGACTTGAAGAGAGAATGACTGTTGATGCACTGGAATCAGGATCATCTGGGTTGTTTGTGGGTCCAAACTGAAGCCGTCTTTTCTTTCCCCTTGCGGGTGTAGACCCTTGGCATTTTCTTGGAGTTCTAATATTTTGCATTCGCTTATTCAGTCGTTTGAAGAGATGGAGCTAAGGCACATTTGTTAGGAAAAAAAAAACCAAGCTACTCTCTATTCTGTGTCAAACATTACCCAAACCATGACAACAATACAGAAATGCATACCATATTGTTTCTTTTTGTTCCTGTACCCTTTCACCACTAGTGTCATTATATTACATTGACTGCAATGCTTACCCATGGACGCTCTATGTCCAGCTTGTCAGACAGCAGTGGGTAGTATGAAACAAGATGTCTTGCCATAGCTTGCAGGTCTTCTTTAGTTGGATACTTGATGTGGTCTTCCACTTCTGAGGCCCTCACTGACGAGACCATGTTTGTTATTGTATTTCTTATGAGCTTACATGACAGCTCTTTAGAGAGCTCACACTCTCCTCCTCTCCCAACTTTTTTCAGTTGAAAGTAGTAATTCCCAACATTCTCCAACTCACTGTCTGTGTACATTACATACTGGGGACTTGGCAGTTGAAGCGTTTTGGATGGACAAATGTCCTCCTCCTCCTTGTTGTTACTGCCCTCACTCCTGTTCCCAGTGTTACCACCTGCACTGATGGTCCTGGTGTTGTTACTGACCTCGATGGTGGGTGCATAGGAACTGAAAGAGGCCTGCTCCTGTAAATGCTTCTGTAAAAAGACTAAAATTACTTTTTGTAATCAAGTCAGAATACCTATGCTAACAGCTGTTGGGAACATGAGGTTTTACAACAAAATAATCAGAAAAGAGTTTGCTTTACCACAGGGTGGACCTGTTCCCAAATGGACTTTCGCCGAAGAAAATGTTCAGGCCCCGGGAAAAGATCTCGTAGATCTTCCTTTGAAAGAGTCTTCAGAGTATCTGAATCAATATTTGCAGCTGTGTCAAAAATAGAGCACAAGAGACAATATAGTATAGTATTAACTGAATCAGATGAATCAATAGATGAGGTTCACTAAAGAGCCAGCGAGTCTTTATGTTATCTTTTAACATTCTTTTAGTGTATCGGAGGTTCTATTAGGCTGTTAGTGAAAAGGATCTCCGACTAGTTGTCCTCCTAAAGTTAACATTAGCAGAAGTTATGTGGACCTGTTGTACGAACTTGCTGAGTGCTGTAGACAGGTAGGAGAACAAAAGATTTTTGAACAACATAGACTGCACAGTGAACGCGCAGCTTATGCCAACTCAATGACGCCATAAGCTCACTTTCACTACTTACGGTAACATTCACTTAGTGTTGTCTTCCGGTTCGCTATTTGGTCTGTGTTGCTCCAAATTGTTTCGTTCCCCTCTGTCTATCAAGAACGCTCAGCAAGCTTGTATAATTGCAATGAACTATCGCTTTAAATGAAACAAGCAGATACACAGGTGAGCAAAGCTACACCACACTACCTTCATAGAAACTCAACAATAGGCACCATCACTGTATCATGTTATCATTCTTACTTATTAAAATGTCGATGGCCACACTGTCTAACTTTTCCATTGCATCCAATGCATCCATGTTCCTGTTGTAAGTAAAGCAGTTCATTTTAGACAATTCATGCCCATGTTCCTTTTTACAAATTACAAGGTCCTTTCGGAATAATTTATTTACATATCAATCTAAGTCCAACTCAAAATAATTATATATCATCAGATCATCAAATTCATTATCAACCTAATGTAAAGAAATATAATTAATTTTAAGTTAGAGCAAACCATGTATTTATGCTAGTAGGGCTGATAATGTATCCATGCAGTGAGCTATGAGAAATGTAGGGCACTCAGTGGCTTCAATTAATGGTAAATGCCCGTTTTCTATGACACAGCTGCTCCAAGTAATCTGCATGTAAGCTATGTACCACATGCACTTGTTTTCACCAACGTCTCCAGCAACAAAATGGAACTTTAAAAAAAAACAGCCCCCATAGTTAGGGCTGCAACAAATGATTATTTTTGTAATCAAATAATCTATTGATTATTTTATCGATTAATCAGATACATTTTAAAAAACACAAAAAACAAAAAATGACAATACATTTGTTATTAGGCTTATTGTAGTGTGAGTAGAAGTAAGTCATATACGCTTTATGTTGTATTCAATTGAAAATGAAGAAACATTAAGTTCAAGGGTCATTTTGAACCAATCTGGCCAATAAAATGAATTGCTTTTGGCCTTTCTGGAAGAGAACTGCATTTCCCACAATCCCCTGCGCACGCCTCGGAGCCGCGTCACAATAAAGGGTTCAGCGGAAACAGGTGTTGTAGCCGATTCAGCCCCCTTAGCGTGAGAGGCCCCCCTCCGCTGTCCATGGTGCTGAACTGCTATACGCCGCGTCTTCACATCTATCATGCGCGTGCACGCTTATTTCAAGGAGGTCGTGGCTAAGTAACAGCGACATGGGCATTTAATCGTGTTTAAACTAAAACAGAAGAAAGAACACATCTTTTTGATCCTATAAAATACTTTATTTGGAATAAGAACCGAGAAAACGTTCGGGGCAAATAGTTGCTGCTTTGGGAAACGCTCCCCTGATCGAGCCTCCATGAGTCATAAAACGGTCTGGCATTGTTTGCAGATTTGTTTAATTGATTCTTATTTAATACCATTCTTATTCAATGTTTATTTGATTAAAACAATTTAATGTTTCATTACCGAGTTTTATAGTATAGATATTTTTATAGCACTGTTGTATGGTGTTTGTGATATCACGCAAGTGCACAACAATTATCTACGCTAATTAAATACACTTTTTTATGGATAGGCAGGCTATTACAAGCACCCCCGCTCATTCCCCATCAGCAAAGGGCCACACCAATCATGGCTTACTCCACATATCAACATCAGTACACTGAATTTCACTCTAAAATTGGCTGGATGCTGGGACATGCACAACCATACTTTTTTAGGGGTTGCATAGGCAGGCTATTACAATAAGCACTGCCTATCTCCCATCAGCAAAGGGCCACACCAATCATATTTATCTACATATCAACATCAGTACACTTGGCATCAGCCTCTTAAAATTATTGGATGCTGGGACATGCACAATCTTATACTTTTTAGGGGGCTTGTGATAGGCGGCTGTTAATAAGCACCCTGCTTCTATCTCCCAGTAGCAAAGGGCCACACCAATCATATTTACTCCACACATCAACATCGTCAGTACACCTTGAATTCACCTAAAATTATTATTAGATGTGACATAATAACCACATATTTTTTTAGGGGGCTTTTCAGGATAGGCGGCCAGCTATAATAAGCACCCCCTGGCATCTCCCAATGCAGTTGTAAGCGGCTCCACATGCATGCAAATTTCACTTGTTTCCAAGTGAGACTACAATCTTCATGTAATGTCACAAGTTTTATCTATGGAATGGAATTCTAAGCCTATGTACCTGGTAATCTCAACTGTACTTTTAGGTAAAGGAGTGAATCTTTCATAACCTTGTCACCCATTGTGAACATTTAAAAGATTTATTTTTTTGAAAACCAGAAACCAAAATAATAACCCACCAAAAATATTCTCACAAACAAAAACAGGAAAAAATTAAAAACAGGTTCAAAGTAAATAACAGCCATGAAATAATATAATCAGAGAGAATATTAAATTAAATATATGTATAACAGAAAAAAAGCTGTTAAAATTGTTAACAACACGAGCAATGTTCGTCGTTTCAGAACCATTTACAGAACATTTACAAAGTGAGAAAATAAATAATAACACTAAAATCAGGTTATTTACATGCAGGGCATAGGTAGAGTGCATGAACTGGAGGCCATCAACACACCTGGTGGTACTAATTTTCCTGTATCCTTCACAGCAAATCTGTAAACAGGAAGATGCATTTGTAAATTTGTTTGTAATTAGCTTCTCCCCAAATGTACTTTCAATATTTGCATCAATTTGTTCACATTAAAATGCATATTCATTCATGTCTGTCTAATTCAAATTCTTTGTTTCTTTCGCATGATGAAAACTTGGCAAAAAAGAGAATACTATTTGATTCTGATATCAGTATTTGAACCAATGAGAGCTAAATGAATATTATAGGATACAGACATAGAGTTGCTTAATGATAAAAAATAATCAGTAATTGATATGAGGATGATAAAATAAATCAGAAAGTATCTAGTTAGAGTCTAAGTGACTTCGTTAAGAGGGTGATGGTCAAACAACACAACTGTAACAGAGTATGTCCAAAACAGCTCTTGTGGCTAGTCTTGTAGTATGGACTGGTTAGTACCCCAATCTAACATGTCTGAGAACTCACGGATGTGTAGAGTGAAGACTAGTACATCAGATACTTAGAGCATAACATTCTGAAAATCCTCCTAGAAAGAAGGAGCCCTAGTTCAGAAGTTCCTGACAGAAAGGTTTCATGCCCACTCATTGCTTGATTGAAGTATAAAAGCCTACTGTAATTCTACCACCATTCTGTCCTTTTTGTAATATGATATAAAAGGATTACTCCATTGTGTTTTACTCTGGTCCCATTCCACAGTAAAAACACAGGTTACTTAGGGGTCATCTGTCGACAAACATCATTCAATCAATAATTTGAGACTAATACAACACAAACACTGATCTATTTTAATTCACAAGATTGTGTTATAATTTCAACATTTGGTGTAATGTTCAAATGGAAATATGAAATGATTGGAATTGGCAATATTGCTCTTAAAATTAAACTCACCAGATTCTTTTGAGGAGGGAAGCGGCAATATGCAACCTGACTTGTTAATTTCCTCCACTGACGTGTCAAAATTCCATGACATCGCCCTGTAAAGATTTTTTTCTGTAAACTGAACAGTAATTTGAAAAATAGCGAAATGACATGAGTAATGTAAGGTCAGCATTTTCCTCTAATTGGATTTTAATTAAAACATCCATAAAATATAAAGTGTCACGTAAAGAAAGAATACAGTATTAACATATTTCTAAAATGTGCTACTTGCATACTCACTTTCAAGCCAGTACCTACAGGATGTACCATCTCTGGCGTCAGCCTGTGAGGGAGTGGTACTGCATGTCCCATCCAGAAACATTATGTTCTCTCTTTCCTCATGAATGCTCTAAATTTGTCAATGTTATATGATTGAAAATGGTTACAAAATTGTCATTTAAAGACTATTCAAAGCTATCATTGTTTGAGTCTTTTACCTTTGTAGACTCCAAAGAATTGCTTAATGTTCTTTGGAGTTTCCCCAAAGTGGAAATCCACAAAAGGGTTCTTTCTCTGGGGAGTAGAGCACCTATTTTATAAACATGGACACACAGCATACAAAAAAAGCTTGAATCAAACTTTCTACTACATACTTGATAGCTTTTTTGTATATTTTTGTGTTTTAATATTTTTCTTATTATTAATACGTCGGTAATGTTCCTATTTGTTACTGGTGGGTACCATTAGTTGTAACAATATTCATCGCCATTTGCATCAAAATTGTAGAATCTAATTGAGCATTTAACAAATTTTCTCTGCCATATTTGTAATATCTATAAATACCCTACATCCCTTATTGATGTAGATACTGCAGCATTGAGGCGTTTTCAGCAATATCCCTGCACTTTACTGGGTCAAATATCCAGTGGTTGTGGTCGTTAATTATTCCACAATTACCCTGTGTGCGTTCGGGTCAATCTGAAAATAGCAACAAAATGTAACATTTTTTTGTTATTCACAGCATTGTGAAAATAATGAATAACTACAATACACCCATACCCGGATTCTTCCAAATACGTCAGATGCAAGTCATTGCAATGTATTAATGACAGCAGCCTCAGCATCATTGTCAACATTGTGCTTCCTGACAAGCACGGACAGGTAAGCATTTATCACCTATGGAAATGTAACAAACATGTAATTATAAAGAAGCAGATTCACCGTAGTACTGTAATGTATTGCAATTTTCATTGTTGAATGACAAAAAAGAAAGTGATACCTCACTCTCAAGCTCCTTGTTGGGAGCAGTCCTTTCAATATCCCAGGAAAAGATTTTGTAGGGGCCCACTTTTGACAGAAGAAAATGTGAACATTTTCCTGTCCAGGCTTCCTGTACACCTGGAAAAAAAAGAGAAAGAATGGGTAAACATCATATAACATTACTGCTATCAATTTTTATTGTTTAGATTATTTAGGTCAATATAATAAACAATTATAATGTTATTTGGGTGTATATTTTTGATTGTTGTGTGTGTGTATTGTGTGGCCAGGATGCCAGGATCTGGAGGGTATTGCAGGGGCTGGTGTTGCTGGGGAGGCTGAGGTGATGGGCTGGTGTTGCTGGGAGGCTGAGGGGTGATGAGGGGCTGGTGCTGGCTGGGGAGGCTGGGGGGTGATGCAGGGCTGGTGCTGCTGGGGAGGCTGGGGTGATGCAGGCTGAAAGGCTGGAGAGGCTGGCGCATGCAGGGTCTGGTGCTGCTGGGGAGGCTGGGGGTGATGGGCTGGTGCTGCTGGGGAGGCTGGAAGATGATGCAGGGGCTGGTGCCAGGCTGGGGAGGCTGAGGGTGATGCAGGGCTGGTGCTGCTGGGGAGGCTGAGGAAGATGCAGCAGCTGGTAAAGCTGGGGGGAGGCTGATATTTGCTGTAGCCTTCTTGTTGTAATTTCTATGAGGGATTCTTTATGTGCTAATTTTCGTAATTTTTACATGGTCCATGCTTATTTTATAAAATAAAGTTCCATTTTACCCCACTAGGTCAGCACTTCACCCTCAATTGTTGTTACTTTAAATGTGGGGCCCAAGAAGTTTGCCTCAGCCTACCCCTTTCTTTGCTGGCTTTTATTTGCCCACACTTACATCCTAACTTTTATTAAACCTTGGGAGCACTCTTGCTTCAACCGCCTTCTTGTGCTTTCCTGCTGTTTTAAAACATTGCCGCACACAATGTCCTTAAGGGAATCAAGGCGCTTTATGTCCTCTGTCAAGGTTTCCTCACCTACAACAGCCTCCACACTGCTGTCTACCTATGATCAAATTAAAAAACTTTTTTTACTCAAAACAGGATTCCAACACTACATCAATAAACTCCAAATTATATTGAGACATGTATTTACCAACCTTGTAGTGTTCCTGGTACTTGTTGCACCGAGCCTCATTCAAACATCAGAAAGAATGGGGAGAACTGGTAATTTGCTTTTTGTTCTTCAACCCAAACACAACTGCATCCACTATCCCAATCTGCAGACTTTTGCGCCACCAACTTGCTTAGAGCCCTGTGTAAATACATAACAAAAATTCTATGACAATACTGCCCAAAGGTCTTATAACGTCACTTGTAACCTGGTAACTCAGGTTACCTAATTGATCCCTTCACACCCTGTTGTCAGTTTAACCTCAGTTAACCCAGCTTGACATTCAGTCACTTATTCTTATGCACTCATCTTTTTCATGACTCACTGTACATCTTAGGACAAAGCAAAACACTTACTTACTTTTGAACCACTCATAATCAATAACTGTTTTTATCCTACCATTGTCCTTTTAAACTCTAATTCTCATATTGTCTTCGTCAAATATTGACACTATTTGAGAACTGTTTCTCTTGATTACGGTGTGTTCCATTAACAAATCAGACTTCTTTTAGGTTTCTTCATGAATGTTGTGCATGCAATTAGCATTTAACCTAACTATGTAATTTATAATACATTCTTACACACACCCATTCACAAACTATTCGCCTCACACCTTTGGATGCATGTCTATCCTTTCTACAAGGCCATTTGTCTGAGGGTATGGTGAGCAAAGGTTTTTGGGATCCCGGTGAGCACACACACTTTGGTTTATCTGTGAAGATAAAGAAACATATAATAACATGTATCTTCCAGTGCTGAAATTGAAAAAAAAGTGAAATCGGTTCAGCGGCTTTCTGTATTATCAAGAGTCGCCAAATTCTTCCTTGACTGTCAAGTATTCTTTTTTGGAGCCTCCCAACTGATAGAAGAATTTGACAATGCAGTGTGTGTCACTCCTCAGCTGCAGTTTTGGTATGGGCGGATAGGCTTAGGCCATTTTGTCATGTAGTCCACCATGACACAGATGTACTGAAAACCACTTTTTGTGGTTTTCAGTGGTCCAATTTAGGTCCATTCCTATTAGTTCAAATGGATGTGTAACCTAGAAAAGAAAGACACACACCATAAAAAGAACAATGTGTTATAGGTGTTACAGAACACACAGGAAACACGGATGCTGTACAAAGGTAAGTTTTTATGAAAGAGTAATCCAAAGATCAAAATACCAGGCAGAGTATTATTAGAAGGTAGGAAAAAGGCAAAATCCAAAAACAGGCAGAAGTCGAAAACCGGCAACAGGTATATTATAATCAGTGGCAAAAATTGTAATATAAAGGACATTGTCAAAATCCAGTAATACAATTCACAACAGAAGGCTTGACTATGAATGAACAAACAAACAACGCTTTGTGTTGAAACAGAGTCTAACCTAGGGGTGTCCAGTCTTATGCACAAAGGGCCAATGTAGGTGCGGATTTTAATCCCAAACAACCAGTAGCCAAGACGGAGCCTACTGGAAAGCCACAAAGAGCACCAGAGGCTGGTAGAGGTGGGACTCCAGGTGTGGCTCTGCTTGATTAGGGATTGGTAATCTGCACCCACACTCGCCCTTTGTGGAAAAAGATTGGACACCCTTGGCCCAGTTAATTACAAGTAATCCAAAGGGATTTTGGATAACAGATTGGATGAAATTAATAAAATGGATTACCAGATCCTGAAGAGCAAAATAAGGGATTTCAAATCACTATTTCACTTTTTTTGTGGCAGCATGCACTGTTAAGGGGCTAAAGTGGTGTCTACTGGGGAATGTTCTTTATATGTACACATATTTTACATTTTATATGCTTAAAAAATTAAATTATTATGAGTGCTGGGCTTCTAAAAGTATAACACGTTATATACATTTTATATTAATTTTTCTAGACCTTTTAATTTTAAATTGGGTGTGTAATATTATGTATAAAAACAATAATAACATTTACGTATTTACAGACAGTCCCACAAATTGTAAAAAAAGCAAATGAACACAAAGAAAATCGAAGTGGTCTCTTATTTTTTGCCAGGGCTGTGCATGTTCTGGGTAATAGAGTACAGCTATGGAAGGTGCATGCTGGGAGTTAGAGTCTGTGGCAGCCATGTTTGTAGGCGCATAGGAATGATGGGAATTGTAGTTAATTAAAATTTTTTTGACTATATGTATACCTTATCGGTATACTCCACTCCTGTTTAATAATGTGCCCTGCCGCCAAGTAATAATTGCACACATTCTGACATTCTGTTTAAAGTATACAAAGTATGTTGGCTAAGCAGCCAAATAGTACTTTTTATGTGTAATAAAACAGTTCAACAGAATATATATGCTTGCTTACCCATTTAATCATATCTTCACACATTCCAGGCCAGAAAAAACTTTTTGTAATGGCATCTCTGGTCCTGGTTTGTTCCATGTGGAGCACCTATCGTGACTATTATCAAGAAAACTTCTTGAAAATGGCATTAGCTTCTTCTGCAATCATTTCACCACTTTAGTTTTATCGATTTAGCAGGGCCTTCGTTACAAATGCTCCATCTAAGAAATAAATTGTATTTAAGTCTACACTTACACATACACCTCCATTTATAACTCATAAAATCATGTTATTCGGCCACATTCTGACTTTCAGGGGACCCCATGTAGCTACACCTTTTGTAAATTAAATCATGGTATAATTTTTACTCTAAGTAAAATAATTTATATATATAAATCTTAAAGACGCTCTTTAAAGAAATCAGTGATATATATATACTTTCTATGATGAACTTTTGAAGCCTTTCACAAATTTCATGTTTTTCTTGTTTGGTAATGTTCGAGGATACTTTTGTTTTGTAATCCAGAATCGTCTGACAATTTGGCCCATTTTATGCCGCTTTCCACACTAGAAATAACTATCTGGTCTAATTTAGTTGTCAGATATGTCAGAAAGAGGTCAGAGACGCAAGTGAGTAGATGAGGAGCGCGTACGACAACAAAACTTTTTTAGTTCAGTAAAGGATCATCATAGACGCCATCGTAGGGGAGAGAGAGACCAGTATGGTTGCTACAGATTTCAAAAGCTACAGTTCTGGAACTTTAGGCAAAGCACTCCATACTGTTCAATGTATAAGTGGCAACCATTTAAATCTCCTCAACTATATCACAGAATTCGTGAGATTATGACAAATACAGAGTGTACTTAGTTACAACCCACCCTATTACTGCAGGCTCCCCCAACAGCTATTGGGGTAGGTTGTAACAGGTAGACAAAATGCAGAAAAAACAATGGAACTCCATTTGATATGCCGATTTATTGCATAAACAGGGTAGGCTTGTGATTCACCAACATATGTTGTATAACATACAATCCATTCTTCACATAGAGAATGAAGATCATATTAATGTTTTAAACAAAATATTAAAAAAGCATAACATTTATACTTTGTGTGTGTGTGTATTTGTGTCTCTGGGAGAGAGAGAGAGCTGAACAGTCATACACACAAAGATGAAATGAATGAACATGGACATGTCTACTAGCCCCATATCACAGAACAATTTTTTTTAGAGGACATGGCTTTTGGTATCACCCAAAATTAAATGCATCCTCTAATTCGACTCACAACAGACAAATAAAATTAGCAGACCTGGGAGTGCATGCTTGGCGGGCCCCAAAGTTGCACAAGACACACTTTATCCATACCTCTTTGGGTTTGGAATTACGAAATGTTTTCATGCAAACCACACAAAAATCTTCTTCCTCCTTCCTGACGAGGAGCTCTCAACTTTCACCGCCTTCTTGGCTGTTAGTACCTGGCATCCACTCCACTTCATTGGGTTTTCTCGCCGATTCATAGGCATTCTGCAAAATTATTAAAAATCACAAACCTTTTCTTCCTTGTATGTAAGTGATGGTTGTGAGATAAGGAAAAACTTGTTACAACCTGCCCCACTCACTGCCGTCATCCATTGCTTAGCTGTCTTAGCATGGTGCTTTGGCATTAGCAAGGGAGAGCTACACCAATTGAGAAACTGTAGTTTGATCTGATATAACCCATACAACATTATCTGCAATGGTAAAAGCACTAGATTTTTTTAGTGAAGGTTTCACTAGACTTTGAATTTGTCTCCTTGCTCCAGGAGAAATTGCGCCAACAACTTGAAAATGTCCATGTGTGATCATAAAGGAAGTCTGAGGAGACTGATGCCTGATCTGTCCCCTCTGATTGGTGGAATTGGTGGTAGCCATAACTCTGTGTTACAACCATAGCCCGGTTCCCCCTATCCTGAGGTCTTGCTTGAAACAAGTGAATTGTATGCATGTGACCCTTGAAAGGCTGGGAGATAGGCAGGGTGCTATTGTAATATTTCTATCCTGAAAAGCCCCCCAAAAAAGTATGGCTGTGCATGTCCCAGCATCCAATAATTTTAAGAGTGAATTCATGTACTGATGTTGATACAGAGTAAATATATTGGTGTGCCCTTGCTACCGGGGGAGATAGGCAGGGTGCTTATTGTAATAGCCTGCTTATCCTGAAAAGTTTTTTCTCTCAAAAAAAGTGCAAGGTGGTTGTGCATGTCCTACATCCAATTAATTTAAGAGTGAATCTAAAGTACCAATGTTGATGTGTGGAGTAAATATGATTGGTGTGACCTTGCTAGTGGGAGAGAGGGTGCTTTATTGTAACAACCCTCATTTATCCTGAAAAAAGCCCCCTAAAAAAGCATGGTGGTTGTGCATGTCCCAAAGATCCAATACACTTTAAGAGTGAATTCGCAGTGATGTTGATATGTGAGTAAATACATGATTGGTGTGTCTTTGTTGGAGAGGTAAAAGCTTATTGTAATAGCCTGCCTATCCATTTTAAAAAAGAGTGTATTTTAGTGTAGTGTAGATATAATTGTTATTGCACACGTGATATCACACAAAACACCATACAACAGTGCTATAAAAATCACCTATACTATAAAACTCAGTAATGAAAACATTAAAATTGTTTCTTAATCAAATAAACATTGAATAAGAGCGGTATAACAAGAATCAATTAAACAAATCTGCAAACAATGCCAGACCGTTTTATGACCTGCGAGGCTCGATCAGGGAGCGTTTCCTGCAAAGCAGCAACTATTTGCCCCGAACGCCTTTCTCGGTTCTTCTATTCCAAATAAAGTATTTTATAGATCAAAAAGATGTGTTCTTCTTCTGTTTTTAGTTTAAACACGATTAAATGCCATGTCGCTGCTACTTAGCCACGACCTCCTTGAGAAAATGGGGTGCGTGCACGCGCATGATAGATGTAAAGACGCGGCGTATAGCAGTTCTAGCACTATGGACAGCGGAGGGGGCCCCCACGCTAAGGGGCTGAATCGCCACAACACCTCTACCAAATTATGAAAACGATGGGAAAATCTCAATAAATGGCTGCATTAGAGTAGAACACTGGTTGCCGGGTTATTTATCAGCCAAAATATGCATTTCGTCTGTAATAAAGGACGCTGACGAAACAGAGTTGCTTAGTACGGCGCGACAGCGGAGCGCCGCGTTGTTCACAAACAGCGCGTTTACATCGCGAAAATGTCATTTATTTGTTTTTACGTATTATTTCTGTTTTTGAGCACAGAATATCTCACAAACAGTTTCACATACAGAGGATTTATTCTCATTTCGATTAAGTACCACTGAAAATATTGTGCGTCATTACTGCCGCCTGTGTGAAACACAGGGTGCGTTCGACATGGGCTTTAGGGTCCGTCTGCAGCTGAGGTGACGGCACGAGATTTGCGGCTGCGTGGAGAGAAAACTGACTGGCGACAAGCCGGACACCTTTATTGCTTCGTAGTGCGAGATCTGCAGTGGTCGTGAAATAGGAAAAGTTGGCGTTTTCTGTGTTCTTGCATGAAGAATACGGAGATCAGCAAGCAAATTAAAACTTTAAATGTATAGGTGTCGCAATATTTTTTATAATCTGTTGGATGCTTGTAGTCTTTGGTTTACGGTAGGCAGAATAAATCTTAAAACAACTCTTTACTGCAGGCTACATTTTAAATGTAAGATTTTTTCAAATACAAGAAGAGAGAGGTGAGATAAAGCCTTAGTAACAAAGCTTAACCTATGAGGGGAGGAGCTGACAGCACATGTGTCTGAAGTTGATTTTACACATCCTTTTTCCTACATTAAGGCTGACAGTACAGTTCAGCAGAAAGTCTAACCTATGCCAGCTAGAATGGCCAAGCAACCATATATCTGAAGAAAATCGTCCCTGCAAAGTATTGATAAATAGTAGTTTAGCCCAACAAATTGCCTCCTCAAGCAAGTATCATCAGCAATTAAAAGCTATGTGTATTCACTCAACCTTAGCTGTTTCGACACACAGTGTGTCATCAATGTAAAGTTAGAAAGATTGAAATAGTCTAGTTGTTATGGTCTAGTTTTTGAGCCTTTATATAGGCCCTGTCTCATCTACCCAGGTATAAACACAACACCTTTTCCACTAAGCATAATTGCATAATCAATTGACAATCTACTCATTAAGGTTAATTTAGGGATTCAAATTCATGCTACAGTAGAAGACTTAATGGGGAAACCTCTGTGCAGTTTAATTTTATGTGATTTATGTCTTTATCTGATAAAAAATAGCATATGGACATTACCCTCAATGTCAGAAGGGTTTGGCAAACTGTTACACATTGCTTATTTACTCAATAATATGTTAGGTGATGTTAACAGAAGTCTAAATATCAAGCCAGAGCAGACCGAAGTTCTCACTGCTTGACATGACATAATACAAAAACCAAAGGAAATATCCAACACCAAAGAGAAAAGAAAATTACAAAAACAAATAGATAAACAAAAACCCTTAGTCACTAAGGTGGGAAATAAGCTCAGAGGAGATTTGTTTTAATGGCTTTGAGTTTGCTGAAGATTGTAGTAAAAGGTTAAAATTTTATATCATTCATAAAATGGAAAATGGACAAATGTACAGAGTGTTTCTAGATTCTTCACAAATGAACATGAATCATTGAGGGCTTTTTTTCTTTCTCTCTTGAAATAGCAGGTAACGTGATCAGAACTTCCTGGATACAAACGCTACATACGCTATGCGCCAGAATTTCAAATTTTCAGCCAATAAGGGCAAAGTTGTGTCACACGGAGGCGTTCTCAGCTTGTGCAGCCGTTGAGAGGTGCTGCAGGATCTGTCTTATATGCCTTGTTTCAAGAGGTTTTGTACCACGTGACACGATGACGCGTGGAAGTTTTTGAGATATGACTGAAGTCGACAAAAAATTACATGCATTATGCTGATATCAGAATGCATTGGTTTTTAAGCTGCTTGTAAGCTGCCGTGATCGGGTCAACGCGACTCCACAAGCAAGATGCTGTAGCCAATAAAATGACTTAACGGTTTTGACCTCCCGAGTTTTTAGGTTGGGATGCCTGCATGTAATTATCAAATAAAACGGAAGAATTATTAATAGGATAATTATGATGTACGCAGTCAGTAAAAGGATGTGTATCTGTTTCTGCAAAAAAGATGTATTATTTGGGTAATTTGTATTATTTTGTTGGCTGGAAACAAATCTGTCTTACATTTGGTCAGCTACCCCTATGGTTTTTGTATGATTGTCTAACGCACAAAGCAGTGAAGGAAATGTACTGGGCCATTATAGACCTTATTTGCTCAGTGACCCTAAACCGTACATAGGAGAACTTCAGGAGGATGGAAATGCTGGCGCCAGGCGATTCGGCGCGCATTTATTGCATTGACTTTGGTTATGTTCTGTCATATAAACATGGCACATGGACGGTAGGAACTTTCGTGGTGACGGGTGAATTAATGACGCAAAGAAGAATATCGAAAGTACAATTTTCTATTATCATATATAAAGCGCAGGCACACAGCGTACTTTGGCCAATGCCGTCCGTCACCAGGAATGCAATTTCCATATATTTGCCCAAGCTGTCGCGGAGGTGAAAGATTCGACATACCTATTTTTTCTTAACTGTATTACTTCCCACTACCCAATTTGTAGTTCAAGATTCTACTACAAGTACAGTTACGAGGGAGAACACCACGCAAGATTCAAATTACTTCGAGGGTGCCATTGGGTAACAAGATGCTTGCCAAGAGAGCGCGGGAATGTCCAACCAAGGCCACATTCAACCTCAGTTACCAAACAAGGAAAAGGTAGGCCTAAACATTGAATGTTGCTTCAGCCATCTTTGTATGGAGTTCAATTAGTGTTAACTAATGCTAATGATGCCAAAAGAATTAATGTTAGATATGTTTATGTTTTGGCATTAGTCTAATTAACATTGTTACTGGGATAGGATATGTGAGTGCGTTGTTTCACATTTTAGATGGCTCGTTATTAGTGTTTTAATTATGCCATTATCAACGGGGGAAAACACTAATTCAACTTAGGCATTAATTATGTGGACTGTATAACCCATAAAACCTGGTGCAGATTCCTGTTGTCGAACTGGGCTTTGTTTGAAAAATGAGTGACTGACTTAAGGCAATGCATCTGTAATCTGGACTCTCTGGATAATCTCATCCTAACGCCACTGCAGACATATGACACTAAAACTGCAGAGGATCAATGACCCAGCTTCAAACAAGCTCACTGACTACAGCCCACAATGCATTCTGATTGATAAGCCCATCTATATCATTTGTTGAGCCAATGGCATACTGCTGTGCTGTATGTGCCCCAGAGACAGTGTGAAACACACACTACTGCCCAGCCACCCCACAGATTAATTCATTAACTGCCGGGCAGTGGTAGCGTAGTAGTGAAGGAACCTGCCTAGTATGCTAGTAGCCCAGATATTGTGTGTTCGTATCCTGGCTGCTACCTTTGTGTCCTTGAGCAAGGCACTTAACCCTAAGGGGTCTAGGGGAAACTGGCCCTGATGAAATTGATAGTTGACAAATGCTAGTCGGTTTGGATAAAAGCATCTGCTAAATGCATACATGTAAATGCTCCTCCTCCCCAGCAGAGGCCTACTAACCACATGACCAGTACCACATTAATTAATGGACTGCAGGTGCTCTACTTGACTGGCTCAAAGCTTATCGAGCCCCATACACTACTCCTCTGCTTCATGCTTTCTGTAGAGATCAGTATACAAGTAGAAGGTAGTAGGCATTTTTGGAAATGGCAGCTGTCTATGGTGCATATACACATCCCATTTTTGGTGGCACTTTCATCCCAGAATGCATCATTGTCTGTAATTCAAATGCGCTTATAATGACTTTGACAACATGAATCTGCTGTTTCAACAGGATTTGTC
This sequence comes from Distichodus sexfasciatus, assembly GCA_032718565.1. NCBI lineage: Eukaryota > Metazoa > Chordata > Actinopteri > Characiformes > Distichodontidae > Distichodus > Distichodus sexfasciatus. The sequence continues at coordinate 293,784 of JAVGVS010000216.1, read as the reverse complement.
CAGACATGCAGCTGCCTTTACCGTGATGTTCGTGAAACATGCTGTCTTTCTCGGGTTGGCTATGCTTTACATTAACATTTTGTGATTTAATGGATTTTACAGAGGAGAAATCATTCTTTCACATTCATTTGTTGCAATAAAGACATGAGTACTACTTTACATTCTTTACATTCTTAGTAGAGAGACACATTTTACGTTTGTACCTACTGTATCTTGCTGTTCATCGTCTTAAGAATGCCTTAATTGAGTTGAGAGCTCAGAGCTGAGAGTGACTTAATTTTATAGTATGCCGAATTAAATGAGTGTTTTTCTCCCTCTTCCCTCTACAGGGCAATGCCAACAAGATTGTAGAAAATCACAGCAGTTACAATTGACTGTTGTTGGAACCTTGCAGGACAGGGTGAGGGGTGTCTTTGACAGACATGACCCTTCAGTCAGCATTGACCAACTCAGGAATGAGGTTTTGGCAACATTTGATGATTTTCCAGATCCTTTCTCCAATTTGACCACAACTTATATGCAAGATCAAACCATTAAGAAACTCTCTAATCCAGTGGAACAACAGGAGGTCATCATATCGCAAAGACTGTGTAGAGTTAAGCGAGGCTCTTCAAAGGTTCTTACAATCAAAAACAAGGCTTTTTTCTATGTTCCCCTTATTAAGAGTCTAGAACATTGCCACAAAGATGGATTTCTCTATGATATTGTGAATGGGAGCCTTTTCACAACACACCAATTATTTTCAATTAGGCCCACTGCTTTACAATTAATTTTGTATTCTGATGAAATCGAGATCTGCACTCCTCTTGGATCCCATGCCTCTGTGAACAAGTTACTTAAGTTTTATTATACTCTAGGAAACATAAACCCCAAGTTTAGGTCTAAGCTTGCTGCCATAAGACTGCTTGCCATTGCAAAAGCTAAGGATATCTCAGAGGCTGGTGCTGATGTTATATAGAAAAGAATTGAAAAGGATTTGAAGGAGCTGTACAATGGTGTCAAAATTAAAGTTTGAAATAGTGAAACTATGCTGTATGGTGCAGTAATATCAGTGTGTGGTGATACCCTTGCTCAGCATGACCTGGCTGGGTTTAAATCTGGAGTTGGGTTTGCTTTCAGTAAGTGTAGGCATTGAGTGTGACTTTGAGACAATGCAAAACCATTTTGATGAAAAGAGTTTTACCCTGAGAACATTACAAAGTCACATCAGACAGTGCAGAGAAATAGAGAGGGCCAGCACAGACTCTCTTAAAAATGCCTTCATGACTTCCTATGGTATTAACAGAAGGAGTAAACTTATAGATTTTCCAGCCTATGATCTTATTCAGCAAACCCCTCAAGATATAATGCACATCATGTTTGAGGGTGTTGTGCCCCAGGAAATAAAATGTGCATTGAAGCATCTAATTTTGTCAGAGAATATTCAACTGGACTGTATAAATTCAGGCATACAAGGTTTTCCGTATTCACCCAGTGATATACAAGACAAACCATGTCCAATCAGTGTTGGTACAATGGCATCTAATGATAACAAACTTAAACAGTCTTCTGGGCAGATGCTGATACTTATGAAGATATTTCCCTATATTATGAATGGTATCAAGGACAATGTTTATGTTCAGTTTATCAGAAAATTAATTGAGATAACTCAGATCCTTCTATTCTGCCCCTATTCTGATGATGGAAACCTTATAAAAACTTAGAGTAATGAAAGAATGGCATCTGAAACAATTTAGGCAACTTTTTGTGAAGGTAAATGTAGCATATAATGCTGCTTAGGGGTTATGTTGCTGAGGGGTTATGAACCCCTAAGCAGCATTATATGCTACGTTTGCCTTCACAAATTGAGGCACTGGGTCCCTTGACGAGACACATGTGCATGAGATTTGAGTCTAAGCAGGTTTTTTTAAAGAGTGGTCTTCTAAATTAAATTATAAGAATGTCTGCAAATCTCTTGTAAATCATAGTAAAGTTGTTGAAATTACCTATCAAACTAACAATATTTTTGCTCATAAAAAAGAATTACGCTCCACATTAGAAGTGCTAAATTTAGAATATGTGAGTTCAAAGATCAGAGATTTCTTAAATATTGACGGTTTCCATTATGTAATCTCTGTAAAGTGGATTTCTCTTAATGGCAACAAGTACATTAGTGGAAATACTCTAATAATCACAGACTCAAATGATGGGCTGCCTATTTTTGGGTTAATAAGTAATATTTATGTTATTGATTCATCTTTATTCTGTTGTGAATATCAAGTCTATGATACATTGGAATATAATAGAGATTTGCTGCCATATCCAATAGCTGTACCAAATGCTACACAGGCAACAGAGTTCATAGATTTGGAGAAACTACCTGATTACACTGCATACCACCCTCTACTGTTCAATAGCAAAACATATGTTTTGAGAAAATATTACCTCAATGATATGTTGTTGTATAAGAAGTTGTGACATGATCAGGGAAATAAAGGTTGTATCAGCACAGATGGCAAACACTGTTTTTTTTTTTTTTTTGTGCACCCTTAAGGAACCTTAAGATGAAAGTTATAGGTCATGGTTGAAAACCAGTCTCAGTCAAAGATAATACTTAGAGGTATTATGACCCTATACTGAATTTGTAAGCAATGTATCTAATCAGTCCTAACAGTTCATTAGCCTTAATATCTTAATGAGATTAGGTCAATTCTTAAAATGGGTTAATATAGACTGGCTAATTCTCTTGAAACAAGTAAAAATATACTTACAGTCTACCTGTTAACACAACTCCTTTACCAATGTAGGTTGTTTTATGAAAAAAACTGCTTAAAATTAGTTGTATTACCTAGGTAGGATAACTAAAGATAAATTTTCTTGAAACAAGTCAAATAATCTAAACAATATTCAGTCTTATCAAGAAAATAAATCCAAAAAATCATGTAACAAGATTAAGATGCTGAATTCAAGTCAATTACACTTGTGCAGATTTTTATTTTTTGCAGTGCACAATACTTACACACTTGTACCCTTCTTGAATGCCCTATTAATATGCACAGAATTGCTTCAAACATTAATCTGTACCTTTATTTGCACTTTATCATTCAAACCTGTCACACACACACTCACAGTTTTACAAGTACACTCTTCATGCAAGTCACAAAATCACAGACACACAGAGATATTTTATCACTCAAACCTACTGCACACAATCACGGTTATACACACACACACTTCATGCGAGTCACAAAATCACAGACACACAGAGATATTTCATAAGAAACTCCTCACAATTCATTTCACACTTAAAACAACCTCATAAAACAATATTCACACAAACACAAATTCCAAAGGTTTTGTAAAGCGATACGTTGGGTCTGCCCTTCAATCTCTTGAAGCGTACCTCTTATCAGCCCTTCACGCTTTGACCTCTATTACCTTCTACCCTGCCTCTACAGAGCATTCGCTTCTATGTAAACAGGCAAGGATTCTCAATAACTAAAAATAAAAATAAAAAAAACTCACTAGTGCTGACTGTAATCTCCAGGCCCCAGCCCTTACTACCGCAAGCCTGCTGCCCACCAAACTCTACACTTTAGTGAACCGGTACTTTACGTATAGCAAGCGGGCGAGATACACACGTGACCGGTCAACTGCAGGCTTTTTGGCCCCCCTGCTGCTGACCTTTCAGCAGCAGGCCTATGTGCACACAGGATTTTGCGACTGGGTATGATTTTCTGTTGTTTTAACTAAGCAATTCACCAGCTAAAAAACAAAGGGAAAAAACTTTTCCTTGTTTTTTGCTTTCCTCCAAGATGTTAGTACATATTACAGGTCCGATTTACAATTTGGAGCACCTTTTTGGACTGAATTTCCTATCACCTGCACAGAAACTATATCTAATAGGGTAGCATAATTCTGCTTACCTCAAATGCAGCTGCTCTGAATTTTTCTGTGCAAGCAAAGGGGATTCTCCTGTACAGGCTCCTCTGGCCAATTGTGTTCGTGACGCCAAGTTTTCTATGTCATGAAAGAATCTCGAACACCTGATAGAATAAAAATGAAGACAATCTTACAACAGAAAATGATACAGGTGGTACCCTTTATTTTGCCTAGCAAGCAGCAAAACAGCAAACGACATCCAACCAGTCCGTGGAGCACGCCCAACCGATCTGGCCCATGGCTGCATTCTTATACACTTTTCTTATCTCAAACACAACCCAATTTTTAGCCTTTCCCAGACACCCAACTTCTCACATTATCTTGTTTACGCAAAGTGTGCTCAATCCACCTATTGTGAGATCTACCCATGTCTAACTTCTTTTAATTAAATGTGTATTTTATCAATGCAGGTGTCCTGCTGGTTCCCTTTCTCACACTCTTAAACTCAAGGCACCATTGTGTTATACCAATTAGTGCTGACAGCTCTGTCTGCACAGATGTGTGTGTGTGTGTTTTGATGCGAGTGTCCTTCAAGGCCACAGTGCTTCACAAGAAGTGCATTTGGGGTGAGTTTAAGTCAAGGCTAATACAGTAAAAACTGAAAAATATAATATGACAGGAGAATGTAATAAAAAGAAAATGTTATACACTCATGAATATGCTAAATAGTTAGAATAAAAATTTGATAAATGATAAAAACTGCCATAGAATTCACCCATCAACTACGCGTCACCTTCGAACATCCCAACAGCGAGGTGGAGACCAACTCACAGCTGTAATCATCTGCGGCAGGGCGGGTCATCCATGAGTTGCTATATCACCGATTTCCGCACCTTGGCCATCCAGACCACCTGGAGAGACGTTGTGCTCTGGATGGCCTTCTAGGCAGGACTGGCTTCCCACATCAAAGACAAACTCGCTCTATGGGAGCACCCAGCCACCCTGGAAGGTTTAATCCAGCTAGCCCTCCAGATCGACCTGTGCATGGGCTCTCATCCGAGGCTAGCTCCCTGTACCCTGCCGCTTGCCTCATCCACTCATCACATGGCACCCTTCTACCAGACCACCTCCTCAACATCGTCTCCAGCACTAGCCCCCTGGCACACCTCGTTGTCTCTAGTACCCATTTTTGTCAGTTCTCCACTTCGGCCCGTGGGCCACTCAGGAGCTGGGGAACCTATGCAGCTTGGACGGACCTCCTTAACCACTGCGGAGAGGGAACAACACTATAAGGCAGGCCTCTGTGCTTACTGCGGCTCATCCAGTCACCACCGTGCAATTTGCCCTCTCTGTATAGGAAATGGCTGGACCCGGCAAGTATTGGGAGCCACTCACCAGGTCCACTTCATCTCAACTCTACCTCGATGGCTGTTACACCTCCAGGTTGCTCACAAATGGGTCAGAAGCCCTGCTTTCATCGATTCCGGTGAGACAAGATTCAAGATTCAAGATTCAAGATTCTTTATTTGTCACGTGCAAGTTATACAGGTACAACATGCAGTGAAATGTATCCTGATCCGCTCTTTTAACTGTGCAATAGACAAGGGAAAAACAAGAGACACAATACAAACTTACAAACATAAAGACTAACTGAAATAAGGAGGCTGGGGTAACAGGACGAAAAAATAAAACTATATATAATACGATAAGGAACATAAAGTTACATGTGCATAGTTTTACCTGAGTTTGCATAATGTGCTAAGACAGAACCGGTGCAATGAGATGATTTTTAAAGTGCCAAGTGCAACTGCAGCATTATACGTAGCAGACAGAGTAGAGTAGAGCATGTGATATGTGGACAATGAAATGTGACAGCCAGTATAAATGATTATCACAGTTGAGGTTTATATAACAGTCAGACAGTATAAAAGTTATCATAATAATATGAGGTATGTATTAGCAGCAATATGAGGTATGTATTAGCAGCAGTAATACCAGAACTGAGACTTAGAAGGGCATGTCCTTGTTTAGAAAACGGCCTGAGGATAGAAACTCCTTCTGAGTCGCTCTGTTTTGGCCATGATGGTGTGGAACCTTCTGCCTGATTGCAGAAGATGAAAAAGTCTGTTTCCTGGGTGAGATGAGTCTTTTATAATCCTGATTGCCCTGGTCCTACGTCTCTTGGAATAAGTGTCCTGCAGGGAATGGAGAGCTGATGTGCAGCAGCGCTCCACTGCCCGGATCACTCTCTGGAGGGCTTTCTGGTCCTGAACACAGCTGTTCCCATACCAGGACAGAATGTTCTGTGTAATGATGCTCTCCACAGCACCAGAGTAGAAAGCTTTCAGAACAGCAGGGAAAACCCAAAACTTTCTCAGCTTCCGAAGGTGATACAGACGCTGCTTTGCCTTCTTGACTTGAACATTGATATGTTCTGCCCATGTCAGGTCCTCAGAGATGTGCACGCCAAGGTATTTGAAGGAACACACCTTTTCCACTACATTGATGGAACTACACTGATCCTGCATATGTCAAGCAACTGGGGGTGTAAAGTGAGGCATTATCGCAGCCTGTTCATCTTACACCTGTCAATGGTTGGCCCCTCTCCACCAGTCCAATCATGCATCAAACCCAACCCATCACCCTCACTATCAACCAGCACCAAGAGAGATCCATTTCCTCCTCACCACCATCTCATCACCTCCCATCATCCTTGGATGATGGGCCAGTCACTGCAACACGACCCTCTTATCTCCTGGCACCAGAACCGGATCCTGCAATGCAGGCCAACCTGCTCTGAACTGGGACATGCTCTAGGGAGTCCGAGGCCCCTGATGTTGACTCAGAGGCCATTCCAGCACCGCACTGTGACCTGATGGAGGTCTTCTGCAAAAGATGTCAAGCTGCTGCCCCATCGCCCCTACAACTTGGCAATTGACCTCCTGCCAGCCACGGTGACACCCCGCGCCCGACTCTTCTCCCTCTCCACCTCTGAGACACATGTGATGGAGGAGTATATTACCAATGCTCTTCGCCAAGGCACCAGCAGGCCCTCCTCCTCGCCTGCCGCCGTGGGGTTCATCTTCGTGAAAAAGGACAACGGCCTCCAACCCTACATCGATTATCGGGGGCTCAACAAGATCATGGTCAAGAATCGTCAACCTTTTCTGCGCGTTGAATGCTCCATGCAGTCTTGATCAACAGATTGGCTTGTGACTTTAATTGGGCAGAAAAAGGTTACAAGCAGTGCTTCAGGGATACCAGGCTACAAACTTGCATATTTGGTAGGTTTCTGTAAATATATTTTAATATATAAATTGTCATGTCTGCAATATATAATAACTAGTTGTGTAAGCACTAAATAAAAACAGAGTGCAATGATTTGCAAATCTCATTTACATATATATTTTATTCACAATAGTACATAGAAAATGTTTAAACTGAGAAAAGCAAAGAATAAGGTTGTTTTGAATTTGATAGCAGCAACATGTCTCAAAAAAGTCTCAAAACAGTTCCACGTTTACTACTGTGTAGCATCTTCTCTACTTTTAACAACTGTCCATAAACGTCTGGGAACTGAGAAGTTCCTGGACTCATGGGACAGAAATATCGTCCCAATTTTGTCTGTTATAGGTTTCTAGGTGCTCAACAGTCCCCCCCCCCTCAAAAAAAAAACAAAAAAAAAAACAGAGGAAACATATGTAATGCTTAAACTAAGACATTTTAGTATTTCATTAAACTATGAGCTCATTTCGAATCTGATGGCAGCAAAGTTGGGACAGGGACAACAAAAGGCTGGAAAAGTAAATGGTATTAAAAAGAAACAAGAAAATGTCAATAATTTACTGAGCAAAAAAACATGTTAGAGAGGCAGAGTCTCTCAGAGGTAACGGGGGACAGAGGTTCAGCAATCTGTAAGACTATGCGTCTACAAATTTTGTAACTATTTCAGAATAATCAAAGTCAAAGTCAAAAGTCAAAGTCAACTTTATTGTCATCTCTGCTATATACTGTACAGATACATAGAGAGACGAGACGACGTGGCTCCAGGTTATTTCCAGTGCAAACAAACAGAGAACAGTAGAACAGAGAATAAATAGGCAGTGGCACAACTAGGCACATGGGATAGACAATAAATAAGTTAATATACTAAAATATACATTAAACAATAAACATTTTAAACTATACAATATGCAATATACATTTTAAACTAGACAGGGAGTTTTAAATATAATTGGAGGCTAGAAATAGACAGAGAGGTAAAAATTTAGTCAAGTCAGGATGCAGTATTTTTAACAGGTTGAAATTGACATTTACACTGAATGTGCAAGAGGTAGAGTTATAATATGACAGATACTATGTCCGGACTATTTTCAAGTACAATGTTCAGTATATGTGCAAATATGCAAACATTTAAACAGGTGCAAAACTGACATTTTACATTGGATGTGCAAGAGGTAGAAGGTTATAATATGACAGATACTATATTCAGCTATTTATGTGTACAATGTTTCAGTGTATGTGCAAACATTTGTACAGCAGCGTATAATGTTGTGCAAATAAGTGGCAGCAGTGCAGTGTCATAACACTGCAGTAGTTATTGTGCATTAAAGTGATGGTGGTGTGTAAGGTAAAGTGCAGTGGTGCAACAGAATCAGTTTTTCCGCAGTCCAGGTGTGTGTGTGGGGGGAAGTGTGATGGCTGGGAGTGAGTTCAAGAGTCTGATGGCTTGTGGGAAGAAGCTATCACGCATCCTGGAGGATCCAGACTTGATGCTGCGAAAGCGTCTGCCAGATGGGAGGAGTGTGAACAGTCTGTGTGAAGGGTGTGAGGGGTCGAGCACGATGCAGGAGGCCCTTCTGATGCAGCGCTTGTAGAAGATGTCCTGCAGCGGCGGAGGAGACGATCCGATGATGTTGCCAGCTGCTTTGACGATCCGTTGAAGCCGCCTGATATCGGCAACAGCACTGTAACCGAACCAGGCGGACATGCAGCTGGTCAGGACACTCTCTATGGTGCCCCTGTAAAACACGGTGAGTGTGGGAGGGGGCAGGTTGGCTCGCGTCAGACGTCTCAGGAAGTGGAGACGCTGCTGGGCCTTTTTGGTGATGGAGGTGGTGTTGGTGGTCCAGGTGAGATCGTCTGAGATGTGAACTCCCAGGAACTTGGTGTTTTTTACAGTCTCAACCGTGGAACCGTGGATGCTGAGTGGTGTGTGGGTGGAGCGAGTTCTCCTGAAGTCGACGATCATTTCCTTCATTTTGTCCACATTCAGCGACAGGTTGTTCTCACTGCACCAGGCAGCCAGCTGCTGAACCTCATCTCTGTACGCCGACTCATCGTTGTTGCTGATGAGCCCCACCACGGTCGTGTCATTGGCGAATTTGATGATGTGGCTTGAGCTGTGCAGGGTGGTGCAGTCGTGAGTCAGGAGTGTGAACAAAAGTGGACTGAGAATGCAGCCCTGAGGAGCTCCGGTACTCAGCCTGATGGTGCTGGAAATGTCGCCAATTCGGATGGACTGAGGTCTCTCTGACAGGAAATCCAGTATCCAGTTACAGAGTGAGGTGCTCAGTCCCAGCTTGCTCAGTTTCACACACAGTCTTTGGGGGATGATGGTGTTGAATGCTGAACTAAAGTCTATGAACAGCAATCTAACATAATATGAGTCTTTATTGAGGGGAAAGGTGAAGTGCAGTGGATATTGTGTCCTCAGGTGACCTGTTTGTGCGATAGGCAAACTGCAGAGGGTCCAGTGAGTGGGGGAGGTTGCTTTTCACCTGTGCCATGACAAGTCTCTCAAGGCACTTCATGGTGATGGGGGTCAGAGCGATGGGCCGGTAGTCATTCAGGCAGGAAACTGAAGATTTCTTTGGCACTGGGATGATGGTGGTGGACTTGAAACACGCTGGGATGATCATCTGGCTCAGTGAAGTGTTGAAGATGTCCATGAACACCTCGGCTAGCTGGTCAGCGCAGTCTCCCAGCACACGACCTGGAATGTTGTCTGGACCGGCAGCTTTTCGTGGGTTGACCTTGGCGAAGGTTCTCCTCACGTCAGCTACAGGCACAGAGATGGTCTGGTCAGTGATGGGAGGCTTTGCTTTCGTCGTCTGCGTGTTGTTCAGTGCATCAAACCGTGCATAGAACTTGTTCAGTTCCTCAGGGAGTGTGGCATCCCCCTCGCAGCTGCTTGGTGCTGGCTTGTATTGGGTGATAGCCTGGATGCCCTGCCATAAACTGTGAGAGTCTTTTGTGTCGTTGAAATGGTTCTGGATCTTTTTTGCGTGCGCTCGCTTTGCTTGTCGGATGGAGTGAGAGAGGTTAGCCCTGGCTGTTCTGAGGGCAGCTTTACTCCCGGACCGGAAAGCAGCATCTCTCTCTCTCAGCAGCGCACGCACCTGTGCTGTGAACCAGGGCTTCTCGTTGGCTCTAGTGGTGATGTTCTTCAGGACGGTAACATCCTCTATGCACTTGGAGATGTAGCAAGTTACAGATTCTGCAAACTCCTCCAGGTCATACGTCGCCGCCTCTCTAAAAACATTCCAGTCCGTGCACTCAAAACAGTCCTGGAGTGCTGAGACAGCTCCACTGGGCCCAACTCTGATGGTTTTCCTGGCAGGTCTTGTGCGTTTCAGCAGCGTTGAGTATGCGGGCAGCAGCATCACTGTAGCGTGGTCTGAAGAGCCGATGTGCGGGCGCGCTGCTGCTTTGTAGGCACCACGCACGTTGGTGTATACAACTATACAAGAAAACAAGCAGTCAGAGCATCAGCAAGGACATTACAGTAAGACGCTTAAGATGGCTTGGACATGTGCTAAGGATGCAGCAAAACCACATCCCAAGAGTTGCCTTAAGATGGACACCACCTGGCAAAAGAAAACCTGGAAGACCCCAAAACACCTGGTGTAGAACTGTGGTACAGGAGCTTCAAAAGATGAACCTGTCATGGGGAGAAGCACAACATGCTGCCAAGGACCACATGCAATAGAGAGAGCTCATTGAAGCCTTATGTCCCACAGGGGACGAAGAGGAGTGAAGTGAAGTATACAGCACATTAGTTTCCAGTAACAATAACTTAAAGCAGTCCTCAGGTCAAATGATTGTTCTACTAAAAGTTCTGCCATTTCTGATTGATACAGTGAAAGGTAATGAATACTACACAATCATTCTTGAACTCATAGAGATTGTTCAAATTTTATTTGCTCCTGTTATTGGTCTACAGACAATTAACGAATTGAAAACACTCATTGAACAGCACTTATGAAGAAACTTTTGCCAGATAACATCATTCCAAAGCAGCATTATTTGATTCATGTTCCATCCCAGATTAAACTACTGGGACCAATGACTCGTCACATGTGCATAAGATTCGAATCAAAGCATTGCTTTTTCAAACAGTGGGCTTCAAAATTAAACTTTAAAAATGTTTATACGTTTTTAGTAAGGCATAATCAAATGTATGAATGTTGTCAAAATGTAAGTAGTTCTTAACACCCTATTTTTTCAAATGACTGTACTTTGGGACCAATATCAGAAATAAGCAACATGTCATACTTAAAAGAAAAAATGACAGCCTTCCTTGGAAATGATGAGATAAACCATGCAGGATCTGTAAAATGGATTAATGTAAATGGTAACAAATATATATGGGAGAAGTCATGAGTGCTGTTAATTCTAATTTGGCTGAATTTGGACTTATTATATATGTGATAGATTCATCATTGTATTGTTTCGAGTTCCTGCAGTACAACACTTTGTTATGATAAGAGATTATATGGCATATAAAATAGGGATCCCAAACTTGGCACAGGCAACTGAACACCCCTCCTTGGTACCATGTAATAGAAGAGGTCGATCTTGATGATGAAGCTGCTCTCCATTAACCACTTAAACCTGGTTCCAGCAGTGCTGTAAGTTGTTGTCCCCTTTTTGCTCCTTCAGGAAGGAAGATTCTCGCAACACCTGCTGGAACAGATCAGACATAAGATTAGTGGTGAATGGGTGCTCACCTTCATCATCGGCCTCCTCGGTCTTCTTCACTGAGGAGCACGGCAGGGGCCTGCGTTCTCTTTTGCGCTCTGTAGTATTAGTGGCTCATTGTTGCGGTAACACCTCTGGTCGTGCTAATGTGATGCTGCTCCCGGAATCCAAAGTCGCAAGGACGTGCCTGCCTGCAAGATGGACGGGGATCTGCAGGGGTTGTGATGTTGTGCACTCTCCATGCAGGGAACAACCGACCATCCAAGCCTTCGGCCGGGCGCTGGTTGATCTAACTCCTGGGTCTGTCGGCATGAATTCATCCTGGGGGTAGTGCTGCCAGTGCTCCTTGGGTCAAGCTCCCACAGTCGGTGGTTGCTTCTGAGCCCACTCTTGTGGGGAAGAGCGGGCCTCCCACCGACTCTTGCCGAGTTTCTCGGGTCTCACACTGCGTGCTTGGAGTCAAGCAGTATCCATCCCTTCAGCGTAATCCACAAGCTGATTCAGCATTGTGGGACCCCAACTGCCCAATAGTGACTTGCATGGCGTATCGGAGGGCTCGTATGTAGCCATCTAGAAAAACCTGCTCTACAACCTCACTCGCAGTTTGCTTTGCGGGACAGAACCAGCGACAAGCCATACGCAATAGATGTGCCACTTGTGCTTGGAGTGATTCAGAGGGGTTGAATTGCCACTGATGAAATTTATGGGACACTTGCCTGGGTGTTAGACCTAATGGAAATGAATAGAAAATTTGGATATTGCCAATTTTCCTAATTACTGAGCGGTGACTCGCTCGTGTTTTTGCAATTATTCCACACAAACCTTTGCCCGCATCCTCCACCAGTGTCACGAGAAATGTCACAGAGACTTCGTGAAGGGCTTTATTGAGCCGTGCAAGTGGGGGAAAGGTCTGTGGTCAGGGTATCTTCAGTCTGGTGCTGGTGGGGTGAGAGTGGCCTGGGTGGTTCAGGGCAGCTCCATGGGTGAGTCTGTGAGATGAGAGTGTGAGAGAGAGAGAGTTGGGAGAAAAAGCACAAGGTTAAATGGTCAGGTTGCAGGCATACAGAATGCATGCAGGTTGCTGACCATGTGGTGACTGCTGGCATCTTCTTTTATGTTCCACTTGATGAGGCTTAGTGAGCAGATTCCTTGCAGGCCGTGGCTGATTAGAGGCGGGGCACGGCAGCCAAATGGTTGGCTGTCTTGGTAAACAGGAGCTGTCCTTTGTACTGACAAGCGTCCGACATCCCTGGTGATAATACGGTGCTTGTCCTGCGGCCAGAGCAGCGGTGTGAGAGAGTGCCAGGCATGGGTAGATGACATTTCTTAAAGCAAAACATCCATTTAAATTGTAGTTTGCCATATTCTGTTAATGCTGCTTGTCTTTCGTATCTTCCAATAATCATAAAAAGAGTCAATGGACATTTACTCCATAAAACAAAAAAAATGTGACCACATTCATAGTGTTTTATAAGTTTTCCAAACACAAGTTATTTTAAGTGAATTAATTAAACTGATAATATGTTCATGTGGAGGAGCTGACACCGGAAATAAGAGGCTTTAAACATTACCCAACCCATTTCAAACAGCCAATGTCTGTTCCTTATTTTGTGAGACTTCTCTCTCAATTCAATTAAATTCAATTCAAAATACTTTATTCATCCCCCCAACAGGGCAATTCAAGGCAAGCGGGCAATTGAACGAAACAGACAGACACCATAACATACAAACAAGGACACCGTTACAACGGGACAACAATGTACATACACATAATCACCCACACATTTCCCTTATTACAAATTAATCAGTGTGCCATACTGGCCCTAGTCGGTCTCGACGTACCCTCTCTAAAGCATTTATTATTTACCAGTCTAATAGCATCTGAAATAAATCCAAACTTCCTCCTATTTGTTTTACATTTTGGTACTCTGTATCGTACTCCAGATGGCAACAACTGAAATTTTTCATGAAGAACATGTAACGGATCATTAACAATCTTAAAAGACTTTTTAAGAACCCGATCGGAACAGACCTGCTCCAGATGTCTTTGAGTTTGCCCAACTATTTTTGAACTGATATTAATTATGCCCTGAAGACAGAGTGATTTAAACCAACAAATAAGGGCAAAAGTTAAAACACTTTCAATAAATGAAGAATAAAACATGGTCACTAATTTTCGGTCTACTCCGAAGGAATTTAATTTACGTAAACAGTGGAGGCGCTGCTGAGACTTTTTTAGAATAATCTCTGTATTTTCTCTAAATTTCAATTTTTTCATCAAATACTGTACCCAAATAGTTGTAGGTCTGGACTATTTCAATATTAGTGCCATGAATTACTGCTGCAGAGGTGTCTGACTGTTTAGATGAAATTATCATTTCTTTAGTTTTGGACACATTTAGACTCAAAAAGGATCTATCACACGAATCTACGAATTCTTTTACTATAGGTCCATGTGAGTGATCTGACCGGCTTAGAAGAGACATGACGACACTGTCGTCAGCAAATTTAACAATATGTTAATTGGCATACATGCTGCAGCAGTCATCTGTATACAAAATAAACAATAATGGAGAAAGTACACAACCCTGAGGTGAACCAGTGGAAATACGGAGAGATTCTGATATCTGACCATTTGTAATGACCCTCTGAGTCCTATTTATAAGAAAGCTCATAATCCATCCAACAAGATAATGATCTAGATGGAAGATGGATATGAGCTTATTACCAAGTACATGTGGTTGAATTGTATTAAATGCTGATGAAAAATCAACAAAAAGCAGTCTTGTGTATGCATTTGTTTGCTCTAAATGGTCATTAAGAGCATTCAAAATAAACAGCTTTGCATCATCAACACCTCTCCCAGTTTTGTACGCAAATTGCAGAGGATCAAGAACCAATCTAGTTAACCTCATAACCTCTGCTTTGACTATTTTCTCTGTCATTTTTTCCCTCTTTGTGAGTTTTCCTTCTATTCCCTCCCACAAGAAAGTAGGGGGTGTGGAAAAATTTTATGTGGCTGTATTCCAGGTCTCTATGAGTATGTCCTGGCTACTGCAACTAGACACTGCCACTAGAAAGAAAACGTCCTTCAAAAATAATGACCTAAAGTACAAAGCGTTATTTAGCAAATTTTGGAAACTTCTGAGGCATTCTGTTGGTCTCAGTGCTTCTTACTCAGGGTAAGTAAAACTAATGACTTTTTAATTAGGTACAACTGACAAATATAGACAGAGGCAGCAAGTATGTGTAAATAATTTTTGATTATTAACATACTTTTTCTAATATAAAAACATACTTCAACATTCTTTGATGTTCGTTGCACCATAAATACAGTCATGCATATTGCAAATTGCAACTATTTACAATGTGCATTACATTTTGACAAAGAAAAAATCTGAAAACATTTGTAATACGTGACTGAATTGTAAACTTTGGATGTTGGGGCACCAAAGAGTACCGTTCATTCACATATTGCAAAATGTACTGCCATTCTTTCTTGGTCAAAATGCAATACGTTTGCAATATGTGACTGAATCTATCTTTGGAGGGTGTGGTAGCAAAATATTTTTCTACTTCAAAGATTATTTTACATTTTGGCCTATTTAGTGTATAATTTATGAAGACATGAACATTTGTAACAAGGTAAGTTTTGTTTTGCAAGTTTTAGATGCTGCATGCTACTTAAATGATGCCCCCTGAGCAGTAAGACGAAGAGAGAGCTTAGTGTGAGACATTTTTTCCACCAACAGCCAGGTGTCAAGGAGGTCTGGAAAGGTTAAGGTCTACATCTAACCCTCAAGTTACTATGTTTCATAGTTTGCAAATGTGAATATATCATAAACATATACTGTACACTATATTCCTAATAATGTGAATGTATGTACAAGGCTTCACAAGGAAACATTTTGATTTTATATGTAAACAGATACATGAAAAGAAAAATCAATCCCATTCTTGCTTTTTTGTTGTCTCTTGTAGAATCTTGTGTAGATTTGTAGTCGGAATGCATAAATGTATGCAAGAGAATACCTGCAATTCATCTGCCAGAGGGCAGTGTTGCTTCACTTTTCTGAGTCTTATCTTTCCACCCAAATTTTAAGTATCACCAAAGAGAAGAAATTGAGTGCATCCTCATGAATTCTAATTCAGGTACAGTAAAAGATTATGGTCTTATAAGCAGTCAGTGGTCTTAAGCAATTAAGTTTGAACCATGATCATTACAAGCATTTAATAGGCTCTTAGTCTATTAAGTTGTTCAGTAGACACTATTATGTTAATATCATAGGAATGCTTCTCAAAACATGATTCTGTAGCTGTGCCCAGAACAAAGTAAAATCTATGTTTCTTTCTCTTGAGAAAGTTGCTAAATGCATGTCAAGATTTTTAACTGCATCACATGATGCCATGATGCCACAAAAACTGAAAAGAGTAGGTTTAAACTCACTAATTGCAATAGAAAAATTAGTTGTAGGTTTAAATCCTATTAATATTGCTTTTTATTTATTTATGTATTTTGTTTTTTAGGTGTCTTTTCTGGTGCCTCTGGAACAATGTGGAAAAAACAGGTTTTGCCTTTTTACGCCGTCATGGGTGTATTTTTCTTTGGCCTCTTCCCAAACCTTGATGCTCAGGATGGTAAGTTAAAAGATAATGTTATCATTTAACTGAAAAACTGAATTACAATCATATGCAAAAATATGCAAATAAATTACATGAAATAGCCATAGAGTAAAATCAAACTCAATTAATGTTATTTATATCAAACATATGAAATAAACAAAAAGAATACTTTACAAAAAAGTTTTAAGTAGATTTAAGGCCATACCCAGTGACACTGAAATGGCTGACTATATATCACCATATTCACATGATAAAATTGGGTAAATCATTAAGTTCTCCCATGTGTAAAAGACAGGTGAGCTGTAAGCTGTACCTTCTATTACAAGAAAGGCTCTTGGAAGTTATTTTACAATACAATGAAACGATTACTCTCCAAAGTTCAGATCTAAATATTGGCTAACCCATTGCAGCTTGTGTCTTGGGAGCTCAGTCTTTTATCTTTATTATTAATATGAAAATATATACTGTAGGTCTTTTGAATACAGTACTCACTAATGAGACTACAGTGAATTGTTATTTAATGTAGTTTTGTATGTTTTTGTTACTTCATGTAAAGGTGAGACAAAACGGTCATGACTGGTACTGGTAGTGTTGCTGTAACATGAGTCTGCATGGTGTGACTGAATACAAATGAAGACAATTTAATTAACTACAGTAGGTATGCATTGAAATTGTTTCTGATCTGAACACTGGGGAGCAATATAAGTTACATGGAACAAAAATACTGGTACATATCATTCAAAAGTTTGGACACTTCTGGCTAAATATATATTTTGGAAAGACAAATACATTTCACAGATATTTTGATGTAATGGCACTGTGATGTAAGAACAGTTGTGGACTACAAACCACTGTTGTAAGTCGTTCTGGATACGAGCTTCAGCTAAATACTGTAAAGGTAAATGTAAATTTAAATTTAAGAATGGGTGAAATACATGGATGGAAAGCAAGTTCTTTCATGATTTTGCTTACAGATTCAAGTGTGCTCAGGTGTGTCAAATTATGTAACACAAATATCTCAATGGACCAACAGCCAGAACGAGGAATTATTGGGCTGAAAACTGTAGAAAGAGATAAAATGGTAAAATGGTGAAAATGAAACAATAAAGGCTGTTTATAAATGTTTACGCTGATTATAGTTAATCTAGCTGTTAAGCTGTGAGTTGTTGAATTAATGTTAAACTCAGGAATGTCATGAACGGAGTATCCACAAGAAAAACAGAAGACATACTCCTTAATGAAGATACCCGTTGTGATCAAAATAAGCAATGACAACCTTAATGGTGGGCAAAATTGGGAACTATAAATTAGAATAAAGAAGATAAAAAGAATGAAGCAGAATAAGAAGAAATAATGAAGAGAACAAGGTGATTCCTGGTGACGGTAGTCCCTTATCAATTCTGGGTCTAACATGAACCGGGCTGGAATCCACGACCACTCCTTGGGACCATAACCCTCCCAATCAACAAGATACTGCATACCCCGGCCCTGAGGGCATGCATCGAGGATCCGATGCACGGTGTAGGCAGGACCACCCTCAGTGATATGGGGAGGAGGAGGGACAGGAGTGGGCGGCATCATGGGTGAAGTGATGATGGGTTTGAAATACTGGATGGATGAATACTGGATGGATCTGAAGTGCTGCAGGCAGCTGGAGCTGGTAGGTGACTGGGTTGATTCGGTGAGTGATGCGGTAGGGTCCAATGTAACGGGAGGTGAGCTTTCTAGAGTCTGTGTGGAGGCGGAGGTTCCTGGGGGTCAGCCATACTTCGTCACCTACGTGGTACAAGCGTCCTGGTGGATGCCGGCAGCAAAGTTGAGTAGCGTAGCAGGTGTTGGCATGGTGGATAGCTGCTGTGGCCTGGGTCCAAAGCCGTCAGCATCTGCAGACCAACTGTTGGGCTGACAGTACATCAATCTCTGGTTCCTGATGGTCAAACATCAGAGGCTGGAAACCGTAGCACGCCTCAAATGGGCTAAGGTGGGTGACGGATGAGGTGTGGAGGTGGTGGGATAGTTTGGCCCAAATGAGGTAGCAGGCCCCAGAGCGCTGACGGATCAACAAAGCATCTCAAGTAGCGCTCTAGCTGTTGGTTGGTCCACTCCATCTGACCATTGGTTTGTGGGTGGTAGCCAGAGGAGAAACTGCAGGTGGGGTTGATCAGATGGCAGAAGGCCCTCCAGAATCTGGTGGTGAATTGAGGCCCTCTATGTCCTTGGGGAACCCATGCAGGCAGACTACGTGCTCTAATATCAGCTCCGCTGTGGTCTTTTCTGACGGGAGTCCAGACAGGTCCACCAGGTGCACAGCCTTGGAGAACCGGTCTACGATGGTGAGGATGGTGTTTTTTCCATCTGATTCCAGCAGGCCCATGATGAAATCCAAGGCAATGTGTGACCAGGGCTGTCGGGGGACAGGAAGCATTTGAAGTTCCCCTGGGGTAGGTTGATTAGAGTCCTTCCCCCAGGCACACACTGGGCACACCTGGATGAATTCCCTGATGTCCCTGGCCATGGAAGGCCACTAGAAGGCATGGCAGATGAACTGAAAAGGCCGCTGGACTCCTGGATGGCCAGTGATAGCAGATGAATGCGCCCAGGCCAGGATGTTAGGTCTGAGGGGAGTTGGCATGTAGAGACTTCCAGACGGCACACCTGCCGGAGGGTGCTCCAAGGCCTGTGCCTGGTGCACCCTGGTTTCCAGTTCCCAACAGAGTGATGCGATGATCCAGGTGGTGGTGAGGACAGGCATGGGGTCTGCCCGGGGAGCGTCAGCTTCATGTTGTTGGGAGAGCGCGTTCACTTTGGTGTTCTTGGACTCTGGGCAGTAAGACAAGTGGAAGTCAAACTGTCCAAAGAAGAGTGCCCACCGGTGCCTGTCATGGGTTGAGCTGCTTGGTGTTTTGAATAGTGATCAGATTTTGATAATCTGTCCAGACCATAAATGGTTTACTGCCACCCTGAAGCCAGTGTCACCATTCTTCCAAAGCCCACTTGGTGGCCAACAACTCACAGTCCCCTACACCATAACATTGCTGAGTGGGGTTGAACTTCTTGGAGAAAAAACTGGCACCCACATTCGAGGTGTCCACTTCCACAACAAATGGCTTGGTGGGAACCAGGTGAAGAAGGATCAGTGACGTAGTGAAGTGATGACAGAGTTGATGAAAGGCATCTATTGCATTGGGAGTGAGGGTAACTCGGTGAGGTAAGAGTCAAGTCAGGGCAGTTAGGTGAGCGGCAACCGTACAGAAGCCCTGGATGAAGTGGTGGTAGAAGTTGGCAAACCCTAGAAACCATTGGAGCTGCTTCAAGGTCATGGGTGGGGGCCAATGATGCATTGCCTCCAGCTTTTGAGGGTCCATGGCCACACCCTGGGATGAGATGAAAAAACCCAGGAACGTGGTGGAATGCTCATGAAAAGCACATTTCTCCAGCTTACAGTACAATTGGTGAGTAGCAGTCTCTTAAGGACCGCCCTGAAGTGCTGAGTGTGTTCTTCCAGGGTTTTTCAGTAGATTAGGATGTCATCCAGGTAGGCCCAATGGCCTAGCATGTCCCGCAAAATGTCACTGATGAACTGTTGGAAGGCAGTGGGAGCATTGCATAGGGCGAAGGGCATCACCAGACTTTCATAGTGCCTTGTAGGTGTGACAAAGGCCGCCTTCCACTCATCACCCTCCCTGATGCGCACCAAGTTGTTGGCACACTGGAGGTCCAACTTTCTGAAGTAGGTGGCACCAGAGAGTGCGTCCAGGGTGGTGTTGGTCAGTGGAAGTGGGTGGCAGCTTTTTACGGTGATCTTGTAGAGCCCCTAATAGTCTACACAGGGTCAGAGGCTGCCATCCTTTTTCTTTATGAAGAAGAACCCTGCGGTGGCAGGTGAGGAGGAGGGCCTGATGGTGCCTTGGTGGAGAGCACTGGTTATGTACTCCTCCATCGCCTGTGTCTCAGTGGTGGAGAGAGAGAAGAGTTGGCCATGGGATGGTATCGGGCCAGGCAGGAGGTCTATTGCCAGGTCGTAAGGGCAGTGAGGTGGCAGCTTGATGGCACGCTGTTTACATAAGACCTCTGCCAGGTCACAGTAAGGTGCAGGGATGGCCTCTGTGTCAACATCAGGGGTCTTAGACTCCTTAGAGCACATCCCAGCTGTTGCCCGCAGGCAGAGTTCAGAGCAGATAGGCCCCCATTGAAGAATCCGGTTCTGGTGCCAGGAGATGAGGTTACCAAGGTTAACCCAGGATGATAGGAGGTGAGGAAATAGAGGTGAGGAGGAACTGGTTTTGTTCTTGGTGCTGGTCAATGAGGATAGTAATGGGTCGGGTTTGGTGAGTGATTGGGCTGGTGGAGAGGGGCCGACTGTCAACTGAGGTGATCTGAATGGGCTGGGATAAAGCCTCAAGCTACACCACCACTTGCTTGGCATGTGCCTGATTAGTGAAGTTCCCTACGGCACCGGAGTCGAGGAAGGCAGAACTTCTGATCTGTGATGAGCTGAGAAACAGTCGTAGAGGTAGAGAGGAAGTGAAGTGGACCCAGTGAGCTGGCCGTGGTTGGGAGAGCTGCAGTAAGTCCGGCAAGCTCATCCTTAATACAGGAGGCCAGTTCCTTATAGTAGGCCATCCGGAGTGCTGCATCTCCCCAGGTCATTTGCACCACCAGGGTATGGAAGTCAGCGGTGTAGCATCTCACAGACGACCCGCCTTGCTGCAGATGATACAGCCATGAGTCGGTCTCTACCTTGCTGTTGGAATGTTCAAATGTTGCTCGGTGGGGTGCTGGCCTGCTCTTGGCGGTCGCCTGGCGGGGCTTGACCCTCCTGGCTCTGCTGGGCCCCGGCTGGGGGGGTGGGGGGCCCTTGGATCTTCGGGCCCAGGGACTGGACTGCCCTGGGGTGGGCGGCCGCCGGTGGAGCCTGCGGACCTGTCGCCGCGGCCCCCTGGGGCGTCTGACTGACTCGCAACCGAATCGCAGAGCGTGGCGAAAACCACTGGGTTTACAGCATGAGGCTCAGTCATTCTGTCAGGGATCTGGTTAGGATGTGAGCAGAATGCTAGTTGTTACCCGTTAGCCCGTGTAGCATGGTTGGTTAACCCAAATGCAGATTAGAACACGAGTAGGCAGGAGAGCCATGCGAGTTTATATAAGAACTCTCTAACACAAAGAGCAAAGATTCCCATGAGAATCTGTGTTCTAATGGATAGACACTCAAATCAGAGAGACAACCAAATAACTGGAGTACTCACAGTTGACTCTGAAATGAATCAGAGTTGGGCTGGTGACTCAATGACTGAGCGGCGAGCCACAAGAAAGAGACTCCTCTTATACTTCTGTAATGAGCCGACTCATCTGAGTCCTTGTGTCAGTCCTGTGATTGGAGTGCACGTGACAATAGGGGATGGAAGCCTTAATGTACTGTAATGCCCCATGGTACCCAGCAATCATAACAAATGCAGAGCAGGGTAAGTTACCCTGATGGTTAGAGTGCAGGAAGATTGGGTGGTCTTTGCCAAACCATTAGGAAGTTTGACCTGTGAAGAAATACACATCTAGTGTATTCTAGCAAGTAACAATGTCTGACCAAAAGCAAACAAGAAGTTACAGGGCAAATTTGTCTGTGTGGCCTTTCTGTGTGAAGATTGCATTCTCTCTCCGGTTCCTCACACAGTCCAAAGCATGCACAGTAAGGTGTGAATGTGTGATTGTGTGACTATGTGTGCCCTGCAGTGTGTTGGTGCCTGCCCAGGGTTGGTCCCCATCTTGCGCCCATTAGTTCGTGAGATAGGCTCCGGTCCTCTCACAACCCCAGTTGGGATTAAGTAGTTTGGATAATGAATGAATGAATGAATGAAAGATCATATGAACTAGGGATATGTTGTCATGTGGCAACTTAATACAGGATGTCTGTGATGATTTGTATTGAATTTGACGATTGGTTTGCTGCCACTACAACCAGAATGTTAGAAGTTTTTTTTATTCAGTATGAACATTAGTTTTAGAGTGGTACCCTTAAAATGTGTAATGCTGTTTTTTTTTAATAGCCAGTATGGTAGAGTAGCAGAAATGAAGTCTTTGGAAGGTTGAGGGATGAGGGATCCTTCATGTCATCTGAGACCTACTTGACTCCTGTTGGACCTAACAGACTCCCTACTTGACCATGCAAAAAGTAACCTGAACCCTGCTGGGACCTCAAGACCCACTACTGAACTTACTGACTGTCTATAATCAACTGAACACTGAAGAGACTTAGTGGCTGTCCTATATGTTCGTCGAAGTGACCTGATGACAATTCATTGGACTACCATGCATTAAAATCTTGCATGTTGTACATGTTGCATTCACAATAATCTGTAGGGCTGCTTTAAAAATTTAATAGAAAAAAGAAAAGCATAAAATGTCCACACATTTGTCACAGGGTTAGACTGATACCTAGTAGTGTACTTTATCTATATATACTGTATATACAGTCATGTGAAAAGTTAGGACACGCCACAAAATATTTCATTGTTTAAGAAATTTCAACATATCAATATTAAATATTCTTTAAGATTATATCTATAGATAATGGTGGTATAATAGCAACTTCTGTTGTTATGTTAACAAAAGATATTAAGGCCCAGTAAGGTCAAAATAATATCTGCTTAAAGTTCTCATACCAAAGAAACAGGTGTCAATAATCACCTCATTAATTTTAAGCGAATTTGAACATTGCTATATAGGTAAAATCAAGTTTCAAAGTGGTGAAAATAAGGGTGGTACTTTGGATGCTCGAATGCTGTAGATGTGTTGGCTCAAAGCGCTGAAGCACCTCCCACTACTACAGCATCTACCCGTCAACTATAAAACACATGCATGCACATGCACTGTTAAAAAAAGATCACTCAAGAAAAACTATGTTAAATTTAACCTTGTTGTGCTTATATACGTACGTATATACTTATATAATTTGATATACGTTTCACCGGAAGGGATGAAGACAGTTTCAGAATAGTGAGCACAGTCTGGGCTAATATGGAATACAACACGGGATAATAGCAGAGAAATATTTAATGCAGGAAGACAGTGGGGGAAAGGCTAAAATGACAGAGGAACACAGACAAAATGAGAGAGTTGATAGATTAGAGCAAATAATTTGCTAACTTACATTTTACTATGCATTACTCCACTGCTATCATGCACATCTGAGCTAGCTAGCTCAACCGGATTAGCTCCGTGTTCTCATGCATTCGCTAATCACATGGAGTTCTTTACAACAGGTTAAACATGCACATCATTCATTCATTAATTTTCCAAACTGCTTATGTTACAGTTTATGACAACACAAAATAAGTGAACTTGGTAGTTCAACGGCAGCCGCCGACATTAAGGGAATGGAGATATTAGGATCTAGCATATGAGAGACTCTCTTAGTGAACTTGCCCAGACTAGCAGGTAGGCTACTGATGCTATGCTGGTGGGCAGGGCCAGAGCAGTTGATCTGGCCGGTGCTAAGCTAAATATAAGTTCTCTACGTCACCAAGCTGCATTTTACCTTACATCAATAAACAATGGTGCACAAACTCTGCTGACGTGAGTCACCACTGCTCACCACAGAGTTTTTGATTGTAAAGTGTCACCTGTTCTACCTACCGAGAGAATTCTCCATGGTGCTAGTTGTAGCTGTGTACCTGCTGCCTAGTAATAATGCTAACCTGGCACTAGCTGAATTGTACAAGGCTATTAACAAGCTCCAGACTGTGCACTTGGACTGATTTTTTGCTATTGCTGGCAACTTCAACCACTCTCATCTGAAGTCAGTTCTCCCCAGATTCCATCAACATGTGGACTTTGCTATGAGGGGAGAGAACTGTCTGGACAAAGTCTACACCAACATGTGAGGTGCCTACAAAGAAGCTGTGCCCCCCACATTGGCTCTTCTGATCACACAATGGTGATGCTGCTGCCTGCATACACCTCGCTGCTGAAACACACGAGACCTGCCAGGATGACCATCAGAGTCTGGCCCAGTGGAGCTTTCTTAACACTCTGTTTTGAGTGCACAGACTGGAATGTGTTCAAACAGGCTGCAGCGTATGGGTGCTGCATGAACCTAGATGAGTTTGCAGAATCTGTGACCTGCTACATCAGCAAGTGCATAGAGGATGTTACCGTCTTCAAAAACATTACCACTAGAGCCAATGAAAAGCCCTGGTTCACAGGAAAGGTGCATGCATGGCTAAGAGAGAGAGATGCCGCTTTCTGGTCTGGGAATAAAGCTGCTCTCAGAACAGCCAGAGCCAACCTCTCTCACTCCATCCGACAAGCAAAGTGAGCACACACACAAAAGATCCAGAACCACTTCAACACAAAAGACTCTTACAGTTTTTGACGGGCATCCAGGCTGCCACCCAGTACAGCTGTGAGGGGGATGCCACACTCCCTGAGGAGCTGAACAAGTCAACCAAAATCAACCCACAAATGGCTGCTCGTCCAGACATCATTCCAGGTCGTGTGCTCAGAGACTGCGCTAAACGGCTGACCAAGGTCTTCATAGACAACACATCGCTGAGCCAAATAACCATTCCAGCATGCTTCAAGTCCACCACCATCATCCCAGTGCCAAAGAAATCTTCAGTATCCTGCCTGAAAGACTACCGTCCCATCGCTCTGACCCCCATCACTATGAAGTGCTTTGAGAGACTTGTCATGGCACAGGTGAAAAGCAACCTCCCCCACTCACTGGACCCACTGCAGTTTGCCTATCCCACAAACAGGTCAACTGAGGATGCCATATCCACTGCACTTCACCTTTCCCCTCAATAAAGACTCATATTATGTTAGATTGCTGTTCATAGACTTTAGTTCAGCATTCCACACCATAATTCCCCAAAGACTATGTGTGAAACTGAGTGAGTTGGGACTGAGCACCTCACTTTGCAACTGGATACTGGATTTCCTGTCAGAGGGGCCTCAGTCCATCCGGATTGGCAACAACATTTCCAGCACCATCAGACTGAGCACAGGAGCTCCTCAGGGCTACGTTCTCAGTCCACTGTTTTTCACACTCCTGACCCACAACTGCACCGCTCTGCACAGCTCAAACCACATCATCAAATTCACTGATGACACGACTGTGGTGGGGCTCATCAGCAACAATGATGAGCCGGCATACAGAGATGAGGTTCAGCGGCTGGCTGCCTGGTGCAGTGAGAACAACCTGTCACTGAATGTGGACAAAACCAAAGAAATGATCGTCGACTTCAGGAGAACTTGCTTCACCCACACACCACTCAGTATCCACGGTTCCATGATTGAGTCTGTAAAAAACACCAAGTTTCTGGGAGTTCACATCTCAGATGACCTCACCTGGACCACCAACACCACCTCCATCACCAAAAAGGCCCAGCAGCCTCTCCACTTCCTGACAATAAAATTTGCTTTGACTTTGATTCTGCCCACAAGCTCATGTGAAATCGAGGGCTCCAGATATAAGCCAAAATGAGTCCAAATTGACTCAAAATTACCCAAGACTGTGGTATCTCATTCATTTCTTCATTCACTCATGCTCAATCCCAACCGGGGTCGCAGGGGGACCGCAGCCTGTCCCAGGACCTACAGGCGCAGGGTGGGTACCAACCCTGGGCAGGAGCCAACACACTGCAGGGCACAAACTCAAACAATCACACTCTCAGTCATGCCTTATGGGCCAATTTAGAGTCACCAATTAAACTACAGTGCATGCTTTTGGTCTGTGAGAGGAAACCAAAGCCCCTGGAGAAAACTCACACAAACATGGGGACAGCATGCAAACTCCACACAGAAAGTGCCTACGACTGACCCGGGAATCAAACCCAGGACGTCCTTGCTGTGAGGTGGTAATCACTGTGCCACCGTGCCGCCCAACTTTAGTATTTCTTCATTTTCAATTGATCAGAAAATATTTTTTCCATTCTATAATGTTAGAGAGTAACCTACTGGAAAAATCAATATAGAAGAAAAGCATTTTTTGTTATCAAATAATTTATCCTGTACCCAGTATTTCTGCCTTGCACTATCCTTATTTTCTACACAGTGCTAAGCCATAGAATGCCTCTGCATAATAAAAACTGTAAGTCAATAAAACAGACCCCTTTTTAACATATTATAATTACTACACTGTATATTCTTTGAAGAACAAACAACTTCTGTGAACAAAACCATAGTATGAGGACTGTTATTTTTGCCTCAAATGTGTAGCTCAGATCAAAGACGCCCTAGATGTTAAGTAAAGAGTATGCAATTTTATTATGAATGATTTTATTTAGCTAAAATGGAAAAGGTAGACAAAAGAGGATAAATTAAATACCACCGTTGTACCAGAATTCCCTACGGAACTAGTAAAAACCAAAGAAATGGTACTGTGAGAGCAAATCCTTGCTGTCTCATTTGCTAAGAGCTCTTGATACACGACACGTACCAAAAAAGAGTCATGAGTCTTGGGTTGTCTTTCGTCGTCTTTTCTTTACTACAATTCAAAGTTTTACAGACAAAAAATGAATCCCTAAGACTACAAAGATACTTTACGTGGCGTTACGTGACGGTCAAAAAACTGTAGCGCTCCGGAGCTCTTAGCTCCATCGCATTCAATATGAAACTAACTTTTACGTTCTTACATCATACGTAACTTCAGATTGCGACACGTAAGGCACGTATTACTTCTATTGTTACATAGTAGTACATTTAACATGCATACGTATTGATAGAGTTCTATTACGTAGCATTGTACATGGAAAGTTATGGAAGATTCCAGAAACATTTCTATACTTTCTACTGTAAACAACTACAAAACGTTAAATCTAAATATTCACACAATATGCCTCTAACAGGTACTAATGAACTGTTCTCAGGAGGTTCACACTGCAAATTGTTCTGCGCTTGCCAAGATTTAAAATCTTGGATCTAGGAATATGAGATTAATTATCTTGTTTTAAAAGTTATTTACTAGTTTTTATATGTGGTATTTCTTGTATGGTCTTGAATTGAGCACAAGTAAATCTTTTATTACTCATTTAGTCAGAGAATCCTAAAATTGAGTAATTTTCTGATAAAACAAGCTAAATTAGATAAAGTATCAATTTGCACCATTCCTTTTGACAAAAAACACTTGTTTCAAGATTCTGAGGGGACAAACTCAATTGCTTGATTTAAGAATAACACACAAAGCATATTAAAAATGCATTTTATTCATGGCAATGGTCCAACATCCTTTACCAGATAATAAAAAGACAGATTTTCAAATCTTAAACTTAAGTGACACCAACTTTTTAGAAATTTAGTCACTAAAAAAAGCAAGAGGTACAAAAAAAATCAGTCTACTTGGTATTTAATCAAACGACAATGGTTAATTTGACATTCATCAATAAACACACACACAGAAGTGTAATGTAGTTGAATTATTACTACCTAATCAAAAGTGAAAATCTACTCAATATGTAAGTTAGCCAGAGAACTGAGATGGCCTTATGCACAAAATGGTTTGTTACAAGGTAAAGTTATTAACTGCATTTTACTGCTCACTTTACCAGGAAAGTAAAGAATTCTGTATTTCAGTCAAAATGTTTTTCTAAATGTGGCAATGTGGCAATATTCAGTCTTTTCTAGGGGTACCATCATTTTTGTCCAGGCCAGTTTCATAAGTTTGTTTTTTTAAATAATTCTGTTGAACCTCAATTCAAAAGCAATGTCTGATTTTTATTTGTTAATTTTCAGTAAATTGTTATGTATTATTCCTTTTGTCAGTTTCAAGTTATTTCAGTGACCATTGTAACAGAAGGGTACCAACTATTTTGTCCACATCTGTATGTACTCTCTTGCTGCGACTAATCTTCATTCCTCTCTTCTCCAGCATATATCTCCACCTCTCTAGCCTTTCCTCTACCTGCGCCCTGCTCTCACTGCAGATCACAATGTCATCTGCAAACATTATAGTCCATGGAGATTCCTGTCTAACATCATCTCCATCACCAAAGCAAACAAGAAGGGGCTTAGAGCCGATCCTTGATGCAGTCCCACCTCCACCTTGAACCTCTCTGTCACTCCTACAGCACATCTCACTGCTAACCCACAATTCTCATACATGTCCTGCACCACTCTAACATACTTCTCTGTCACTCCAGACCTCCTAATGCAATTCCACAGCTCCTCTCTCAGCACTCTGTCATATGCTTTCTCTAAATCTACAAAGACACAATGCAGCTCCCTCTGACCTTCTCTGTACTTCTCCATCAGCATCCTTAAAGCAAAAATAGCATCTGTAGTACTCTTTCTTGGCATGAAACCATACTGCTGCTCACAGATGTTCACTTCTGACCTAAGCCTAGCTTCCACCACTCTTTCCCAAAGCTTCATTGTATGACTCATTAGCTTTATTCCTCTGTAGTTGCCACAATCATGTACGTCTCCCTTGTTCTTAAAAATCGGCACCAGAACACTTTTCCTCCATTCCTCAGGCATCTTCTCACTCGTCAAGACCTTGTTGAACAACTTAGTCAAAAACTCTACTGCCATCTCTCTTAGACACTTCCATACCTCCACAGGAAGGTCATCAGGGCCAACTGCCTTTCCCCTCTTCATCCTCTTCAAAGCTTTCCTCACTTGATCCTTACTAATCTCAGCTACTTCCTGATCCACAACAGTCACCTCTTCTACTCTACATTCTCTCTGATTTTCCTCATTCATCAGCTCTTCAAAGTACTCTTTCCATCTTCCCATCACACAATTGGCACCTGTCAGTACATTTCCATCCCTATCCTTAATCACCCTAACCTGCTGCACATCCTTTCCATCTCTATCTCGCTGCCTTGCCAACCTGTACAAATCATTCTCTCCCTCCTTACTGTCCAACCTAGCATACAGATCATCATACGCCCTTTGTTTGGCCTTTGCCACCCCTACCTTCACCATATGCTGCATCTCCCTGTACTCCTTCTACTCTCCTCAGTCCTCTCAGTGTCCCACTTCTTCTTATCTAACTTCTTTCTCTGTATATCTCCTGGACTTTTTTGTTCCACCACCAAGTCTCCTTATCTACTTTACTCCTTCCAGATGACACACCAAGTACCCTCCTACCTGTCTCCCTAATCATATCAGCTGTATCTGTCCAATCATCTGTGGGCACCTCCTGGCCACCAAGAGCCTGTCTGAACTCCTCCCTGAAAACCTCGCAACACTCTTCTTTTTTCAGTTTCCACCACCTGGTCCTCTGCTCGACCTCTGTTCTCTTCATCTTCCTCATCATCTGTTTCATCCTACAGACCACCATCCTATGCTGTCTCGCTACACTCTCACCTACCACTACCTTGCAGTCACTAATCTCCTTCAAATTACAATGTCTACATTAGATGTAGTCCACCTGTGTGCTCCTCCCTCCACTCTTATAAGTCACCCTATGTTCCTGCCTCTTCTGGAAGAAAGTATTTACCATAGCCATTTCCATCCTTTTCACAAAGTCTACCACCATCTGTCCCTCTTCGTTCCTATCCTGGATACCAAACCTGCCCATCACTTCCTCATCACCTCTGTTCCCTTCACCAACATGTCCATTAAAGTCTGCACCAATTACCACTCTCTCATCTCTGGGGATACACTGCATCAAATCATCTAGCTCACTTCAGAAATTCTGCTTCTCTTCTAGCTCACATCCTACCTGTGAGGCATAACCACTAACAACATTGATCATTATTCCTTCAACTTCAAGCTTCAGACTCATCAGCCTATCTGACACTCTGTTCACTTCCAGAACATTCCTAACAAACTCCTCCTTCAGGATAACTCCTACTCCATTTCTCTTTCCATCTCCACCATGGTAGAACAACTTAAACTCTTCTCCTAAGCTTCTAGCCTTGGTACCTTTCCACCTGGTCTCCTGAACACACAGTATATCCACCTTCCTTCTCTGCATCATGTCCACCAGCTCTCTAGCTTTACCTGTCATAGTGCCAACATTCAAAGTCCCTACTTTCAGTTCCACACTCTTGCCTTTCCTCTTCTCTCTCTGCCTACATACACGCCTTCCTCCTCTCCTCCGTCAACCAACAGTAGCCCAATTTCCACCGGCACCCTGTAGGTCAACAGCACCAGTGGCCGTCGTTGTTAAGCCGGGCCTCGACCGATTCGGTATGAAATCCCTGTTTGTGATTTGCATGTTTGATTTGTCTTAGGTTTTATGTCGGATGCCCTCTTGACACAACCCTCTGCATTTATCCGGACTTGGGACCGGCACAAGGAATCACTGGCTTGTGACCTCTTATGGTTGCATTTCATTTCCGATCTGTTATTAGGTGATTATTGATAATCGTGGTCTCTTATTTTTTCTGTGACTGTATAATATACAACAAGACAAACTTACAAGATCACAAGAGTGGGCCTCAGGAAGCGGACTTTCAATTGGAGTGATGTGTCGTTGCTGCCACAGTCCTGTTTGCGGCAGGAGTGGAACATTCAGAAAAAATGGATGCACCAAAATTTTCTGACCCTAGTACAGCTGATGTGGGTGGTGTTCTCTATCCACTTGGTGGGCATCCTGTCACCAAATACAGAGGGTTTGTCCGTTTAATGTGACGAAAGAATGAGTTGAATACTGTGAGCTCTTGTTTACATCCATCAATTCCACAGAAAACCCAAAAAATCTGGACTCCGGCCATGTATTACATTAATGTGGCTAAAGAGCGACTTTAGACTTAAAGCAACAAATATAAAACAAATCATACAACACCATAGTGCTATGGTACACCTTACTGTTGTCTCCAGACTTGAAAGGAGTGGGCATGTGTTGCTACTATCTTCTGACCGTTATTTTTTCCCCGCTGAAGATTTTGGAAAGCTTGCCCCTTTGCCTCTGATTGGTTGACCATACCCGGAACCTAACCAATAATAGGCACTCACGCCTAAAATTAACTAATCAGAGGCAGAGTAGGGGTGGGTCTTTAAAAAAATAGTCTTTTTCTTAATCATAAACTTGAACATTTAAAATGGAAGCCAACATTTTTACATTAAAATCAATATTTCCATTGTTGGTATTAACATATATATTTTTATACTTAAATATTCGTTTATTTCCTGCGCATGCGCCATCTGTCATGATAACGTCAGTGTCCTAAACTGAAGAGATTACGCTCGTTGTCAACTAACGAAGAAGCATTTTCAAAGTAAGCAGAGAGAAGTGAAACACAAGGTGAGTAGTGAGTTCACATTATTTTTTTTAAATGAAAAACATGTCCACGTCTCTGTTGTTCAAACATATTCCTTTTGAATCTTGAAATATATTTTCTTAAAATATTGAATCTTTTATATCATCTGTCCTCCGCTCTTAAAGAGGGTCGCTATCTAGCAACTACGCTAACGTGAGTGTGAGTGCAAGAACATTTGCTTGGTAGCTAATCCTGGCGACGTTAACAGTTGGAAACAGACACCCAACAGCAACAGGCAGCTCAACATGGATGATTTGGACAACACCACATTGTCGGTGTTAGAAGGTAAGTTATGTTTAACATAGTTATGTACAGTAATACAACTGTGTACCTTTTTTTATTGTTTTTTAAGCAAAAACATAATTAATATATTCTACTATCCTAAAACAACATGCATGGTGTGGATGTTATGTGTCAGATACTCCTGTCATTGATCCTGACCAAGGCACCTCAGAATTGGAGTCAGTCCCCTGGCTGGCATACTTATCACATGCTCCATAGTTAGGGTCATATGCAGAGGACACATTTTCCCACTGGGTTCAAGTGCAGCTTCATACTCATGGTACTTTGAAATCTTTTGGTAATGCATCTATTAAATTTCAAAAGTAAACCTCAGAAAACATTGTAAATGAACATCTGAATCTTCTCAAGTCAGGTCAAGTCCATTTTAATTCAAATGCAAAAACAAAAGAATGAAACCATTGAAATAATTTACAAAATCTAAAGATGACACAAACAACTGAGATTTTTTTTTTTTTTAGATAAAAGCGACTTACATAAAACCTCATAGAAGTTTCCAAAGATTTTCATAATCATGTTTTTTGACAATTTTCCAGGCTATTGCTTTTAGATCATTAGCTAGGCAATGGCGTTGAAGCCATGACTTGACATAGTTGTGGTTAAAA
This sequence comes from Distichodus sexfasciatus, assembly GCA_032718565.1. Lineage (NCBI taxonomy): Eukaryota > Metazoa > Chordata > Actinopteri > Characiformes > Distichodontidae > Distichodus > Distichodus sexfasciatus. The sequence continues at coordinate 261,206 of JAVGVS010000216.1, read as the reverse complement.
TGTTCATCTGACTGAACCCATGCTCACATTCAGCTGTGGAGCTGACCAGCGTGTTCACTGCTTGAAGGAGGGGTTTAAGCTATTCTGGTGCTGGTGGTTTTATTTCATCAACAGTTTTGAGTCTGACCATGTCAATATATTCCCTCATCCCTCTCTGAATTTGTCTGCCATTATCAAGATTGAAAAAGGAGCAGAGTTCCTGTATTTCATTTTCGGCATAACGAACCCCACATGCATCTGGCCAGTTAGAGGGCTGCAGGACTTTAACCCTGTTAAGAAAGCTCTGGTATTCTTCTTTGTTATTCTGTTTACCAGGCAGGCATCCCATTCTCATCTCAATATTTGCAGCCAAGGCATGAAAAAACTGTTGGTGGTTGATTTCTCTGCTGTACCTTGAATTGTTTGTCAGTGGAATTCCTTTGAATACCTTCTAATCCACTGCAGACTGAGCCTCTTCTGTCTTTGGTCCAGGCTGCTCTGCCATTGACTTCAACACTAGGATCTGCCAAATGAGGCTTGCTTTGGCCTTGGGGAGCATCATGTTTCTGTGTTGCAGTGAGAGAGAGAATTCAGACAGCTCTTCTAAAGTGTCATACATGACTCCAAAGTTCTGCACAAAGGTTGCATTAGATAGTCAATATGTTAAACCACTGAACGTGCATCTCTCTGTTGAGCTTCTTTTAGGATCAACTGAGGCATTAGAAAAGTATTTGTGGAGTACAGGGTACTGTTTCCATATAGCTCTTCTTCTTCCTCTTTTGGCTTTTCCCTTCAGGGGTCACCACAGCGAATCTTCTGTCTCCATTTAGTCCTATCTCTGCATCCTCTACCCTCACACCAACTAACTTCATGTCCTCTTTCACCATATCCATAAATCTCCTTTTTGGTCTCCCTCTCAGCCTCCTGCCTGGTGGCTCCAACCTCAGCATCCTTCTACCTATGTACTCATTGTCTCTCCTCTGGACATGTCCAAACCATCTCAGTCTGGCCTCTCTGACTTTATCTCCAAAACATCTAACATGAGCTGTCCCTCTGATGAACTCATTCCTGATCCTATCCATCCTCATCACTCCCAAAGAGAACCTCAACATCTTGAGCTCTGCAACCTCCAGTTCTGCCTCTTGTCTTTTCCTCATTGGCACTGTCTCCAAACCATACAACATGGCTGGTCTCACTACTGTTTTGTACACCTTTCCTTTCATTATTGCTGAAACCCTTTTATCACACATCACACCTGACACTTTTCTCCACCCATTCCAACCTGCTTGCACACGCTTCTTCACCTCTTTTCCACTCTCTCCATTGCTTTGGACCATAAGACCATAAGTACTTGAAGTCCTCTACCTTCTGTACTTCTACTCCCTGTAACTTCACTGTTCCACTTGTGCCCCTTTGATTTACACACATGTATTCTGTCTTGCTGCGACCAATCTTCATTCCTCTCTTCTCCAGCACATATCTCGACCTCTCTAGCCGTTCCTCTACCTGCTTCCTGCTCTCACTGCAGATCACAGTGTCATCTGCAAACATCATAGTCCATGGAGAGTCCAGTCTAACACCATTTGTCAGCCTGTCCATCACCAAAGCAAACAAGAAGTGGCGTAGAGCCGATCCTTGATGCAGTCCCACCTCCACCTTGAACTCCTCTGTCACTCCTACAGCACACTTCACTGCTGTCTCACAGCTCTCATACATGTTCTGCACCACTCTAACATACTTCTCTGCTTCTCCAGACCTCCTCATGCAATACCACAGCTCCTCTCTCAGCACCCTGTCATATGCTTTCTCTAAATCTACAAAGACACAATGCAGCTCCCTCTGACCTTCTCTGTACTTCTCCGTCAGCATCCTTAAAGCAAAAATAGCATCTGTAGTACTCTTTCTTGGCATGAAACCATACTGCTGCTCACAGATGCTCACTTCTGACCTAAGCCTAGCTTCTAACCTAGCACACAGGTCATCATATGCCCTTTGTTTGGCCTTTGCCACCTCTACCTTCACCATATGCTGTATCTCCCTGTACTCCTGTCTACTCTCCTCAGTCCTCTCAGTGTCCCACTTCTTCTTAGCACCAAGTCTCCTTATCTACTTTATTCCTTCCAGATGACACACCAAGTACCCTCCTACCTGTCTCCCAAATCATATCAGCTGTATCTGTCCAATCATCTGTGGGCACCTCCTGGCCACCAAGAGCCTGTCTGAACTCCTCCCTGAAAACCTCGCAACACTCTTCTTTTTTTCAGTTTCCACCACCTGGTCCTCTGCTCCACCTCTGTTCTCTTCATCTTCCTCACCATCAGGTTCATCCTATAGACCACCATCCTATGCTGTCTCGCTACACTCTCACCTACCACTACCTTGCAGTCACTAATCTCCTTCAAATTACAACGTCTACATAAGATGTAATCCACCTGTGTGCTCCTTCCTCCACTCTTATAAGTCACCCTATGTTCCTGCCTCTTCTGGAAGAAAGTATTTACCATAGCCATTTCCATCCTTTTCGCAAAGTCTACCACCATCTGTCCCTCTTCGTTCCTATCCTGGATACCAAACCTGCCCATCACTTCCTCATCACCTCTGTTCCCTTCACCAACATGTCCATTAAAGTCTGCACCAATTACCACTCTCTCAACTCTGGGGATATGCTGCATCAAATCATCTAGCTCACTCCAGAAATTCTGCTTCTCTTCTAGCTCACATCCTACCTGTGGGGCATAACCACTAACAACATTGATCATTATTCCTTCAACTTCAAGCTTCAGACTCATCAGCCTATCTGACACTCTGTTCACTTCCAGAACGTTCCTAACAAACTCCTCCTTCAGGATAACTCCTACTCTATTTCTCTTTCCATCTCCACCATGGTAGAACAACTTAAACCCTTCTCCTAAGCTTCTAGCCTTGGTACCTTTCCACCTGGTCTCCTGAACACACAGTATATCCACCTTCCTTCTCTGCATCATGTCCACCAGCTCTCTAGCTTTACCTGTCATAGTGCCAACATTCAAAGTCCCTACTTTCAGTTCCACACTTTTGCCTTTTCTCTTCTCTCTCTGCCTATGCACACACCTTCCTCCTCTCCTCCGTCAACCAACAGTAGCCCAATTTCCACCGGCACCCTATAGGTCAACAGCACCAGTGGCCGTCGTTGTTAAGCCGGGCCTCGACCGATCCGGTATGAAATCTCTGTTTGTGATTCGCATGTTTGATTTGGCTTAGGTTTTATGTCGGATGCCCTTCCTGACACAACCCTCTGCATTTATCTGAACTTGGGACCGGCACAAGGAATCACTGGCTTGTGACCTCTTATGGTTGCATTGTTTCCATACAGCTCTAATGGTCCTAAAACTGCATGCCACCCATCTAGTGCTGAGAATTCTCCCTATATTCAGACACTCTAACGCAAGTTCCTCACAACATTCATTGAGCTCACAACAGTTTTTGGCAGATGCATGATAGAGACTGTAAACTTTGTCAAAGAAAAACTGGAACTCATTCATCCCTGCAATTTCTTCAACAGCATCTCCAATTCTCAGCTCAAGATGGTGGTTCATGCAGTGCCACACCATCACGTTGGGAAACTTTTCTACAATTTTGGTTGCAACACCTAATTTACTTCCAAGCATAACAGAAGCTCCATCTGATACGAAACAAACAAAGCGCTCCCTCATAATAACTTCAGAGAAGCCATGGTGTGACAGGTTATTCATCAGAGTTTGATAAATTCCATCTGCATTGGTAGCAGAAAGCTCAACTAGATCCAAGAAGAATGTTGGTGGCTCGTCACTCATCCCTAGGCTTGCTCTAATATAAATGATCAAAACTGATTTTTTTACTGTCAGTTTTAGATTCATCTATCAGAACAGAAAATTTCATTCCATTTTGAAGGACCTTTCCAACTACTGTCTTTCTCATTTCATTGGCTGTGTGTTGGCTGATTGTTGCACAGTAATGGTCTGAATGTAAAGTTCTTCCCATGTCTAGTCCATTCAAGACTTTCAGATCTATATCAACTGGTAGATCTGTGAAAGGCCTTGCAGATTTCACAATCTTATAAACTGTGCAAAATACCCTATCAGTACTTAAGAAGTGATCCCTTTGCATATCAGAAGTCAGTGTTTCCATTCTCTTTTCTTTTGCCTTTTCCATGCTTTTCTCAGCTGCTTGGTGAGAGTCTGACATTCTATGCTTGTGTATCTTCTTACGAAGAGATTGCAGCTGTGCTGCTCTGGTTGCGCCATAGGCTGTGACTTTTACTTTGGACCACTTACTAACAATATGCACCTGGCTCCCACCTGCATTTGGCCCAACTGCTTTAATTTTCTGACAGGTTAGGCAGCCAAGTTTTTTGTTTTGGCATATTAGCCATGGCTATTGCTCTACTTTCTCCCTGAACATGCTAGATTTCCAGCAATCAGGGATATCTTGATCATCATCTCCCTGGTAACTTGGGCTATCAGCATCATCAGCAATATCTTGCCCTGCTTCTGCTTCCTCCTCTCTTCCTCTTTCCACTACAAAAACAAAAAAAATCCATGATAAACTAATTTGCCTCATGTACACTAATATAATGATCTGTATTAGGCCAATTGAAAAAGAAAAGTGTCTTAACCCAACATGTAGCATTATCAAACATGGGGCGCTGTATATCTCAGTGGGTTGAGCAGGTGCCACATGCAAAGGCTACAGTCCTTGCTGCAGCGGGTCCTGGTTTGAATCCCAAATCTGGTGGCCCTTTGCTGCATGTCATTCCTCCTCTCTCTGCCTTCCCAAAGAATTATCAAACCTGTTTCCCCTCCAGCTCTTGGCTTTCCTGCTCACCGTCCTTCTTCCTGGCCATGGTTATCCTCTATGAAGAAAACAACGAGATTATGGTTTAGTTAAAATGAGCAGACAGTCAGGTGCTGAAAGTTGTTTCTTGGTTAAAATAAAAGGACAGTCACCAAGCCCAGTGCCCAAATAGATAAATATTTACATGTTACTAAACTGTAATGCTGTCAGGATTTTAACAAAAAAATAAAATTAATGACAGCACCATATGTTTTACAAATTATTAAAAGCACAGTAACTTGCTCTTAGATATGTGGAAAACTACGAAAATGCCTAACATTCAAAAAACAACTAGCCTACAGCTTTTGGGCTGAGAGAACCTGAAGCAATGAAAGAGTTAAATTATCAAACCTTCAATTTTCTCAGGCTCCGGGTCCCCTCCAGCTCCCCTTGTCGCCCCAGCACCATGTTGGTGCTGGCTGTCATCTATGGAAAAACAGCAGTGGCCAAATACAGATTATTGTTAGGTTAGATTTACTCCCAAAGCAGTCAGGTTTTGAATTTTCACTCAAATACCGGTCTGTGCGCTGCACTCCGGTTGTAGCCTGCTCTCATGTCTACAGTCAAAGTGTCTCTGCTACAGTAGACTATCTGATTCCTCCTCAATATGATTAATGATGCTAATGTTAGCAATATTTACTTTTGCTTACCTGCCTTGAATGTCGCTTATTTTGTTGCCTGAAGAATCCCAGACAAACTAACATTATCTTTTGTTCATTCCAGGCTGATTAAATCAAAACTAACATTAGCCTATTGAGATGCATAACCAGCTAGCTAGCCTCAGAAAGTAAGAAAAACGTAAGCTTGACTCTAAACAAACATCATTAGCTGTGTTGTTATTGCTATGTCCACAGTCAGATTACACCTTTGGTAGCATAATGGTAGGCTTATAAAAAGTGTGACTGATATTTCTGACTCTGGACTTACCTGAAATGTTACTTTTTGCCCTTTTAAATCCGAAGTCCCTCAGATAGAGCTGTCCATGCCGCTTGGCCTGGATGTTAAAATCACAACAACACCGTCACCTGCTATGCCGCTTACTGACATCAATTTTTAAAAAAAGTTGGGTCGTTATCTGCGCGTGCCCTCTTGCTCACTGTATTTTACTCAATAGGCCTAAGCGCAAAGCCCTTAAAATGTTGAAATGGTAGTACTATTTCCAGTGTTAAAACAGTAGTAATTTCCACATTCTTTGATAAAATAGCACAAGGGATGGAACGGGGGGTGTTCGTTTTAGAAGTGGGATGATTTTGACTGTTTTTATTTCGGGCGGGTGCCATCCCTCCTCACCCCCCTCAACTCGAGTACTGGTTATGTATAAATAAATATATGGTTTAAATATCTTAATATCAGTACTGTGGTCGTGGCATGAAGCACAGCAGCAAATGCGTTGTTTATGATTATGTTATGGGTCTAATGAGCGCAAACAACATAATATCTACGAGCAGCGATGACGATGTCTTAACGTTCAACGCGAGTGGACTATCGTGATCGATAGTGATCGCAATTATTCAACTCGATTATTGACGCGAGTGGTCAAACGACAGTCGCAAATTGCGATGCCAACAGTGAGTGGCCGATCGTTGGTGTCCATTCATTAAGGAGTGGACAATCACACACCCAGATCAGTAAGTCAGGCACATGTTAATGGTACCGTCGCAGGAGCGTGAATTTAATAATAGTCGCCTTTTTACCAACAGATGTACAGAGACGATTAACTTTTAATTCACTTCTACACATACCTGTCTTCAGTATGTGTTGGGCCCAATTCACATCAATTTGTCATCAGTTGGGTCCAACTTACACTAGCTCGAGTCAATTAAAAATGTTGCAAAATATGGCTATTAGCTTAAGTGAAACATTAACATTAAAAACATTGTGTTGTTTTCTCTTGCATTGGATTTATCTATTTAAAGTTATCATATATCATGTAACTTTTACAACTGTGTGCTATAACAGTGCTGTTATTGCATAGTAATAATGTAGATGACCATGCAGAATTCCTTAGATATAGCCCTAACCCTAACCAATCTTAAAAGCAGTCGGGATGGCATGTAGCTGAAGAAAGACTGCCCATTACAACCATAATATTTGACTTGAATTTGTGATGAAAGACTGAAGACTTGACTGGACTTGAGCTCAAAGACTTGAGACTTGACTTGGACTTGCAAAAAATGTGTTCAACATATAAATGCCAATGCTTGGATTGACCATTATATGTAATCTATCAAAGACAGTCATGAACCCTGAATCGTAAACAATTAAGAGAAATAAAAATGGCGTTAAATACATCTGTAACCTACCACTAAGTGTATGACCATTTGTGACCAGCAAAGGATTTCTTTAAAAGAATGGGAACTCTGTATATTAGATACTGTTTCATAGAGGATATAAGAAAAGACCATATTTATAACATCGGATATGCATAATATTGGCCACGCAGGTTTACAAGTAGTATGTGCGTTGTACACCAACTGCCTTTTAACAGTATACCGCTATCTCTCTCTCTCTCTCTCTCTCTCTCTCCCTCTATCTATCTCGTTAATAAGTGCGCATGCACAGTGACGGACACACACACACACACACACACACTACACTGTCACCACGACTGCCCTTTTCCACACTCAGGCCTCACTGATAACCAATAAGTTCGTTATTGATGGAGGAAAACAAAGTCACTGTTTAGTGTCTAATTCTTAATATTAATGCGAATGGGTTGCTTGTATTGAGATGTTTGGCATTCAGAGAGAAGGAGTTATAGACCAACATTCCAGAGTTGATGCTGCTCTGTGTGAAAAAAAAATCTGATCATTTATGCAGAAATATAGAACATTCTAAAAGTCTTCAGAAACTATAGTCTTACATATATCCCCTATAGTTATATAGCCCTGTTTTAACATCATAGCTGGTATCAGTTGGTATTGTTAGAGTAACTCATAAACTCAAATTGAAACTGATTTCCACGTTGCTAATTTTACAGCTGCCATGTGTCCCGAGTGACCCGAGTGTCCAACACATATGGCCGCAAGTCCAACGACACAACCACAAAGTCAATCATCGAACTGCAACCTAGGGTGTCCTGGTGCCAAGTGCACATATGGACACCCTTGTGTTTGAACATGGTGTTCATTATGGACAATCCACGATGAGCACAGAAGTCCAATAACAAAAGACCACTCAGGTTCAGATAGGGGAGCTGTTCCTCCCAATCACGCCATCTCAGGTCTCACTGTCATTGCCCATGTGGGCATTGAAGTCCCCCAGCAGAACAAGGGAGTCTCCAGAAGGAGTGCTCTCCAACACCCCTGCCACAGACTCCATAAAGGGTGGGTATTTTGAACTGCTGTTTGGCGCATAAGTGCAAACAACATTCAGCACCCGTCCCCCCACCCGGAGGCAAAAGGAGGCTACCCTCTCGTCCACTGGGGTAAACCCCAATGTACAGGCGCCCAGCCAGGGGGCAGTAAGTATGCCCACTCCTGCTCGGCACCTCTCCCTTTGAGCAACTCCAGAATGGAAGAGGGTCCATCCCCTCTCAAGGAAACTGGTTCCAGAGCCCAAGCCATGTGTCGAGGTGAGCCCGACTATATCTAGTCGGAATCTCTCAACCTCGCGCACCAGCTCAGGCTCCTTCCCCGCCAGAGAGGTGACATTCCTTGTCCCAAGAGCTAGCTTCTGTAGCCGAGGATCGGACCGCCAAGGTCCCCGCCTTCGGCCACTGCCCAACTCGCATAGCACCTGACCCCTTTGGCCCCTCCTACAGGTGGTGAGCCCATTGGAGGGGAGACCCATGTCCCTTCTTCGGGCTGTGCCCGGCCAGGCCCCATGGGTGCAGGCCTGGCCACCAGGCGCTCGCCATTGAGCCCCACCCCCAGGCCTGGCTCCAGAGGGAGGCCCCAGTGACCCACGTCCGGGCGAGGGAAACTGTGACTCAATATTCTTTTTCTTCATAAGGGGTCATTTTGAGCTGAACTTTGTCTGGTACCTCACCCAGGACCTGTTTGCCTTGGGTGACCCTACCAGGGGCATAAAGCCCCAGACAGCTTAGCTCCTGGGATCATTGGGACATGCAAACCCCTCCACCACAATAAGGTGTCAGCTCCAGGAGGGGCTGAGGTGGTCAAAAAGCTCCTCGGAGGCCGGGCCCCAGGGGTGGATGAGATCCGCCCGGAGTTTCTTAAGGCTCTGGATGTTGAAAGGCTGTCCTGGCTGACATGCATCTGCAGCATCGCATGGACATCGGGAGCAGTGCCTCTGGATTGGCAGACCGGAGTGGTGGTCCCCCTCTTTAAGAAGGGGGAGCGGAGGGTGTGTTCCAACTACAGGGGGATAACACTCCTCAGCCTCCCTGGTAAGGTCTATTCGGGGGTCCTGGAGAGGAAGGTCCGCCGGATTGTCGAGCCTCGGATCCAGGAGGAGCAGTGTGGTTTTTGTCCTGGCCGTGGAACAGTGGACCAGCTCTAAACTCTCAGCAGGGTCCTGGAGGGTGCATGGGAGTTTGCCCAACCAGTCTACATGTGTTTTGTGGACTTGGAGAAGGCATTCAACCATGTCCCTTGGGGAGTTCTGTGGGGATTGCTCCGGGAGTATGGGGTGCCAAGCCTCCTTATAAGGGATGTGCAGTCCCTGTACAATTGGTGTCAGAGCTTGGTCCGCATTGGCGGCAGTAAGTCGGACTCATTTCCGGTGCGGGTTGGGCTCTGCCAGGGCTGCCCTTTGTCACTGATTCTGTTCATAACTTTTATGGACAGAAATTCTAGGCACAGCCAGGGCATTGAGGGTGTCCGGTTTGGTGACCTCAGGATCAGGTCTCTGCTTTTTACAGATGATGTGGTGCTGTTGGCTTCATCGGAGCAGTTCGCAGCCGAGTGTGAAGCGGTTGGGATAAAGATCAGCACCTCCAAATCTGAGGCCATGGTCCTCAGCCAGAAAAGGGTGGAGTGCTCTCTCCGGGTCGGGGAGGGGGTCCTTCCCCAAGTGGAGGAGTTTAAGTATCTCAGGGTCTTGTTCACAAGTGAGGGATGGATGGAGCGGGAGATCGACAGGTGGATCGGTGCGGCATCCGCAGTGATGCGGGCACTGCACCGGCCTGTCATGGTCAAGAAGGACCTGAGCCAAAAGGCAAAGCTCTCGATTTACCAGTTGATCTACGTTCCTACTCTCACCTATGGTCATGAGTTGTGGGTAGTGACCGAAAGAACGAGATCGCAAATACAAGCGGCCGAAATGAGTTTCCTCCGCAGGGTGGCTGGGCTCTCCCTTAGAGATAGGGTGAGAAGCTCAGTCATTCGGGGGGACTTGGAGTAGAGCCGCTGCTCCTCCGCATTGAGAGGAGCCAGATGAGGTGGCTCGGGCATCTGGTTAGGATGCCTCCTGGACACCTCCCTGGTGAGGTTTTCCGGGCATGTCCCACTGGGAGGAGGCCCCGGGGAAGACCCAGGACACGCTGGAGAGATTATATCTCTCGGCTGGCCTGGGAATGCCTTGGGATTCCCCCAGAAGAGCTGGACGAAGTGGCAGGTGAGAGGGAAGTCTGGGTTTCCCTGCTTAGGTTGCTGCCCCCGCGACCTGACCCAGAACAGCGGTAGAGGATGGATGGATGGAGCATGTGTGTGTGCATGTGTGTATGTGCCCGTGTGTCAGGTAGGGGAGTGTAGAGTTGATGGCTGTAGGATGAAAGCTACACAACTAAACAACTACATAAATGAAATTGACATACAACGTCAAACATTTATGAAGTCTAATAGTAGATTACAACCGTTTTTGTTTTTTTTCACACCGCTCTGAGTGAGAGATCGGCTGCATCCCGTTCCACACTCACGTTGCACATTTCTTAGTGCGCCAAGGTGGCAGCAAAGGAAGATTATGAAGGTTTTGCTGTTCAATGCAAAAAAAAAAATTAATCGCAATTCATGTTTATCTCAACCGGTTTTAATCCTCACACATTTATATAAATTTCTTGCTGATTTGCAGTGCATCGTTACATCGCTACTGCTTATGCAAAAGTGCTTACATTTTCTGTTCTATCTGTTTCAGCAGGTCATGACAGTCTGAAGCTCTAGGAAAGGCACTACAAGACACTGAGCAACATGTACAATAAAAGCAGCGTTGCTCAACTTTTGGATCTTGAGTTTGAAGCCAGATGGGTCTTCATCAATTCGGGTACAATATGGGAAGAAGAGAGAGCCACAAAAATCTTTGACGCATATACATGCTTCAAAGATACTCAAAATGTAAGTTTCTTAGCTCAGTGTAATTTTGTGTGTGTTTCTATGCATGCTGTGTTGAATCAACAATGCACAGTAGTAGAATAACTAAGCACAATTTCTTCTTGGGAAGGCAATGGACAAGCTGCGTCGCATCCTGGATGGCACCAACTCCAAGTGCATAGATGAAACAAAGAGAAGATGGGCAGACTTCTCTGAAAAGGTGCGCTTCTGTGGTGTTTGGAAGAAGGCCCTCAAACCTGCTTTCCCCTTGAGCCTGCGAGGAGGTAAGTTGCTGAACAAATGAGGTGTAATCTGTAAGTTCCCAATCCTGCTGTTGGCGCACAACTGGCCTCCATGTTTTATAATCAGTTTCCTCTGTGATCTGAGAGTGGTGATGCTAATAAAGCATAATTGAAATAAAATTGAAACAAGATAACCATGCTACCCTTGAACAGTAGACTGAATACAACTCTGGCTGTTGAAGGCCAGTGAGGATTTAATTTATTAAGACAGGAGGACCAGAAGAACATGCAAGGCAGTAGTACTTTATGAACAAGACTGGGAAATACTGGTGTATGTGGCCAGCTGATAGATTAATTTAAATTGGCCTAATGTCGGTTTTCTATTTGTTTACATAGTAGATTTCACAGTCGCCCTCTTGACAGCACTCCCTGTACTTTTTCCCTCACCAACCCCAGCACCAAAGTGACTTGGGAATGCCAGTGAAACAGTGCTTCACATCCTTCAGGTGAGAAAATTATGTTGGTACTCTGTTAATGTAACCACTGTAATGGGTACTTGAATTTAGTGGAGGTGTGAATCGTCACTGGTCTCACGATTCGATTCGATTACGATCATCAGGTCAGCGATTCGATTCGATATCACGATGCATCACGATGCATCACGATGCATCACGATGCAGCCGATCATTTTTTATGCATTACTTTATATTGTTTTCAAATACAAATACAAGCAGTGAGATGTGAGCTCCCTTGTCTGTCTCCAATTCAACATAAACACACACGTTAGATTTGGAAAAAGGTACAGTAACCAAGGCCTTTGTAATTCTACCATAAATGTTACAATGGTATGTTACCATTTTGGCAGTTTACCTGTGTAGTGTTCTGACACTCGTCTGCAAGCTGTTTAAGGATTACAACTAATATAATAAGTATGTCAACCTTACATACTATCAGAGGATCAACAAAGCATGAAACGTAATGGAAGATTATGCAGATACTATTAAAGTTTAATTCTGGGCCATCAGTCTTGGGGTGTGTGTGTGTGTGTGTGTGTGTGTGTAATGATGGAGCTATAACACCTGCTTCAGCAGCACAATGATGTGCCTCGCTGCAGTCTGTAACTGCATCTGTATTTAAGTTGAATTGGGGACAGACAAGTGGGCAAGGGGAGCCATTGATTGCGTGCTTATTAAACGTGTAAGACCTAACTATTAAATTATAATTATAAGGTTGATAAACTATAACTTGCATTTAACCTACCTGCCGCTTTTCCTCTTCCTCCGTCTTCTTTGGTTTTTCTGTAAAAACTGTCTGTAGTGTGAAGTCAATCACAAGACCAGGAGCCATCGGCCAATAGGATTCGCAGGCAGAAACTGCCAAAACCCCGCCCCCAAACTGCCAGAACCCGCCCATTTCAAACCGCGTGCGTAGAAATCTCACTCGAGTCAAAAAGCTGCTCGTCGGTAATTTACTTTGCACACGAAGACATTTAACACATCGAGAGGAAAAAAGACATTTGAGGGAGGAAAATACAGTTTGCGCGCAATATTATATTATTACGCGAAATTTACTCCCTCCGCCATTCTCGGCTGCCGCGCATGCGGTGAGTGCCCTCAGTGAGATGAGAGTTACTTCTACCCAGAGCAGCGCTGTACTCACATCAGGCAGCCACAGTCACTACCGAAACTACTTTTTAACCAGAATTTTTATGCCGCCGCCAGAAAATCACCAAACAATGTCATTATGATATAATCAATTATGTCCTGCCGCTACATCGATGCAGAATCATCCGCGTCTACATTGCGATGCATCGATTATAAGATTAATTTCAACACTCCTAGAATTTAGTACTTTGCTGCTGCTGTTGCAAAACTCCTATAATACACTATGAACTGTCCTTGTAATTTGATTGTAGTCAAAGGAGGATCCATCGCTGTACTTGGAGACGCGACCTCTATCCAGCCCGGTGTTACTCTTTGATGGAACAGCTTGCATCCTTGCTGTGGGAAATACTCCTGTAAGCACCCTACTGAAGGAGGATTTCTTTGATGGAGTGTTAATGTTAATGGCGTACTACTACACTTGCACTTGACATATCCAAAATGCGTTGCAACCCTGTTGTCAGTCACTCAAACAGAGGTACTAGGCGATGCCATCCACGATCAAGATGCCACAAGCTCGTATAAGAAAGCAATCACTGAGTGGAAATCATTCACTGAGAAATAGAAATGCATAGAATGTCAGGTCTGTTATTAGCGTTCTGGTGTACTGCACCTGTAATTGATATTAAGTTTTTCTTTAGTGTTCTCTGTTGACGGTTTTTTTATGCCCTGTGTTTTTTGTTCTTACATTTCAAGCAGAAAAGTTGTTGTATGTTATATAATGTTTTTTGTTTTAGTGGGCTAGTCCCAGTGCCCTCTTTTTTCTGTGGAAAATTATATTGCAGTGGGTTATGGAATGACCTTATTTATTTTATTATGTTCATATTTTTTCCCAGCAACTCATTCAGTAGGACAGATATTGATGTTAAGGCTCTGCAGAGTACATTTGGTTGACAATAAATGTTGGAAATTTAACTTGCAGTCGTGGTTGTAATTTTAGTGAAATCCTACTCCTGTTTTAAGATATTCTTGAAATAAGTAGGTGTAAATATTGGTTTAGGCCTACTTATTTCAAGCTGTGCCAACTGGTATTAAGTAACAGCATAATCCTACTCCTCTAGGATTGTCATTTCCACTTGTTTTAGTGATACATTTTCTTATTCCTTTTAAATTAATACTACAAAACAATTGATTTAAGAATTATTTGCTAATATTCAGTGTATTGTGCTTATTACTGTGCTACGGCAAGTCTCATTTTAAGTAATTTGATCTAAAAATAGATTTTTTCTACTTATTTTAAACTGTTGCACATGTCAGACCTTTCTTATATCAAGACTTTGATTACCTTCATTGATTCATTCATTTTCTGAACTGCTGTAATCCCAACCGGGGTCGCGGAGGGACTGGAGCCTATCCCGGCAACATTCGGGCGCAAGGCGGGGACCAGCCCTGGGCAGGCGCAACACACCACAGGGCACACACACACTCACACCCTAAAGGCCAATTTAGAGTCATCAATTAACATATAACGCATGCCTTTGGACTGTGGGAGGAAACCGGAGAACCCGGAGGAAACCCACGCAAACACGGGGAGAGCGTGCAAACTCCACACAGAAAGGCCCTACGGCCATCCCCGGGGTTCGAACCCAGGACCTTCTCGCTGTGAGGCAGCAGCTCTACACTGCAAAAAACCAGTGTCAGAAAATAAGAAAAAGAAAAGGATAAGAAAAAAGGTACCAGAATCAAGAAAAATTATCTGCCAATGTAGTGAAAAATTTATCTTGTAAAGATCTCCTAAACCAAGATAGTCAAGTCAGGTCAGGTATTCTTAGAATTAAAAAAAAAAAAACAAGATCTATTTTGTTCTTTTTAAGATTTTCTGGCTTGTTAAGATTTCATTTGCAGTGTAACCTGTCATGGGGTGTGCGGTTGCGGTGAGGAGAAGGGAAGGGAATGAGGACGCTGTTGCAGGCAAGTGAAAAGGGAAACAGTCCAAAAAAAAAAATGCACAAAAACCAAGAACAAAGTAACGAACGAAAGGTGAGGCCCGTGCTCCCAGTTGTAGCCGTTGGGGAAATGTATGAGAACCTCCCCAAGTAAACCGGAACCAGTGAAGTCCTCACACTTGAAGACTCGGGAGGTGGATTAACAATGGCCCAGACTCTAGTCTCCAAAACAGTCGGGCCATGGGGAAAAACCTCCCCGAGTAACCGGAACAAGCGAGGTCTTTGCACTTGAAGACTTGGGAGGTGGATTGACAATGGCCCAGACTCAATAGCCTGCAAGGCCAGCTGGGGAAACCACACTGGGAGACACAAGCCTGGGGAGAAAACAAAGGAGAGAGGTGAGGGTGAGGAGACAAAAGGGCAAATCCAAAAAGGAGACTCAAATCAAACCACAAGCAGAGGGGTCCAGGGTCCAAACAAAAGGGCAGAGCAGGAAGGGTCCAAAGTCCAAAATGAGGGGAAGAGCAGGAAGGGTCCAGGATCCAAAAGCTTGCCACGACATGAACAACCACACAAAGTATGAGGGAGACAGACTCAGAGACACTGGGGTTAAACTGGCTTAAATAAGACCACAGAACTTAACAAACGAGTGCTTTCACCAATCCCAGAACTCGAGGCCGAACGAGACACAGCTGAACTCAATAAGCGAAGGGGGTGTTCTACACAGATCCTAACCTACTAGGTAGGGAACATAGTGCAAACATACCAGGAAGTAGGGTGCACTCTAAATAGAGAGTGAACTACTCGGGAGGGCACATGAAGTGTGGACTCAAAACCCGGAAGTGAGGAGCAAGCTAACACAGAAAGCTAAGGCTAATCTGAGGAGACATGAGGAACAAACACCACACACCCCCACCACAGACACACCACACCCGAAGTGAACCCAGCAGACAGGAAACACAAACTGATACTTCTCTGGGTTCACGCTGGCACGGTCCTGTCTAAGTTGGCAGGACTGTTACAGTACCCCCCCTCCTAAGTGTGCCTTCCGGCATGCAACAGGTAGCGTCCTCCCGGGGTGGTCCCGGGCACCCAGAGATGCAGGCCGTCAAGTCTCGGAGCCTTGGTCAGTAGGTCAGAGCCAGGAGCAAGCAGGGGAGCTGTGGCCATCCATGGAGCAGATAGGGTTCTTGTGGCGGACAAGGGAGCAGACAGGGGTCCCGTGGCAGCCATCGTGGGGGCCCACGGGGAACAGAAAGTCTTTGCAGCGGCAAAGGGGGAAACAGTCTGAGCGGCCGAAATGGGGAGCATCAAAGTCTTTGCGGCCTGAACGGGGGAAAACAGTCTGGGTGGCCTCAAACAGGGGTCCGTGCACCGGGCGGCCGCGAATGCAGGGCGAAGGCCGCTGTGCGCGCCAACGCGGGGCGAAGGCCGCTGTGCGCGCCAACGCGGGGCGAAGGCCGCTGTGCGCGCCAACGCGGGGCGAAGGCCGCTAGGGCCGGTGGCGCTCCTCGCCTAGTCCTCCCTCCAGGAGGAAGCCGAAGTGGCAGCTCGTCGTCCGACCCCAAGTGCCCCAACAGCTCTGCGATAGAGAAGCGGCTGGCCTTCGCTCGCTCTCCATGCTGCTGGGCTCTCATTGCCTCACCTCCAAAGCCTGCAGATCCTCTCACTGGGAGTCTGTCTTCTATCATTGGGTGTGCGGTTGCGGTGAGAAGGAAAAGGAATGAGGACGCTGTTGCAGGCACGTGAAAAGGGTTTGAGGGACAACTGAACACACAAGGGAAACAGTCCAAAAAATGAACAAAAACCAAGAACAAAGTAACAAATGAAAGGTGAGGCCCGTGCTCCCAGTTGTAGCCATTGGGGAAATGTATGAGAACCTCCCTGAGTAAACCGGAACCGGTGAAGTCCTCAGTGGGCAGTCCACTGATGATATCAGTGAAAGTGAGAGGGCAATAAAACAAGCCAATTTGTACACCTTTGGTGTAGCTGTGGGGAAATTAGCTCATGCCCTGCTCCAAGCTGTTGCAAGCAACAAAAGCTTTGTTGTGTCTGCTCCTGACATCAGAACAGTGGCGAGTTCGAGTGATCAGCTACTGCCATATATTAATGGGGTGGCCCAGCATAGCATTGTGATGCAGACTGATTTCACAGAAGGTATGTAATCAGGGGGCCATGCAGTGGAACACTGTTGGAACCCTATTGGAATCGTGCTGATTTTTTTTAGGGGGCCATGCAGTGGAACCACTGCATGGAACCCTATTGGAATCGTGCTGATTTGATTTTTTTTTTAGGGGGCGACGCAGTGGAACCACTGCGTGGAACCCTATTGGAATTGTGCTGATTTTTCATTTTTTAATTATTATTTTTCTGCCTCAAAACACGTTGTGGAGAAAAAACTGTAAAACCTACAGGCAGGTAGGTCCAGTACCCCACCCACTACTGGCAGCACGATGCCATTTGGAGGCACTATAATAAGCTATTTTGCGTTTTTCCAAAAAAAAATTGCATTTTGCCTAATAACTTTTGAACTGTAGCTCCGATTCTCAAAAGTCTTATATCGTCTTATTCCTTGGCTTAAGAAAGATTTTTTAGACCCTCAAATCTATTTCTGCCTTACTGGATTTCTTGGTCATTTGCATAATATGCAAAACCATCTCTTGCAAACTAGACCCTGGATTTTTATCCAATCTGCATGCAACTGGTATCATTTGAATCCCAAGACACTGTTCTTTAATTACCATCAAGCACATTTTTAATGTAGGTCTTCATTTGGCTGTAATATGCAAATAAATATGGTGGGCTTGGCATAGGACTGCAATGCCTCACACCGAGTGTCATAGAAATCCGCCTCTGGTGGGACTACAGCTTTGAAACTTGGCAGATTGGTCTCGTACCCCACCCATTACTCAGGCAAAAAAGAATTGCACCACTCTGCCAGTTGGTGGTGCTATAATAAGTTATTTTGCATTTTGTCTAATAAGTTTTGAACCGTAGCACCCTAGACAAAAGGATGAAAGGTGTCATTTTTCAATGTCTGTACACTTCGATTCGTCAAAAACTGATAAGGCTGCAAACTGCATGGTCCCCGTAATCACTGCTTGCAGTTATATTTAGGGGGCCATGCAGTGGAACACTGCGTGGTACCCTATTGTTATTGTGCCAATTTCTTTTTCTGCCTTAAAATGCGTTGTGGAGAAAAAACGGTAAGACCTACAGCTTTGAAATTTCGCAGGTAGGGCCGGTACCCCACCCACTACTCAGGCAAAAAATTGCACCAAAATAAGCTATTTTGCGGTTTTTCAAAAAATTTTTGCATTTTGTCTAATAAAATTCGAATCTTAGTTCCGATTCTGAAAAATCATATACCATCTTATTCCTTGGGTTAAGACAATTCTTTTAGACCCCAACATCTATTTCTGCCATATTTGATTTTTCGCTAATTTGCATAAAATGAAAACTCATCTTTTTCGAACTAGTCCCTGGATTTCTGTCCAATCTGCATGCAACTGGTATCATTTGAATCCCAAGACACTCTTCTTTAATTATTATCGAGCACATTTTTAATTTAGTCTTCATTTTTCTGTAATGTGCAAATAAATGTGCTCGGCTTGGCATGGGACTGCAACACCACACACCGAGTGTCATAGAAATCCGGCTCTGGGTGGGCTACAGCTTTGAAATTTGCCAGTGAGGTCCAGGACCCCTCCTACTACTCAGGAAAAAAGATTTGCGCCACTCCCCCAAAATTCCAGCAATCCAAACCCCACCCACTACTCAGGCAAAAAAACAATTGCACTACTCTGCCAGTTGGTGGCGCTAATAAGCTATTTTGCGTTTTGCCTAATAACTTTTGAACCGTAGCTCAGTTTCTCAAAAATCTTATACCATCTTACTCCTTGGGTCAAGACGAATCTTTATAGATCCTCGCATCTCTTCTTTATAGAACCCCTCTCTTCTTTATAGAACCTCGCATTTCTGCCATATTGAATTTCTCACTAATTTGCATAATATGCAAAATCATCTCTTAAGAACTAGACCCTGGATTTTTATCCAATCTACATGCAACTGGTATCATTTGAACCCCAAGACATTCTTCTTTAAGTACTTTCAAGCACATTTCTAATTTGGGTCTTCATTTGGCTGTAATATACAAATAAATGTGGTGGGCTTGGCATAGGACTGCAATGCCACACACTGAGTGTCATAGAAATCCAGCTCTGGGTGGGCTACAGCTTAGAAATTTGGCAAGTAGGTCTGGTACCCCTCCCACTACTCAGGCAAAGAAAACTGCACCACTATGCCAGTTGGTGGCGCTATAATAAGCTATTTTGCATTTTGCGTAATAATTTTGAACCGCAGCACCCTAGATAAAAGGATGAAACGTGTCACATTTCAACGTCTGTCCACTTCGATTAATCAAAAACTGATAAATCTGCAAACTGCATGGCCCCCGTAATCACTGCTTGTAGTTATATTTTTGGTTATTATTATTATTATTATTAAAAAATAATAAAAATATTAACAATCAAAGTGGTGTGTTTTTTTTTAATAGTGATGTTACTATATAAAATATATTCCTGCTGCTTTTGGTAGACACACACAGACTCTTTCAGGAGCTATGTAACCCAGAAACTACAGTGTATGATCTTTTAACAAAGAGAGGAGTTAGTGATTTTATTAGAACTGAACATTTAAAACTATATAGCTAATATGAGGTGAAATGTCGTTCAGGTTCTACAACATCATGTAATGATTGGATGAAACCACTTGGAGACACTTTCAGCCCTCTTACTCCGGCAGGCCTAAATTAGAGCATTGAGATTAAATTGAGTACTAAATTGAGACAAATTGTGTGTTTTTTCTACTTCGTTTAAAGTGATATTGCTTAAGGTTTAATTATGGAATCAGGGTTAGAGTAAAAAACACTGAGTCATTATATAGAATATATAAAACACATGTAGTTTGGGTGGCTTATCAACACATGTCAATAAAAGCACCAAGGCCAAGTTTACATACATACACGATTTACAAAACGGCTATTTCTCCATTTTCAAAATATCCTTGTTAGTTGATCAGATTCTTTCCCAAAGAGTATTTATTTACACAATATGCATAAATGCACTGTCAATAGCTATTATGGAGTATGCCACCCAGGCAAAAGTGTAATTAGAAGCATAAATCAACCAGAATCCTGAAAAAAATAAACAAATGACATGAAATGACCTGTTCCTGTCGCGCACCTGACACTAATGCATTTTCTGTCGCATACTGACGTTGGTACGTAGTCAGAAAACGACTCTTCCCAAATTTAATAGAGTTTTCCAGAAATACACTTTAGTGAATTAAGCCTCCATTTAAGTGTAAATTTAAGGCTTAAACGCATGGATATATCATTGTTTTCCCAGATACCTGGCTATATGTAAACAGGGTCTTAGACCCACTACCCACTCATATGATTTGCATGAACAACCAGGCAGAAGGGCAAACTCTAAATAAGAGTTACAAATCTTTTTTTGATTGATATAGCAAATTGAAGCATGACACTGAAGCTAGAGCTAAAGAGAGAATTGTGATTGTGGCAATGCATGTTTTGAGATCTTTATATTATATGTGCCATTTATGGCTCTATACTTGGAAAATGCATGAGAGGTTGATGACTTTAATTTTACAATTAGGCATGTAATTGGTATAGTTGTTAACTTGCTATTTATTCTTTAATTATGGTAGAAAGAGTTGTTTTTACAGGGATTCTTACCATTGAATGTTGATAGTAGTGCTAGAAAGTGTTGCATATGCAGATTAAAATGCTGTCCCAATGACATAGTTACTCTACAAGTTAAAGTTAAACAACCAAACATATACATGAATTCTAAAGGACAGTAGAAATTAACTATTTGATTTTTTTCCCTTCATTTTGCAATGGTTGTATCAGCGGGATATAATATCTTTGGCTGACAGCAGCATGGGTGGCGTCTTCATCAATGCAACTCGAGAATTCATCCGAAAATTTATTAACACCATGCCCATTGCACCTGATCAGGTGCAAATTGGAGTGGCTATGTTTTCCAACACCCCAAGAGTTGAGATTGACCTGAACCCATAGCTCATTTATTTCGCCCTTGTTCGTGTCCAGAACCCAAACCATCGTCACCCAGATGTTAATATCGGTGTTGCACTGGACTCTTTACGAGGACCAACATGCTTATACCTAGTAAAAAGAAGTCAAATTCAAGAAGGAGTTACAGCTTGTAAAGGTTTATTTCCAGCAAAAGTCCAAAGACATCGCACAAAACCTGCTGGAGGCCCTGCTAAAAATGGGAGGTCTGAATTCATGGCTGTTGAATCAGGGCTGCTGATGGTTAAAGGAATCCCAAACAGATAGCTTTTGATGAAAGCCTGGTGTTCATGCATAAAGACTTACGATCTTATCAAGGGCAAACCTGCTGCAATCCTATCGCCGCTAACTACACTATCAGGTGTAATTGTTACAGAGGAACCAACTGAGCCAGGTAATCTTTGGTGGACCACTAATGTATATTGTTATGGGGTGACTACAATAGCAAGCTAAATTAGCATGTTTTAAGAAACATTAGACTAACATCACAAAGAAAAAACATTCTGCTAATATAGTGTTTAAGTATCACTGTTTCAAAAAGGACAAAGAGAGAAAAGTAAAAGTAAAAAACAAAAATTAAGCAGACTTTCCTTGGCCGAGACTCAAAAAATGTAGTACTATTTGGTAAGCTACTAATTATCCCAAATTGTATAGGAGAATTTCATTTGTGGTTAGGTTATTCAGATAAATGTTGTAATTCTCGGCCTTTTCTCCACATAGATATTCAAACATCAACTATTCAGACCAAAGAGTAGTCAGAGACATTGTGTTTCTGGTCGATGGATCCCGCAATGTTGGAAATAACCTGCCTGCTGTGCGAGATTTCATCTCCAGTATAGTGCATCGCTTCAGATGTGCGGCCCAAAGAGCACGCATTGGCCTGATGCAGTTTGCAGAGAGACAGAGAACAGAGTTCTGCCTAAATTCACACAATACCAAAGAAGATGTTCTTGCTAACATTGCTCGGTTGCAGTTAATGGGAGGAAATAATCTATATAATATAAAACAATAATTATATACTGCAATGTTTTTTTCCCTTTTTCAATAGTTGAGTTGCCCACTGATCTGGTGTGAGATGGCAGGACACAGGTACTCTATGGCTTTTGGGGAACAGGATTCAGGCTGCACTGCCTTTTGGGAACATACAGGTTTCATGGCTTTTGGGGGAACAGGACACAGGTTTCAATACGGCCCTTTCAAGTGAACAGACACAGATTACACGGCCCTGTTATGAACAGACACAGATTTCACGGCCTCTTGGGAAACAGACACAGATTTCAAGGTCTTTTGGGGGACAGACACAGGCTTTGTGGCTCTTCTACACGTAGGACAGGCTTGTGGCCTTCCTCGAAATGGGCACAGGCTCCTCGGGACAGACTCGAGTTGCAATGGCTCCTCAGCACAAACTCTGAGCTGCACAGGCCCCTCGGGGACAGACTCAGCCGCAAGGGCTCCTGGTACAGATACACTGAAACCTCCCTGGAGCAGGTGCAAGGCTGTGGGTGTTCCTGGGAGGAGGCAAGGGCTGTGGCAGGGCCTTCCCTGGGAGCAGGGCAAGGTCTGCAGTGCCTCCCTGGGAGCAGCAGGCAAAGACTGCAGGGATCTCCTGGAAGCAGGCAAGAGCTGCAAGGCTCTTCTGGGAACAGGCAAGTATCAGGATCAGGGAGGCCAGGGCCTTTAGGAGAGGTCTGGGGAGGCCTGAGGGGTAGGGAGGTCTCAATGTTCTGTGTAGCACTGGGAAGTGGGTCAGGGGAGTGCCTGGGCCTTTGGGGAGTATATAGGGAGGCTGGAGAGCCAGGGGCAGATCCAGCAGTGAAATGGGCAGAGCCAGGGGCAGGGACAGCAGTGAAGTGGGTGAAGGCAAGGTCAGAGACAATGGTGAAGGAAGTGAGCTAACAGGACATGTGCGGATTCAGGCCAGCAGGGAAGTGGGTGGAGCCAATGGCGGATCCAGCAGTGACGGAGGAGCCCAAGGGAGCAGGGCCAAATCAGGAGTTGAGGATGGAGGAGATTTGAGGGAAAATGGTCTTCAATGAGGGGTGGTGCGGTTGATCCTCGACATCGTGGTTCGGTCCCAGGCCAAAGAGCCCCTAATGCCATATCATAGGCAGGCCTCTACTAGCAGACAAACATTAACAAAGGACAGGCTGTTCAAATCAAAGGAAAACTTAATGGGGAAAACAAACTAAAAACAAGCAGAATTAACT
The DNA here is from genome assembly GCA_032718565.1 of Distichodus sexfasciatus. Lineage (NCBI taxonomy): Eukaryota > Metazoa > Chordata > Actinopteri > Characiformes > Distichodontidae > Distichodus > Distichodus sexfasciatus. The sequence continues at coordinate 238,053 of JAVGVS010000216.1, read as the reverse complement.
AATGAGGGGATAACCAATAGAAACTGGGGGCTGTACTGGAACATAGGCAACATAGGTGGGAATACTAATGAATACTGATTAACCAATGGGACACAAAGGGAAGGCAAGACAAGGACAAGACCGACAGGGGGAATGAGGCAGAACTGAATACATCAAACTAACTGAATAGTAGCATCTGCTGGCTGCAGGGCAGAGTTCGAGGGCCACTGTCCAGCCAAAGTCCAGGGTGGCTGTGACACCTGGTGGATGTTAAATCACAATGATTTGCCATTCCTGACAGGAGAAAGGTCCAGTCTTGTCGAACTCGAGAGTAATACAGATTGTCTAACATCTACACTTTGTTCCACCTTAGATAACCTGCTCTGTTACATAATTAAAAAGATTAGAGAAATAAACATTCCCTTGTTATAATGACCACTTAAGTAAAGCTTAAAAACAAGAGTCATGGAACCAAAACATATGTGTGGCAAAAATACTTCAAACTAGTGTTAAGGGAATTATCATGGTAAGATGCTATGGTAATGTATTAATAGGCTCTAAGAGATGCTAAATCAGAATACATTTAATTGGTAATTGAAAATAACAAAAACAATCCTAGATTTCTATTTACCCCTCCTGGAGCCGACACCTTATTGTGGTGGAGGGGTTTGCATGTTTCTGTGATCCCAGGAGCTCGAAGTTGTCAAGGGTTTTATGGTTTCAGGGATCACCCGAGGCAAACATGTCCTGGGGAATGAACCAGATGAAGTGCAGCTCGCCAGACCCCTTATGATGAGCAATACCAAGGATTCAAGTGTTTGTTGGTTAGACGCTGGCCTTCACCTCCCCTCACTCTCCCACACCCGGAGCCAGACCTGGGCTGGCCTCAATCAGGAGGTGCCTGGTGCACAGGCCTTGCACCTGGCGGGGTCTGGCCAGCCTGAGGAAGCATGCTGGGTCCCCTCTCCAATGGGCTCACCACCTGTAGGAGGAGCCAAGGGGGTCAGAGATGCAGGGTGAACTGGGTGGTGTTCAGAGGCAGGGACCTTGGCGGTCTGATCCTAGGCTGCAGAAGCTAGCTCTGGGATGTGGGATGTCACTTAGCGGGGGAAGGAGTTCGAGCTAGTGTGCAAGGCTGAGAGGTTCCAACTAGGTATAGTAGGGCTCACCTCTTGACATGGCTTGGGCTCTGTAACCAGTCTCTTTGAGAGGGGTTGGACTCTCTTCCACTCTGGAGTTGCCCACGGTGAGAGGCAAAGCAAGCAGTGTGGGCATACTTATTACCCCACTTGGCGCCTGTACATTTACATTACATGAGAGGGTAGCTTCCCTTGTTTTTGGGTGGGGTTAAGTACTGACTGTTGTTTGTGCATGTACACCACAGCAGTTCAGAGTCCCTACCCTTTCTCTAGAACCTCTTGGAGGAGTAAGGAGAGTGCTCCTTCTGGGGACTCCCTTGTTCCGCTGGGGGATTTCAATGCTCATGTGGGCATTGACAGTGAGACCTGGAAGGGTGTGATTGGAGTGAACGGCCCTACTGATCTGAACCAAGTGGTGTTTTTTGTTATTGGACCCTGTGGTCTGCATGGATTGTCCAAAACAATCACCAGGACATCCTAGGCTGCAGTTCGATGATTGACTTTGTAGTTGTTTCATCAGATTTGCGGCCACAAGTATTAGACACTTGGGTGAAGAGAGGGGCAGAGCTGTCAAATGATCACCACGTGGTGGTGAGTTAGTTCCGCTGGTGGGGGAGGAAGCTGGTCAGGCCTGGCAGAAGGAGCCCCTGTCAGAAGGAGTTTGAAATCCCACCTCCAGCAGAACTCTGACCTCATCCTAAGGAAGACTGGGGGACATTGAGTCTGAGTGGGCCATTTTTCACACCTCCATTGTTGAGGTGTGCAAGCAGCGACCGGAGCTGTAAGGTGGTTGGTGCCTGCTGTGTGGCACTCCTAAAACCTGCTGGTGGTCACCCTTACAAATGACCTGACTTCCTGTTCCTGTCAAGCACACACCTGAAGTTATTGCATTTTCTGTCACAAAACTGTGTAACATTGGTACATGCAGATGAGAAAACGGAGTCTTCTTCTAAATCTCTTTGGCCACAGAGGTTTCAGGAAATAATCCTTTAGTAAATTAAGCCTCCGCTTTAATGTAAACGAAGGCAAAAATGCAGGATATAAATAGCTTTTCCTAGATACCTGGCTATGTGTAAACAGGGTCTTAGGACCCACTCACCCACACAGTGATTGTAACTGAACAAACTAGCAGAAGTTGCCAAACTCTAAAATAAAGAGCTAGGACAAATCTTATGATTGACACGGCATGGATTGCTAATTTGTTGACTTTCAAGAGATTTATGTGGCAGTGCATGTTTTATGATCTTTTTAGGAAAATATGCAGCATTTTATGGCTCTATACTCTATGACTATGCATGAGAGGCTGCATGACTACTATTTACAATAAGCATGTAATTGGAAAAATTTGTTCATTTGCTATTGTTTTCTTTTTAATTATGGTAGAAAGTGTTATTTTATAGAATTGTATACCATTGAATGTCAATAGAATCCTAGAATAAATCAAATATGCTATATAGTGTTGCATATGCAGATTAATATGTTGTCCCAATGACACAGCTTTCTCTACAAGTGTAAGTTAACCAACCAAACATATATGAATTTAAAGGACAGAAACACCATAGATTTTTTTTTTTTCATTTCCAGCATTGGTTGTACCAAAGCGGACATAATATTCCTTATTGATAGCAGCATGGGTGGCGCCTCTTCATCAATGCAACTGAGAATTCATCCGAAGATTTTATTAACATTATGCCTAACAGCCCGGGTCAGGTGCAAATTGAGGTTGGTGTTTCTTCCAACACCCCAAGAGTTGCTGAGATTGACCTGAACTCATATAGCTCCAAGGATTTTCTTATTTCTGCCCTGTTCGAATTAAACTCAAACCATCACCTGATGTTATTATCGTGCTGCAGTCTGGACTTTACGAGACCAACATGCTTATACCTAGTAAAGTGAAGTTTTAATTCAAGAAGGAGTGCCACAGCTTGTAAAGGTTATTTCCAGCAAAAAGTCCAAAGACAATGTACAAAAACCTGTTGAGGCCCTACAAAATGGGAGTCTTGGACTAAGGCTGTTGGATTTAGGACTGTTGATGAAGCGAACTCAAACAGATAGCTTTTGATGAAAGCCTGGTGTTCATGCATAAAGACTTACGTATCTTACTGCGCAATCCCAAGCAAATTCTATTGCCGCTAACTACACTATTAAGTGTATTTGTTACAGAGGAACCAAGTGAGCCAGGTAATCTTTGGTGGACAACAAATGTATACATGTTGGTGGGGAGATTACAACAGCAAGCTAAATTAGCATGTTTTAAGAAACATTAGACTAACCTCACAAAGAAAAAACATTCTTGCTTATATAGTGTTAAGTACTGATTCAAAAAGGACAAAAGAGAAAAAGTAAAAAGCAAAACAAAAAAGTAAGCAGACTTTCCTTTGGCCGAGATCTTCATAAAACATTTAGTAATTATTTGCAGCTAATGCCAATATCCCAGATTTGTATAGAATTTCATTTTGTATTAGTTATTCATGATAAAATGTTGTAATTTATTTTCTTCTCACATAGATATTCAAACATCAACTATTCAGATTCAAAGAGTAGTCAGAGACATTGTGTTTCTAAGAAGGATGGATCCCGCAATGTTGATTATGACTCATTGGGTAAAAGGGAGATTTCTATCTCAAGTATAGAAGAACCTTAGATGTGCGGCCAGAAAGAGGTGCATTGGCCTGATGCAGTTTGCAGAGAGACAGAGAACAGAGTTCTACCTAAATTCACACAATACCAAAGAAGATGTTCTTGCTAACATTGCTCGGCCAGGTTAATGGAGGAAATGCGGTGGAATACTGGAGCCAGATTTCAAAAAAGAGTATGCTCTTGCTAACCAATTCCAAGATTCTGCCAGTTCTCGCAGAAAGCTAGAGTTCGCAACAGGTTGCAGTCCCGATTACTGGCGGTCCAGTCGCAAGATGAAATCGTTTTGAAGCGTAGAGCAGATAGCACTGGCTGGAGTTTGACCTTTGCTGTTGGAGCTGGCTCTGTGACAAAAAAGTGAATCAGGAGAAACTTGCTTCTTGTTCTGCAAACTTGGCATACTATGAGATGAATTTTTCAGATTGCTGGCGGTTGCTGAACAAATAATGACACCACTCATCACAGCTGTTACTGACTCTGTTAGAGGTATTTAATTGAAAATATCAAGATAAATAATATATAAAAAAATAATATATACTGCACGTTTTTCCCTTTTTCAACAATAACAGTAGAGTTACCCACTGATTCTGGTGAGAGGGATGTTGCCTTTTAGATTGCTCTGATGATGTTAGAGGAGACTCTGAGTATATCCCTGACTTTATAATGAAGGTTGTTGAGCCACTTGATGTTGGCATTGACAAAGTTCGAGTTGCAGTTGTCCAACACAGTGAAAGACCAACACCTAATTTTTTCCTTAATATTTATCAAACTAAAGATGAAAAATTGACTGCTCTTCATCGACTTAATCAAGCTAAAGAAAGCTCAATACTGGAGCGGCATTACTATACATGAAAGACACTATTTAATCAGCAACTTTTGGCAGTAGAGCAGCCAAGAATGCCCCCCAGTTTTTGATTGTTCTCACAGGAGGGAAATCACGAGACAATGTAAAGGAGCCTGCCAGTGCACTTTGGACTGAGGGAGTGGTACCGTTTTGTGAAAAAAACAGATCATAAACAGATTGAAGACATTTTTCATAAACCTTCATTTGCTTTTAATGTAAAATAATTCAGCCAACTCAACACAGTTCACCATGTTTGCGTCTTTTTCTGAGACTGGCATTTAGAAAAACTTGTTTTTTATTAATCTTTCGATCTTAAAATAAATGTATTATCATAAAATTAATGACAAAAGTAATAGCTAAATATGGATTATTCTGGCAATTCTGGAAAAGGTTTACGTATCGTTGATTTTGTTCAAGAGTCTGTGTGTACAGAATATACAACACATACCCAAGGAGTCTGTGTACATCGTAACTTTTACGGGTCAGATTACTTTGTATTTATTCAAAGAAAAATGGAATGTAGTCGCGTGACAAATTGATTTCAGTGCTTGTTCTTTATGTTTCTGATATAATAACATACATTTTCATTTTTAAAAATCTTTGCTTTTATATGGTCCATTAATGCAAGGTCAATTGTATATAGTTTGAAATTGGCTAAGTGATTTACAATCATTTTTCACACATTATAAGTAAGGTTGGTGAATGTGCACCTCTCTGGATTATTAATCTTGCCACCTGAACTTGTATACTGTGAGAACCACTGCTTAATATAGATGTTCTCTGGAGTGCATCAAACAAATTATACACCAAGCTTTAATTTCCGTGTAGTGGGCGAGTACTGGCATTGTTATTCTCAGGTTTTTTTTTCTTATTCTTTCTTCCGTATAAAAAGTTCATGCTGTAACTAGTCCCGGCAAGATTTGCTTGTCGTGGGAGACCCATGAATGAGGTATCAAATCGTATACTCTTATTCGGAATGGGTGCTATGGACTTTTCTAAGGGTAAGTGTTAATTGCCCCCCAAAAAGTCCCAGTATAGATCTAACATTGAGACCAACTTTGACGGACTGTAGCGCTAGAGAGGGAATTTTGTAGAAAGGTCAAATTTAATATGCATTTGAAGAAGTTTGCAACCTGTAAGCGAACATACCCCCGCAAGAGGGTATAGGTTTTACCCCCGGGCATTGTAAGAGGGCCCCCAAATTTGCCCCCATTGACATAGAAATGTATTTACAGACTTCTTAATACATTGAGATAAATGGATTTGATTGAAGGCAGAGTGAGAATTTGTAGAAATCTCAAATTCACCACATTTGAAGAGGCTTGCAGTTGTGTTGCAGAACATACCCCTAAGAGGGTAGAAGTTTTGCCCCTGGGGCGCAGTGGCGCGTTCTGCAAAGTTGCTCCAAGCTGACTTAGAATGTGATTTTGGTGCAAGAACTATTCCTGTACCGCTTGTCGAGACCCATGTGTGGCACCAAAGTGCCTATTCGAATGGGTAGGCGACTCTTGTAAAGGTGGGGAAATTGTTGTTTTGCCAGTGTACACCAGGCAACCAATCAGATTTCGCATTTATCATGATGCGTTCTGCCATCGCCCCCAGCAAACATCATTAAATGCCGTTAACATGATACAGGAGTGCTTAGCATGCCGTTACATGACGCTTAGTTGAATAGCATGTTACAGTATTATGCTAACTATATTAGCATGCTGCTTGCAAATATCATTAGAATGTTGTTAACATGATGCTAACACGCTTAGCATGTTGTAGCAGCATTATGCCAATAATATTAGCATGTTGTTAGCGTTATGTTATTAATTATATATTAGCACGCGGTTAGCATGATGCCAACGATAATAGCAGTTTGCTGCGCATTACGTTAACTATAATTAACATTCCGCTATTACCATGTGTAGTATGTCTCTAGCATGATGCTAGTGTGATTAGCATGCCGTTAGCATGACGCTTTTAGCTGATTAGCATGTTGCGAAGGATTATGCTAACTATATTAGCATGTTGCTAGCAAATATCATTAGGAATGTTCCCCCAACATGATGCTAGTGTGATTAGCGCATGTTGCTAGCATGACGTGCTTAGTTGATTAGCGTTGCTAGCATTGGCGTTATCCATATTAGCACGTTGCCAGCAAAATAGCTTTAGAATGTCACATCACGATGCTAGAGTAAGTTTAGCATGTTGCCAGCACATAATCATATATTGCATGTTGCTAGCATTATGCTGACTATATTAGCATGTTTGTTTTAACATGATTACCAATATGAATTGAAGAAATATTGTCTTATTGTCATATCACTGCTATATGGCTCAGCACTTCTTAAAATGTTGTTTTTCACAGAGAACTGAAGGAAACATTGTAATATTGAGGTTCAAGTTTTCAGCTGCAGCACCACCTCAAGCATTTTCTCTGAAATAAAAATTCTCTAGCTTCCCAAAGCTATTGCTCATTGGGTGAATGCATTAGAAACAGTGATGGGAATAACGGCTACCATAAATAAAACAGCGCATTAACAGCGATATTTTTTTCAGTAACAAGTAATCAAACTAATTACTGTTTCTCTGCTATAACGCCGTTATCAAGTATTGACAATAAATGCACGCATTATAACTGAGAACACTGAAGCGGTTTTTGCGCGAGCAGCATCTCTCTCAGCCATAGGACCTCTCTTTTCTAGGGTGTGTGTGTTTTGTGTGTGTTCGGGTCACGGGACACATAACCAGTGATGATGATTGCGTGTCTGTGTGTGGGTGTAACTGAGAACGCCGACAGATTGGCTTAGATTGAGTAAATTTCCATTGTCATAATCAGAGAGGCAGGTGAGTAGTGCGCGGGTGTTTACACACAAGCACGCGACGGCCGAAGTCGCGACAATAATCAACATCCAGGAGTCACAACGATGTAGCAAGTCCAGTTCAAAAGGTAGCTTTTGGTAAACCGAAGTATAAGCACTACTTTGCACTACAGAGAAAGATATTAAGTTGGCTTGAGAAAGGCAACTTACTGATATGCTATTTAAACTTATATTAGTGGTGCTTATGTTTTGTCTACTATTGTTATCTCACAGGCTTATTATTAGCGGTGCTTGCGAAGCGAAGCACTACTATTGTTATCTCACAGGCTTATTTTTTATTTATTTTTTTTTCTTCTTCTTCCGTGATAAATGTTCGCGGTGAACTAGTCCCGTAAGATCGCTTTGTCGTGAGACCCATGAATGAGGTATCAACGTTTTTATTCGAACAAAAGTATGACTTTTCTAAGGGTGGGATGCCCAAAAAAGTCCCATAGACTTTAACATTGAGACCAACTTTTGGACGGACTGTAGCGAGAGGGGAATTTTGTAGAAAAGTCAAATTTACCAGGATTTGAAGAAGTTTGCAACTCAGGTCAAACAGACAGCCCGCAAGAGGGTATAGGTTTTACCCCCGGAGAAGAGGTCCTCAAATTCTGCTCCCATTGACATAGAATGGGGTAAAAATCCTTACAGCAAATTTGGACTTGATTGGAACGAGAGTGGAGAATTTGCAGAAATCTCAAATTCACCACATTTGAAGAGGCTGGGTAAGCTGTGTCAGAACATACCCCGGCAGAAGAGGGTATAAGTTTTGCCCCTGAGGCGGAAAGGTTTCAAAGTTGCCCTATCATTGACTTAGAATGTGGATTTTGGGCTTATAGAACTATTCCCACCGCTTGTCGTAGACCCATGAAAGAGGTGGCAAATTGTTCGGCTCATTCGAATGGGGTGGTATGACCTTGTAAAGAGGTTGGGGGAAATTACCACAGGCAACACCAGGCAACCAATCATTTTTGCAGACGATCATGATGCTCATAAGCCACGCCCCCAGCAACCATTAGTGCATGTTGTTAGCACAACGCTAACACACTAGCATGTTGCTAGCATTATGCTATCAATATTAGCATGTCGCTAGCTGCTATGTTAATTATATTAGCACGCATAGCATGATGCTAACGCGCATAAGCATTTGCTAATAACATGTGTAGTGTTCGCAGCATGATGCTGGTGATTAGCATGTTGCTGGCATGACGCTTAGCTGATTTCAGTGCATGTTGCTAGCATTATGCCAACTATATTAGCATGTTGCTAGCAACATCATTAGAATGTCGCTATGATGATGCTAGAGTGCTTAGCATGCTGTTAGCATTATGCTAACATGATTAGCATTTTGCCAGCATTGTTGCTAGCAACATCATTAGAATGCTGTTAGCATGATGCTAACACGACTACCGTGTTGATAGCATTATGCTAATAATATTAGCATGTGATCTGATCGGACTTAGTTTTCCTAAAAAATCCAGTTGAAAACTCGGAAAAATCCCACAGACTTCCACAGACCGTCAAACCACAGAATCAATCAAACTTTCCTCTGGTACTGTATTTCTAATCCATTTAAACACACATTCAAACACATTCAAATCTATCATCTAACCATATTACTATCTATCTATCTATCTATCTATCTATCTATCTATCTATCTATCTATCTATCTATCTATCATGCTAATCATGCTAGTAACATGCCAACAAAGATGCCAATAATTTGCTAATAATTTGCTAATCATGCTAGTAACATGCTAGCAACCTGGTAATCATGATGGAAACATGGTAGCAACTTTGCTAGTCGTGCTAAAAACATGCTAGCAACTTGCTAATCATGCTAGAAAACATACAACAAGATTAGTAAATTTGCCAATCATGTTAGTAACATGCTAACAACTTTTGCCAATCATGCTAGAACATGCTGGCAACTCTTTGCTAATCATGCTAAAAACATGTTAGCAACTTGCCAATCATGGAAGAAACTTGCTAGTAAGACGCTAGCAACTTGGTAATCATGCTACTAACATGCTAGTAACTTGCTAATCATGCTAGAAACATGCTAGCAAGATGCTAGTAACTTGCTAATCGTGCTAGAAACATGATAGCTACTTGCTAATCGTGCTAGAAACATGATAGCTACTTGAAAATAATGCTAGAAGCATGCCAACAACTTGTTAATCTGCCAGAAACATACCAGCAACTTGCTAATGCCAGAACATGCTAGTAACTTGCTAATCATGTTAGAAAACATGCTAGCAAAGATGCCAGTAACTTGCCAATCATGCTAATAACATGCTAATCACAGAAACATGCCAACAAGATGCTAGTAACTTGGTATTCATGTTAGTAACATGCTAGCAACTTTGCTAATCATGCTAAAAACATGCTAGCAACTTTGCTAATCATGCCAGAAATATGCTAGCAACTTTCTAATCGTGTTAGAAAACATGCTATAAACATGCTAGCAACTTGCTGTTAATCATGCTACAGAAACATGCTAGAAGATGCTATTAATTTGCTAATTATGTTAGAACATGCTAATCAAGTGTTAGAAAAACATGCTAATCATAAGTTAGAAACATAAAAAGCATGTTAAATACTAGTGAATCATACAGAAACATGTTAACAACTTGCTAATCATGCTAAAAAATGATAGCTACTTGGAAAAATAATGCTAGAAATACAAGCAGCAACTTGCTAATCATGCGAGAAACATGCTAAAGCAACTTTAAGTAATTGTGTTAAAAATATGTTAACTTGTTAATCATGTTAGAAACATGCCAACAAGATGTTAGTAACTTGGTATTCATGCTAGTAACATGCTATTAATTTCATAATCATGCTAATATCATGCTAATCATGTTAGAAACATGCTAACAAGATACTAGTAACTTGTTAATCATGGAAGTATAGAACATAGCAACTTCTGTTAACCATGCTGCAAAATATGCTAGCTAATGAAAATAATGCTAGAAATATGCTAGCAACTTCTATAATCATTGTAGAAACATGCTAGCAACTTTACACTGAAGAACATGTTAGCAACTAATCATGTTAGAAACGTGCTAGCAACTTGCTAATCACAGAAACATTCTAGCAACATGCCAACTTCCTAATCATGCCAGAAAAATGCCAGCAACTTTGTTAGTTACACAGAAATGCTAGCAACTTGCTAATCATGCCAGAAACATACAAGCGGTAGTCTCTTGCTAATCATACAGAAACATGCTAGCAAAATGCTAACAACTCCTAATCATGCTAGAAATATGCTAGTAACTTCTACAATCATGCTAGAAATATGCAGTAACCTTTGCTATAATAATAGTGAAACATGCTAGCAACTTGCTAATAATGCCAGAAACATGCTAGCAACATGCTAACAACTTGCCAATCATGCTACAAACATCCTAGCAACTTGATAACAACTTGCTAATCATGCCAGAAACATGATTAGCCCTGTGGTTTATCTGTTTGGTTCTTCTAACATTCAAACTTTCAACTTTAAAACCACTTTAAACGGCCAAACTATTTCTTAGACTTAAACCATCAAAACTTAAAACTTTTTAAAACCTTTTTGTCCAGCTTTCTCAAGCCAACTTAAAGTTTGTCTTGATGAACTTTTATTATTATTATTATTATTATTATTATTATTATTATTATTATTATTATTATTATTATTATTTTATTATTATATATTATTATTTTATTACGTTATTATTATTTTTTTATTATATTGGTTTTCGGTACGTTACATTTCTTCAGAAGCATAATTTATATTTAGACTTATTTGTTGACGAGTTGTGGTCTGTGCAATAAATATTTAAAGTTCTAAACCATCTATTGTGCTTTATTGTTCCACTATAGTAATGATAATATTTATAATAATATGTTGAATTTGATAGTTTTCTCTCACATTGTCCCACAACAACATTAAAATAGTGTGGATTAGTGTACAATGTTTTATATTTATTTTATAGTAATATTAAATTAGATTTTTTTTAAGTAACCCAATAGTTACTTTTATAATCATGTAACTCAGTTACTAACTCAGTTACTATTTGTGAGAAGTAACTAGTAACTATAACTAATTACTTTTTTAAAGGTACGTGCCCAACACTGATTAGAAATGCATTCAATTCAATTTTATTTATATAGCACTCTTAACAAGTCATTGTCACAATGTGTTTTATATATAACCAGCCAAAACCCCCGACAAGCAAGCCTCAGGTGGCAGTGGCAAGGAAAAACTCCCACTGGTAGAAAGAAACCTTGCGAGAAACCAAGACTCCGAAGGGAACCCCATCCTTTTCTGGGCGACCTGGGTGCATGAAGATTTAATACAAGTAAATTTTATTCAAGATTAATCGTTATTCAAGTATTTTTAAAGAAGTGAAGATATAGCGTTAGTCCAAAGTCGAATCCCATCGTTGCTGCGGCCGCTTGCCAAGAGCCACTCTGCAGCTTAGAAGCAAAAATTTTAGTACAGTTTTAAATTTGGATAGTCCACATAGTTCAAAAGAGGTCCACCTGGTTTAAGATGATGGAGCCTTTGATTTAATACTCATGGAACACAGTATTTTATTTCTTATTTTTGAGGAAGTAAAGATATAATAGTCCAAGGGATGCTCTTGAATCCTGAGTCGTTGCTGGGGCTGCTTGCTAAGATTTACTCAGCAACACCAAACTAAAACTGATTCAATATTAATATCGCTCACATACAGTACTGTGGTTCAAGACCATTTAGAGCTTAATGAGTCAAGACTAGTATTTTTAGTCGACATGAAATTAAAGTAGCAGCCAGTTTAGTGAAGATAGAACTGGGGTGATATAATCATATGTTTTAGCTTTAGTGAGAACTCATGAGGAATCCATTAATATTGACCCTGATCAAGATTGTTGTCAGACTTCTGGTGGCTTTAGTGCTGGTAAGAAGAACTCAGTCTTGTCTAGATTACCTGGAGGAAGTTGTGTGTATCGTCCACAAAACAATAAAAACTCAATGCTTACGAATAACTGAGCCTAAAGGTAGCATGTATAGTGAAATTAGCAGGGAACCTAAAACTGATCCTTGTGGTACTCCATATTTCACCTTGACATGTTCTGAGGAATCACAATTTATATTCACATACTGATAGCAGTCTAAAAGGTAGGATTTGAACCAAGAGACGGCCACTCCTCTGATACCAACAGCATGTTCAGGTCTATCTAGAAAAATTGTATGATCTATAGTATCAAAAGCAGCACTAAGATCAACCAGCACTAGGAATGAGGCACAGCCCTGATCAGCAGATAAGAGGAGATCATTCACTAATTTCAGCAGAGCAGTCTCTTTGCTATGTTTGGCTCTAAACCTGGAGTGGAATTTTCATGAATCTAATTTTCCTTCAAAAATTGAGGATATTTGATTGGCTACAACTTTCTCTATTATTTTGGAGATAAATGAGAGATTAGATATTGGTCCATCAATGAAATTTCCAAGATATATAAATTGGGCTTCTTCAACAAGGGTTTATTTACTGCTAATTTAATAGATTTGGGTAAATGACCAATGCTAATAGAGGAGTTACAGTGCATCCGGAAAGTATTTACAGCACTTCACTTTCTCCACATTAAGTTTATTTGAAGCTTTTGCAAATTTATTAAAAATAAAAAAACCAAAAATCAAACATTTACATAAGTATTCACAGCGTTTGCTCAATACTTTATTGAAGCACTGTTGGCAGCAATACAGCCTCAAGTCCTTTTGAGTATGATGCCACAAGCTTGGCACACCTATTTTCGTGCAGAACGTCTCAAGCTCCATCAGGTTGGATGGGGAGTGGTGCACAGCCATTTTCAGATCTCTCCAGAGATGTTCAATCAGGTTCAAATCTGGGCTCTTGCTGGGCCACCCAAGGATGTTCACAGAGTTGTCCTGAAGCCACTGCTTTGTTATCTTGGCTGTGTGCTTAGGATCATTGTCCTGTTGGAAGATGAACCATCACCCCAGTCCGAGGTCCAGAGCACTCTGAAGCAGGTTGTCATCAAGGATGTCTCTGTACATTGCTGCATTCATCTTTCCCTCGACCCTGACTAGTCTCCTAGTTCCTGCTGCTGAAAAACATCTCCATAGCATGATGCTTCCTCCTCCATGCTTCACTCTAGGTATGGTATTAGCCAGGTGATGACCAGTGACTGGTTTTCTTCAGACATAGTGCTTGGCATTCAGGCCAAAGAGTTCAATCTTTGTTTCATCAGACCAGAGAATTTTATTTCTCATGGTCTTAGAGTCTTTCAGGTGCCTTTTGGCAAACTCCAGGTGGACTGTCATGTGCCTTTTACTGAGGAGTGGCTTCTGTCTGGCCACTCTACCATACAGGCCTGATTGGTGGCGTGCTGCAGAAAGGTTCTCCTCTCTCCACAGAACAATGCTGGAGCTCTGTCAGAGTGACCATTGGGTTCTTGGTCACCTCCCTGACTAAGGCCCTTCTACCCGATTGCTCAGAATGGACGGGCGGACAGCTCTAGGAAGAGTCCTGGTGGTTCCAAACTTCTTCCATTGACGGATGATGGAGGCCACTGTGCTCATTAGGATCTTCAATGCTGCAGCAATTTTTCTGTAGCCTTCCCCAGACCTGTGCCTCAACACAATCCTGTCTTGGAGGTCTACAGACAAATCCTTGGGCTTCATGGCTTGGTTTGTGTTCTGACATGCACTGTCAACTATGGGAACTTTCATAGAAAGGTGTGTGCCTTTCCAAATCACAATTTTCTACAACTTGATTGCAGTCCACCTGTGGTGAATTGAGTTGATGCACCTGAGCTCACCTTTGAGGGCCATGGCAAATGCTGTTGTAAATGTTTTATTTTTATTTTTATTTTTTTTTTATTTTAATAGATTTGCCAAAGTTTCAAATAAACTTTTTTCACTTTGTTATTATGGGGTATTGTTTGTAGAGTAAAATATGAACTTAATCTATTTGGGAATAAGGCTGTAATGTACAATATTGTGGAAAAAGTGGAGTGCTGTGAATACTTTCCGGATCACTATTGCGAATCATCTCTTTGAGTAGCCATGTTGGAAGTGGGTCTAATGTACAAGTAGATGAATTTGAGGACAGGATTATGGATGTTAGATCTGACTGGACAACCGGAGTAAATGATTCAAATAAGAATGCAGTTTTAGTACTTGCCTTGTCAAGGCCAGCCACTGTAGTTATTTGAGTATTCAGAATATTTTGTCTAACTGAACAAGTTTTTGAAAAAGTTGTTACTAGAAAACAATGCTGGCACAGTTTGAGCAGTTGTCTGGCTGTTAGTCAGCTTGGATACCGTGTTAAATAGAAATCTAGGATTGTTTTTGTAATTTTCAATTAGCAATGAGAGGCATTCTGATTTAGCAGCCCATAGAGCCTTTTTTAGCTTCCCATAGCATCTTTCCATGCTAATTCAAACACCACTAGTTTACTTTGTCGCCACTTACATTTTAGTTCCCGTGTCTCCTATTTTAAACTACATAGGTGGTCATTTTACATCTATGCTTTGTTGCACCTTAGATAAAACTGCTCTTACAGCTGGTAAATCAGAATACCTCTCATTGCTAATTTACCCCTCCTGGAGCTGACACCTTATAGTGGTGGAGAGGTTTTCTGTGTTCCTATGATCCCAGGCTACATGGGTCCCCCCAACAATGGGCTCACCACCTGTAGGAGAGGCCAAGGGGGTCGGGTGCAGTGTGAGCTGGATGGTGGCCTTGGTTGCAGAAGCTAGCTCTAGGGACATGGAATGTCACCCCTCTGGTGAGGAATGAGACCGAGCTGCTGTGTGAGGCTGAGAGGTTCCAACTAGAATTAGTTAGTCTCACCTCGCCACATGGCTTGGGCTCTGGAACCAGTCTCCACTCACCTTGGTGCCTGTACATTGGGGTTTACCCCTGGTGGTGAGTTGGTTCTGCTGGTGGGGGAGGAAGCTGGTCAGGCCTGGCAGGGTGAGGGTCTGCTGGAAACTAGAGGTCTGAACCTTCACTGATCTCACGATTCGAATCAATTACGATTATCACATCAGCTATTCGATTCGATTCGATATCTCGAAGCATGCAATCAATTTTTCTAAATTATTTCACATTGCACGCAGACTGGTGGAAGTTTGTGGAACCCGTGGAGGTCACGCAGCCCATGCCTGTGGAGGTCTTGCAGCCCGCACTTGCACCTGGGGAGGTCTCACAACGCATGTTTTCGCCCAAGGAAGTCACGCTCCCCACTCCTGCACAACCCACGCAGTCATGGCCAGAGGTCTGGGAGGAGTGCATCGTGCAGTTGACAGAGTTTGGATCCTCCTGTATTGTCCCCCGAGGAAGAGGTGGATGTCGATGAAAGGCATTGTGATTCTTTCTTGGCTTCCTTAGCTCTGTGCATGTTGAGTCCTTAGCTCCGTGCATGTCGAGTCGTAGTTTATGTAAGTCTGATTAAAGTCTGAGTCTTAGCCGCAGTCCGTGTCTAAGCCACAGTCCTTGTCTTAGTCACAGCAATCATTCGAGTCTCTGTTCGCATCACAGCCTGTCCAAGTCTCTGTTCACATCACAGCCTGTCTGAGTCTCTGTTCGCATCACTGCCTGTCCGAGTCTCTGTTCGCGTCACAGCCTGTACGAGTCTCTGTTCACGCCACAGTCCGTCCGAGTCTTAGTTAATGTTCACGTGACAGCATCTGTCCAAGTCTTTGTACATGCCACAGACCGTCCAAGTCTTTGTTCACGCCATAGTCAGTCCGAGTCTTAGTTATTGTTCGCATCACAGCTGCCATCTTGGAACTCCAAAGGTTCGCTACATCATTTGTGAGGTGCCCGGGTCCTTCCTCCTCCTTGGGGAAACCTTGTGTGGAATGGCGGGAGGCGTGCTTAGAGGGGGGATACTGTCAGGAGCCAGTCTGTGCCTTAGCGGAGCAGACAGCGGGTGGCAATGTGTCCCATTTTGTTTTGGTTATTTTCGTGTCTGTCTTGTCTTGGCCCCACTTCCTGTGTTCATGTTATGAGTTTATTAGCCTCACCTATGTTCTAGTTTGGCCCCCTTGTTTCTGTCTGTGTACATAAGTTCAGTTTTGTCAGTCATGTGGTGTCAGTTCAACCTCACACTCACCACTCTCTGTGTATGCACGATGTATTTGTGTGAAACCTTGTAAATAAATCACCATCAATGTCAACTCCTGCATTTGTGTCTGCTTCTCTGTGTGAGTGGAATGTGACATATACAGAGAGACGAGACAACGTGGCTCCAGTTTACATAGTGCAACAAAAAACAGGGAAGAAAGAACAAATATGGCATATAGAACAAAAAGTATACAGTACTGTGCAAAGGTTTTAGGCAGGTGTGAAAAAATGCTGTAAACAAAGAATGCTTTCAAAAATGGAAGGGTTAATCATTTATGTTCATCAAACAACAAAATGCAGTGAATGAACAAAAGAGAAATCTAAATCAAATCAATATTTGGGGTGACCACCCTTTGCCTTCAAAACAGCATCAATTCTTCTAGGTACACTTGCACACAGTTTTTGAAGGAACTCGGCTGGTAGGTTGTTCCAAACATCTTGAAGAACTAACCACAGATCTATAATCCTATAATCCTATAATCCTACAAAATAATAGAATGACTACAAAATAATATAATGACTATAATCCTACAAAATCCCTGACTTTGTGTAAGTGTACCTATAAGAATTGATGCTGGTTTGAAGGCAAAAGGTAGTAACACCAAATATTGATTTAATTTAGATTTTTCTTTTGTTCACTCACTTTGCATTTTGTAAATTGATAAAAAAAAAAAAACAATCATTATTTATATTTCTGAAAGCATTCTTTGTTTACAGCATTTTTTCACACCTGCCTAAAACTTTTGCACAGTACTGTATAAATAGAATACAAAATATACATTTTAAACTAGAAATGAAGTATTTAATATAAACTTTAAACTTGTACTAGAAATAGAAGTAGAAAGAGAGAAATAAGATGCAGTATTAACCTACAAAGGTGGAAATTGACTTTTACACTGTATGTGCAAGAGGTTAGAAACAGTTTCAATATGAAAAGTTCTATATGCAATCTATTAATATAACAGTATCTCTTAAAACAGTCTGACTAACATTGAAGTTTGTGCAGATATTATAACAGTGGAGAACTAGAGTCTGTGCAATACTTTTCAATAATTTGTGCAGATACAGTTAGTTAGAAGTGATATACACATTCATTGTTCAAAATATGCCCAAATCAGTTGGAAATGTTTTGGAAAATAAAAAAGGAATAATTTTTTAAAGTGAGTTCAGTAGTAAAGGGGGACTGCATGTAACAGACCACCTGCAATGTCGCCATAGACCGCTAGGGGGCAGCGGATCGCTGGTTGAAAACCTCCATTAAAATTATGATAATGAGCTGCCATTGCATCGATGCAGAATCATCCACATCTGCGTCTCGATGCATCAATTATGTGATTAATTTCAACACCCCTACTGGGAACATCTGGCAGAGTCTCCTGTCAAGTAGCTTCAACTCCCACCTCCAGCAGAACTTTGACCAGGTCCCAGAGGAGACAGGAGACATTGAGTCTGATTGGGCCATGTTCTGTGCCTCAATTGTTGAAGCAGCTGACCATAGCTGTTGGGTGGTTGCTACCTGCTCTGGAGGTTGTGGGGCTGTCCTGACTGACATGCATCTGTAGCATTGCATGGACATTGGTGGGGGATTGGCAGATTGAGGTGGTGTTCCCCCTTTTTAAAAAGGGGGACCGGAGGATGTGTTCCAACTATAGGGGATCACACTTCTCAGCCTCCCTGGTAAAGTCATTTCAGGGGTCCTGGAGAGGAGGGTCTGCTGGATTGTCAAGCCTCAGATTCAGGAGGAGCAGTGTGGTTTTCGTCCTGGCCATGGAACAGTGGACCAGCTCTATACTCTCAGCAGAGTCCTGGAGGGTGCATGGGAGTTTGCCCAACCAGTCTACATGTGTTCTGTGGACTTGGAGGAGGC
This sequence comes from Distichodus sexfasciatus, assembly GCA_032718565.1. NCBI lineage: Eukaryota > Metazoa > Chordata > Actinopteri > Characiformes > Distichodontidae > Distichodus > Distichodus sexfasciatus. The sequence goes on along the minus strand of JAVGVS010000216.1, from coordinate 219,611 downwards.
ATTCGACCGTGTTCCTCAGGGAGTTCTGTGGGGAGTGCTCTGGGAGTATGGGGTGCCAGGCCACCTTATAAGGGCTGTTCGGTCCCTGTACGATCGGTGTCAGAGCTTGGTCCACATTGGCAGCAGTAAGTCGGACTCATTTCAAGTGAGGGTTGGGCTCCGCCAGGGCTGCCCTTTGTCACTTATTCTGTTCATAACTTTTATGGACAGAATTTCTAGGTGCAGCCAGGGCGTTAGGGTGTCCGGTTTGGAGACCTCAGGATCAGGTCTCTGCTTTTTGGAGATGATGTGGTTCTGTTGGCTTCATCGGATTGAGACATTCAGCTCTCACTGGAGCAGTTCACAGCCAAGTGTGAAGTGGTTGGGATGAAGATCAGCACCTCCAAATCTGAGGCCATGGTCCTCAGCCGGAAAAGGGTGGAGTGCTCTCTCTGGGTTGGGGAGGGGGTCCTTCCCCAAATGGAGGAGTTTAAGTATCTCAGGGTCTTGTTCATGAGTGAGGGACGGATGGAGCGGGAGATCGACAGGAGGATCGGTGCGACATCAGCAGTGATGCGGGCGCAGCACTGGCCTGTCATGGTAAAGAAGGAGCTGAACCAAAAGGCAAAGCTCTCAATTTACCAGTCGATCTACGTTCCTACTCTCACCTATGGTCATGAGTTGTGGGTAGTGACCGAAAGAACGAGATCGCAAATACAAGCGGCCGAAATGAGTCTCCTCAGCAGGGTGGCTGGACTCTCCCTTAGAGATAGGGTGAGAAGCTCAGTCACTCGGGGGAGACTCGGAGTAGAGCCACTGCTCCTCCGCATTGAGAGGGGCCAGATGAGGTGGCTTGTGGGGCATCTGGTTAGGATTATATCTCTCAGCTTTTACGTTTGTGGTCCCTTCCCTTTTTCCTGATAATGGCTTTCATTTTTTAATCAGTGGTAAGGAGTGAGTTTGTTACAGTGGCACTTGTTACAGTGGCGCCCAATCAGGGACTACCGGTGTATATAGTGCATGGCTATTTTGCTTAGCTTAGCCTAGCTATGCATGTTAAGTGCCTGGTACTCCCACCACTTTCGTTTTTACTTGCCTTTATTATTTACAGGCATTTACTATACACACACACACAGTACATAATACAGTTTACCACTCGCAAACCCTTGTCCACAATGTCCACGAGTCTAAAGCAAGAGCTGATGAGATGGGAGCCAATATGAGACCTCATCCACACCTTCAGCAACCTTTACCTCAATGGCAATGATGATGTGGGTTCAGAGGTGAATCTGAAAGATGATTATATGTCAGAGCTGCCACCTGCAGCCCTTGAGTAGGAACTACTGCCACCACCTTCACCTCCAATGGAGGATGACCATCCTGTTGAAAACTGTGAAAGACTGGCGAACTGCTGAAAGATCTCATATGAAAAATTGGGCTATGTTTAAAACTGCTTTACTTAGAGCTTTTCTTACTGAGGACCATGACATAGAAGTAGAGCAGTGGATTCTGGAGGGCACAGAGAGGCTGGACAAAAGCATCCAGAATTTCACATTCTAGTATCATCCCCTGCTTCTCTGGTGGAAGCCACAGATGACATAATGGGAGATACTCCGGGGACACTCCATAACATCTTCTTCCTCTTTTGGCTTTTCCCTTCAAGGGTCACCACACCAAATCATCTGTCTCCATTTAGTCCTATCCTCTTCATCCTCTACCCTCACACCAACAAACTTCATGGTCTCTTTCACCACATCCATCCATCCACCACATCCATAAATCTGCCTGGTGACTCCAACCTCAGCATCCTTCTACCTATGTACTCATTATCTCTCCTCTGGACATGTCCAAACCATCTCAGTCTCAGCCTCTCATCTCAGTCTCAGACTCTCTGACTTTATCTCCAAAAGAGCTAACATGAGCTGTCCCTCTGATGAACTCATTCCTGATCCTATCCATCCTCGTCACTCCCAAAGAGAACCTCAACGTCTTGAGTTCTGCAACCTCCAGTTCTGCCTCCTGTCTTTTCCTCATTGGTACTGTCTCCAAACCATACAACATGGCTGGTCTCACTACCGTTTTGTGCACCTTTCCTTTCATTCTTGCTGAAACCCTTTTATCACACATCACAACTGACACTTTTCTCCACCCATTCCAACCTGCTTGCAAATGCTTGTTCACCTCTTTACCAATTTCTCCATTGCTCTGGACCGTAGACCCTAAGTACTTGAAGTCCTCTACCTTCTTTACTTCTACTCCCTGTAACTTCACTGTTCAACTTGTGCCCCTCTCATTTACACACATGTACTCTGTCTTGCTGCGACTAACCTTCATTCCTCTCTTCTCCAGCACATATCTCCACCTCTCTAGCCTTTCCTCTACCTGCGCTCTGCTCTCACTGCAGATCACAATGTCATCTGCAAACATCATAGTCCATGGAGATTCCTGTCTAACATCATCTGTCAGCCTGTCCATCACCAAAGCAAACAAGAAGGGGCTTAGAGCTGATCCTTGATGCAGTCCCACCTCCACCTTGAATTCCTCTGTCACTCCTACAGCACATCTCACTGCTGTCTCACAGTTCTCATACATGTCCTGCACCACTCTAACACACTTCTCTGTCACTCCAGACCTCCTCATGCAATACCACAGCTCCTCTCTTAGCACCCTGTCATATGCTTTCTCTAAATCAACAAAGACACAATGCAGCTCTCTCTGACCTTCTCCGTACTTCTCTATCAGCATCCTTAAAGCAAAAATAGCATCTGTAGTACAGTACTCTTTCTTGGCATGAAACCGTACTGCTGCTCACAGATGTTCACTTCTGACCTAAGCCTAGCTTCCACCATTCATTCCCAAAGCTTCATTGTATGACTCATTAGCTTTATTCCTCTGTAGTTGCCACAATTCTGTACACCTCCCTTGTTCTTAAAAATCAGCACCAGAACACTTTTCCTCCATTCCTCAGGCATTTTCTCACTTCGAGATCAAGATCTTGTTGAACAACCTAGTCAAAAACTCTACAGCCACCTCTCCTAGACACTTCCATACCTCCACAGGTATGTCATCAGGGCCAATTGCCTTTCCCCTCTTCATCCTGTTCAAAGCTTTCCTCACTTCATCCTTACTAATCTCAGCTACTTCCTGATCCACAACAGTCACATCTTCTACTCTACTCTCTCTCTCTCATTTTCCTCATTCATCAGCTCTTCAAAGTACTCTTTTCATCTTCCCATCACACAATTGGCACCTGTCAGTCCATTTCCATCCCTATCCTTAATCACCCTAACCTGCTGCACATCCTTTCCATCTCTATTGTGCTGCTTTGCCAACCTGTACAAATCATTCTCTCCCTCCTTACTGTCCAACCTAGCATACAGGTCATCATAAGCCCTTTGTTTGGCCTTTGCCACCCCTACCTTCACCATATGCTGCATCTCCCTGTACTCCTGTCTACTTCTACTTCTGTCTACCCCCTGTACTCCTGTCCCACTTCTTCTTAGCTAACTTCTTTCTCTGTATATGCTCCTGGACTTTTTCATTCCACCACCAAGTGTCCTTATCTACTTCACTCCTTCCAGATGACACACCAAGTACCCTCCTACCTGTCTCCCTAATCATATCAGTTGTATCTGTCCAGTCATCTGGCAGCACCTCCTGGCCACCAAGAGGCTGTCTCAACTCCTCCCTGAAAACCTCACAACACTCTTCTTTTTTCCTCTGTTCTCTTCATCTTCCTTACCATCTGTTTCATCCTACAGACCACCATCCTATGCTGTCTCGCTACACTCTCACCTACCACTACCTTGCAGTCACTAATCTCCTTCAAATTACAATGTCTACATTAGATGTAGTCCACCTGTGTGCTCCTCCCTCCACTCTTATAAGTCACCCTATGTTCCTGCCTCTTCTGGAAGAAAGTATTTACAATAGCCATTTCCATCCTTTTTGCAAAGTCTACCACCATCTGTCCCTCTTCGTTCCTATCCTGGATACCAAACCTGCCCATCACTTCCTCATCACCTCTGTTCCCTTCACCAACATGTCCGTTAAAGTCTGCACCAATTACCACTCTCAACTCTGGGGATATGCTGCATCAAATCATCTAGCTCAGAAATTCTGCTTCTCTTCTACCTCACATCCTACCTGTGGGGCATAACCACTAACAACATTGATCACTATTCCTTCAACTTCAGGCTTAAGACTCATCAGCCTATCTGACACTCTGTTCACTTCCAGAACGTTCCTAACAAACTCCTCCTTCAGGATAACTCCTACTCCATTTCTCTTTCCATCTCCACCATGGTAGAACAACTTAAACCCTTCTCCTAAGCTTCTAGCCATGGTACTTTTCCACCTGGTCTCCTGAACACACAGTTTATCCACCTTCCTTCTCTGCATCATATCCACCAGCTCTCTAGCTTTACCTGTCATAGTGCCAACCTTTAAAGTCCCTGCTTTCAGTTCCACACTCTTGCCTCTCCTCTTCTTTCTCTGCCTACGCACACGCCTTCCTCCTCTCCTCCGTCGACCAACAGTAGCCCAATTTCCACCGGCACCCTGTAGGTCAACAGCGCTGGTGGCGGTCGTTGTTAAGCCGGGCCTCAACCGATCCGGTATGAAATCCCTGTTTGTGATTCGCATGTTTGATTTGGCTTAGGTTTTACATCGGATGCCCTTACTGATGCAACCCTCTGCATTTATCCGGACTTGGGACCGGCACAAGGAATCACTGGCTTGTGACCTCTTATGGTTGCATTCGGGGACACTCCGTAACTGCAACCTTTTTATTGCCAGCCTGCTGATGAGTATGTTGTCCAAGATCAGGGACCTGGTGAGGATTGGGACATTGATAGAGCCACAAGTAATTACTGGAAGAAGCAAACTTCCACCCTGGTTTCCAGATCTAGCAAGGATGTTAATAAATTACTTCCTAGCATGGGACTCATGCAGGCACATCCTCCTCTCCTCTCTGTTCCCATAACCCCACAGGGTGTCCCCAGCAACACTGTTAGAGATGCTGGCAGCACATTCTCCCTTCTTACTGAAACACTGTGGAACAAATTAAAGAAAACACCAGAGTGCTGGCCATCAACTTGGGGGCAAGCTTTTTCATTAGCCAGTGGCCTGGTTCAGACTGTTTTAGAGAAAGCACACATTCAGTTTTCCCTGCAGAAATTTAATGTGTGTGGATTTTTATAATGAAAGATAGCAACCTTACCTTTCCCTGCAACCTGGGGTTAGATGTATTAATAGAGACAGGTGGGGGAAATCATTCCCTTTAGGTGCCCCTTCTGCAACTGACCTGACTTTGCATGTGGCTAACCCATTACCCCAATCATCTGAGTCCACCAATGAAACAATCAAAATGTTAGTAAGCAGTACTGACATCCCCTGTAGTCACAAGCAACAACTCCAAGGCTTTCTTTTCAGCTGGTCCATGGTCTGTACCAATGCTGTGGGCCACACCAAAGTAATAACGCACCACATTTACACCACAGATGAGGTACCTATCCACAAGAAAGCTTATCCCATTCCTGTCCATAAACAGCTGGTGATGAATGCAGAAGTCTCCAAGATGCTGGTGCAGGGGATCATCCAACCCTCTGTGTCACCCTGGGCAGCTCCTGTGACTCTAGTAGGGATGAAGGATGGAGGAACACAATTCTGTGTAGATTATAGGGTGATTAAAAACAAAACCCATCTAGATGGGTTTCCCATGCCTCAGATTTATGAAATCTTGTAGTCACTTCACATGGCTACAGTTTGTAGCACCATGGACCTGCGGAGCTACTGGCAAGTGGAGTTGAACCCTGAAAGCATCGTTAAAACAGATTTTGTCATCAAATGCAACCAGTATGAGTTTCTCCGTCTCCTATTTGGTCTAAAAAATGCGGCAGTCACATTTCAATGACTAATGACAATAGTTCTAGTTGATATCATATCCAAGTTTAGGCCGGTTATATGTAAAGTGCTTTGTGACAATGACTGTTGTTAAGAGCGCTATATAAATAAATTTGAATTGAATTGAAAAAAAATTCTATTTTGTATACATAGATGACATAGTTATACATTCCAAGGACTTTCCCACTCCCTTTCTCCCTTGTTCTCTCTCCTAGAAGCTGCCGGTCTCAACCTCAACCTGAAAAAAATCAAGTCAAATTCAATTCAAGTCACTGTCATTCCTGGCTCACATGACATCTGCCTAGGGCATCTGCACCAAAGTTGTCAAGATCAAGGTGCTTCACTCTTACCCTGTCCCAGGTGAGGTGAAGGTGGTCCACTGCTTCCTGGGGCTTGCCAGATGTACATCTCTGAACGTGATGCTCCTTTGCATGCTCTGATGAAGAAAGGAGCTCCATGGGTGTGGACTTCAGAATTCCAGGAGGCCTTCGACAACCTGAGGGTGGCTCTGCAAAATGTGCCAGTTTTAGCCATGCTGGATTTTAATGTGTCTTTTAAGGTGCAAACTGATGCCAATGATGTGGGACTGGGTGCTGTACTTACCCAAGAGCAAGCTGGGGCACCCGTGGCCACCTCTGCCTCCAAGTTGTTGAACAGGGCAGAGTAGAATTACTCTGCTTCAGAGAAGGTGTGCCTGGCAGTGGTGTGAGCCATGGAGAAGTGGTGCCAGTATGTAATGGGGAAACCATTCATAGTGGTCACCAATCATGCTGCACTAACATGGGTTTTTAACCAACCAAATCCCAACTCCCTCCTTACCAAATTGGTGCTCCATCTCCAGGCCTGTGAGTTTGTGGTGCAGTACATGAAAGGTCAGTGCAACCTAGCACAGGAGGAGAAGCTCAGAAAGCACATCTGGCCATACACTACAGCAAAGGGCTAACCTGGGACCTGCTGGCTGACTGGGGCAGTTAGAGGCCCAGCAAATCATTTCCTGTACTGTAAAACACCCATGCAGGCAGACATAGACATAGCTTTCACTGAAGAAGTTCACAGCCGAGTGTGAAGTGGTTGGGGAGGTGTTCTGGGCACATCCCACCAGAAGGAGGCCCCAAGGAAGACCCAGGACATGCCCAGGACATCCCTAGATGAGCTGGACGAACTGGTGGGGGGGGAGGTCTGGGCTACCCATCTTGGGCTGCTGCCCCCACAATCCAACTCTGGTTAACTGGAAGAATTGAATTTTCAATTCAAATTCAATTCAATTCATATATATTTGTATAGCGCTCATTGTAACAGTCATTGTCACAACTGGGCAAATGAACATTTAATACATAGCAAGCATTAGTTCAAGATAAATTGTTAATTAGTCATTTTTAAAGAAGTAAAGATATAAAAATAGTCCAAGGCACATTTTCGAATCCCAAGTCGTTACTAGGTCACTTGCAGGATCATCTCAGCAACATTAACCTTAAATTAGTTCAATATTAAACCGGTAATTAAGGTCAAGTCCACAGGGTCTGAAAAATCTTAGCTGGTTTCAGATGATGATGTCTCCATAGAGTCCTGGTAAGGGTTTAATCGGTCAAGCGTCAGCTCGGGAGGGTTGAGATGGTCAAGCATCAGCTCCAGATGTCTCCATAGAGTCCTATCTCCCGTTCACCTTTAATCTCAAATGACCATGAACCCCCAGATCTCACCTTTACCTAAGAAAAAGAGACTTTAATATCCAAAAGACTGACTAAACAGGTTGACTTAAAAGCAGAGATTGTTTCTGAGCTCCAAACACTAACAGGTGCTGCTAAATCAGAATATCTCTCACTGCCAATTGAAAATAACAAAAACAATCCTAGATTTCTATTTAACATGGTGTCCAAGCTGACTAATAACCAGACTACTGCTCAAATTGTGCCAACATTGTTTTCTAGCAATGACCTTTTTGACCAAAAAAAAAAATCAATTAGACAGAATATTCTGAATACTCAAGTAACTACAGTGGCTGGTCTTGATAACGCAAGTACTAATAATGCAGCCATCTTATTTGAATCATTTACTCCTGTTAACCAGTCAGATTTAATATCCTTAATCCTTTCCTCAAACCTCTACTAGCAATAGTTAACTCCTCTATTAGCACCAAAATCTCTAAAATTAGCAGTTATTAAACATTTGTTAAATAAGTTCAACTTAGATCCCTTGGAAATGTTAAACTACAGACCAAATTGTTTATCTCCAAAATAAAAAAGTTGTAGCCAGTCAACTAACCTAATTTTTGCAGGAAAATGAGATTTGTGAAAGATTTCAGTCTGGATTTAGAGCCAATCATAGCACAGAGGCTGCTCTGCTGAAGGTAGTGAATGATCTGCTTGACCTTAGTGCGGCTGTTGATAGTATAGATATGCTATTGGTATCAGGAGAGCGGCCCTCTCTCGGTTCAAATCCTACCTTTCAGACCGCTATCAGTATGTGAATAAAGGTAGTGATTCCTCAGAACACATCAAGGTGAAATATGGAGTACCACAAGGATCAGTTTTACGATGTAGGGTGTAGGATGTAGGGTAGGACAAGCTGCAATGATGAAAGCAATGAAAAAAGCAGGACACAAACAGTAAAGACTTGATCAACATGTTTCAAAATATGGTATTTCAGGGGCTTCCTAATAAAGGGAGGACGTGGACGTGGTGGGGCTAACAGTGCTCACAGCCCATGTGGTACACGCTAGGGTTGCACAATTCAGAAAACCTCATGATTGAATTCGATTTTGATTCTTGGGCTCATGATTTGATTCAAAACTGATTCTAAATTCAAAACGATTCTCGATTCAAAACGATTCTCAATTCAAAACGTCCATTATATTTTATTTTCCATCAGTCTGATAAGAAATACAGCCCTGAGATAATAGTTAAAGTCGCATTACAAAAATATAAACTGTTGCAAATATAAACTGTAAACCTTCAACTTAAACAACTTAACACTTTACATAAAAGTAGATTAAATAAAACCAAATAAGAGCCGCTATATTTGGTTGTACATAGGGATGGGCGATATGGAAAAATCGTATCTTGATATTTTTTATTCATATCAGATGATAGATATATATCACAATATAAGTCAAATCATTGTCAAACCACCTTTTTATTTGTAACTGAGATGTGAAGCGTGAAGACATCATAACATTCATTTCAGTTTAATATTATTTACTTTGTCAGAAGTTGAACATTGATTCTTTTTGTTATCAAGTATTCTAACGATTTGATTAATCAATAATATTAAATATATAAAAATTAATATTTTTTAAAAACCTGAAAAAAGACTACCTTTGTTATTAGGCTTATTCTAGTGTGTGAGTATATTTTTTAGCCATACATGCTTAATGTTGTTGTGTTCAGGACGTCCTGCACTACTCAAATTTGTCATAGTTTCATGTATAAATGCTGACACAGTTATGAAATCAGCACATTTCTGATTAAAACTGACATGTGCCTGTAGAAATGTTAAGGTTTTTTTAGCTTTATGTAAAATAAGTGCTGAAACTGTATACATAATTACTAGGAATAGTAGGAACATTGTCTGTTTTATTGTCGAGTTGCAGAGTTTTTACTATGCATTCTATGGCTTAAAATTCTAACACTTCTTTATCCATTTGATATCCATCAGAATATAGATTTTTTTCATTTGATAAATTAATGTTCTACATTTTTTCTTTCTTATTGATTAAGCTACAACATTATTAAATTGAAAAAAAAAATCTAATCAATTGAAAATGAAGAAATACTGAAGTTTTGGGTCATTTTGAAACAATTTGGTCTATAAAATGATCTGCTTTTGGCCTTTCTGGAAGAGAACTACATTTCCCACAGTCGCCCACGCACCCCCAGGAGCCGTGTCACATAAATACAGCGTGTTTACATCGCGAAAAATGTAATTTATGCGCTTTTACGCATTTACTTCTGTCTTTGTGCACAGAACATCTCACAAATACTTTTACATACAGAGGGATCAGGCGCAAGATGGTGGCGCGCATGAGTGCAGCGGCTTTTAGCTCCCTAGTTTGGTGTATTGTATGTGTATTTTTGTTTGCATTTCCGGACTACGGGTACAGCTGTGTTGTGTATGGTCGCCAAGAACTGATTAACATTGGATTACATTATGGAATCGGCGTGACAGGCGACTACCAGCGGGCTAACAACATCCCGTGGGATATTGCCAGATCGCCGGGGTCGCAGTGGATAGTTGGCTGGGTGAGCAGGCGGCGGAGACGGGAGCGAAGGCAGAAACGGGGATGCCAGGCAGGGCTACTGGCAAGGCTAAGGAAGCTACCACACAAACCCCCGCTTCTGTCCATCTTTTTAACAAATACCAGATCCATCATGATTAAAATGGATGAACTCGAGTTGCAGATCGCTTCCAGCAAATACATCGGAACCTGCTGTGTGATGATTGTCACCGAAAGCTGGCTTCACCCGCTCGTCCCCGACGAAGCGGTGCAGCTTGTGGGCCGCACATGCTATCGGCAGGACAGGAGCAGTGAGTCGGGTCACAGCAAGGGAGGGGGACTTTGCATCTATTAGCCATAGTGAACGGATTGCAGGGAGCTTATCCAAATGGCGTTCACATTATAGCGGGGGATTTTAATCAAGCTCATTTAAAAACTGTACTTCCCAGCTTTTATCAGCACGTAAAATGTGCTACAAGAGGGAGGAATATCCTGGGCCTTGTTTATTCAAATATACCTAAAGCATACAGAGCTTTCCCACTCTCTCATCTTGTACAGTCTGATCACGTGTCATTGTTTTTAACCCCAGCCTCCTGTCCTGTTATTAAAAAACAGCAACATGTTAAAACAGTTCATATCTGGCCAGAGGATGCATCCCTCCAGCTGCAAGACTGTTTCCAGCATACTGACTGGAGCTTGTTTGCCTCCAGGGACCTAGAGGAATACACATCATCCGTCCTCTTTTACATCAGGAGTTGTGTTGAGACTATTTCCATCAACAAGCAGATACGTGTATTTGCAAATAGGAAACCATGGATGACCAGGGAGGTCCAGGTCCTTCTGAGGAAACGTGATGCAGCCTACAGGTCTGGGAACAGAGAGCTGTATAGTGTGGCAAGGCATAACCTAAAAAGGGTATAAAAGCAGCTAAAGCAGCGTACAAGGACAAGATTGAGGACCATCTAAACACTGGGAATTCAGCACATGTGTAGGAAGGTATTCAGCACATCACCAATTTCAGGGGCTGCAGAAATCCACCAACTGGAATTGATGCATTTCTGGCTGATGAATTGTATCATTTTTTTGCCAGGTTTGAGAGGGGTACAGATTTTGCTGTTTTATCCCAGCTGGCCACTGCTGATCACTCGTTTTCCTTGCAGACACAAGAGGTTGTTCTCAAATGTGTAAATATCAGGAAGGCAGCAGGTCCAGATGGGATCCCGGGAAGGGTACTCAAGGACTGTGCCTATCAGCTTGTGGAGGTTTTTACTGACATATTTAACCGCTCGCTAGCACATGCCTTTGTGCCAGCCTGTTTAAAAACTGCCATTATCATTCCAGTGCCCAAGCAGGCCAATGTCAGCACCTGTCACGTCTGCGCCTCCTCCCTGACGCTTGGACTCGCCAGAGTATTAAACCTGAGGTTTGACGTGTCGCGTCTGGTTGTCTTGGTGACGGGTGTCTGCCCCTTTAAGAATTTCCCGCCAGTCACTTCCGGGTTGTCCGCGTCTTCGGTGACGGGTTTCCCTTCTCGTTTGTGTGTCACTTCCTCATTGGTGCTAGTTAACATAGCCATGCTATTTAACCAGTCCGATCCGGTTGTTTGTCGCGTGTCGTCATCATTGGTATGTGGTTTGCGTTCCCTCTGTCTCCCCAGCCTACCGTTACTCTGCCGCTGAGTTCTTTGGACCTGGAAGCCGACAGCGACAGCATTTTGCTGTGAGTGCTGCCTGTTCTCTGCTAGCCGGTTAGCATCCGGCTACCATTTTGCTCTCTTTCAACACGCCGGTCTCGGCTGAGAGAGTTGGACTATTTCCAGCTGCGGGAGCAGAGGGTATTATTTTGCTGTTATAATTTCTGCACTAAAATAAACTGCACTTCGCATCATACCCGCATTTGCGTCCTCCTTATCACACCACTGAGCCCTGACAGAACGACACGCCAGTCAACATGGACGCAGCGGGAATCCCCCTCCCTGAGGACGAACTGTCACAAATCCTCCGGCGCCAGGATGAACACCAAAACCAAATTACCCAGCTCACCCAGACGCTGCAGGAGCTTCTGCCGTTTGTCCGTGCCCACGCTCAGCCACCCGCCGTCGCAAGTTCCACCGCGGCCGCCGCGGTCCCGACGCCTGCTGTTCCACCACCACAGTCCGCGCACTTCAAGACTCACGCTTCACTACCTGAGCGCTACGCCGGAGATCCGGAGGGCTGCCAAGCCTTCCTGCTGGCGTGCGAACTGCACTTCGCTGAACTCCAAGCACTTACGGGGAAGTAGAAGGTGAACCTCATCCTTCAGCGACTGACGCGACAGGCTCAACGGTGGGCCACGGCTCTGTGGCGAGTCCAGGCTCCTCCTCTGCAGGATTACAGGGCCTTTTTGGAACTGTTCCAAGCCGTATACCACCACCCGGACCATGGCAAATCAGGCAAGGAACAGCTCCTGGATCTCCGCCAGGGCTCGGCTCGGTGGCAGAATTCACTGTGCAGTTCCGCACCGGCTGCCGGCACCGGTTGGGGCGAAGATGTGCTCTGCACGTTGTACCGCCGGGGACTGAACAACGACATCTCACTGGAACTGGCCTGTCGAGACCAGGGGCTAAACCTGGAGCAGGTCAGTGCCCTCACCATCAGCCTGGACCAGCACCTTCGGGGACCGATCGAAGGAGGCCTGAGGCGCCGGTTTACCGGGCTGGTGATCAGGTATGGCTGTCGACCCGGGATTTGCGTCTTGGTCTCCCCTCCCGCAAACTCACACCCCGTTACATAGGTCCCTTCCTCATCCTCGAAGTCATCTCTCCTGTTTCTATGAAATTGCAGTTGCCGGCTCATATTCGTGTGTCCCCTGTCTTTCATGTGTCTCTCCTCAGGCTGGCTGTCCGGGGTCCGTTGGATCGGGGAGACGCAGACCCATCGCTGCCAGGGGAAATTGACATCGAGGGTGCTCCCGCCTACCGAGTCAGGCAGCTGTTGGACTCCTGGCGGCGGGGTGGCCAACTCCAGTATCTGGTGGACTGGGAGGGGTACGGCCCGGAGGAACAGAGCTGGGTCCCGGCCCGAGATGTCCTCAGTCGGGACCTGATTGAGGAATTCCATCGCTCTCGGCCGGACCGCCCGGCTCCTCAACCTCGGGGTCAGCCCCCCCCGGCAGCCAGGGCCACAGGCGGGAGCGCGGCGGCGGCCCGGCCGGCCTCGCACTCGCCCTGCGCGGACAGGTGGGGGTCCTCGCCGCCCTTCGGGAGCCGGTCCTGAAGGGGGGGGTACTGTCACGTCTGCGCCTCCTCCCCGACACTCGGACTCGCCAGAGTATTAAACCTGAAGGACCGTGGACGTGGCACGGCTGCCGAGGACGACAATTGTCTTGATCACGCCACTGAAAACGTTGTGCGTCATTAATAAGCGTCCGCGTGAAACACAAGCAGTGCATGCTCTAGCGAAAGGAAATTAATTAAACGAAGAAAGGAATTAAACGAAGTATTCGAATAATCATTTCAGCTCTAGTGTGACCGGTCTTTGTATGAACATTCTTTTGACACAGTTTGCAGTGTGCAGTACTCTGCTTCGTATCGAACGTTAAGTAACCAAAATATTTCCAAACTGCAGAATTCTTCGGACCCTTTTTTTTAAAAACAATGTCCTCGTCCTTTGAGCACAGTGTCCATTGTGGTGTCTTTCTATAATGGCATTGCTTGTTGTCATTTTTTCTATTTTATCTTGCTCGCTCTCCTGACATACTGTCATGCACGGCTGCTGTAACCCACAGCTGTGGCAATTGAGAAGCCACGCTTACTTAACTGAGGTGAGCTGGAACTCTTTTGCAACCCCATGATTGGTTTGGCTGCTCTGTCCGTCAACCTAACTGACGTGAGCGGTACCCACACGATTGGTTCGGCAAGGCGCTGTTTTCATTATCGTTGGCTTCTCGTGAAATCAAAAGATGGACAAAATGAGTGTTATCGACTTTATATCGACTATATCTATTTTTTCTATCAAGGAAAAGCTATTTTGTGATAAATATCTTTATCGTTTTATCGCTCAGCACTAGTTGTAAAGTGCCATTATCAGAATAAATAAAAATGCTGCATTGCGCCATCTATAGGATTGGCAAACTCCTATCCGGAAAAACAATTGAACTTGCGCTGTTACAAAATGGGAAATATGAATAGATTTCGTGTCCTGTATAAATCGATTTTGAATCGGTAAAGATAGAATCGTAATTCCGTTGTGAATCAATTTTTTTGCACACCCCAGTACATGCTGTTTAAAAACACAGAAAACATGAGAAAAGCCTCGGGAACAAAAAAGAAAAGTACTGAGAAAAGTTGCACAGTTGCAATTGAAGGGAACTGTCTATAAAAAAGATATAGGATTGTGAGAGGTCATAAAACAGTAGGGGATGATGCCAGAGTGACTTCCCCTGGGACAGAACACACCTTTGTGAGGACTGATCATTTGGTAAATTATCAGTCCCAGAATGTTTGTAAATGAGGACAAGTACCTGTTTTATCAATCAGCCATTTCAGAAAGAAGCTTCAAGAGATCAGATGTTACACCCCTCCCTTATCTGCTTCACACTCGACCATTTGTGAGAATTTACTCTGAAAGCTTCTTTCCCCCCAATAAAACCCACCATGATGAGAAATGTGCCTTTGTTGTGAAAATTGCCTTATTCTGCCAGACGGCCAAAAGTGAACAGGACATTTCTCCCCCATACTCCCCCCTCAAGATAAAGAACAAAGAGTTTCTGTTCTTCTAATAGATAAGTTGCCAGAATTAGCTGTGTATCATTCATTCATTCGTTTTTCCATTTGAAACCAAAATCAAAAAACAAAAAAAACACGTTTTTTCAATATTTGTTTACGAAACAAAAAAGAACGTAACAAATAATGACTCATTTTGATTTCTGATTTTGGGCTCAAATCAAAAATGGATAAAACGGGAAACACACACCTTTATTCCTTTTTGGTTTCTCTAATGGTGCAGGTGGTTTGACCTGGAAGTAGGGTCCGTGTGCTTTTGCGATCATTCGTTATTCTATTTCCAGAAGTAAAATGAAAATGAAAAAAGAAGTCATTTTGTTGCTTTTTCATTATATGAATAAAAGAAAAATGGAGATACAGCTTTATTTTGGGTCCGTATACCTTGCGTTCATTGGATTTTCAACTCTGAAACCAAAATTGGAAAACAGAAAATGACGTGAAATGGGTGCGCTTTCAGTACATTTTATCACCATATTTGAATTTTGGGTCATTTACTGTTT
This sequence comes from Distichodus sexfasciatus, assembly GCA_032718565.1. Lineage (NCBI taxonomy): Eukaryota > Metazoa > Chordata > Actinopteri > Characiformes > Distichodontidae > Distichodus > Distichodus sexfasciatus. The sequence goes on along the minus strand of JAVGVS010000216.1, from coordinate 204,253 downwards.
TTCCCTGCTTAACACAGATGCTCAAACAAACAAATACAGTATCTAATAATCCCAAATGTAAAGACGGATTATTTTTCTATTAACATTACAAAAATTGCCCAGAGTGTCGCACATCGTCTGATGTAAAAGTCAGAGTGTCGGGGCACAAGTCTCCAAGACGGAGGATCACGAAAAAATAGCGTCTATGGAGCCCCATGGTGAGTTAATTAAGGAAATGCTCAAAAAAAGGCACACATATGCAGATATTTCATCTATGTTGTGTCAGTTAGGGGTACAGAGGGGGTCATCTGAACTGTTATTTAAAATGCTTGATTACTAAATGCAAGCTAATCATAATTTTTTCATTTTAATGAACAACCTAGGTATCAGCACAAAGCCTTTATTTAACGGACGAGTCAAACACTATGAGGGGCCGTTAGGGACTCAATTCAGAATTACCATGCATACACATATGTGAAACCATGCATACACATATGTGAAACCAAAACCATTCACATACTTTACTGAAAACTGCACACACTTACAAGTGAAAGCATTTACATACACTACTGAAACACTCACATAAACAACTGAAAAAGTATACCTTCACACACACTACTGAAAACCTCTTACACATACTACTGAAATCCTCTCACACACACAAGTGAAAACCTCTCACACACACTACTGAAAAGCTCTCACCCATACAAGTGAAAACCTTTCACACACACTACTGAAATCCTCTCACACATACGAGTGCAAACCTCTCACACACACTCCATTTACAGCATTTAGCAGACGCTGTTATCCAGAGCGACTTATATTTCCTAATTTCAGTGACAGTTCCCCTGAGAGCAACTTAGGGTTTAGGGTCTTGCTTAGGAACCCAATGTTGGCAACACCAGAGGTCGGATTCGAACCGCCAAAGTCTTGGTCTAAAGGCAAGTGTTCTGCCACTAGGCCACCAATACCTGATGCCAAACCCTCACACACACAAGTGAAAACCTCTCACACACACTACTGAAATCCTCTCACACATAATTTCCCACAAGTGAAAACCTCTCACACACACTACTGAAAACCTCTCACACACACAAGTGAAAACCTCTCTCACACACACACACACAAGTGAAAACCTCTCACATACACCAGGCCCGTAGCCAGCCTAGTGCAAGGGGGGGGGTTCTTTTTTTTTTTTTAAGTGGATCTTTTGTATTTTCATACTTATTTTGTATTTCATTATGAGATTTAAATACTGCATTTTGGTGACTTTTTTGCAATAATTTGTGCTGGATATCTTAATCTACTCGATACTTTATTCAAACTTTTAGATTATTTCCTTCATTTTTATTTTTATTGAAAACAAATGCCTTTCCGATGTAAAATGAGATGTGACGAAGCAAAAGACTGATTTCGGCAACAGGCGGCGCGAACTCGGGTCGTTTGCGTCAAAAAACACTAGCTATTCGCTTTACTGCTTACGCCACTAAAAACGCGTTATAATAACCGTCTTTTGTAGTGTTGTCAGGTTACTGGACAGAGGCAATAAAAGGCACCATACTACAGAAAATGGCATATACTCCAGTAATTTTTTGGGGGGGAGGACCCACCCACATTTATTTTGCTTCCGACGCCCATGGTGCGTACTGTGGGGTTGACGATTATTACCACGTAGCTAACGTTAGCTGTCAGATCTTGAGGTATAACAGTCTTACTCTGTTTGGCAGTCTTTTTGAACATATGTTTGATATTCTGCGATAATGACGCTGCTGCCTGCTTTCTCTTCCGTCTATCCTGCTCTTTTCGCCCCATATTATATGGATGTAGGATGCCGCCTCACAGATTAAAAAAAAAACGTCAGTTGCTGCGCAGTGGGTTGTTATATGTCGCGTACCATCAAGGAGAATCACAGAAGTGGTTATTAGGGCTTCAGTTTGGTTTAGATTTTTTTTTTTTGAGGGATTCCAATTATTATGCATCATTATTTAAAAGAATACTTTATTACCAAAAAAAAAACTAAACACAATCAAATTTGGGACCTTTGTATGAGGGGCCATTAGGGACTTAATTCAGAATTACCATGCATACACATATGTGAAACCACACATACACATATGTGAAACCAAAACCATTCACATACTATACTGAAAACTGCACACACTTACATATGAGGGGCCGTTAGGGACTTAATTCAGAATTACCATGCATACACATATGTGAAACCACGCATACACGTATGTGAAACCAAAACCATTCACATACTATACTGAAAACTGCACACACTTACAAGTGAAAGCATTTACATACACTACTGAAACACTCTCACATAAACAACTGAAAATGTATACCTTCACACACACTACTGAAAAGCTCTCACACACACAAGTGAAAACCTCTCACACACACTACTGAAAAGCTCTCTCACACACACACAAGTGAAAACCTCTTACACACACAAGTGAAAACCTCTCTCACACACACACAAGTGAAAAGCTCTCACACACACAAGTGAAAACCTCTCACACAGACTAGTTAAAGGTGCTTACATACACAATCCAAAATGTCATTTTTACTAGTGTGTGAGAGCTTTTCAGTAGTGTGTGTGAGAGGTTTTTACCAGTGTATGTGAGAGCGTTTCAGTAGTGTGTGTGAGAGCTTTTCACTTGTGTGTGTGAGAGTTTGGCTTGTCAGGTATTAATGGCCTAGCGGCAGAACACTCGCCTTTGGACCAGGATGTTCGAGGTTCGAATCCGACCGCTGGCATTACCAACATTGGGTCCCTGAGCAAGACCCTTAATCCTAAACTGCTTTTAGTGGAACTGTCCCTGAAATTAGGATGAGCGTCCGTTAAATGCTGTAAAACTGTGTCTGAGAGGTTTTCACTTTTTTTTTTTTTGTTAAAGCGCGTCTAGTCACTACACCGATAATGGTAGACATTCGCTTGATATTCGCGATTGTCGCCTTTTTACCAATTCGAACGTATTGACAGAACGGTGAGCAAATTTTTAGCAAATCTCGCGATTATACCCTTTAATTCTTTAAAGTTCTTCATCGCGATCTCAGAGTTGCTGGTCGTGTAAGCACCTTTAACTAGTCTGTGTGAGAGGCTTTCAGTAGTGTGTGTGAGAGCTTTTCAGTAGAATGTGTGAGAGGTTTTCACTCGTGTGTGTAAGAGGTTTTCACTTGTGTGTGTGAGAGGTTTTCACTTGTGTGTGTAAGAGGTTTTCACTTGTGTGTGTGTGTGAGAGAGGTTTTCAGTAGTGTGTGTGAGAGATTTTCAGTAGTGTGTGTGAGAGGTTTTCACTTGTGTGTGTGTGAGAGAGGTTTTCAGTAGTGTGTGTGAGAGGTTTTCAGTAGTGTGTGTGAGAGGTTTTCACTTGTGTGTGTGAGAGCTTTTCAGTAGTGTGTGTGTGAAGGTATACATTTTCAGTTGTTTATGTGAGAGTGTTTCAGTAGTGTATGTGAATGCTTTCACTTGTAAGTGTGTGCAGTTTTCAGTATAGTATGTGAATGGTTTTGGTTTCACATATGTGTATGCATGGTAATTCTGAATTAAGTCCCTAACGGCCCCTCATATGTTAAGGTGCTTCTTAGTTCCTCATTGTCAAGGTTGGCTGCTTCAGATGCATGAGGCAGTAACACTTCTGAGACTTTTTTTGGACATCCACCTCCTGCTAGTTGATTTGGGATTCCTTTAATTTGTTTTTAATAAAATAACAAAACGTGTTTCTGAATCATATCTGTTTTTATATAATTTAACATACTAGGGATTCTGTGTTCATTCCAGGCCTCTACAACTCTTTTTATTCCAATCTTGCACAGTTGGCCCGACAAGTTAGACACACAATATCTGCTGATGTTACAGTCCATGTCAAGGAGTTCTTGGTCAGTCAGATGTGTCCGAGCTTCCTTTTAAGGGTAATTGACCCTGCTGTTTACCTCAGGCCAGAGTCGCTCAACTTTATGATTCTAGAGGATACAGACACAAATATGAATGTCTACACTAACAGTCAAAGGTTTTTAAATGAAAAGCAATGTCAGGGCTCTGTAAACCTTTGTATAAATTATTTCTTGCTACACAGTAAAAAACAGAGTGTCAATCTTACACTTAAAGAGTTGATTTTAACAAAATTACAGTAAAATTTACTCTATGGCCAGTGTTGACTTTTCAGAGTTAATTCTACTCAAATTTAGTGTCAAAATTAACAATGAAATGTGTAAAAATATTTAACACTGAGGTTTATTCACACTGTTAGAGTAATATGATTACACCTTATAGAGTTATTTTTACTCCAAATTTAGTTTAATAATAACACTCTATGTAATAATAGATCATTTTTATTTCTCTGTAGTGTTATTTTTTTACATATTCATCATATGATGCTATATTACTAAATGCCTGTGATCAAACCTATATAATGGAAATAAATACAAATATACAGGTTGCAGTAACAGCATTATGTTTCTCAATTCATTGTCATTTAATTAACATAAACGCTTACAATTCACAGTAGCATACAGTGCTATGATGCTCACCAGAGAAAGCAATATGGGACCACAAAGAGAGCTGTGTCATTCACACCATATGACATTTGCATGTCAAAAGGCCTGGGATAATGCAGGTTGTCGACATGCAAGACAACAAAATCTTGTTTTGTCCTGGTCCTGGTCAACTCATAGGCATGGAAATGTTCTTGAAAGGTTACTGTACATCATGGCAAAGTGAGCAGCACCAGTTTCTCATGTATTATCAGAACTGACTCAGTCTGATATAATTACTTATATAACCAACAATGGTGATTAAAAACAGTCACAGTCATACCATTCTGAGTTTCAACTGACTCAGCATTGCACATTAACTGCAAGAGCTCTGCAAGAGCTTAACACTCCTTGAGAAGACGAAAGAGACCCAAAAAATCCAAACGCTACAAACAGATGCTACAAACGCTTCTACAACAGTGTGGCAACATTGGCACCACCATCTCTTCTACCCCAGAGTGTTTCCGCCTAAAGACAGTTAATGATGTGGAAATCATGGAAGAAAAACTGGCAAACCCAAACTTCATGTTCGAACTGGTATGTATGTTAAATCAAGGGTAGTGCAACTCAGTTCAATTTTATTGGGGGGCTAGCGCTGAATTTGATCTGAAACTTTCCAAGTGTGCTCACATCCATGCTTCTGGCTGTTCTTTCATTTTGAGTGGTTTACTTCAGTGAGCAATATACTGTAGATAAATGTGCTTTGTGTTGGCCTTGTTTCCCCTCAGATTGCAGCTGTGGCTGACCGAGGCCACAAGAAAGATGATGACCATGGCCCATCCAGGCAGTACAACTTTGTGGGCCGAAACGGGAAGAGAGAGCTCAAGACCTTAAAACAGTTTGAAGTAATAGGTGGGCATGTGGATCATGTTTTAAGTTGTACAGATGCTAGAAAGGTGTCACAATACCCTAACGTTATAAACATGTTGATTTTAAATGTTCTGTATGGAGAGGTTGTTATCCTGGCTGGGCAGTGTTTTTGCACATGTCTCTCAGTTGCCTAACTGGTGTGTTCAAGAGTATGTGTGTAGTTCTAATAATAATCTTAATTTATATAGTGCTTTTATTTGCATACAGGTAAGTTTTTAAAAATTAGAATATTGTGGAAATGTCAGTTAATTTTAGTAATTCAATTTAAAATGTGAAACTCATACACTATATAGATTCATAAAACACTAAGTGAAATATTTATAGCCATTATTTGTGTTAATTCTGATGACTATGGCTTACAGCTAAAAAAAAAACCCCAAATTCAGTGTCTCACAAAATTAGAATATCACATACAACCAATAAAAAAACAACAATTTTTAATACAGAAATGTCAGCCTCCTGAAAAATATGTTCACGTATATGCAGTACACACTTGCGCCTCCTTTTGCACGAAATACTGCATCAGTGTGGCGTGGCGTGGCGTGACTTGGCACCTGCCCACACTGCCAAAAGTACCAATACCTGGTTTAACGACCATGGAATTACTGTGCTTGACTGGCTAGCAAACTCACCAGACCTGAACAACATATGTGACCCGATCTGCCGTAATGAGGTTGAAGTCGGCGTTCTATTTATTTGGATACAGATTTATTTATTTATGTTGACAAACATCAGAAAGGTGTTTTTATATGAAAGAAAAGGTCTTTAAAATTAATCTCCAAAAAAGAAAAAATGATATTCTTGTGATGTTTTTCAACATAATCGGCCCGTATATAAATAAATGGAACGCGGACTTCCGACTCATTAAGGCAGATCGGGTCACATATAGGAATCTACAGGGTATTGTCAAGAGGAAGATGAGAGACAAGCTGAAAGTCATTATCAAGGCTTCCATAACACCTCTGTAGTGCTACAGGTGGATTTCCACCATGCCACGCCACATTGATGAAGTAATGCATGGAAAAAGAGACCAGACCAAGTAATGAGTACCTTACATGAGCATATTTTTCAGAAGGCTGACATTTCTGTATTAAAAACATTTTTTAAATTGGTCTTATGTAATATCCTAATTTTGTAAGATACAGATTTTGGGGTTTTCCTTAACTTACATATGCACACACTCACACTCACACACACGAACATGACATGAACACCCCTGTTCAAGTACTGTTTACTTGTTAATATTCTGTCATGGGTCTCTTGTGTTGAAGTGTATATATGTGTTTTGGAATTGTTTTAGTTTAGAAATGCTGTCTTGATCTTAAAGACATGATTTATGTGTGTGCCTTAGATGCAGGTGGCACTAATAGTTTTGTGTTGTGTGTCTTAGCTACTGTTAGACAAGACTGTCTTACAAGAAATGCCACAGACCAGGAGGTGGAGAAAAATTTTCAGCGTTGGCTTTAGGTGGCACCTGATAGGGATGGAGGACGGAAGGAAAGTGCCAAAAAGGCAAATGACACTTATGTGGACTGATGTGAATTATGTGAAGTTGATTTACTTGTACTGTATTTGGACTTTTTTGTGTTTTTGTAGTAGTTAAGTTGGCCCCAACTTTCACATTTTATTAACCTGTTTTACAGAGCCATGTTCTTAGATATTTTGTGTATGTGTTCAAATGCTTTATTAGTTTGTTAAAATTACAAAGTGAAGCATTGCATGTGATTCATTACAAAAATGTAATTTTATCTAGCAAAATTTAATTGTAAATAAATAATTTGTTGTGAAGCATTTCAATATTGTTTACAGTAAAAGAAAAAATGCACTTTACTGATATTAATTGTGTAGCCATTTATGTCATCATTGGACCTGTTATGATCCAAATAATTAAGAAACATATCAGGGCGGTCACTGGGCTATTATGGCCCAAATCGGGAAAACTCATGTGTGGGCCATCAATGGGCCTGTTATGACTCACACCCGGAAGAACCATGTCTGGGCCGTCACTGGGCCTGTTATGGCCCAATTCAGGGTAAACCATGTCTGGGCCGTCACTGGGCCGTCATTCTTTGCGGTATCTGGGCCAGAGGAAGATGGACTGTGTGGGCCAGAGCCGGCCCAACAGAATTTTGCTAACTGGGAACTTTTGCTCCTTTTGATGGGCTCCACTCTATTATTGTTTCGTCCTTGTCTCCTTTATACTGTATATCTGCCTTTGGGTCTTTTTCGTCTGCTTTTTCTACCTTTCTTTTTCTTTTTTCTCTATTTTATATTTATGATAACAGTCTATACCCAATTCTTCTGCCCTATAATCACTCTCCTCTCCTTTGTCTTCAGTTCCCCCATGCCTAATTATTTCCAGGCTCGGATATATTGATCCACCCCCCCTCGGGTCACTTCTCGGCTTCACAACTGCTGCACCTCGTCTTTCTTCCTCTTTATGTGCCGCACAAGCTAACCCCACCTTTCCCTCACTTCTCCAGGATGTTACACCTTCTTCTGTTTCTAGACTTTCTTTCGGATCATCTTTAACTGTAACTTGCCCCGCTACATCAAATTTCCCTCATTATTGGGTACTGACCCACATAAGGGGGAGAAGTGTCATATTTTCCCTTCTTCTTTTCTAACTCCTCTCTTTCCTGTTTTTTTTTTTTTTAATCAAGATACACCTTATCCCCTTTAAATTTAAATAATCACAGGACGCCCAATTCATTTTCTCTTTTTATTTTCCCCTCCTCAGACTTATCTTTTGCCTTATGATTCCATATAATTACATCTAAACCTTCACACAGCCCCACATTAAACGTACTCCCCTCTGGCCATCAGGTGTGTAAATTTCTAGTACATTTTTCCCACTTTTTACTTAATTTTGTAATTGTATCCTTTAACAGTGGATTCTCCTCACATATTTTCTCCACAAGTGTTTTATTCTGAGCTTGGAATTTTACAACCTTTCTCTTAAATCTCCTCATTAGTTTGGTATCCATTCTTATTCTTTTTTATACTCTCTATATTTATTATCTTCTAATTATTATTTATTGTCACTTTTACTTTAAGTATGCACAATATCTATAATACTGTTACTCTGTTTAGTTTATTATTATTTAGTACTTTTTAATTACTTTATTTGTATTCTTATAATTACTGACTTTACCTATTTCAAATGCCACCTTTCCAATACAACACAAAAAGCACTTAAACACACTTCATTTCACTCCATCATTTTCCAAAAGTATATCTCTTCCTCAAATCACAGCTACATATTCATTCACAGCCAAGCTTCTCACACATACACACAGATAGATCCTCACACACTCCCCCCCCACTCTCATGTGGAGAGGCCCCCAAAAACAACAAACGTGGAGGTAAATCCTTTCGCTTCCCCAGTGCAGTCTATCTGGCACACACTCACAATATATCCAAATATTAAACAGCACATTTTTTTTCCCAATGTAGCGCATCTGCTCACATTAACACAAAATCCAGGCAGCCTTCTTGGCTCGTCCTAATAAATATTCAAAATCCAGCACTTTGGCTCACAATAACACAAATATCCAGGCGGCACGACGGCTCATCCTAAAAAAAAAAAATAAAAAAATCCAGCTCTTTGGCTAATTAACAAACCCAGCTCTATGGCTAAAAAAAAAATCCAGGCAGCACGATGGCTTATCCTAAAAGAAACTCAAAATCCAGCACTATGGCTAAACAAATTCCAGCACTATGGCTAACTAAAAACCAGGCTCGGCCCCGTGGGCTCTTCCTAAAACAAAACTTAAATACAGCACTACTGACTAGTATTTGCCTCATAAGTTCATTGCGGCTTTATAAGTCCACAATCATATTATAATCCTCCATGTGTCTCAAACAGGCCCACACTAATATCCAACAATCATTCGAATGCGGCTTCACTGAGCTCACATTGACTCATACCACCCCAACAATATGGCACCCCAAATGTAGCTCAAACAGCATACATTTTACTCATATGAATGCCCAATGTAGCTTGTATAGGCCTGCATCAACTATCACAAAATACCCCCCAGGTACCTTCTTTTAACTCATAGCCCCAAATTCTAAAAAAATTATCTAGTTGCGAGAGGGAAGGGAAACGGAAGAGAGGGAAGGGAAGCGGAAATGCTGTAGGTGACGTCATACACTGGAGACTTGGCGGAAGAACTGAATGAACAGCGAGGACAGAGAGGAGAATTTGGATGCTGTCCAGGAATACATCGACTGGTGCTTCGACATTATAGTCATGAAGAAGAACCAAAATGCATGTTCCCCAGCCAAAAGCGAGACGCCGTGTTCCAAAAGAAGTCGCCTGGCAGATTCCCCTGAAACAATGTCGCCGGCGGGTAAAAGCTTTACCGACATCTTGGATTCAATCGACAAGTGGTTGTCCAGCTTCGATGCAAGGTTGTCCCTGGTTGAGATCCTGCACCGTGAATTCAAATCCCTGAGGGAATCATTGGAATTCAGCCTGCAGCAGCTGGTAACACTCGCTGCTGAAAACGCATCACTATGGGACTCGGTCAAGAAGCTACGGTCAAAACCTTTATTAAGACGTACCTGAAGCTTCCGGAGGACACAGTGGAGAATATCTGCTTCGAAAGAGTCCATCAGCTGGGAGCCAAGAGGCCTGGAGCCCTGAGGCCGCGTCCTATTGTGGCCAAATTCGGACACTTCAAGCAGAAGGAGCAGGTGAAGAGTCGCGGCAAGGAGCTGAAAGGAACAGACCAGTTCCCCAAACAGATCCTGGAGTGATGCAAAGTTCTGTTCCCAATCCGACGCAGTTTCATCCAGAAGGGCTTCCGAGCTGTCATCGCCGTGGACCGGCTCTACGTGGATGGGCAACTCTACCACAACCTCAGTACCACTCCCTGGTTATATTAACACCACTCTAGATAAGAATCCGTTATATTTTTATTTTTCTTCTTTCTTCTCTTGCTCTTTCATTAACCTCTATCTAACTATTTGTCAATTCGCTAGTTTAACACGTCATAATAAACACGATACCGTCAGTCTCCGCAACGATAAATGTTGTTACAATGTTTTCGTTTCTGTCACGTTTTTACTTGCATCCCTCCCTGCTTGCTCCTTTGTATGTCTTTCTCACTTCTAGCTCCTCTCACTGCACCGATCACCTGCTTTCCTACTCACACAAACACAACACCCTTTATCTTTACATATCTGCACGGCACGACCATGTATATATGCACTCAGCGTCAACGCAACCACTCCGACCTCACAGCGCACACAGACATATAGGCACACAAGTGCATACACGCTCGCTCATATCTCATTCATTTGAGCATCACATGCAGCGTGCAACACTAGCTCTACACACGCATCTATGGGCACACGAAGGTTTCTCACCTGGAATGTGAATGGAGCTGGCTCCAGAGAGAAGAGGTTAAAAATATTTAGCCAGCTTAAAAAACTACAGGAAGACACAGAGATACACCCTATAGCTGTTAGCGATCATGCTCCTGTATCTTTAACTCTAATAAATAAGAAGGCCACTCCACCAAGTAAAAACTGGAGATTCAATACATCATTGTTTAAAGATGAAGATTTTATGAAATATTTCGAGAAAGAGTGGGCTTTATATTTAGAATATAATGACCTGCCTGGAACATCAGCATCTGTTCTCTGGGAAGCAGGAAAAGCTGTGATGAGAGGTAAAATAATCTCATTCTCATCACATAAAAAGAAAAGAGCAAATAAATGTATTCAGGAATTAGAAGAAACCATCAAATCCTTAGAAGAAGCCTATGTATCCTCCCAGGAACAGAAAATGCTGAACAAAATACGTAAAGCAAAACTAGAATTAAATGAAATTATTAATAAAATAAATCAATTCTTAGCACAAGGACTTCGCTGGCAAAAATTTGAACATGGTTACAAATCAGGTCAATTCCTAGCTAACCAGTTAAAAATAAATAAAGAAAAAACAACTATATGTGCTGTTAAAGACTTAACTGGGGACACAGTATATCACCCTGAAAGAATAAACAACACTTTCAGGGACTTTTACAAATCTTTGTATTCACCACAGATAAACCCATCTAAAGATGAAATTGATCAATTTCTTGATAATATAACTCTTCCGAAATTATCAGACAATCAAGCGATGGCATTGGATTCTCCATTGACATCAGATGAACTTCAGGAAGCCCTGAACAGTATGCCTAATAAAAAGGCTCCAGGTCCAGATGGCTTTCCAGCAGAATTCTATAAAGAATTCTGGGCAATTCTGGCACCAACATTCTACAAAATGTTACAGGAAACCAAGCAAAATTGTAGACTTCCACCAAATATGAATTCTGCCAACATTAGTCTCTTGCTAAAACCAGGCAAAGACCCTGTATTGCCTACCAGCTATCGTCCAATATCCCTTATTAATGTGGACATTAAAATAATCTGCAAAGCTCTCTCAAAAAGAATAGAGAAGATAACCCCTCTCATAACCCCTCTCTCCTGACCAAACTGGTTTCATAAAGGGGAGGCACTCCTCAACAAATACACGTAGATTACTTAACTTGATAGACTATGCATGCAATAAAAACTCTCAAATTACAATATTGTCTCTAGATGCAGAAAAAGCTTTTGATAGGGTTAACTGGAATATTTTATTTGCAGCTTTACACAAATTTGGTTTTGGAAATTCTTTTATAAACTGGTTAAAAATGTTATATAATTCTCCAACAGCATGTGTCACGACAAATGACCAAACATCCTCCAGCTTCTGTCTTAAGAGGGGCACCAGGCAGGGATGCCCCCTCGCCCCTTCACTGTTTGCAATTTTTATTGAACCACTAGCAGCAGCAATTATACAGGCTACAGCAATTACAGGCATTAAATGCGAGAATGTAGAACATAAAGTCAGTCTTTACGCAGATGATGTGTTACTTTTTCTCCAGCATTCACAAACCACTCTCTCTGAGGTAATTACATTAATAAACTCTTTCTCAAGAGTCTCAGATTATTCGATAAACTGGTTAAAATCTACAGTTCTCCCGATTAATTGCTCCTTCCAGAACTCTGCTTCCACTCCACTGCAATCTGGGAATATTAAATATTTAGGTATTAATGTTTCACCTAGGCTGGCAGATTTAACTAAATTAAACCACATCCCACTTTTAAAGACAGTAGAAGACGATTTAGCCAGATGGAAGTCCCTACCCATATCACTCATGGGAAGAGTCGCCTCAATAAAAATGATGGTTTTGCCAAGAATTAATTATTTATTTGCAATGATCCCAAGCAAACCATCACCTGACTGGTTTAGATCTCTGGACTCCTCCATCTCTAAATTCCCTTGGAAAGGCAAACCCCCGCGTATTAGCTTAAAAACGCTGCAAAAGACCAAGGACAAAGGAGGACTAGATCTGCCTAACTTTCATCACTATTTCTTAGCCAACAGGCTTCAACACCTTTCAGGGTGGTTAAAACACACCCTCTTAGATGAGCCTTGGCTAGATGTAGAACAGGCACTATGCAATAATATAGAGATTTCGGATCTGCCATTCATTAGCTCAATCATCAAACAACACGTATGCTTCAAAAGCATCAGTATCCGCTCTTCTTTGACAGCATGGTGGGAGTTCTTAAAAGTCTTCACTAATCCCATGTAAACGTATTCCTATCTGGAACAACCCTGACATATTACTAAAGTGTGGCAGAATTCCTTAACCTTAAAACTCCCAAATTACTGCCTAAAATATACAGGACATTTTCCAAAATAGATGAATCAGTATCGCTCCCTATTGTAAAATGGGAGGCAGATTTATCAGTCAGCTGGGACCACAATTTCTGGTCTGAGATATGTTTAAAAACCTTTTAATTGATTAGAAATCCCGATTTACAATTAATACAATACAAAATCCTGTATAGAGTGCACTACACAGGTTATACTATGTTCAGGATGAGTTTTACAGCTTCTAACAACTTCTCACACTGCCAAGGGAATACACCTGACAATTACATCCATGCTCTATGGTTCTGTCCACCTGTTCGGAGGTTCTGGTACAGGATTTGTGAAGACTTATTAAAGTGTCTTAAATGTTCCATTCCAGCCTCTCCTTCAGTCTGCTTGTTGGGCGACCTAGATGGTGTCACTACAGAGGTTAACACAATCCACATGGCTTTCACTGCCTTATGCACTGCTAAGAAGACTGTCCTCATGAACTGGAAAAATAAAAATAATCTTAATATCAACCAATATAGAGATCGTTTGTTGGACTATATTAGTCTGGACACAGCTTCTGCTGTCACATTAGATAAATCTCTCTGGGCTCCTTTGATCGGCTCCATCACCTAGTGTGAGTAGGGGTCATGATTCTGTCTGGCTTTGGTCTTTGTTGTTGGTGTGGGGGGCCATATGGGCTTGGGGCATCTGGGAGCTCCTTGGGGGGGTTTCTTGGGGGGTTCGGCGCTGTGGCTGAGGTCCTGGCCTGGATGGGGTGTTGGTGGCTCTTAGGTGGTGTTTTTCTGGTGGCTGCATGCGGCGCTGCTGGGGAGGCCCGTGCCAGCAGACGTGGGTAGCCAGTCTGGTGGTCGTACTGCTCCAGGTTAGGTCTGGGGGGGGCTTGGGGTCCTGGGGGCGCTCTGCCTCCGGGCTGGGGTTCCGGCTGGGGCCTGGAGGGCTTGGGTCCTGGTTGGTGTGCTGCCGGGAGTGTGGGTAGGTGCGTGCGCTGGTGCGGGGGACGTCGATGCATTGGTGGATCCGGGGGCCTCTTTAGCCAGTGGGGATGTTGATCCCATCTGTCAGTATCCACTCTGCAGGGGGGATCCAATTGAGGCAGAGGATGGGCTTAACCTGGGTGTCCATTGTCTTATGTAGTCTGGGAGTTGACTGAATGTTGGGGTGGGGGTAGTTTTTCCTCTGCTGTGGGGTCTGGTGGGCCGCCCTGGGCTCTGTGGGGACCGATGGTGCTGCGGCCATGGGACCTGGTTGGGATGGGCCTGGGCCTCCTGCCCTGGGCAGATTTCGGGCAACGGGGGTGGCTATAGGGGTCAGCGGGGGAGCTGGCTCCAAAGGGGGTTTCTTTGCCCCCTCCGTTTCTTTCCTCCCCATCCCTAGTGCTTCCCCCCTCCCGCTGCATCACACCAACATACAGGTAGGACTTTGAGGTGCGGGTGCGTCACTGGAATGCAGGGGAGGTATTCCTCCTCTGTGTCCTCGTGACGACCTGCATCTCAATCATACACCACAACTTAGACACTGTCATTACATGACACATACATATAGGGCTTGGGGGTGGGCACAGTGAATGGCGTCCAGAGGGCGGTCTGTTCATTCAGACTTACCTCTGGTGCCGGTGCCCACTTCTCAATTTTAAGTTGCACATAGACATTGAGGGGTCTTGGGAGGGGCCGAGCTGACATGAGCTGGTGGAGGGCGGTTGGTGTCTTGCCCCTTCCATGTTTTAAAGCACTGTAGAACAACACACACCAACACTACATTTGAGCGGGTGGGGTGAGGCACGGGATCTTCTCACACCCCTGTTCTCTGTTCGCTGTCCGGGGCCGGGGGCTGTGAGGATGAGCTAGCCATCCGGTCGGGGTGTGCTGAGAGACTGTGCTCATCAGCTGTCCAAGGTCTTCACAGACATCGTCAACACATCACTGAGCCAGATGATCGTCCCAGCGTGCTTCAAATCTACAACCATCATCCCAGTCCCAAAGAAATCTTCAGTTTCCTGTCTGAGTGACTACCGTCCCATCGCTCTGACCCCCATCACCGTGAAGTGTTTTGAAAGACTTGTCATGGCACAGGTGAAAAGCAACCTCCCCCACTCACTGGACCCACTGCAGTTTGCTTATCGCACAAACAGGTCAACTGAGGACGCCATATCCTCTGGACTTCACCTTTCCCTCTCTCATTTGGACAATAAAGACTCTTATGTTAGATTGCTGTTCATAGACTTTAGTTCAGCATTCAACACCATCATTCCCCAAAGACTGTGTGTGAAACTGAGCGAGTTGGGACTGAGCACCTCACACTGTAACTGGATACTGGATTTCCTGTCAGAGAGACCTCAGTCCATCCGAATCAGCGATGTTTCCAGCACCATCAGACTGAGCACAAGAGCTCCTCAGGGCTGCGTTCTCAGTCCACTTCTTTTTTTTTTTTTTTCTTCTCAGTCTTTTTTTTTTCTTAGTTCTCAGTCCACTTCTGTTCACACTCCTGACCCACGGCTGCACTGGCCTGCACAGCTCAAACCACATCATCAAATTCGCCGACGACACGGCCATGGTGGGGTTCATCAGCAACAACGATGCGTACAATTTCTGATGTGTGCAAGTTGGGACCACAATTCTGGTGGGGTTTATGTAGATGAAACACCTGTAGATAAGCAAATGAGCATCGCAGTTTAAAATACAAAGAAACAAACAAAAAAACAAGTGAATGTGTACTGGCTGGGAAGAATAGAAGAGCAGTAAATGACATAGTGGAAAATTGGCAGGCAGAAGTGCCTAATCTTCATACATTGCTAAACAATATTTCAATTGAGGCTAAATATTTACTGTAATTGATCTTTCTTCTGTATTTTTTAGTGTCCCTCTAGCTTAGGAGTAAGGGTTTTTTTGCTTTCACATACCAAGGTAAACAGTATAGATATAACAGTATAGATGCCCCGAGGATTTAAACATTCACCACACATCTTTAATCAGGTTCTTAGACAGGACCTTCAGGAATTGGATCAAGGTAACACAGTACTGTTACAGTATATTAATGATTTGATAATCTGTTCCTCAACCTTGGAACAATGCCATGAACACTCCATAAGAGTTCTACAGAAATTGGCAAAGGGGGGCACAAAGTGTCACAGTCAAAGTTACAATATTGTCAAACAAAGGTAGAGTGTTTGGGAAGGATTATAGCACATGGCATAAAATCAATAGCACCATCCCTGCCCAGCTAGAGAGAATAAGCAAAGCTTCGCAGCATGATAGTAAGACAAATGATGACCTTGTTAGGGATAACAGGTTTTAGTGTAGAATTCAGGGCAATATTGTGGCAGATGTGGCTGCCAAAAGCACTTCAAAAAGTGTGAAATTGCAGTTATGGTTCCAGTAGTTTTAGTAGTACTGGTGATTACAATGGATGAATTGATTATAATAGCACAAAGAGCAACTCTTTATGAGAAGAATGTGTGAGGAGTTAATCAGGATGCAAACTGGTGAGAATTAAACAGAAGTGTGGATGTGTGTATCACCCACAATCACAAGGCGTGGTTTTAAGGGTGAATGAAACATTGAAGGCTAAATTTGTGCTGAAGCAAGGGTTAATGCATTACCTCTAGTTTTAATGCATTATTACAAACAGGAAAACAGAATTACAAACCCCACATGAAATGCTTATGGGTCAACCCATGCCAACACCTTGTTTGAGGGAACCTTATCAAGGTCCTCCACTTGAACAACTGCAACAAGAACTGAGAGCATGTTTCAAGCAACTCAGCTCTATAGGTTAAGCTATCCATGTGCAGGAACAGAGAAAGGCTCTAGAACAAGAGGAAGAAATGGAAAATCCCATAAAGCTAGGAGACAAAGTTTACCTGAGGGTATTTAGAAGAAAGTGGAATGAGCCGAGAAGGAGTGGTCCTCACAAGATTGCAAAAGCCTAAACCAGATGGAGATGAGTCTGACATCACTGAAGGAGCAAGTGCTGAGGAAATGCAGCGACAAGACTCCAGAGAGACCCTCACAGCTGAGGACACAGAGCAGAATGCAGTGTCTATTGTCTATTGAGTACTGAGCAGCTGTGCACCATTATTGTAAGGAACAACTGAGCAGCATCCTTATTTTGTTGCATCTCTATTTTTACATTTTTCATTAACATTAACCCTAACCCTACTTTATTTGGTTAAGATTTATTGGGGGCACAGAATAACGCAGGACATCCATACCTTATTGGAGAGATGTATTCAAAACTATCTTTAACAGTGGCATGAGCCTAGGGGTGGGGAAAATAAAGAAAATGGGTGTGTCTAAGGTAAGAAATGTGTATGAAGTTGGGACACCGAAACCAGTCCCAGTGGATCCATTGACTGACAAGGGCATTGTTGGTTTGGATTGTGATAAAGTTTGTTTGCCCTCTATAATTTCTTGCTGTTTGAGTTTTTAGTCATTTAATCATTTTATTACTTAATAAAAGTAATTAGTTGTGAACGTGGGTTGACAAAGCCAGGTGGTCTAAATCAGTACTAGGATGCCAGTTAAGAGGTTGGTTGGTGGAACCAGAGTTAACTTACTTCAGCATGTTGAGCAACGAAGTCACCGTTTCAAATCATGACGTGAGCTCCCTACTTCATGGTGGAAGAATGCACCATTATCATGCACCATTCAGCTCTTCAAGGCAAATCTAACACCACAGCAGCCAAAAAAGGCAGGCAGGCTTGCTGGTGTAGAGTTGCCAATGTCTATATAGATTATCAAAGTTATACAAAATTTATCAGTCTCATAAAATAAATTTTTAATCAAATCAAAAGCATTACACTCCTTAGTTCTCACTAAAGATAGTAATATTAATGATTTGGGTTCTGAAGGTGGTTTTACCAATTATGCAAATTCTTTAATGTAGGTTCCGGCAATTTAATCCTATTAATGAAATCATAACAACTGGGTAAAATAAATGAAACATTTAATAACACTAATTCTAAAACAACTAGAAAGCAATCAACAACAAACAGTATATTTACATAGAAAGAGAGGTGTGTGTGTGTGTGCGTGTGTGCGTGTGTGCGCAGGTATGTGTGTGTATCTACGTGCGCAAGATTCTTTGATCTGCAGAACAAAGGAGTGTAAGTGCGCACACTTTGAATGGGGGAAGGTTGCTCCTTATCTCTCAAGACAAAGGACAATGGCATCGATACAAAGCGGCTGAGTTATGGTGAAACCAGCACGTATTGTTGACGAGATCAGCTGAGCTTTGTCCTAGAGACAAAGGCGAAATGCTGGCGTGGAATTTAGCCTTAAGCTAAATGTTTGGAATGTACGCGACGCCGAGTTGAATTTGATTCAGGTGTTTCTTGGGCTTCCGAGATGATTAGTAAAAGAGAGAATTTGGAAAGAAAGACGAGATGCGTGCAAAATGAACAGCCTATCGTTAAGCACATGAACCATATTCTTCTAAGACACGGTTAAAATAATGCTAAACAATGAAACTTTGCCCAGACATTGCATTCAGAGTGAATTTATGCTAAGTTACTAAGCTCAGAGGTTCAGTTCAGTCTCACGTGTTCGTGGGTACTGCTTTTATGTCCTCACAGTCCTGTAGCTTTGTTACGCTCGTCCTCCATCGTCATCCTCACTATCCTGGGAAGTTTGGAGGGAATTTGTTGTCCATGCATTACTGGCGATCGCTCGAGGAATTTATCTTCTCGAAGCAAGGGTCTTGCTGTTAGAGCATGACGTCGGAGGGAATTGCTCCAGGAAATTTGGCGTCCTGGCTGTGGTACTCTTGCTTCCGGGGTATTTCGGTTCATCTCAGTTTCTGCCTTACACATAACGGGTCCAGCCGCATTGAAAATGGCAGGTTGCAAGCTTGATTTACTAAATTTCTTAGCGTTACTAACCAAATAAAGTACCTCCTTCTTCTCGGTTTTGAAACAAAGGAAATGAAAATGGCCCTTCCTCCACACGTGTAGGTTCGGCCAGGTTTATCTCTTTAGTGAGATTACAGCCCACGAGGGCAGGTCAAGAGGTAGGGAATTTTCAAACGCTACAGGTTTTTATCACCTGGGCCGTAATGTATGGGAAGTGCCCGCCCCTTCCGGGTCAGACTCTACCTCACCTATGTGCAACTCTGGTGGCAGCGCCACCTAGTGGACAGCATGGTACCTACACTGGCAACTATTTGAGTACAGTAAGCAATGATGCATAAGTACAGTATATTTCATTGTCGTATGTTCTTAAAAATTGTCAGAGGTGATTTTTAGCACATGAAATGTTATTTAAATAATTAAAATACTTTTAATACATTTTAGAAGTGGGGATATTGATTGCTGTTAATTAATTTAATGTCCACAGTATGTAACCCTGTATTAACAATAGCTTTGTTAAAATTTCAGATGTAATAGTAGTGGAAAGTGTACTTGGCAGCAAGTGAAGATGAACTATAAAAACTTTACTTCAAGTGGTAGGCCTATGTATTAATAATTCTACTCATTATGAAAGATGTGGTATGTCTAGCATCCAGTTAGTAGCCTGTTTTACAGCTAATAAAAAAATGTTTTGTGCAAAGGTGACAGGTGGCGAGCCACCACCTGAAGCTTTTACAGAAGCTGAGGAGTTGGCATTAGCCAATAATACGGGGAGGCCCATTATGGAAGGGGTTGAGGAAGGTATCCAGTCTCACCTTGGTGGCATTTAAATGTCCATCCTTTATGATAATATCACAATCACATTGTACAGTGTGTACATTTGTGCAGTCATGACATTCCATTTCATGTGATATGTACAGTATAGGAGGGTAATATTCAGATGCTCCAGTCATGTGCAGAGACTGACATCTCCTGTAATTCTCAGGTACAGTTTAAGTGTTAAATGACTTTGTTTGACTAAGTGTAAACCATGTTGATGCAACATTACAGATGTATTCCTTTAATTTTCAGATGGATGTGGGTGAGGACACCTTGACTGCAATGTCTGAAACAGACATTATGTCAGAAATGTTCCATCACTTATATAATATAATATAGCATGACATATTGACCTGCGGGCCTACAGATAATTTTCCAATTTCATATCTGTTATATACAATAGACCTTAATAGAAGAATTGAGAAGCTAGAGCATGAAAAGAAGGTATCTTTACATTCACCAGTCTTTCATCAATATGTGTGTGCCATCATTAATGTCTTACTTTTCATTTGTAGGAAAGGGAGAGAATGAATAGAGGCAATGTGAAAAAATTGCTTGGTTATTGTGTCTCTCACTTTGTGCCCTGTGCAGTGGTCGATGGCGACGAAGAGCAAGGTTTCCCACAAGAAACCGCGTTTTATAAGACACACACTCAATCAAGGAGATGAACCAAATAACGAGTACTTACAGTCAATGCCGAAATGAATTGGAGTTGGGCCAGGTTAACTCAATGACTGAGCAATTCACCACAAGTAATCGACTCCTTTTATACTCCCTGAACCACGACCGACCACTTCTGGGTCCTAAGTGCCAGTTGCGTTACGCAGTGTGCGTGACAGATGGTGGCGATATTGTGTAGCACCACACATGCTGACACCACCTGTCTGCTCTGGCGGCACAAGTAACAATTCAGGCACACAAAACATGCCTTCAAGTCATTTCTGTCCTGGCCCTCATGTTAATATTAAATCTTGCTTGTGGCCTTGTGTTTGAGGGTCAAGAACAAGGGTTGTCAGGTGCCTCAGGCATGGGTATCTCTGATCCCCCAGCACCAGGGCATCAAAATGTCCTTTGAAGAAATGGAGAGCAACTGTCACAAGTTTGATGTGTCCAAAATTCTCCATGATGCCTTACCTCATTGAAATCTTTGAGATAGGTTGGAATACCAAAAATGTTGGAGTCGTGTACTGGGCCTGGCTACTGTGCGTTCAAGTTTGTCACCAAGAACTGGTGATCACGTCATCTAAAGATTATAAGCCATTAGCACATTCTGCTATTGTAACATCAAAGTCATGTTCATATAACACAGTTGAATAAAAGTTGAATAAAGTTGAGCCATGCTGTTTAACAAGGAAATGATTTGCAAGTAATTAAAACAATATCCTGTCTGGTGAGAAAAGAACTGACAACTTGTCAGAAAAAGGTATATAAAGAATGTGAAGAGAGCCCCCTCACAATTTCTGAGCCAGTGTCATACGGATCATCATTCAGGTGTTGGCATTGTCTCCTGAGAAATTGTAGTTGGAGGGGTTGGGGTTACACAGAAACCTCAACTTAACCAAGCACATATAACCTGCTTGGAGGAGGTTCAAAGTCAAAGGCAAAGTCAAAGTAAACTTTGTAATTCATTCATTCATTCATTATCCAGACTGCTTAATGTCAACTGGGGTCATGGGGGAACGGAGCCTATATACAGATACAGAGACAAGACGATGTCTCCAGTCTCCAGAATACAAATGTTAAATAGAATAAGCAAAATATATATACTTTAGAAAAACTTTTAACTTTAAACTAGAGGTAGGAAAAAGGCTACAAAGGTTACATGCAGAATTCAACTACAATGCAGCGTTTGTGAACAATGTCCTGCAGTGGGGGAGAGGCACTCTGATGATGTTGCCAGCTGCATTAACAATCCATTGCAGATGTTTCTGATCGGCCGCCGTGCTGTTACCCAACTAGACAGAGATGCAGTTAGTCAGGACGCTCTCTATGGTCTCCTGTACAACACAGTGAGGAGGGGGGGTTGACTCATGGAAGTGAAGACGCTGCTGGGCCTTTTTTGTGATGGAGGTGGTATTGGTGGTCCAGGTGAGGTTGTCTGAGATGTGAATGTCGTAGATTTTTCCACTGAGCAAATAAACCCAAGGCCAGAAGAAGTCCGATCACAAAGTATTTATTCGCATTAACAATAATTTGCCAGGCAAATGAGCAGGTCTCCTTCACAGCGTGCTGATCAGAGAGTGCCCCCGAGTGAAAGGTGCATTCTCCTTACATACTGGCGCTAAACCCCCCCGAATCACAAAGTGCCCGATCGGCCGTTATCACCTCGAGGAGGCGCACGGTGACATACAAGAGTACATTTTGTCTCTGCTTAGTCCTTCCCCTTTGGGATAGCGATAATCAACAGCCATAACCAACAGTAAGGAGAAAGCATCTTGCACGCAAACCAACACGCATATCATGTATTTGCTTACGCACATACAATTCATTGTCTTATCAAGTCAGCTAGACAAGGTCTTGAAGAAGTCACACTGACCGAACCTCACTCTACTTACAGTTAGGATCTTTAAGAATAATTAGTAATAAAAATTTCCTTCACACTCCCCCCTTTTGATTACATCAAACATAATCAATCAATCACACAAGAAACAGTCATAAGCGGTGATCACACATTCAGCCCTCTTTTATCATTTATAGTTAAGCTAAGAATTACACATTAGTTAGTCAATTAGTTAAACTATCAAAAGGCTTGTAGACTACTACTACTACTGCAAGTGTCCGGTGTTCGGAAATCTTCTGTCAGATGACCCTTTGCGGGCCGTAGCTGACCTGCCGGTGAGACAGGAGAGGTTACCAGCACTTCACTGTCTCACTCCTCGTCGTCTGTCGAGTCGCTGTCAGTCACATAATCAGGATTCCCTGGACTTCCGGTGTCGTCCGTCACAGCTTGCTTGACCATGGTGTAGTTGGGTCCTTCCTTTGCCAGCACAGCGACGATCATCCTCTCGGTCATGGTCCTGGCACAAGGAACACAACAACAACCACACACAACCAACAAACAGCCTCCTGTAGTCAGGGCAATCAGAGCTGTCGAAACCAGTTCAGCCCATTTCCCGAACCATTCATCCAGAAACCCAAATGGAGAGTCTTTTACCCCCGAGTTTTCTGCAAGCTCTACTGATAACGAAGTAAGGCCCTTCAGTGCCTTTGTAACTGTCCCATCCGGGCTGGTGTTGTTGGGGATGAAGGTGCAACAACTGCTCCCAAACATCACACAAACGCGTCCCTTTTCTGCCAGTAGCATGTCTAAGGCTATTCTATTCTGCCAGGCCATCAGGCTTGTTGCATCTAATTGTTCAGCTAACCCCTTTATTGCATCCCTAGTGTGATTAATAAACCTCTGCTGATTGTAATAGATATAATTAATCCAATCTACATTTTTGTTGATTGTAACCCACCAAAACAAGGATGACTCAAACCCTGCGGCTATTTGGTTCCTCGCCTTAAACTCATTTGGAACTCCCCTAGGCACCCCTATTGCATCTATGTATATGCGTTGATCAAACGACGACGATGGACGGATCAAATCCCTCTTTTGCCTGGATGGCTGTCCCTCTTCTTGCCCTATCATCCCTATGATTTTAAACGGCATGACTAACAGGACTGGCGCGCATGTTCTGTGCCAGTCCCCCGGTAAGACTGCCCTAAGTTTTCCCTCACTACATAACCACCAGATGTCCGACCGACCTATGGTCATATTGCTACCATTCCACTTACCCATCCGAGATGTCGAGACTGTTTTGTTACAACTCGTCAGATGTCCTACTTGTCTTCCCTTCCCTGACCGTGTGATACAACTAAATGGCCCCTGTGACATTACGAATACAGGCGGTTTCCCTTGTTCCATATTTTCTATCTTTGGGAAGGTTTTGTCTATCGTTTTACACACCCCCTTTCTAACATTGTCATCCCCCATGAATAGTTTGACTAGACATTTCAGGACTCCATTATCATAACTATCTGGGAATGGACTTGGTGTTAGTATTGGTTTCCCACTAGTGCAAACATAACAATCACTTCTACGTAAAGATTTTGTTGTAAACGTCACCCATTCCAGCCAAGTGTTGTAGTCCCTATATCCTGTCTCCGTCTCCAGTACCTCCTGCACCTCAATTTTCTCTACTATTTTAACCCCTTTTGCAGTGATTGGTTTGATGGTACTTGCTTCACGCATGCTACTACTAGCTATCGTTTTGTTGCCTG
Source organism: Distichodus sexfasciatus (assembly GCA_032718565.1). Lineage (NCBI taxonomy): Eukaryota > Metazoa > Chordata > Actinopteri > Characiformes > Distichodontidae > Distichodus > Distichodus sexfasciatus. Next base: position 180,230 of record JAVGVS010000216.1, on the reverse strand, counting down.
GCCTGCCTACCTGCAACCAGAACGGGACGAGAGTGTCTTTACTGGATTGGTCAAACCCTACATAATATAGGCCAGTGTCTCTCGGTCTTGCATCCCTTACTGTCATTCTAACCTTGATTCTAATCTGGTCCTCACTATCCAAAACAGTTCCTGCTGATCTCGATGATGTGTCATGCAACATGAACCTGTCCCCACCTGGCCATTTTGGATTCTTATACCCATCCCTTTCACTATGGGCTATGACATAGTTCCAGTTACTACATGGTGCCAAACAGATGTACTCCCCCCAGGTCAGCAATGAGCTCCTTTGCCCGTCAGTTAGGTTCCCTATTGCCCCCACGTCGAGCTCAACTGTTGTTGTTTGACCCTTCACCAGTCTTATAATTGCAACTCTTCCCAGGCTCCTTCTTACCCCTTTCACAGCTGTCGGAGTGGTCGGCAGCACCTGAAACGGCCCACACCATCGTTTAGACCTCCAATGTTTTCTTCTGAATTCTCTTACCATCACCATGTCTCCGGGCTCCAGTCCATGGTCCGGTCCTTGGATCTGTTTGGGTAATGCATCTTTTGCCTGTAAGTGGACTGATCTCAATGTTTTGGTTAGATTAGCACAGTACTGCAACATGTCATCATCGCAGTGCAAAGTCAGTGAGTTACCTTCAGCTCTGGTTCTGGGCGGTTCCATGCCTGACCTCATGGGTCGTCCAAACAAAATTTAGAACGGGCTCAAATTTGATCTGGCTCTCCTTCTCATTCTCATATATGTGAGTATTAGTGGCAATGCGTCAGGCCATGCTAGGCCTGTTTCTTCGCAGCACTTGACCAGCTTTTGTTTTACTGTGCCATTCTCCCGTTCTACAGCCCCTGCGCTCTCAGGATGGTATGCACAGTGCTTCCTTAAGTCGATACCCAGATATTCACTCAAGTTGCGTAGTACTTCACTGACAAATGACCCCCCATTGTCACTAGATATTCTCCGTGGCACCCCCCATCTAGGAATTATTTCTCTGAGTAACACCTTTGCAACCCCTGTTGCATCCTGTTTGCTACTTGGAAAAGCTTCAACCCATTTTGAAAACATATCCACAATTACCAAACAGTACTTCTTCCCTTTTGATGGTGTTAGCTCTATAAAATCCATCATCGGATGATCAAAAGGGCCATCTGGTGGTGGATGTGCTGTTTGAACTGTTCTGATCCCTTTCCCCACATTATTTTGTAAACAAATTAGACAGCACTTGCAATGTTTGTCAGCTATCACTGAAAACCCTTTAGTGAACCATGACTGTTTCATCATGTCCAGCATCCCCCCTTTTGACGCATGGTCCTTACCATGTGTCAATTTAGCAAAACTGGAAAAGAAATGGCTTGGGAGGCATGGCAGGCCATTGGGCCCTGTCTATGTTCCATCGGAAAAGGTACATCCAGAAGCTCGCCATAGGCGAAAGTCCTCTTCTGAGGCAAAACTTTGAACGTCATCTAAAGTGTCTGGAATGACCGTGAGATCTACCTTGGCCATAGTGTACAATTCATCTCTTTTGGCTGCAGCTTTGGCGGCAGCATCCGCTCGCTGATTGCCCATTGAGATAGGGTCTTTACTATTGGTATGGGCTTGACATTTACAGACTGCGACTTCAGTCGGGAGTAAAATTGAGTCTAACAGATTTGCAATTAAATCAGCATTTAGTATTTGGGAACCGTCAGATTTCAGGTATTTTCTATGACGCCAGATTGCTCCAAAATCATGTACAACACCAAACGCATACCTACTGTCGGTGTAAATAGTTACAGACTTCCCCTCAGCTGCCTTGCAAGCTTCAGTCAGCGCAATCAGCTCTGCTGCTTGAGCAGAATAATGTGATGGCAGGCGCCCGCTGCAAACTACAGAGCTATCAGTAGTCACAGCAAACCCCACGCAGTTCCGACCTTGCGCATCTCGTGAAGCCGACCCATCTACAAAAAACACAGAGTCACAGTTAGGTAATGCTTCATCCTTTAGATCCGGCCTCGGAGTGCAGACCTGGTCAACCACAGCCAGACAATCATGTGGGTCTCCATCACCTGGTAAAGGCAAGAGTGTGGCGGGATTAAGGTTAGTACATCGCTGTACAGTAACATGTGGCATACAAAGCAAAACACCGGTATACTTCAGCCACCTTGCTGACGACAAATGACTTGTGTTGTGATCCTGTAAGAGAAGTGTCACAGCATGTGGAACAAGCAAGGTTAAATCAGCGTAACCCACCAGGTCGCGGGAAGCAACCACAGCCCTTTCGGCAGCAGCAACATTTCTAAGACAAACAGGAAGCCCTGCGGCAACAGGGTCCAGTTTTGATGAGAAGTAGGCAACCGGTCTCAATCTATCTCCATGTTTTTGCAACAACACAGATGTCATGTGACCTCCTTTTTCACACACAGTTTGCACAAATGGTTTAGTCGGGTCTGGTAATCCTAGCGTTGGGGCTTGGGATAGTGACAATTTCAACATTTCAAAAGCATTAGTTTGGTCGTCAGACCATGGCAAGCTTTTGGTGGGGTCTATTTTTGATGACATGAGAGCTCTCAAAGGTGCTTCAATTTCAGAATAGTTAGGTATAAAACTCCGACAATATGAACACATCCCCAAAAATGACGCCAGTTGTTTCTTTGTACGCGGTTTCGGTATGTTAAGAACAGCTGAGACCCTTTCCTCTGATAGTGACTTGCCCTTGGGTGTGATAACGTGTCCCAAAAATATGACCTCTTGTTTGACAAACTGCAGTTTGCTTTGTGGCCATTTTCAGCTAAATGTTGCAACAGCTTCAAAGTGTCAGTTCTACATTGTGCCTGTGTCGGTGCAGCAATTAGCAAATCATCCACATATTGTACAAGTGCACTACCCACTTCTAATTCTAATGGGGCTAATGAGTCCCGTAGTGCAGCATTATAGATTGTGGGGCTCTCACAATAACCCTGACACAATCTGGTAAATGTGTAAGGCTTGCCGTCAAAATTAAAAGCAAACCAGAATTGACTCGCTTTATCAACCGGTACGCTGAAAAAAGCATTCGCTAGGTCGACCACAGAAAACCATTTACAGTCTGCTGGAATTTGTGACAAAATTGTGTATGGATTTGGTACCGTTGGTGCACGTGGTTGAACGGCCGCATTTACTGCTTGCAAGTCTTGTACAAATTGCCACTCTGTGGGCTGTCCTTTGTCTCTTATCTTTTTGACAGGAAACAAAGGAGTTCTCACCGGCGAGTCCGGACATTCAACAATGACTCCCTTACTTTTTAGCGCTTCGAAAACTGGTCTTATCCCTTCAATTGCCTCGGCTTTCAATGGATACTGAGATTTGCATGGTCTGAAATCAGACTTAGGTGTTACTTTGATTGGTTCACATCCCTTAATCAAACCCACATCGTTTTTATCGCTCGCCCACAATTCACTTGGCAATTCAGCAAGGGCTGGATCATCGGATAGACTGGCCATAATGATGGCATTTTCATTATCTACAAATTCCGTCCGCCGTTTCATTTCTACGACGGTGTCAAGCTTACACGCATTAGATTGCATGCTTTGGCTGTATTGCATTCGCTCATCCAGATCGACCCAGTCACATGCTTCTATACATTTCAAAACATACTGTCCCACATCACTCCATTTCCACCCACTCGGTTTTGCCAAAGAAATGTGAGGAAAAGATTTATCTATGCTGTACTGCTCTGCCTGTTCCTCAGTTAAGTCAACAGAAATACCAACTACATCACGTGACCAAAACATCCACGCTAAACTCAATCCCTCTATCTGTCCGCTATCAACCCAGTCTTGGCAAACGTCCCAGTCAGTGGTAAAAAACGCTGTGCAGTGCAATTCTGTCGCTGGCATGAACTCGGTATTGCTGTAAGTGTGTGGAATCCTATCTTTTGCTTTGTCCGTCAGATCAAGAGCCACTGCGTGTTCTGAAACTCCCCATTTACCGACCAGCAATTGGCTGTCGGCCATTGTTGTCACAACATGAATTTCGTCATTGGTCTCAATACTGGTTTCTATTCCGTTCTCGGAACAGGTCAAACTCATTCCCAATTTACACATTAAATCTCTTCCCAAAAGATTAATGGGACACACTTCAGACACTAAAAATGCATGCTTAAATTTGGCTCCCCCTATCTCACAGGAGAGGGGGACGGAAAAGGGTTCCAGAGTCGCAGTGCCTCCTGCTCCAATGGAGGTGACAGTACGTTCAGTAGTGGCGGGAGTGGGGCATAATGCATTACGTTTCATAACAGAATAAGTGGCACCTGAATCTATCATGAATTTCAATTTCTGTCCATTTACCACTACAGTCATTTTAGGCAATTTTCTAAATGCATCTGAATTCATCATACAATATGCTATGGGTGTGTTAGAAGAGTTAGTAAAGCATTTATACGACCTGTCTGTTGCCTCCGCTGCGAGGGACCCTTCTCCCGCCGCCACCCGTCAATCAGCTTGCTGGTTTCTTGATTCATACTGCTCTTGTTGTGGTTGGTGTTCTGGGGGTCCTCTTCTCTGCCGGTTTGGGCAGTCTCTGTGCCAGTGGTCAAGTGAGCCACAAGCAAAACATCCACCGTTACCCTGGCCAGATCTCTCCATCTGTCTGTAAGAGTTCTGTCCCTGAGGCGGACCGGTGTAAAACCCACGTCCTCGGCCCCTGCCTCGACCCCTGTTTCCACCTCGCCAGGGGGCTCCACGTCCTCGCTGGTGCCCCTCACCAGTTGTGGTCTTCATCATGGTCAGAACCAGGTTGTTCATGTGGTGAATAACCAACCACAGCTCAGACATGGTCGGTCTGAACTCCTTGCAAAAGCTCTCCAACTGATCTCCAAACTTCTTACCTCCCACATCGATTGGCTTTGGGAGGAACTTTAGTGCTTCTCTTATTTCAGTCTCTGTCCATGTTCTGTGGACCAAAATCGGCCCATCCGGTCCAGCTACTTCAACCATTGGGCATGTGTAGGTGTGGTCAGCCCTCACTTGGTCTTTCCTTTCATCCTGCCTGGTGTACATCGTCTTTTGGGCGACCTCTTTCGTTTTCAGTTTTGCCCTCTCTTTGTCTCTCTCTCCGCTGTCAGCACCCCCGGCGGCTCCAAGTGGCTGGTCTGGACGTCGGGGTGGGGCGGAATCCAGGTCTTCCCTCGCCAGCATTGCCATGGTTAGCTCGGGATATAAACAAGAAGAGACAGGGTTAGGATTGTAAGGTGCTCTCTCTATGTTGTATAATGGTGGTGCAGTGGCTGTGCATGTGTCTGTCTTATCTATCTTTGTTGTGTCTGTCTTTTCTGTGGTTTGCGGCTTGCAGTCAGTGTCTGTCAGTTTTGTCATTTCTTTACTATTCCTCTTCTGCTCTCGCCTGTCTGCCTCATCCTTCCATGCTTTTAACACTTTATCCTCTATTTCCTCTAACTCCAATGCTCTTACTGTCACTGTCTTAGCCTTTCTCCTGTCCCTGCGTTCTTTGTCTATTTTCCCTGCCAACTGTTCCAACTTCACTAGACTGAAAGTCCCTTCTTCAGGAAACCCAAAACATTCAATCCACTTTACCAGTATTCTCCGATTCACAGCCTTTTCCCCATATTTCTCACTCATTAATTTAAACTTAGGAGTTGTCAAGTCCAACACCCTCTCAGCCTTTGAACAGCCCGATCCCATTTTACACCGTGACTATTCCCTTAGCCACCCTGTGACTATTCCCTTAGCCACTTAGACTAGTCTTTACTTAATTCTGGGAGCGTCCCCCACAGAATGGCAACTATTTTGTTCCGGTTCCTCGGAATTGAACCCCTCTTTTGGTTCACTGAGCACCGTGCGGAATCACTCTCCCGTCCCCGTGGGTTCGGGCGGTCTCTGCCCACGGCCTCTTGGCAATCGGCCCCCGCTCAAAAGCTGAGAAAGTATTTTACTTTTTTTTTCTTTTTTTTGTTTTTCTCTTTTCTATTTTTCTTTTTTTTCTTAAAATTTTTACTCTTTTTTTTCTTTCTTTTCTCTTAGTATTTTAACTGCTCGAGAGGAATTCTTACTGACCTTGGTAACCCCAAATGGGTTTCTTTGTTGTGGATTCCAGCTGTGGCGACCCTCAATCGAACTCCGTCCACCAAGTCCCCTTCTCACAGTTCTGAGGCTCTGGGATCAGGTAGAATTTCTCCTGAGGTGATCAGCCCTTGGTGGTCCGGTTCTCAGCAGGTCATCCACTCGAGGAATCCTGTTCGTGACGCCAAGTTATGTCGTGGATTTTTCCACTGAGCAAATAAACCCAAGGCCAGAAGAAGTCCGATCACAAAGTATTTATTCGCATTAACAATAATTTGCCAGGCAAATGAGCAGGTCTCCTTCACAGCGTGCTGATCAGAGAGTGCCCCCGAGTGAAAGGTGCATTCTCCTTACATACTGGCGCTAAACCCCCCCGAATCACAAAGTGCCCGATCGGCCGTTATCACCTCGAGGAGGCGCACAGTGACATACAAGAGTACATTTTGTCTCTGCTTAGTCCTTCCCCTTTGGGATAGCGATAATCAACAGCCATAACCAACAGTAAGGAGAAAGCATCTTGCACGCAAACCAACACGCATATCATGTATTTGCTTACGCACATACAATTCATTGTCTTATCAAGTCAGCTAGACAAGGTCTTGAAGAAGTCACACTGACCGAACCTCACTCTACTTACAGTTAGGATCTTTAAGAATAATTAGTAATAAAAATTTCCTTCACAGTGAACTCCCAGGAACTTGGCATTCTTTACAGTCTTTACCGTGGAGCCGTGGATGCTGAGTGATGTGTGGGTGAAGCAAGTTTTCCTGAAGTCGACAATCAGGTAAGAGAAGCAGCATAAATTGTCATGGCAGCATACCTCTGGTAAAACCTAACCACATTTGTAGAATGGGTTAATCATGAAGTTACACCACACATCATCAAGTTACTCTCAAAGTTACGCCGATAAGCCAGTAACCCCACTTCATAGTACAGGCCCCTGGTCTAGCCATTGCTGCAAGTGTCTCTTGGTCGTTTGTGTGGGCTACTGTGCGTGTGTGTTTGTGCATGAACACCCACCCAACTCTGCACCTGATTGGCTTACCATGAAATTATTCTCTTGCTCAGCCAGTCATCAACAATTATTTGGTTGTCCCACTCCTCTCCGCACCAAACCAAGACAAGAAAACAAACCGTGCAGCTCCTGTGTCTGTGCGCACCTGGTCGGATGAAAACAGCTAGTGGAGTGCACCGCACAATTTGAACCACTGCACTAGACTCTGGCAGACTCATTCTTATACTGTGGCCCTTTAACCAGTCATAATGAAAGTGTGCTTTGGATCTTTTTATACCATCTGTAAAGCACTTTTTTTCTTTGCTTTGAAAAGTGCTATATAAATTAACTTTTACTTACTTACTCACTGTACCTACTATACATATGATTCAAATGTTCATTAAAGGTATTGTAGCACATCAGAATGTCAGAGTAATATATACTGTGACTACTATTTAGTTTGATATCCACGTAAGTTTCACTAGAAAGTTTCCCTTGCAATACATCAGTTGTGGCAGCATGTACAAAAATATAGGCTTCATCCAAATTCAGCATCTGCAGTCACACTAAAAATTTCATTTAAAGACAGTGTGTATCCAGCAACAGCTATACGACTATATGACTAACTTGGCAAGTCTCTAGCAAAGAATTTTACATGTGCCGCACATATAGGTGACGGGAGGATGAAGTCAACAAATAAAATCTAGTAGATTGTTGGATGTCTGTTTGGATGTCTCTCAAGTCTGTAGTAGAGATTAGTACAATGGAGAGGATAATGATAAATAAGAAAAGAAAGAAAGAAAGAAAGAAAGAAAGCGTTAGGATTTAGGGAAAGTTTTGTAAAATGCAACGTGATACACGTGTTTAGAATATCCACAAACTACATACACTCAAAAAGATGATTCTTGGCCCTAATCAACATTAAGAAATAGTTTCAAGTAAAATGTAACTAAAAGATATTAAATCAATAGTTTATTAATGGAAAACACATAAACATGATGTGAATTTAGTTAACCTTTACTATATCTTAACAAATAAGGCAAACTATATTTGACTGGATCACATAAGGAGGGACACATGTATTACGCTCCAGCACAGTAGGTGGCGCTAAAATAATTATTGCCACTCCTCAATCTAACCACGAACGTCGGACTCCACGATTTTGGTGGAAGCAGACGGGTGTTGAGGAGGTTGATTAGGTAAGTTTTTAAATCGTCTATAATCATTGTTGGTTGTATGTGTCATTTGTGATGTAGCCTTCATATTAAATGTTTTCTAAAAACATTTTCATTACTTTAGCATGTGTCTTCTCTTAATCTTGGCTGATTACCATTTCAATCCGGTTTAGTGGTCGCTTAGTGATCGCGGGCGCTCCCGTCAGTCTTACAAGTTAACCATGTGGTGGTCAGAAAGAGCTTGCAGCACCAGCAAAAGTAATCTGAACTAAATTTGTGTTAACTATGAAGTGGCTTGAAGACGTCTGCCTGCTTTAAAAGCAACGCGTGGTAAAGCCACTACATAAGCCACTGAATCATGGCATAATTTATTTTTAGGTATTTGCATCTATCTGATTTTATTTAAGTAATTACATTTTTAGAATTTATTTATTCAAATTCCTTAAAATTAGCATAAATCTGTTAATTGTGAAAACAATGAAATTTAATCAGTTAAAACGTATGAATATAGTTTAAATATGACGAGCTTTGGATCAACCAAGATTCACTTAGTTAAAATTTGAGATTGTTTACATCAGGTTTATGTAAAGATTTCAATACATCCATGCTTCACACTCCAGTCCAGTAGATGGCGGTAATGCAACTGGTTTGTCAACAGCCTTTGAAATTCAAATTCAGCGCCTTGCATTGCCAGGTAAGTTACATCTGTGTTTGTCGTAGTATAACCTGCCATTATAGTGCATTTGACATCGTATCACACTAATATAAATTACCTACTATTAAACACATAATTGTAAACATTTTTGTGTAGTCTAATACAGTAGCTTGCTAACTTCTACGTGCAAGTAGCCTACCAGCCAACTTAAACAGGTTAGCTATTTTCCCTTTAGCCGACACAGCTAATAATGATAATGATAATATGATAATTTAAAATGAGCGACGGACTTCTCTGCTTAATCACTGTCCTCACAAGCATGTGGCCAGTTAATTAGTTCTGCACTGCAGAGGCAGCCACAGCGGACTTGACCGCCCGCTTCATGTCCAGACATGTGTTGCTCCACTCACTAGCACTACACGTGCGGTTGAATTTTAATGGCGCCGGTGGTCAGTCGGTGGAAAGGTTGCAGCGTGTGTGAGTAGCAGAGTTTTTATTATTATTAATTAATTTATTTATATTTTTAAAAATCTGCTGCCCAAGCTAACGGTTTAGAGCAGCGACACTGCCTGCGCTTAGTCTCGTCCATTTTCTCCACTGTGCGCAGTTTACAGCGAAAATGTGTTGATGCAGCCATAATGCATGCTCACGCGGGCCATGCATGAGGCTAAATCGTCTTCCACTACTTTTTAAAGTCTCTTTCTGCTTGGGTTTGCTTTACTTTTGCATTTTCCAACAGTTACCATTGTTAAGTATATCTCAGCCCATTTTGCTCTGGTTGTTAACTTGTTAACCAGTGCTTACAGGTTCATTAGTGGCAATTTGAAAAACTGGTTATCATGTCAACTGGCCTTTTGTAGCATGTACGCACCTGCCGAGAAAGCACGGAAGAAAACTGGTAATAGTTGGGCAAATTATTTAGTGTTAAAACGCTTGTCATGGACTGTGAAATTCAGTATGGTGATCACTGGCTCACATTTGTGAGCAGATTGACATAATTCATTTTGTATATTGTAAAACAAATATAGGCAACTGTAACCATAAAAACAATTAAAAAAACACTACTATACTATTAACATTTACATGTTCAAAAGCATAAGCTGATGTAGGCAGTAAATGCATACAGCTTTGGTCTAAAGGATGACTACTGTTAAAAAAAAAGTGTAAAAACTGATACTTTGTGATTTCATAAGCAAGGAGTATCAGAGTTATAGAATTGATTAAATGCATTTTGTTTCTAATTGGAACTGCTTGTCTTTTACAGGTACCTAATTCTGTGGACCATCCTCTCACATCAAGTGTATGTTGGGACAACCTCTGTTTTTGTAAGTATGGAGTCTACAATGATATAGAAAATAAAAACTTCAACATATCAAAGTAAAACTCATTTTGATGTTCAGATGAAACAAAATCACAAAAGCTTAAAAATCCATAGCAGAGTTACATGACCCCTTGTCTAAAGGGTGTAGGCTGTGTTTAACCATCCAGCTGAAAGACAGTTGTTAATGACTCTACAACTAATACATTTTTTTTGTTGTCTTTGTTCACAGATATGTGAATGTGGCCATGTAAAGTGTGTAACATTTCATTATCTACCAGGTACGAATTGTTAAAACATTTTAGGTTGAAACATATCCACTATGGCCGCAGGTATCCATATATATATCCAGATTGTCCATGTATATTCACAAGTTGGAAGAACCTTTTGAGTCACACATCAAACACACAGGAAGCCAACAGCACATGCTGAGGTAACTGCCTTCTTATGTCAGAGTTGTGGATGTAAGGATATTTCAACTGCGAAGGAATACTTTGTTCATGTAAACCAGCATCTTAAGCAGTATGAAACTATAACTTGCATGTTTGAAGGATGTACATTTCAGACTAAGACATATGGTACGTTTAACTCTCATAAAAATCGTAAACATAATCCCCACACTCTGAAAGATTTTAAAGCAGGTGTTGTCAAGCTCACTGCTCAGTCTAACGAATCTGGTAGCCTTGGAGTTGATAACCCCTCATCTTCTGCTTACATAGATTTTGATACTTTGTCAGATGCAGATAGTGATGTTGATACTTCAGAGGATTTTCTAAAAGTAGTAGAACAAAAAATAGCTTCGATTTTATTGAAGTTGGAAAATATTTATCATGTTCCATCTACAGCAATAGACGAATTACTTGACAAACTACACTACCTGTTAAGTACTGTGCCTGTGCCTGTAACTTGTAGCAGTATTTCTGAATTCTTCAAAAATAAGAAGCTAGAAGTTGATAGCTTAATTCTAAGGGAACTAGCTGATGTACTTTGCAAATCTAACCCTTTGGTGAAGGTAATAGGGAAAGGTGGCCCCCTTGCTTCAGCTTATAAGAGGAAGGAGTACTTCAAGAAATTGTTTAATGTTATTGAGCCAGTGGAGTTCACTCTTGATCAAAAACAGGGCAGGGCATTTCAATACATTCCATTGTTGCAGTCTTTGCAGCAGTTACTTGGTTGTTCTGAAGTGTTTAATAGTGTCGTGAATAGCCACAAATTACAGGGAAGAAATATACAGCAGCAAGACAACCAGCAGTATTGCTCTGTAAGAGATGGTGTCTACTTCAAAGAAAACTCTTTCTTGTCAGGTGATAAGTTGAAAATTTGTTTAACCTTATACATAGATGATTTTGAGCTATGTAATCCCCTGGGCACATCGCGAAAGAAACATAAGTTATGTACTGTATAATGGATTCTGAATAACTTGCCACCAGGCTCTCATTCAGCACTCTCTTCAATTTATCTGACAGTTTTGTGCGAGTGTTGATGTAAAGGTATATGGCTATGGTAAAATATTGGAGCCACTTTTGCAAGACCTTTTTACTTTAGAAGAGCGTGGTGTGTTCATCTCAAAGCTTGGAAAATTTGTTAAAGGAACAGTACATAGTGTTATAGCTGACAATTTGGGAGCCCACTCATTGGCTGGTTTTGTTGAGAGCTTTGCAGCACATTATATTTGTCGATTCTGTACTGCTGAGAAAGTAGATATTCAAACAAAGGATGTTCAGTCAGGTGCATTTTTGCTTCGAACCGAAGAAACGCATGAAGCACATGTAAAGTCTGCACAGGAAACTGAAATGAATTGCTTTGGAGTAAAGAGAGCATGTGTTTTAACTGAACATCTTAAACATTTTCACGTTAACACACGCTATCCTCCAGATATAGTGCATAATTTATTTGAAGGCATTGTCCCATTTGAACTGGCTCTGTGTTTGAGTTTTCTGATCTCTAAGGAGTATTTCAGTCTTGAATACCTAAACACAGTAATTCTCAAATTCCCCTATAAGTGGAGTGACAAAAAAACAGATCTCACATCATACCAAATAGCTATTCAAGGAAGAAGACAATAGGAGGCAATGCCCACGAAAATTGGAACTTAATACGATTGCTTCCATTTCTGGTTGAGGACTTAATACCAGAGGATGAACTTGCTTGGCAAGTGATATTGGACCTGAAGGAAATAATAGAATTAGTTGTAGCACCTGATCACACTGACGAGACAATTGCCTATCTTGATGTCAAAGTGTCAGAGCACAGACAGAGACTACTTGAGTTTGACCCAGATGGAAAGATTTTACCCAAGCACCACTATCTTGAGCATTACCCACACTTGATTAGGTGCTATGGGCCTCTTGTAGGTTTATGGACAATGAGATTCAAAGCTAAACATAGTTTTTTTAAACAAGTAGCGCGGCACACAGATAATTTCAGGAACATTGCACGCTCGTTGGCAGCCAAACACCGGCAAATGATCAGTTATCACATACATTCATCCAGTCTCAGTACATCGAAGTTGAAGTTACAAATGTATCCATAGTCCAGGTTGATGTTTTGAATAAAGAGGTTGTATTGGCTCTAAGGCAGAAGTATCCAGATATCAGTCAAGTTCATCTTGCAAAAAGTGTCACCACCAAGGGAAATAATTACAGAAATGGAATGCTTGTTGCATCTGGTTCAACTGCTGGAATGCCTGAATTTGCAGAGATTCTACAAATGTCTATTTTGTGCTTGATATAGAGATCACTTTAGAGCCTTTGAGTTGACTGCGTCACCAGGTAGAGAGGTTGCCCTGGTTCACTTTGAGGAGCTGACTGATTGCTATCCACTTGCAGCCTACACAGTGGGATCCAAACGTATGGTAACCCTGAAGAGAGACATCATCAAAGGTTTGATTTAGATAAGTTATTGTGCCTTGTGAACCTTGTGTTGAATGTTTCTTTTGGTTGTGACAGCTGTTTAAATGTGTACATGCTAATCACCATGTGCATCAATATATGATGTTGATTTGAATTTTAACAGTAATTATTAATTAACCTTGATCTCCATCTCAAACTGTGCTGTGTATAAATTTGAGGCAATTGGGCCTGGAAAGTTCTTAAAATCCTTGAATCTGATGTTAAGCACTACCAGCAGGCCAAATCAAAAGCACATTTTAGCTTAGCAATGTATGGAATAAAACAAAAAACATTTTTATTTTATAACACTTGTGGGGGATAAGAATAATAGAATAAAAGAATAAAAGAATAATTTAATAATGTTAAAATTTTACTCACTAATAATTGTCATCTTTGTGTGTTTGTGTCTGCACTAGATTGATAAAGCAGGATGACAGAACCAGTTAGCTTCAGAGTTCTTTTTGGAGGTGAAGACGATGCAAGAAAACTAATCATTCAACCTGGAATGCCGACATCTGTGGATGAATTGGCTCTTGAAATTAGGAATTTCTTTGGTGTGACAGAGAAGTTCAGGCTTCAATACAAAGATATAGACTTTGGAAATGATTTTATGAACCTTGTGTCAATTTCTGACATTCAAGATCAAAGTACTTTGAAAGTGGTATGCTTGCCCTTTGAGGCTACCAGATCCTCAGATCCAGCCACTCCAAACATCTGCTCCATGATCCCAGTGTCTCCCCCCAATGCATCTACTAGCTCCTCATCACAACAACCAACTGATTCAACATCTATCGATTCCCATAGCAGCAATGATACCATCATTTTGTCATCTCCTGAGTCTCGGTCCTGCTCTTGGCCTCAAGTCTTTGTTGTGCCACGCTTTTCATACTGTGCTGAGATAGTGCCCCAGAAGGGAAATGATGATTTCAATGCAAATGGAACTCTCCTGTCTCTTACCCTGAAAGTCAGATCTGATATTCTTGAAGGCCTTGCAGAAGCAATTATCAGGTACACAGCATATCCAACGGATGAACAGTTCAAAGAAGTTGCTGAGACCTTAGTAAAGACTCACCCATGTTTGCGTGAGAAAGGAACTTGCACTGGTTATTGTGGATGGAAACACTACATAAAGATCAAGATGATGAACTTTCGCACCAAGCTTGGTCGAGCTGGACACCCAGAAGTCATTGTCAACTCACGTAAAAACAAACGGAAAGGTCAGGGGAAACCAGCTGCAAACATAAAGAAGCCCAGGAAGGCAGAGGTTAATTTCTGTCCAAGACATCCAAGAGGTGAAACCACAGAAAGCCTAGAGGCAGAAAGGGTTGCTATTTAGTAGCTTTTGGTACATTTTGGAATATAAAATACATTTTTAAGCTTGTTTTATATCAAATATAGTAAAATATGGGGTGGTCAAAAATATTAACTCCCATAAGCCCTAAAGAAAGGGAGAGGCCTTCAACCCTTGGAACACAGTTCCCACAGTTAAACAGTGGTAGGAGCATCATGCCGTGGGGCTGTTTTGCAGCCTCAGGCAAAGGGAGCCTTGTTCGGGTGCATGGCATCATGAAAAAAGAAAATAATGTTGACATTTTGAGAGAGAATATGCTGAAATTTGCTCGTAGTCTAGGGTTAGGTTGTCGCTGGGTCTTCCAACAAGACGATGACCCAAAGCATACATCGAAATTAGTCCAACAGTTCAAGGATACCAAAACCAAGATCTTGGAGTGGCCCGCACAGAGCCCAGACCTCAATCCTATTGAGAATCTGTGGCGGGTGCTCAAAGTGAATGTCCATGCTCAGAAACCATGTCATTTGGACCAGCTAGAACAATTTGCAATGGAAGAATGGGCCAAAATCCCTCAGGAGACCTGTGCCAACCTAGTAAAGAACTACTCTAAGAGGTTGTTGTCAGTTGTGGCTCAGAAAGTGTACACTATTGACTATTAATGGCCAGGGGGCTAATAATTTTGGATGTCTCATTTTTGCCCTTTCTTGTTTCAACTCAGTGTATCAATAAAATATCCTAATTAAACTTAGTAGACATTGTCTTTATAGTGTATTTGTTTACAAAATAACAAACATTTGTTATTAATGGTCATTTTCATGGAGAAATCAAGAGTGTTGTCTAATTTCATAAGGGGGGCTAATAATTTTGGCCTCAACTGTATGTTATGGATATATTTACATTGGTAGTTGTGGTAATTATAACATAGGCATCACAATCTCTGTGTAGTGTGCACTGAAAGATTAACTTATGCAGCTGTCAGTGTGGAGCATAACATTTGTGAACAGTGAATCCCAAACAAACATGTGTTGTGCATCCTTCTAAACAATAGCATCCGATTGCCTCTCAGCGTCATTTTGGTGGACCAGATCCATTTTACTCATTTTGAGAACACTCCCTGTGAAGTTTTTAAAACCAAATGAAAGTGAATACGGAAGTTCAAACAAGGAGACCTAATGAGCGTCAGCATGTCCAATGGCATAACTCCTAGTTCTGTATATAAGCAGTAAACTGGCCTTCTCTGCCATTACAGCTGTTCGATTTCATGGTTCGTTCCGTTTTGCTGCGGTCTTGGCGCCTTTCCTTCCGGGTTGTGTCTGTCTCGGGGGCTCTTCCTTGTTGGGGGGACTTCGTCTCTCCTTCACCTTTTGCTGGCGAAGGCTCTGCCGCGTCGCGTCCTCGGCGGAGGAGTGCGCATGTTTCCCAACTATCTCCCGACAAAGGATATTCGTCAATGGTCCGACTCCTCTCGGCGAACCGATCGCTCATGTTCACGAGATTTGCAGATCGCGTCCCATCCTCGGTATGCCGACAATGCTCACGCCGTCAACTCTTCCTCCACCTATGGCCACCTGCGCCCACCGCGTAGCTTACTGCTCAAAGTCTGTCCGGACGTCCGTCCATTGGATGCAAGAGGTCTGCTGCCGGAACCCGGTCTACTCCCAGTGCTCACTCCGATATGCCTTTTCCACCCGCTGCTGTCTCTTCTCACATTCAGTCCCGCATTCTGTAAGGTAAGGACGTTAATCTAATGTCGCCACTATCACCTTCTCCCGAGTGTGACAGGCGGGTTTTTGTGCGGTAAGTTCTTGTCCTCGTCTTCAACGCACTTGTCAGTCTCCGAATTTGTCGTTGCATTTTGGTAATTATCGAGATGTCATTCACTCAGTTTGTGCCAAGCGCCATAAAGATCTGGACAGCTATCTTCACGCATTGCGATTTGAACCTGCAGTTTGGTGAGTCCCCATTCTTGAATATCTTGAGTCTTTTAAGTCCGCACTACCTATTTAACTGTCCTATACTCGTTTTGATTGGTCGTGTATAGACTCTGACTTGTTGGTACAGCATTTGGTGGACATCGGGCTTTGTCCTGTATATGCTGCATTGCTCGATTCATTCGGCGGATCTACGTCCCAAAGCAGTTTACCTCCACTGCAAGCACCGTCGATGACACATCCCGTCGCTCTGCATTATGCCCTCCGTGTGTTCTGCTCTCACCATCTCCCCAAAACATTCTATCGTATCATTCCACTGGGTCGCTCTTCGTGTCGCATTTGCTCAATATCTCCGTCTCCGGGTTAATTGATAGACTGGTTTTAATTGATGGCTGCTTCGGACCTTAAATCTGGTTTTGTTTCTCCATCAGTAGAATTGTTCTTTAATACGTCCCATTCGCTTGCTTTATACCGACGCAGCTCCCTCAATAGCTCGGCGAGTATCAACAAGGTTCATGGTTCGCCGTACATCGCCCTCCAGATTTCAAGTACATATGTATGTGTGTTTATTCATATATTTATTTGTGTATGTTTATGTTTATGCATGTATGAGTGTACATGTATGTAGATGTGTATATACATATACACAGTGTTGTATAGTAACGAAGTTCTACTTCATTTCTGTACTGAAGCATGGTTTGGGAGTATCTGTACGTTACTCGAGTTTCCTTTTGTTTTTTATTTTTTGTCAACCTCACTTTTATGTCACTACATTCCTAATTTAATTCCACACTTTTACTCTGATACATTTTTAGCGCAGAGTGTCGTTGCTCGTTTTAAAATCAACTTAGACTTGTTTTTTGTTTTTTTGTTTTTTTTCCGCTTTCTTTTCTGCTGTTCTAGTTCGGGTGATCCAACAAAGCATGAGGAAGCTGACTTGTCATTTGTCTATGAATCACGTAACGCGACGTGCACACGTATGATGTGGTGTTCTGTAAAGTCTTAAGGCTTAAAGACACTGTTTATTTGAACTTTTATAAAAGTAAAAAATTTGGGAGGGTATCTGTACTTGTACTTCAAGTGTAACCTTCGGGTCCTTATACGAGACTGCATATATATCTCAGTAGGCACGTATCAATTCTCCGAGACACAACTGCACGCGAGTTGCGGTACGCCCAGATTGCTTTATTATTTTAGAACAAGTCACGACAATGCGGCGTTGCATCGCGTCCCCTACCATGCGGAACAATAGACAAATTCCCAATACATCACACTTCGCGCTTTCTTTTTCAGGAATTCTGCCGGTTATGCCGCAGCGCCAACCGTCCTCCGAAGCACTTCCCCATACTGTCAGATGTTCCCCTGAATTAAACAAGAATTAATGCACCTTATCTCTTCCGCTTCCAATACGTTAGGTTAATTCTCTCTTTCGCTACTTTAAATCGTATAACTTTGCATGAAGGGCTTTATTTACTTCTGTCGCACATTGGTGACTCTGCACGTCAAAACCAGTCGCATGTCGCAACGGAGATTTCCGAGAAAACGACCGTTTGTGTTGCGCGAGGTA
Organism: Distichodus sexfasciatus; assembly: GCA_032718565.1. NCBI lineage: Eukaryota > Metazoa > Chordata > Actinopteri > Characiformes > Distichodontidae > Distichodus > Distichodus sexfasciatus. The sequence goes on along the minus strand of JAVGVS010000216.1, from coordinate 162,357 downwards.
ATATTTGGATTTGTTTTAGTGTTTGAACAGTGGAAGGTCTATACTGTACTGTTGTGAATAAATTTCACTGAAAAACTTACCCTTTCCATCCTAAAAACATGCAGAGTCACATTTCTGTATCAGCACTCCCGTTGTCGATTACTGCTGTTTACGCGTTTCTCACTTACTCTTTCGAGCGCAAGCAATTCAGTCCCGTCTCAGTTCACGATTTGATGGCGGGCATTCTTCCCACGTCCGATGCACGGATCCCTTCTATCCTAGACTCTTTTCTAATCTTTCGGTCCGGCGGCTACTTACAGACTTTAAGAATCCTTTACATCCTCAGTTGTTAAATGACTTCCCATCACGTTTTTTGTTCTGCACACAATGATCACTGCACGTAGACGAGGGTGTTTTTCTCCTCATACCGACGATCTGCTCGAAGCATTTTCTGGGTTTCTGCGCCCAGGCGCGTGTGCTTATACGTCTAAGTCTAATTCTCGTCGAGCTCTTCGTATCTCTGATATTATGTTTTTGCTACGTCTTTCTCCGTTTTTTTTTACTCATAGTAAAACTGATGCTGTTGGTACAGGGTACACTGTTTGTTGCTAGTAAGGACACCCCTTATTGTCCTTTTGCTTACATGATTAAATACCTCAGATTGCGATCACGCTTCACTACTCTGACTCGCTTTTTGTAACGACCAACTGCATTTCTATGTCTTATCACTGCTTTATTCTCATCTAAAAACACTCTTACTCATCTGTGGGATCCCTCACACTCAATACACCGGTCACTCCTTCGGATCGGAGCTGCTTCCACGGTTGCTCATCAGAGGATTCCTCTATCAACTTTGAAATTACTCGGGCATTGGTATTCGGCTGCATTTGCTTCATACGTCCGTGCTGATGTCCCCACAATTTTGGAAGCACAACGATTCATCGCATTATCCGACGTCAGTGTTTTTCAGATAGCCATTGGTGGTGGCGGATTTACTCCGGGCATATAATCCATGCTACGCATTCATAACCGTTTCCGTTACACCGACCGGCCCATACGTGGGCATCTCCGCGGCGCTTTATCAATCAATCAGTCAAGCAATAAATAAATAAATAAATAAATAAATAAAATCAGCGCCGGCGTTTCCACAACACCCCTGCATAACTTGGCCTGCTTCGTCATAAGGCTTGCAAAGCGCTTGGCGTAGCCGTACGCCTTGATAGTTACGTCCCTAAGACACCAGAAGTGCCAGCGTTTCCGCAACACCCCTGCATAACTTGGCCTGCTTCAGCATAAGGCTTGCAAGGCACTTGGCGTAGCCATACGCCTTGATGGTTACATCCCTAAGACACCAGAAGCGCCGGCGTTTTTGCAACGCCCCTGCATAACTTGGCCTTCTTCGTCGTAAGGCTTGCAAGGTGGCGTAGCCGCATGCCTTGATAGTTTTCATACCTATGAAACTAAACGATTGGCGTTAATTTAGTATTTTATTCTCTTTTGTAACGTTGGTATTTCTGGAGTCCCATAACCTGTATTCAAACCCGATTAATCCTATATTTCTTTGAGCAGGTCTAAAACTCCACTGGACAATGAAATGGTACAGTTCTTCCCCCTTCCTTGAACAATGATATCACTTTTTGGGGCAGACTCCTTCGCCTTCCTGCCTGGTCTCCCAGCTAGATCTGCCGGCTTCAGAGACGAGGGAACCAACGACCAAGCGACGGGCTTCCTCCAAAACTTATCACATACACACTAAAGACAGCTTGTTTTTGCCAAATAAAATACTTGTCAATCTATAACTGAATGGTCTCCTTGGTTGAAATGCCTTTATAAAAAGTGAATATTACTATGTGACTAGCATTGGGACAACTCTCATTCTCTTTGTTTATTCTCCAGGACTGCGAATGTGCAGAGGCTGAGTTGGGGATTGCACAGACAACAATGGGCATCTATGTCATTTGGGTGCATGGTGCAGATCCTGGAGACGAGATGTATGCAGATGTTGTTGTTATACTCGAAGGTGTGGAAGTTCTACGAAACCTACAATGTGTCACCCTTGGTTGTGTGATGCTGTTCGGACTGATTTATGCTCTTAACTTAAGCTTAACCCTAAGGACATCAAGAGCACATTTGAAGTGTTCCAGAAAATCCTGATGGAGCTGGACACAACCAAGCTTTCACCAAAAGTCCAAGCCCTGAAAATTAAGATGTTCCAGTGATGGTCCTGATACCTGATATGCAGATGTTTCCCTCTGCAAAATGTACAACAAAGTGAATGCAATTTTCAGTGTGTTTACAGGACTTGGTTGTTATTGCTGCAGAATATCTCCATGCACTTGTACATGTCAGTGGGGTGGTGCAAAGCCACTCAACCCCTTAGCTTTATGGCAGTGTCTTTGAGGGTAATGACAAAAATTTCAAAAAATGAATGTCTGGGAATCTTTGAAATGTTGTTGTACTGTAAGCATTACAGTTATCCTGCTACCTCAAATACAGTTACCAGTCTACCTCAAATTTCACACAGTTACTGTAAGCAGAGATCTTGAGGCAGTTTGTTATTGTGGCAGAAAGGTCTGTTTCCAAATGTTTAACATTTAAAATGATAAAAGCAAATGTGCTTATGCTGATTCAGAGATTGCACACAGTGATGGGCATCAACATCATTCAGGTTGAGGGTACCAGTCCTGAAGATAAGAGGACTCCAAATGTTGGTTTTGAAAAACCTTTAAAGTGTGGTGTGTTGTGTGATGCTTTTTGAACTGATTTATGTGCCACCCTAAGGACCTCAAATGCACATTTTCCATTGAAATCTCAATGCAACTGGACACAACTAAAGCTTTGTCCAAAAATTAAAAGTTAAGATGTGACTGTGTAATTTCCTAATGCACTAATGTTGCCTTCTGGAGAATGCAGTGCAGCAACGTGGTAGACCTGCTGCACATTTCAGTACTTGCTTAAGTTAACTTTTTTTAGTTCACTAATTTTTGTACTTGTATATTCCTGCACTTTAATTCATCAAAATTTAATATGCATACTTGTGGTTGTGCAAAGCCACCCAAACACTGAACCTTATATCAGTGATTTGGCTCGTGATGTAAACATATGTTAGGGAGTCCTTGAAGTGATAGTATACTGTAAGTATTACTGTTATTCAGGTTGATTTACCGGTCTACTGGAGCATTGCACGCTTGTGTGTTTACAGTATGTAATTGTGTATTAGCAAACAGCAAAGTGCTGCTTCTAATAAGGCACAGCTGTTCACCTGAGCCTTGTGAAATTGTTTTGCATATTTGTTTCAAAATTAGATCCCAGGAAGCTAGAAGCAAGTTCAGCATTCACTTGAATTAGTTTGAATGTTTACATTTGTTAGGCTATTTGAATTTGAAAATATAGCACTTTCTCAGCCTATATGTGCACAAATGAGTACATTGTATTTTTATGTTTTTGGTTTATTTTTGTGTGTATTTTGTGCATGCTGAAATAAGGGCATTTCCTTTTGGTGTTTGTTTTTCTTATTTTCGGCACATGTGAATGAGCACTGGTTCTGTGTCCAAGTATGTCTTGCTAGCTCCTCTTTTATGGCTTTGTATCATGCTGAATGGAGGTGGATTAGTATGATGTGTTGCTGCCTTTGAATTTTTTCAGTGCCCTAAATTGCCACGTGCCTTGACAAGCCTAATAAATAAAATGTTAAACAAGCTGGTCTGACTATTTATAATATTGTTACTGTAGATATTACTGTAGGTGCAGGTTGAATGAAAAAAGTGGTTAAAAATTTATAATGCATTGGGTTTATTACTTCAAGTACATAACCTTTATGCATTTTATTTGAATTGGATTTAGTGCATAAACCTTTTTCTAAGCATTTCAAATACATCGGAGTAATTTATATTGAATACATACACTTGTTCTTAAGTATTTGAAACAAATTGGATTTATTAATGATAAATACATAAATCTGCCATTGTCTATTCAAATCACATTGGGTTTATTGGTATTATTACTCAAATCTCATTCTTAATTGTTTCATTTACATTTGACTGACAAATATGCAGCACAAAGTTTATTGGCCTCTTTCTGTTAAATCTAAGTAATTCAAATGGATGGAAATTTTATATGCAATTGAAATACATAAATCTTAAGAATTGGGCCTAAATATTTCTGTGAGTGTATGAATATCACTGAAAAGATTGAAAATAGTGCCCCACGGAAAGGAAACCAACACCAAGCTTAGCATACCAGAATGAATGTCAATGAATTAATGAAAACTTATTATGACTTGGTATTACATTTGTTAAAAATATAGATTGCCATATAACTTTTACCATTATATTTTACATTTTTATGGTGATATGGTGTAAGTGATCCGTTAAATTAATTTGCCTTATTTGTTACAGGTTGTCACTAGTTAACTTACAATACAACATGGATTAAATACATGTAAGAATATTTTTTCAAAATAACACTTAATAGGCTTCATAGAAACAAGTTTGACAAATTTGTGAGTTTGCAAATGTTTATTACTTGGTGAAGATCAACATTTTACACTTTATTTGATAGACAAATACACAACAGTATAATGATTGATAACTTGAACAAATCAAGATAAAATCAACTACTAGATTTACTTTTATAAACACAAAGTTAAAATTGTAAGGATTTATAACTGTCGTTATCAAATCAGACATTGGTGTTCTTCATATGAAAGTTTACCCCAAAATCTGTAAGTACATATCTGCTTTGAACTGAAAAATAGACAATGTTTCTACATTCATAGATTGTTGTACAACCACTGTTTATAAGATAGCACAAACAATACATTGTTTCAGCTGGACTGTAGCCTATAGAAGAAATACAATAATTTGAGTATAAGTGAGTGATTGTCATTGTGACACTACAGCACAGCACACTGTGCACCACAATGAAACGACACCTCTGCATTTGATCCATCCATGAAAGAGCAGTAGGCAGCTGACATGATCAGCGCCTGGGGAGCAGTGCTTGGGGATGGTACCTTGTTCATGAGTACCTCAGTGGTACTTTTTGGTAACTTTGAGGGTTCAGAAAGTGGTGACTGAGTGAGTATTCTTTTGAATGTACACCTAAGAATCCTGTGTGTGCACTTTAGCTGAATTTATTAGCCAATCAAAATACATTTTTAAACAGAGGAATGTGCAAATCCTCCTCATTTTTATTTCACTCATGAATATCACCTATTTAATTGTCATGACTCCCCCTGGACTTTGGACGGGCTTCGCCTGAAGCCTGTTGTGTCTTGTGTGTGGTCGGCCATTTTGTGTCTGTGGTGTCTGTAGTGTTCGGCCATGTTGTTTGTCCTGTGTCAGCCATTTTGTGTCTGTAGTGTTCGGCCATGTTGTGTGTACTGTCTTCTGTCAATCAGTCTATGTCCCACCTTCCCATTGTGTCTTATTGGTAGATCATTGTTCATCAGTTTGTTCACCTGTGCTCCTTCATTGTGGTCACACCCTCTCCTTCCTGATTGGTTATCCCTTCTGCGCTTGTTTGTGATCGCGTTCCTGTTGGTTCCCCTTTGTTTCATTGGTCCAGCCCCTTGTTTGTGTGTTAGTATTTAAGCTCAGCTTTTCCCAGTGTTTCTTGTTGGTCCACCCTCCTGATGTCGGTGTGTTGTTCCACTGTTGTACATGTAAGCCCTTATCAGTTTGTAGCCCTCGTGCCAGTTTATGGTTTCCTTTGTTTAGTGTCTGTTTGATTGTTTGGTTTTGGTTGTGGCCCTCGTGCCGTTTTTTTGTTCTGTGTTGTTCTTTGTGTTTCAATAAATGTCCTGCACCGTGACCTCGCCTCCTATTATGCTCGAACAACCACCCGACGTGACATTAATGAACACACTACAACATTGTACATTTAATACATCCCAGTTAAGAATCAAATTAATAGTAACTGTGTAAAGTAACTCTGTAAAAACTTTATGTATTTGCAATTATGTATAGACTTCTCACCTATTCTAAAACACAAAATAAAATAAAATAAAATAGTAATATAAAAATGTTTTACTCCTCCCTATTTCTTCTTATTATACCTTCATGTTTTTGATTCCTATCAACTCTGTTGTTGAGGGTTTGCTCTAAACAATACTCAGCTTCCTCAACATTCTTGACCCATGGCTGGCTTCTGCAAAAAGAAAAATATAATTATTTCAATTGCACGTTACATCCAACAGGTTCATGAACATAAACTTTAAGGGTGAAGTCCAAATGACTTTGTCACTACTGAAATAAGACATGGAAGTGTTATATTAACATATTACAGAAGTACAAAATGAATTGAGCCTTACTAGGAGAACCAATGGACCTTCTTCTTTCTGATGCATTTGAAGCCTGTAAAAACAAATTTAAAAAAAGATTTAATCCCTTTACACTTCTGTGCTTTTTTACATCTATGGCATTCAGCAGACACTTCCTAATAACAGAGAGATTTTCCTTGAAATGACTTGAGGTTAACAGTCCCAAGGGTCCCAGTGGTGATAGCTGTGGCAGTAGGATAGAGAATGAACCTACAAACTCTTGGTCCCTCAACAAGTATCCTACCATTAAGCCACCACCACTACACAACACTTATGAATTAAACTGTAATACAAAATGACCTAAATTTTGCAATGAACATTTAAATATATCAGCATTTCTCACTACACTTTTATCCAGAGTGATATACATTATATAATTTCAATTACAGTCTACCTGGAGCTACTGGGAGGTCAAACCCATGATCTGTTGTCAAAATCTTACCACAAGACAACCAACCATATCATTTCAATAGTCACACAATAATACAGATGAACTCTGGAACTTATCTTTCAGACATACTAGACAGTTGTTGCTAAAGATGATAAAATAAGACACTAAACTGATAAATGAAAATATGGCATCAATCATGTTAATTTGCCATTAGTATTAGTATATACTAACTATACAGACTGATTGATTAAATCTTAGGAAAATAGTCTGTCAGTTAACTATCTGTTAAGGTAACGACTCACAATATCTCAGATACTTCAAATAAAGCAAAATTTCAAGTACCTGGGCATCCACATCTCCAAGGACCTGACATGGACTGAACATATCCGTATTCACACAAAAAGGCTGAAGCAGCGTCTGTATCACTTTAGAAAGCTAAGGAAGTTTGAGATTTCCCCTGCTGTCCTAAAGTTTCTATCCTCAGGCCATTCAACATCAGGGCATGACTCCTCCACTTGATATTACATTCATGATCATTGTATAGCAACCCATTGTTAGTGTGTTATATTTCCTATTGTCTGTCATAGATTTTTTAATAGGTTATCTTTACTAGTATTCCTTATTTTACTTTTGTAAAACATTTTTTTTCAAATATTGCACAATCAGATAAGTTTAGGATACATATCACTGTGTGTTGTACCTGTATAACTATGTACGTGACAAATAAAGAATCTTGAATCTTGAATTTAAGGCTTTAAGTAATACTTATTTTCCATGGCCTAGGGTGCAATGTATTCATGACAGCTGTGCTTACAGCAGAATATATGATCAGTGTTGGGAAAGTTATTTTTAAAATCTATTCCACTACAGATTACAGAATACATGCCCTAAAATGTCACTTGTAACATACTCCATTAGATTACTCAGTTTGAGTAACATATTCTGAATACTTTTAATACTTTACTTCCACATTGTCTTGCTTTGGCAGACATCCCAACCTGCAAAAACTCATATCAGGGATTTCAGGGATGTGGCTGATTGGCTCTCGGATCTTGCGTCACCTCACGTCACATCACGTCACTAACTGCTTCTTGGTAGTGCCACGCCGGTCACAAGTCGGTGTCCCTTATTCCTTTTTCTCCTTCAAACTTAAATTGCATTTATATTTTGACAAGTTTTTACTACAAACTTCTAAATCATAGAGACTAACGACTTATTAGACACTGTTTGGCACGACATTTTAAAAGTCTTCGCGAGGAATTGCCAAATATAGGGCTTCCTCTGCCCGAACGTGCAGTGTCTCAATGCTAATTTTTCCTGTGGTATTTTCCCTTACGCTATGCGATTTAAGCCATGTAATCAGCGGTTAAAACCTAAAACGTAGTTTAATGCCAACTGCGGCGGAGACTGAGACGCAAAAACCAACACCAACTGCACCTCCAGATGTTAGCACAGTCACCGGGTAGCCTGTTAGCTGCAGGTTTGCAGTCAGGGAGTCTGGGGGCTTAAGATTTAGAGCTTACAGACCCAAAAACTCTGGCATTAGGGCTCACACAGCAGAGCCAATGGGTGGTGATTTGGTGACATAGACAGAGAGCCCGAGCCTCGGCAAAGGCTACTCCAGAGCACCACTCTCCAACTATCAGCGTGTTGAATATGGGTTGCCCCACTCAGTGAAACATCCGCTGAGATGCCTGTTGAAAGTGCTCTGGTGATAGGTGATGCTATTCTACGGCAAGTGAAAATAGCTAGACCTTTAGCAGCACCAGCAGTCAAGGTACATTGTTTACCAGAAGCCAGAGCGCTGGACATCAGGGCCAATCTTAAGGTGCTGGCCAGTAATAGATGCAGATATTGGACAGACGTAGACAGTCGTCCATGTCAGCACCAATGACATCAAGCTCAGACAGTCTGAAGTAACCAAAAGGAATTTTAAAGAGGTGTGTGAGTTAGCCAAAACAATGTCACAGGCAGTAATTCTCTCTGGCCCCCTCCCAGCTAGACGTAGCCCCAAGACCTATGACAGACTTTGGTTGCTGAACTGTCAATAGCTTAGGTTTTGTAGATAACTAGTCTATTTTTGAGGGAAAGCCTGGTCTTTTGAGCCGGGATGGTATCCACCCTTTGTGGGAGGGTGCTGCTTCAATGAACATAGCAGCTAGCCTTTATGCAGGTTCAGGTGCCTGACCGCCTCAACCCTCCCAAGCTGATGCTTGACCGACTGAACCTTCGCCAGGACTCTATGGAGACATCATCGTCTGAAACCAGCTGGGATTTATCTGACCCTATGGACCTGAACTGAATTAGCAGTTTAATATTGAACTAATTTTAGCTTAATGTTGCTGAGAGGGTCCTGCAAGTGGCCCAGTAATGACTCAGGATTCGAAAATATCCCTTGAACTATTTTTATATCTTTACTTCTTTAAAAATGACTAACAGTTCATCTTGAACTAATAGCATTCCACATGAGAATCGTTTGGAATGATGGCATCTCACATGAGAGCGGCACACTACCACCAGGGACACGCATCCAGAATAAACACTGAAAATATAAAATAAGTGACTGTATTGTGAGAGGAACAGTGGTGGTTTCTGTTATTTATGAGCTAAAATAGTTTTCTCTGTAGAAGTTTTGTCTGTTATAAAGGTGGAAGATTAGACTGAACTGGAACACTTTACTGAATGTTGGACTTCCGTGTGAGAGTTGTGGATGCGTTTCTGCCCTGGCTCTGTCATGCTGTCTCCAGCTCTGATTCCTCCATTGTGTGACTGCTACAATTTACATTAAATCTTTGGTTGGGTGTTCTGAAGGGTTTCTGGTAATGAATGGAATTTCCAAAATTTATTAGAGACAGGATAAACATGTGAAACAGAAAAATACTGGCATGTAATCCATTATTTTAACAGTTTAACTGTATTCTGGTTACCACCTATTTAAACTGTAACTGTAAAGTAATACAGTTACCCATAATTTGTAATCTAATTATGTAACGGCGGTACAAGTATTCTGTTAATCCGCAACACTGTATATGATTACATATTGAACTCAGTTTCCAACTCACCATCTTTTGGGTTTCCACTGTTCTAATAGCGCATAATGCAGCAATTCTGTTTTGGATGTCTGAAACCTGAAATATGGAGTTTCAAGTAGATTACTTACATGGATTAAATATAATTTATAAATAAAATCAAATCATTTTGTTATTTATAAAACTCACCCGAATTTGAGCACTCTGTATACTGGAAGCGGCCATTGCCAGCTTCCCCTCCAGTTGAGACAGCTCGCAGTTTACAATAGCACTGTCATCACAGGACCTCTGTTTCCTTTGGGTGTTAAAGGATTGCTCACCAAAAGAAATAGTCTTGAAAGGGAATATCAACACACAATCATTTCATAATATATTCCTTGATTTAAAGATTACTTCAAGTAGCTGTCTTTATTAAGGCATCTTGGTAAGTTTTGTTAAGAAGTTGTTCACTAATGTAATAAATAAACAATTTAGGCAGTAACATACCACTTTCATCGGATATTGTTTTTATGTCTGTGAGTGTCAAGTGGTTACAGTGTTATTTGAATAAACAGACAGCATGTTTATGTTTACTCCTGCATCTGTGTCCTCTGTTTCGACAGATTCTGTACACAATGTGATGACATCTCACAGTCTTACCTTTTGAACCACACTAGTCAGATGTTCCCTGGAAGAGGTAACAGGTTTTTTTGCAGGTTTTTGGAAAACGGCTGTGATGAATTCAGAATTTTTTCTTCCTATAGGATTCATATAAGCTGACATTTTATTAGCCTCTTCTTCATCAGAAGAAAGGCCTTTGTCACTGATGTTGTCAGTTAGCTCCTCCAGTTTTTTTCTAAGCTCAAGTTCCTCTAGGTCCATTGAAGACCACAATTCCTTCACAGAGACAGCCTGTGAGAGACAAAGAAATTCATTTTCAAAGAGTTGAAAACTATCAACTATTAAAAATTCAAAGTCTTGATAGAATGAGTGGGTTTCATTCATTTTAATCAAGAATCAAACAAAGGCAATTAGCGAAATATTGGAAAAATAACTTATTTACCTGATCTACTTGGTCCAGTGGTTGACTCACAATTTTATTTTCTAGTTGACTGAGCAAGATCTCTATAATCAGCATCCGCTTGTTTAGCTCCGTTGCCTAACACAGGAAAAATTCGTTATGTGAGATAAACTGTGCCAATAGAAAGAAAGTGCCAATTCAGCAATGATCGAACTGGTTAGATCTACAGAATGTGGCCATCCAACAATATAACCATTATTCCCTACTGAACAATTTAAACAATTTGTTGAACATTGATACATCGAATGTTGATTAAAAATATCTCATTAACAATGAGACAGTGTTAAATAATGTAAAAAGTTAGGGAGACATTCATCCAACTGCCTTCAGTGTGACAAATACTGACAAACAGTTCAATTCACAGGGTGTGGTCATATCTACATTGCAAATTTTATGCCAATTGTTCTGAAAAACATGGAGATTTTAAGACTGTGTCAGCATTTACACATTAATCTATGACAAATCTGAGTATTCCAGAATGTCACGAACATAAAGCATATGTGGCTAATCTATACACAGAAAAAATCTTAAAACAAAGGGATAGTAAAATGCTCAATATTCCCTTAAAGGGTTGACAAGCATTTAGATTTTATCTGGGATTCCACCTGTCTTTGACCAGATACAACAGTGCCATTTCCTTTAAAAAGGTTGAAAGATATAATAAAAAGGCAAAGCATACAATTAAAACAATGCTACCTGTAGGCAAGTATTTCTTTTTCTTTTAAAAGAAAATGTGTACATTAAGTCACTGTTAAACTTCAAATTTTTGTTTAAAGGTGAATTGCTGTATTTCAATTCCTAACACTTCTGTAAGGAGGACTTTTATTTTGAAATTAAGCATACTAAAATTCAGAACTGCTAAGCTACAAGTCCAAGTCAGATTCAAAGTAAACTTTGTAATCTCTTCTATATATTGTACAGATATACAGAGAGAGGAGATGACGTGGCTCCAGTTTACGCAGTGCAACAAGAAATAGAGAGCAAAGAACAGATAGGGCACATGGAATAAACTATATGTGACCCTGCCTGTGATAACCCGGCTGAAGTCATTTTATGACGATTTTCTGTTTTATACATAAAGTCATTCTACATAATGTAAGGAACAATTTTACATTGATATCTTTGATTTGGCAAATTGTGGGCTCAGAAAAACATTTTTTTTAATTTAAAAAACACATTTTAACCACTCATGCACCATCAAACTGTAATTATTCTGACTATGTGTCATATGCCAAGTTAAAGCTTATATTCCCCCATTTCCAGTGATATGTGACATTCCTGGGAAAATTCTGATACTTTTGCAATATTGGTCTATTTACGATGTGCACGGTGAAAAAGCAAACCAATAACACTGAAATGAATGGTCGCGCGATTACGGACCTTCTCTTTAAGGTTTCACCCTGATGGGCACGAGTGCACACATATACACACACATACTCACACCGACACGCGCACACACACACACACACATACTTTTTCAGAGGTAGCAAACATAAAATGTCAGCAGAATAGGCTGGTTAGCTTGACAAAACGTTCGTTGATTGAAAGTAATGAGCTGATTCTGACGCGTGCGCAGCGTCACGAAGCAATCCATACAGAGAGCGGCACCCGGCTAAAGTCGCAAGTTTCCTGCCTCCTCTTGATCTGCCGTGATTGCAGCGAATGCGCATTGAAATTAAGGTCTGTATGCACTTTCTAACGATAGAGAAGAAATAAAATAAAACCCAAATCACCAGGTGTTTTTGCACAGAAAGTAATCCTAAAGACGTTAGAAAAGCAATGTTCACGAAGCAAAGTTACGGTATTTTTCCGGGGTCTTTGTCTTCGTAACTACAAAAAACAACCAAAAGGGGAAACCAAAAAGGTGGTCTCGTGCCCCCGCTGCGCCTCACGTTGCTCACAACCCTTTGGGGGTCTACAAAACCGGAACCTGGCGACACGCTTCTAAGTCCCAACACTAGGGAAAGCTGAAAGGAGCCGTTTCTGTTCCCACACAAGAGAAAAAGGCCCAAGGCAGCTGTAGCCAAAAGAGAGGTTCACGTCAGCGGGCAGCACGAGTCTGGAATCGTGGAGAAACATAAACAAATAAAACAGGCAGAAAGCACAGCCGGAACTCCACGAAACAGACCGGACCGGACCGGACCGGACCGGAACCACACGACATGCAGGGTTGAGGGAGAAGAACTCAAAGAAGCCTCGGATCGGCTGGTTTATATAACGAAACGAAACGAGCTAATAAAGTAATAAACCAATAGAAAAACGTGCGCTAAATCATATTAAGGTGAAGCCAGTTAAACCGAAAGTAAGGCCGCGATCTAATGCACCCGTGAACTACCGAGGAAAGGGCGCACGAAGTGTAGACAAAACCCGGAAGTGGGGAGCTGACTAATCGGGACGTGAACTACTAGGGAGGGCACACGAAGTGTAGCCTCAGAACCCGGAAGTGGGGAGCGATCTAACGGGGCGGTGCACAGCTACGCAAAACCTGACGTGATCTATTCCACGCTGAGGGAGGACACCGAAACATGATCCCCAAGATAGACTTACCTCTCAGGCTCAGAACTCCGGGGACCGTGAATGTGGCACGGTCGCCGAAGACAGCGTGGCCGTGACACAGCTTGCTTAGAACATGCTTGTTAGAGCCATTTAGTGTGCATGAATGTGTGAATATTTAGATTTAATGTTTTATAACTATTTGCAATAGAAAGTAGAGATATGTTTCTGGAACTTTCCATAACTTTCCACGTAAAGTGTTACGTAATAGAATTCTATTAACACGTATACACGTTAAATGTACTAGTATGTAACAATAGAAGTAGTACGTGCCTTATGTGTCGTAATTTGATTGGATCCTATATATATATATATTAGGGATGTCACGATTAACCGGTTTCACGATTAACCACGATTTAAAGCGGCACGGTTAATTAATCGTAAAGGCTCCTCAACACCGTGTTTCTGTTGGCGCTCTTAAAAACGTAGATCATAACAGTGCTGTCAACAGATTGGCAGGACTCGCCGGAACGAAAACGTTTCACAACCAGGGTTGCACTTGTGCTAGAAACACAGACTGTACAATCAGCGAATGACAGCTCACTTGACCACGCTAAACAATGGCAGAGGAATAAACTGAAAACGCTTTATTTCCACCAAAGAAGCGATTGAAGTCTGCCATACAGAGAATACAAATCAATTTTTAGATGCATCGTAACTCGAGAATGCGCCCGGATAGTCAGCAGCAGCAGGAGGAGGAGGAGGAGGAGGAAGACAGAGAAGTCCAGCACGGCGCGGATGCCGACACACAAACACACACACATAGAGCTGAAACGATTATTTGAATAATTCTATTACAAAAAATGGTCGAGGCAATTTTTCCAGAATCGAAGCTTCGTTTATTATTGATGCACTATGTTTTTAGAGGCATGATCAAGACAAGACCTGATCCCTCAGTATGTGAAAGTATTCGTGAGATATTCCGTGCACAAAACAGAAGTAAACACGTAAAACCCCATAAATGACATTTTTGCGATGTAAACACGCGCCCTCTGTTGTGAGCGCGCGAGCACCTGCGATAACGCCATTACTCGCTAAAACGCTCAGTTTAAGCGTCCCCTTTATTACAGACAAAACGCATATGTAGCTGATAAATAACCACAACAACCAGCATTCTACAATAAAGCCGTTTATTGAGACTTTCCCATGGATTTTCCATAGTTTATTCCGTAATGCGCGCTCAACGCTTTATTGTGACACGGCGCCAAAGGGCGCGCAGGGGGTTGTGGGAAATGTAGTTAGCCTTTCTCTTCCAGAAAGGCCAAAAGCAGCTCATTTTATAGGCCAAATTGGTTCAAAATGACCAAAAACTTCAGTATTTCTTAATTTTCAATTACTCAGATTTTTCTAACTTCAATTTTATGTTATAGTGTAATCAATAGGAAAGAAGAAATACAGAAAATGTATTTATCAAAAAATGTTATTCTATATTCTGATGGATACCGAACAGATAAAGAAGTGTAAGAAGCTTTAATTTAATTCTAAAGAAAAACTTTGTTTATTTTTGTTTTCACTATGATGCATCACTGTTTACATTATTATTTATGTTCCAAAAGGCACTATCCATTTGTTTATGTTCCATTTATGAACAGTATTGTTTGTTTATGGTTTTTGTGTCTTTTTGAAAAAAAGACAGCAGTAAATAAAAGTAAAAACCTCTAAAGAATGTGATTGTCTACATTGTGAAATAATCGTGATAATCGTGAAACTGTGATTATTTCCCAGACGGTAATCGTGCCATCAAAATGTATAATCGTGACATCCCTAGTGTGTATGTGCGTGAGGAAGAGACGACGTAAATTCCAGACATTCACACAACCAACAGACGAGTTTATAGCGTGCTATGGCTGCCCTGGATTCACACCCCTCTTGCTATCTTGGGGACGTCCCTTCTCTGACTCAGACATCCCAACCTGCAAAAACTCATTTCAGGGAGGTCCCCCAACCCTAACCCCTAACCTACCCTAACGCTAACCCTAACCCTGAAATCTGATTGGCTTATTTTGCTAAGTAAACCAATCAGGGTGCTCTTTGTCTAGCACGGGCTACATGAACAGGAACACACACAGTGATCCACACATACGCACATTCTCTCTCTCTCTCTCTCTCTCTCTCTCTCTCTCTCATATGTTAATTATAAATCTCTATGCGGCCTCCATGCGACCTGAATGTGACGCTTTCCAGATCACAGAGTTCATGTGGCTTTTGCTTATAGGCATGCGCTGACATCATCAGCCTGCGTGGCAGCCTTGAGAGGTAAAAATGGAGGGAGAGCTCTCGATAACAGTCAGTGGAAGGATGGAGGGGTTAGGGATTCGATGACTTTTTTATTCTTTTAGAGCCTGCTCATGTGCCGCTGATTCACTGTTTGTAGGTGCTCCCAGAGCAAAGTCGACCATGCATGAGCTACTAAGCCTCCATTTTAATGCCACAGGTCATCCACAGATATATGATGTTTTGTTGTTGGTGGCGCGGTTGACCCGTGTAAACATATCCAGCGTGTGCGCATGCGTGACGTTTCGGGAGGCCGATGCGTTCTGTGCAGTCAGATACAGGTCGCAGCAGTTGAATGTGAACCGTCAAGATGAACCAAATCGATCTGAACTGAGCGATGTGGCTGGCGAAGTGTGAATGTAGCTGTCGTGTAGCATGCAAAAGTTGAGTTTGAGGCAAATGAGACAGGCGTGAGCTGCTCTCACAATAAGTCAAAAAAACTTACCTCAAGACCAGAAAACAGAAACCACCAGCAGCAAAGTTCAGAAATCCGAAACTGGGCATCTTGCGATAGCTGCGTCAAGCTCACCCCAAAGAGGAATGTTTGAAGGAATCCGAAGAAATTAGAAAAATCAAGGGTCCCAAAGATCCGAAGGCGCCAGGTCAGGTATTTTCTCTTCTTTTTTGCGTTGGAAGCGGCTAGCTAGCTTGTCAACAAAGTAAATCCGGCGAAATGGCGTCACAGGCCAGTTTAGTAAGCAGCAAGGCTTAAGAAAGCTTGATTTGCACATTAGAAACTCTTTCCTGGCAGTGAATTAATCCGAAAGTGTTGCGTAACGTTAGAGGAAACGTCATAAGCAGTTTGTGGAGATTTGCAATGAAATGGAAGCAGAGACGGTGGATGCATTTATAGACCAGAGGCATAAAGACTGAAGAAAGAGGCACATCGGATGTGTCAAAGTTAAGGGAATAGTCTGAGGGAAGCTGTCGCATCTCTGAAAGAAAGTAATATGGGCTGAAATTGATGCAAGATGAACTCAACTCAGCCGGCATTGTAGAGGAAGCTTTGATAAAAGTTCAAAAAGATTCTTTGAAGAATTCTACCTGCCTTTACTGAAGGTTAATGGAAGCTTAATGGAATAGAAGATTGAAAAAGGATGATCAGGAAACATATATAAAAAGCAGATGAACCAGGATTAAAGTTGTTCGCCTGGCGAGCAGAAGATAAGATTATCCCGTTAAAAGCAGCCCTCAAGAGGAAAGACTTTGGTCCCCTCAGATAAATGTTTCTAGTGCCAGTTCTGTTGCAGGATTATAAAAAGTTATAAAAGTTATAAAGCGTGTAAGCCGGGCAGAGTCATGCAAGTCCGTACATCTCCAACTATCAGTGATACTAGCTCGGTTAGGGTGAGGCTCAAGCAGAATATGAAGCATTATTAATAAATCAAAAGCCGATTATTAGGGAGGGCTGGAACTAGACAAGAAAAGCTGGGATGAGGGCAGAAAGGAAGAAGTTAGTTTGAGGGCGAAAGCTCATTTGAAGGAGACGAGCAGGGAAAGTTAGTTTAGAGGCAAACAGAGACAGGAAGAAACGTTTTGGGGCAGCAAGAGACAGAGAGGCTGGATTTTGAAGGGGAGAAAGGGAGCAGGAGAGGCTAGGCAGGTGCAAGAAGAAGCAGTTGCAGATGCAGCTGAGCTTATATGTCCAAAAAAGCCTTCAGGTAAAGATCTATAAGAGGTGTGAGGGGCGTACGCAGGGCCTTCACGACTCCTCAGGGCCGTCTAGAATAAAAAGCCAAAACCTTTAGCAGCTAAGCGTAAAAGAAGAGGCAAATGGAAATAACAGTTTAGTTTGAACCTAACCGTTGCCTGAAATCGGTTAAAGCCAACTGCAAAATTCCTTAAGTGGACAGTTTAGTTTTACTTGCCTGTAGAAGGGGTTAGCAGACAAGTTCTGTTAAAGGCCTGTGTCCATACTGTATCAGACCAAAGTGGCTGGCATCAGAAAAAGGCAGCTGAGCGTCGAATAATACCTGAGATGCTCGTAAACAACAAGCCTGACTCAACTGCCTCGCAGAGAAATTTTCGTGTTCTCAGGAGATCCTCTTAACTACAGATCTTTCATAAAAGCCTTTGAACACGTCATCGAAAGCAAAACTGATGATCAACAAGACCGGTTGTACTACTTAAAACAGTTTACAAGAGGAAGCCGCAGAACATAATAGCTATTGTGAGCACCCAGACCAAGCATACGAATAAGCTAAAAAACTGCTTGAATGTCAATATGGCGATAGATAAAAAATCAGTAGTGCCTACGTCGAAAAGGCAATAGAGTGGCCACAGATAAAATCAGAAGATAAAGTAGGATTGGCCGCTTTTCCTTTGTTCCTGATTGGATGTCGTAATGCGCATTGGATGACGTAAACTACGTCGCAAACTGAACGCAAAACAGTCCTTAAGAGTGCATCACCATCAAACTTCCATACGGCGTGAAGTAAGATGTGGGAACATTCTGCTCCGCGTATTCAAAATGAAAACAAAAGACAAGTCGTTCTCTGACATGGTGGACGTCCGCAAAGCTAAAACATAATGACCCATTGTTTGGGATATTCAAGACTCTATCTGGGTAGACAAGAAGCACAAAGAAATTTGGCTTAAAAAAGTCAACCCAAAAGAAGCAGCATTGCAGTGAACACGTCTGCTACAGAAAAGTGCACCATAAAGGGTCAACCAGACAAGAAACCCATAGTTACAGCGTTAAGTCAGCTACTGCTGCTTTTCAGCCCCTGTTTGTATTCTAAGAAAATCACGCATTAAACACAAAATTAGGGAACTGTCTTGGAAGGAAAGAATTTAATTCCTGAAAACACGTGGGCACTGTTTTGGGTGTCTTGCCTATCGGACATCTGTCAGGACTGTGCTAACGAAAGCCAAAGTCCCATGCAACCACAGACTAGCTGAACAAAACGATTCCTTAAAAGCTCGTGAAATCAGACCCCACTCTATCAGGAATATAAACAATTCATGGACAACATTCTGAAGAAAGGTTATGCTGTAAAGTCCCAGAAGAACAATTGAGCGTGGCGTGGCAGAGTATGATTTATCCCACATCACGGGTGAACTACATCCAAAAAGAAAAAGCTAAGGGTCTTGTTCAACTGTACAGCAGTATGTCAAGAACGTCGAACAAACAGCTACTGCAGGGGACCTGATCTCGACACGCTAACCCAGTGCTGCTAAAGTTTAGGCAGGAGCCTGCTCGTTCTTATAATAGATATAGAATCCATCTGTTCTATCAGCTCGCAGTGCCGAAAGAGGATGCAGATTTGTTAAGCCTTGCCATTGGCCAGATGGAGAAACTAAATGAGAAAGTAGAAGAATAAAGAATGTGTGTGCACCCATTAAGGCTACATCATCTCCCTATGGTGCTCCTCGTATCGCTAAGAAGAACAGCATTAGATGCCTGCAGAAGAACGCCGATAAGAGGTCACACAGACAGTCCTTCAAAACTTCTCGTGAACAATTTAGCAGAAATCGGTTTGCCACAGAAGACGAAGCTATTAGTCTTATGAACGAATTAACAAAATTGTGTGCTAGGGGCGGGTTCCGCTTGACTAAGTGGGTAAGCAACAGTAGGACGGTACAGAACCATTGCTGACAGTGAAAAAGGCAGATGAGGGTTAAGACCTACACTTACAACATGATAAGCTACCAATAGAGACTAACACTAGGCATACAATGGTGCACAACACTGATAGTTTCGGGTTCAGATTCAATTACCCAAAACCCTGAACACTATGAGGGCATTCTCTCTCCGTTATTGGTTCTGTAACCCTTGTTAATGGGATTTTTAGAACTGTATCACTACCTGCTAAGCTCATTAAAAAGAGAAAGATGTTGGGTTTTTGATAGGTGGTCTAAGAGTACGCCCTCACCAAAAGATTAAGTCACAATTCCTAGAATGGGCTGACTTGGCTGTGATGGTTTAGTCAAATTTGATCGACTACTAAAGGAAGAGCTTCAACTTCGGCACAGTGAATTAAATTTTCTGGACAGACAGTACTACAGTATCTCCACCTGTCACGTGGAAGACCGGGGTTCGATTCCAGAGCCGGAGCCAATAGGGGCCTTTGCAAGTGAAGCGATGCACAGGTGCTCGTCACATGCCCTAACAACCAGAGCAGTCACATAGACGTCACCGATTCGCCAGCACGAATATGTATCAACACTACGCGCTTCAAAATAGAAGAGGATTGGTCTCAGGATCATCTTGGCTCAACTTTCTTCTAAATCTGGTCGATTGTAGAGAAGGGCTAAGGAAGATGTTAAAAGAGCTGGAACCAATCCAGTATCGCGAACATGCTCCAGAAAGGAATACAGTGGATTTTCAACCCCACCCTGGTCGCCCTCATCAAGGAGGTACTGGGGCGTCAAATTTGAATAATAAAAGAAGGTGATGAGCTCCGTCAGCGCGTCTAGCAAGTGATGAATGAAGGCGGATTATAAACTCTTCCGGGTGAAGTTGAGCAGGACAAGGTTCCCTCCAGAACAGGCCTTACCTGATCGACCAGAAGTTGAGTGCACAGCTTCTCAATTAATCATATCCAGAGGTTGTCTTTTTGAAAATAGGCATATAAGTGCTACCAGCATTGCTGCAGGAGTTAGAAGGGTAGGGGGTCAGCCCACTGTCAGTACTCAGACCATATCGCCCTTTTACTGCATCAAATTGAATGTACGTAACTGTCTTCAAGATAATAATAAAATAATAATAAAAGATAATGCTAAGAGAAAGACCGCAAACGGTTTGCTGAAGACAAGCAGACTAAGGACGCATGGATTACTGGGGCTTAAGTGTCCTGTGGTCTGATGAGACAAAAGATAAACTATTTGGATTTCAGATGTGGTGTCAAAAAGCGTGTGTAAGCGGCAACCAGGTGAGAGTACACAATTGGTATGTCTTGCACAGTCAAGCATGGCGGTGGGAGTGTGTCATGGTTTGGGGCTGCATGAGTGCTGCTGGCACTGGGGCTTCACAGTTCATTAGAGGGAACCATCAGATGCCAGCATGTGCTGTGACATGCTGAAGCAGAGGCATGATCCTCCTTTGGAAGCTTGGGCTGCAGGGCAGTTTTCCAGCTCTGATAACAACTCCAAACACACCTTCAAGACAATCACTACCTTGCTTGAGGCAGGATTAAAGGTGCTGGACTGGCAAGCATGTCTCAGACCCTAAAGCCATATTGATCATCTGTAGGGCATCCTCCAAATGGAAGTGGAGGCTGGGTCTCGCATCCCACCAGCTCAGAAGTGATGTCATCATGGAGGGAGTGGAAGAGGATTCTAGTGGCAACTGCAGCTCTAGTGAACTCCATGCCCAGGAGTTAACAATAATGGTGGCCACATAAAATATTGACATTTTGGGCACAATTTGGACATTTTCACAGGGGCGTACTCACTTTTGTTACCAGCGGTTTAGACATTAATGGCTGTGTGTTTAGTTATTTTGAGGGAACAGCAAATTTACACTGTTATACAACCTGTACACTGACTACTTTACATTATCAAAAGTGTCATATCTTCAATGTATCCATTAAAGATAAAATCTTTACAAAAAATATGAAGGTGTACTCACCTTTGTGAGATACTGTATATCATTGAGTGCTAAACAGTTTTCAGTTCTGTTCTGGAGTTACTGCTCTTCCATGTTAGAAATTCCTGCAAATAGATCCTGATATCATACACTAGTTGGTTCTTTGAGAAACACTGCAACATGCAGGACAGAGAAATCCAGGACCTGGATTGTGAAACCTTGCTGAGTTAGTTGGAGTTGGACAATGGAATTCATTGGCTTAACTGCCAGGAATAACCTTTTGTTACATTTCAATTTTCCTGTTATAATTGTAACTGTTAGGGTGAAACCAATCATGAGTCTAATCAGGGTAAAATGCGGTGGTATAGTGGTTAGAGCTGCTGCCTCACAGCAAGAAAGTCCTGGGTTCGAACCGCAGGGACAGGTGTAGGGCCTTTCTGTGTGGAGTTTACTTATCTCCTGTCATTTAACGTGGGTTTCCTCCGGTGTTCAGGTTTTCTCCCCTGATCCAAGAGCATGCATTATAGGTTAATTGGTGACTCTAAATTGGCGTTAAAAGGTGTGAATGTGTGTGTGACTGTGTGGTATATGCCCTGCGAGACATGGCCCATTGGCATGGCTCAATGGCACATTACAAGTTCAGTTGGAGAGAATTCCACCAGAAGGTTATGCATCATTACTTATGCAAGTCAAGATACGTACTGAAAATCTGAACCATCAATATATACGCCCTAGAGCTGCAACCTCAAACAGTTGTCTCATCACACACCTGGCACACACCCACACTACCCTCCGGCGCACCGAATAAGTGCGTTTCCTTTCAAGGAACAACGATGCTTATCATCACCAGTCCGCTCCTGTTTACAAACGCTCGCCGACTGTGTGGGACTGGGCCCGCCTCAACAACGCATGGCTGGAGCAATATTACCACCTTGTTACGGCTCATTGGGGGGGAATAAAAGAAGACGCCGAAGAGCCACACGCAGTTGGCGAGTAACACACACTGGATGCTGCGCCGACCCCTCCTAACCATTTGTTTATTCTCTCCTCGCACTCTCTCTCTCTCTTTCTACTCTGCCTCACTAGATGCACCAACGAAGCAGCCCTGACGACACCCCACACCTGCACAACGACAGACAACTTAAAAACCCACCAAAAAGGCTTGGACCAGGCTTCTCCCTTCACAGACTTCCCCCTCTCTGCACTTTTCAATAAAAGGAAACCCCTCTAGCTATTGTTAAACTTGCTCCAATGTGTTTTGCTTGCATTTTGTGCATAGGACCTTCTAATGAACACAAGAGGACCAGCAGCGAACACTTATGGTTGTGTGAGATTTCAGCCTCGAAAACCCACCTGAAGAAACAGAAGAATCAGTGGAGGCCAAGAAGTCAAAAGACTTTATAGTCTGGAGGGTATAGTGGAGTAGAGAAGATGTGAAAATTCTAATAAAGACTACATTCTGTCTTCTGCATCAGCATTTAAATGCAACACCACCACCCTTAGTAGGCGTAAGGAGTAATGACACCTTTTCAATCAGAGACTTAATGAGTGTCTGGAAAAGTCCTCACATTGCTCCTGGTTTTATATAAGTAAACCTGACCTTCTCCACTACAAGCAGTTTCATGGTTTCATCCATTTCCATCCTTGGCTCTATAACTTTGGGTCATGTACTCAGACACTCCTCCCTTTAAGAATTCATCTCTTCATCACCCATCAATGAATTCCAATCCTGGCTCAAAGACTCTCAGCTTCATTTCCGAATTTGTTGTTGCTTTCGGTATTTATGGAGATGTTATTTGCTTGGTCTTTCCCAAGCATAATAAAGAACTGGACACCTATCTCCACTGCAAGCACTGTCACCGAAGCTACTTTTTTTGTGGATTATTTGCTTACTGGTTTGACTCAGGAATTTGACTGGGTCCTTGCACCCTTGTCTAAGCATTTATTTGCAAAAAATCTTCCAGTCTGCAATAAATGAACCTGAAATCATAACTAGAATTAATTGATAGGGAAGTTATTAAAGCTATTTAATTATTTATTTCTTCTTCTCGTTCTCTAGCACTAATCCATTTATTTATTTATTTATTTATTTTATTTTATTTATTTATTTATTTATAACCTTTATTTAGCAAGGTTTAGTCTCATTGAGATATAAAATCTCTTTTCAAGAGAGACCTGTGAATGTGAGAAAAAATAGTTTCATAGCGTAAACATAAAAAACATACAACATTCACCAGCTAGAGAAAAAAAAGTAGGGATATCTCATCTCAAGGTGTAATTATTTAAAACATTTACATGTATGGATGAACTCCATGTTCTATAAGCTTCTAATATAACCTATAAAAATCATGTAAAGAGATTAGACACTGTAGTTTGAGTTTTCTGTAAGGCATTTCAAACAGAAGGTGCAATAAACATGAAAGCCTTTTTGAACAAATCTGTCCGGGCTTGAGGTACATTCAATAAAATAAACCACACAGAACACACGATGAAACAACACAAAAACAAAAAGGCAACTAATAATATTCAGGAGCAGGACCTCTGGAGGCTGGGGTGGCGTGACTGTGACTATCACCCTCCTTCTTTTTGTAGCCTTGCTGTCTAAGTTAAAAAGCACTTTTAGTGACCTAGGTATCCTCTAGGTATTGGATGAGAAAACTGTTGGTCCACACATGTCTTTGGAATTTTTGGGAACTGTTTTAGATAGCAATGAAATGAAAACTTATCTGCTGTTGGACAAATTAATCCGCATCCGTGAGATTTGCGGTACGTTCCTCTTTCATGTCTGTCTCAAACAAAATTGCTTTCTTTACTAGGACATTTAAACTTTGCCATGTGTATCATTCACTTGAGAATTAAGCTCATTAAGTATCATGTTTGCTCGATCTCTGCAAATCCGTCTCCGTCGGGTTAAATGACAGACTGGTTTTAGATGAAGACTGCATTTCAGACCTTAAATTTTGGATTTCGTTTCTCCATCAATGGAATGGTATTTCGTTTTGTTTTTGTTTTTTAACAAACTAACAGATATATCCCGCACTTTGCTTTTTATACTGACACAGCTCCCTCAATAGATTATAATACCAAAAGTGCTGGTGTCGCCATAATGCCCCTGCAAAATATAGCGTGCTTCTCCATAATGCTTGTAAAAGCTTGTCATCTCATAACACCTTTACTATGTGTACCAAGTGTACCTTATGATGTAAAAGCACCAGTGTCTCCTGCGCGCCCTTGCGCGTGGCGTGCTTCTCCATTCAGCTGAGTTTGCCTTTTCAATTTTATTTAGTTATTTAATTTGTTATTTTGTTTCTCTGTAATACTATGAATATCATGTATCTCCCACCAATGTCTTTCATTGCTTATGTCCTTCTGTCAAATCTCTATAACAAACATAACTAGGAGAACTAGAAGAGAACTAAGCTCCACCTACACACCCTCCGCGCCATGGTTCCATAGCTGAGACTATAAGCCTGGGACCCTAGGGTTCACATTTCAAGGACCAGCAGTGTCACCGTGGGCGAACAACCTCCTCCTCCTACTATACCGTGTTCTACAGGGCACCATAGAAGTGTCTGACCAGCTGCATCTCTGTCTGGTTTGTTATCAGCGTGTTGCCGTCTAGCGGCTAAAGGATTATTCAACAATGGCAATATCATCAGCGCCTCCCCGCGCAGGACATCTTTACAAACACTGCAACAGGAGGGCCTCTGCATCTTCTTGACCCTCATCCTTCATTGACTCTTTACCTCCCGGCAAACAGCTATCTAAGCATCAAAGACCAGTCACCAGAATGCCACGATAGCTTTTTCCTCAAGCCATCAGACTCTTGAACATACTTCCCCTCACACACAGCTGGACTGTGAACTGACTCTGTTGCACCTCTGCACTTTTATCACTGTCATTGTGATGCACACGCTATATATGGACTAATCTCATTCAGGTTCACTGAAACTGTCTCTGGCAGAGACATAATGAAACTGTTGCACTAACCTCATGCACATTAAGTGTAAAAGTCAATTCCAAAATCTTGGCTGGAGTTAATGCATCCTAATTGTCTCTCTGTCTACTTCTATTTTCAAGTTTTAAAAGCATATTTAATACTCCATTTCATTTAAAGTGTATGTACGTATTCTGCTTATATATTGTTTTTATTCTATGTGCCCTATTTGTTCTTTGTTCCTGTTTCTTGTTGTTTTGCACTGAAAACTGAGTCACGTCATCTCGTCTCTCTGTATACAGTACCTGCACAGTATATAGCAGAGATGACAAAGTTTACTTTGACTTTGACATTGACTAGCTAAGAACTAAAAAATAATCCTCTTTTTCCCTGTTAAAGAGGTCTAGAACTTTGCCAGACAACTCAAATGGTTCAGTTTTCTTACTCCTTGATTAATGATATAAACTTTTGAGTGAAGGCTCCTTCGCCTCCTAGTCAGACCTGCCGGCTTCAGGAGGCAGTGAGCTAATGACCAAGTGGCCAGGCTTTCTACAAACATTTTCACATACACATTAAAGAAAATTATAATTGTTCTTTCAAATAATTAACTGACAATCCAAACTTGATGGTCTCCTTGGTTGAATTTCAGTTGCTAACTGACATTAGTGTGTTGAGAGCTTTGGAGCTTTCCATGGAGGTATGTGGAGGAGTCATTACAGAATACTTTAAAACCAAATCTAATGAAGTAAATGTAAAGGCTGCATGCAAGCATTTTTACACACATTAATGCACTCACTGTTTGCAAGTGCATTCTGTATGTAGGTACCATGCCACACATATAGGGGACACCCAACTGCAACTGCATAAGGGGATGGTCCTAAACCCACAGTTACTCCCACATCATGGGAGGAGGGACATTTAAAAGAGCCTGCATGCCATTGTTTCGAGCTCTCAGACCTCGCTACCAAGGTGAGATCACAAAGGGAGTGAAACATCTGCAGATGAATTCTTGGGAGAACAAAGTCTTTGTCTTGCACACAGGCCTGTGCATGAGACTTCTTTCTATAGCTTCAAATGTATGTTTTATTTACTTTAAGCTAACTAATTTCTCCGCTTTAAATTCGGTTGATGTTAGGGTGAGAGATGGCAGGACCTCCAAGATTTCCTATTCATTCTCAAAATTGTCAAAATTGCGGAAGAACTTTTAAGTTTCAGTCCAGACTTGACTCGTCGCTTATGTGATCCAAATAGCCACTCTTGCCAGGCTCCTCAGGAAGGCTCACCTTATCAGACTCCACGCTTTCAGAGAAGGCATGATTCTGCCAACTGTATTTATTTAATGAATAATGTTCTTGGATATATATCATCTAAACACAGCCCTCATCATGTTTAGTGTGTCAATTCTCTTTCCTTATTTTAGTTTACCTTGATTTACTGTATGTCGAGATTAATATATATATATATATATATATATATATATATATATATATATATATATATATATATAATTTATAGTACCTACTATAGCTTCCAGTTAGCTGCTGTCATGGGATAATGTACTACTAATGATAGCTTATAATGTATTTTGTACAAAACTAATTTTTAAAATACAGTAAAGGCTTTCTAAAATTGTAAGAATGACCTACTGGGGATACTGGTATTCACAGTATTTTAATGTTTTTATAATAGATCAAAATTGTAATTCAATACAGTATAGACACATTGTAAGTGTCAAATTTGGGTTTTGCACATTATTAACTTAGTAGACATGATGAGCTGGATATCTGGGTTTGTTAATAACATTAACATTGGAGGCACATTTAAAATATGCTGAGCTATGAGGGGTGGAGTGGTTGGGAATTGTTGAGGATGATGGATCGTTATGACAGTCAAAGACTGTTCAAAGGTTTTTTTGTTAAAACTAAACATATTACATTTTATATAGCATATCAGATAGTTTACGATTTTTTATAGCGAATGAGGTAAGTTATTAGATTGCTGAGTTTGGGTGAAGACTGAGTAAATAAAAGGGTGGTTAAATGTCACTAAAATTCATTCTTCCTCTAGGGAATACTTTGGAGGCAAAAGAGTTGATACTATTATGGCAACTACTATTGCCACTACATGACAATCAGCCATTCAAAAAAAATGACTGAACGTACTTAATTAATACAGGACATTAGAACACAGTGTCATATGATTACATTTATGATTTATTTGCTTGTTGCAATACCTGGATTTTGTTTGGTTGCTAAACAGTAGTCAATACCTCATCTGTAACATGACATTAAAAAGATGGTTAAGTTTTAGTACCAGTCTGTGCTGTTGTCCCCTTGGATCTTCTAAGTGATTATCCTCTTGGCTGTAGAGTGAACTGTGTACTGTGAAGAACAAATGCATAATGCATTTTAAAAGTGATTAACACAGTGAGATCAAAGCTATTCTCAATCAATTTTAAACATATTGAAAAAATCAGGATATGAAAACTTTGCAATACTGTTATCCTTTGTTTGCCATGTCTGACATTGATGTATGGACTTTACAAGAGTTCTGAATGTTTCTTTATGGTCTGTAGGTGAAGCTGACATGGATAGTACTCAATTCATCAATAGTCGGCTTATAGCAAAATAGACTGGGAAACCATAGAAATTCAGTATCTGTTTGGTGTAATGAACAAAAGTTACAACCTGTTGCAACTTATTTAAGCAACAAAAGCAAGTAAGTACCAAGAGAACAAAAGGCAAGACCTAGGGCCTCATGTATAAACGGGGCATACGCATGAAAATGCTGTGTACTTTGTTTGCATGATCACGTCGAGATGTATGGCTTATAAACTTAGGCGTGCGCTAAGCACATTTTCATGGCAACCCCAACCAATACGTTTCTGATCGGTTTTCCAAGTGTAATTGGAGCGATCGACTGCACACACATTGCTATAAAGGTGCCTTCAGAGAATTTGCTTATGTAAATACAAAGCATTTTCATCCCATTAATGTGCAAATGTGTGATCTTAGAAAATGCATCTGTTAGCTCATTGTGAGTGAGATTGGCCTGGCTAGAGCCCATGATTTGTTTATTCTCAGAAATAATGGTATTTGAAGCCAGCTTGAAAATGGTGTAGTGTGATGGCTGGCTTCTCAAGTGACAGAAAGACATGTTCTGCACAATTTTGGTACCCACTGAAGGCGTGGCCTCATCCTCTCGCAAACCCACAGAGCAGACAAAAGAGTGACGTTATAATGACATCCATTCTCAGGCACGGGCAGTGGTAGAGCGTACTATAGGGCAGCTTAAGGGCCGTTGGCGATACCTGGGCAAGACCGGTGGAGTGCTGCTCTATAGATCACAAAAAGTGTGTTGCATTGTGCTCGTGGCAGCGTGCCATGCTGTGGCGCAAAATCATGGCTTACCTGTACCTGAATAAGCTGAGATGGCGATATGAACTATTTCGACCCACCAAATGTTCACCAAATAGGACAGGCGTTACAACCTCATTTGAATGTAATAGAAAGAATGTAAAACAGGTAATCGCGACAGCATATATTTTTTAACATTACTTTTAATGTAGTTAATGTCCAAATGTACAAGCGTTTATATTTTAGTTCATTGCCAACATCTCTTGCTTATTGACTGTTGCATTTTGTGGCTGCATGAGGCTTCCGTCAGCTACGGCGAGATAGTTGCCCTCGGTTTCTGAGAGCGCAGTGTGTGCAGCCAGTGCGGAAAATTTGGCAGTACCTTAAGCGCCATCACTGCCAGGTTTAGTCCATGGCATGGGGGTCACTTCTTATACTATTGTCTGGAAACCAGGGCCGACATGTCAGATTCGCCAGGGATCTGGTAAGGACTTAAAAGGAGGAGAAAGGCAGATGCGAGCAAACTTCCAGCGGCTGGGTTAGGCGGCTGTAGGAATGTTCTCGATTGGGACAGGGATCTGATTAGGATATATGGGCAGAATGCCACACTTTCTGGTCGACAGTGATCTGGTTAGGATGTAACCCAATTGCTACTCGTTAGCTCTTGTAGCATGCTGGTTACTTCATGGCGGCTACTCTCTCTTACTCGCGAGCTCTCTTATGCGGTAGGATACCACAATAATCCGTGTTCTAGCGACACACACTCTAACAAAGAGATGAACCCAATAACTGGAGTACTCACAGTTGATGTCGATGAGAATCGGGAAGGGCGGTGGAACTCAATGGCAGAGCAAAGGCGCCGCGGTGAATCATAAATACCCTTTGAACGCGACCGGCCGCATCCCATTCAGGCTGCGGCCGCGGAGTGGAGTGCACGTGACAGTACCCCCCCTCCAGGACCGTCACCAGACGGACCCAGCTGCCGGAGTCCATGTGCAGGCGGAGGTTACGGATGGACAGCCATACCTTGTCACCTACATGGTACAAACGTCCCGGTAGGTGCCGGCGGCGGTGTTGAGTGGCGTAACGGGTGTTGGCACAGCGAATGGCTGTGTTGGCGTGATTCCAGAGCCATCGGCACCGGCGGACCAACTGTTGGGCAGCGGTACCTCCGGCTCCTCATTGGCTGTCAGGAAACAGTTAACCATAACACCTCCAAATGGACGAGATTGGTGGCAGGCAAGATGTAGCAGAATGTGGATAACTCAGCCCAAGTGAGGTAAGCGGGCCCAGGGCACTGGCGATTGGCGATAAAGCATCAGGTAAGCTGGCGCTCAGTTGTTGGTTGGTCCGCTCCATCTGACCGTTGGTTTGCGGATGATAACCAGATGATAAACTGCAGGTGGAATCAATCAGATGGTAAGCCTTCCAGAAATGGCGGTGAACTGGGGCCCCTGTCGAGGCGATGTCATGGGGAACCCATGCAGGCCGGACTACATGCCCTAATATCAGCTCACCGCGTAGTGTAGCCTGACAGGAGTCCGGTGAGGGAGCCACCAGGTGCACAACCTTGGAGAACCGATCGCGATGGTGAGATGGTATCTTGCCATGAGACGGCAGGCCTGCTTGGTAGAAGTCGTGACAATGCGGGACCAGGAGCGCACTCGGGGGGCAGGGAAGAGGCTGGAAGCTCCCCGGAGATGGTTGGATGAGTCCTTGGCCTGTGCTTTACCTAGGCACCACCTGGACAAACCCTTTAACATCTTTCACCATGTATGGCCACCAGAAAGCTCGGCTGGCAAACTGGAGGATGAGTGGGCCCGGTAGACAAAACAGTGGTTTGGGTTGAGAGGAGGTGGAGTGGGCCCGGTGAGTTGCTCTCTGGACTCACCGGGCAGGGCAGTTTCCCGGCCGGAGAGGGCAAATCACTTGATGGTGCTGGGGGGAGCCACAATGAGCAGAGGCCCTCATTCATGTCCTCCTCTCCGTGGCGGTTAAGGGCGTAGCCCTGGTGCATTGCAGTTCCCGGCTCCAGGTGCGAGCCTGGCGGAAGGTAGAACCGGCAATTCCGAGGTGCCGTTGTCAGGAGTGAAGATCCAAGGGTGAGCGGTGCTGAGGAGTAGGTGGTGAGCCGCGAGCAGCATGGTGTGGGTTGTGGAGTTGGAGAAGAGGCTGGCGGCAGGGTACGAGGAGCTGGCCTCGGATGGGAGAAAAGGCATTGGTCAATCCGCAAGGCCAGTTGGATCAGACCCTCCAGCATGGCTGGGAGCTCCTGTCCGGTGAGTTCGTTCTTAATCCGGGAAGCCAACCCCTCAAAGTAGGCGGTCCGGAGCGCGGCATCTCCCCAGGTAGTCTGCACAGCCAGGAGGCCTTGAAGTCCATGGTGTGGCGACTCACGGATGCTGAGCCCTGCTGGAAGCTAACACTTTTGGCTCTTATTCTGTCAGATCGTCAGGGATCTGGTAAGGATTTGAAGAAAGGCAGACATGAGCAAACTTCAGCGGCGGGTTAGGCGACTGTGGGAATGCTCTCGATTAGGACAGGAGTTCTGATTAGGGATATGAACGAATGCCACACTTTCTGGTCGACGTGATCTGGTTAGGATGTAATGGTGCCTCGTTACGCCCTTGTAGCGCGTCCTCGGTGCATTAAATCGGCTGAGGTGTGGTGACAGGAAAGCCTGTGAGTTGATCTAGAACTCTTACGCGAAAGAGTAAGGATTACCACAATAATCCGTTCCTGGCGACGCCGCAAAGAGATAGAACCGTAACTGGAGTACTCACAGTTGATGCGATGAAATCGGGAAGAGGGCGGGTGGACGAGGAAGTGAATGCCAAATACCATTTGAGCCGTGACCGCAGCATTCCATTCAATTGTGGCGGAGTGGAGTGCAGCGTGACAAAATGTACCACATCTGCTGCCTCAGCCTTTTCAGCAACCATGCAAATAAGTCAAACAAGTACAGTCTGAAAAAAACCTCCACCTGCACCAGTGTCAGAAGTCCCTCACCCGCTGGCGAAATTTGATAATAAAGTGTGTCCCCAATAGTGCAGCAACTCCCCAAAGATGCTGAGCCAGATTCTGTACCTTCTCCAGTGGTGTGCGAGACTCTTTGCGGTGATGCGCTACTTGCTTTTTCGTGACTTTGATATCCGGCCATTTCTCTTTGATTTCAGGCACTGTGCGACTTTCTGAACTTTTGAACATTTTTAAGTGCCTCTGCCACGCTGTGCCACTCCATCAGTTTTCTTTTGTTGCTGATGCCACTGCTTAATCCTGACAACATTTTTTCTTGCCTCATTTCAGTAAGCAAGACCTCCACTTCGCATTCGCTGAAATTTTTCTTTTTCCCGCATCCCTTGTGCATTGTTTTAACAAAGCCTGGGCAAAGTGGATATTTATGTTGATTTGCATAATCAAATATGTATAATTATGGGAGGATTAGGCGTGTTGTGGGTTAAGTGCGTCTTTGTGCAATTTCACGTTGACTGGGACTGAAAGTATTCTCCTTTTCATGGCAGGCGCTCTGGACACTTAGTGATCTTTTCTGCGTCTGCTCCTTGATACACTATCTTTGTGAGGTCCTTTTCATAGACTCCATAATGACCTTCAAAATGCATACTTTTACCTACACCTAATCCCCATACCTAGCACTAACCTCAAGTAACCAGAAATGCATCTTTTTACCTCTTTTAGTTTCTCAAATAAAACAAACACATTTTCTATAAAGTCATTTTTCCTCATGGAGACCTCTCACATGTCTACAGCCCAAAAAACAGATAAAAGTGATTTTGGGGACAAAGAACCCCCCTGTCACGATAAATATGTGGCCACACACACACACAACTAGAACTTCCAGTTTTTTGCAGTCATTTGCAGTTGTTTTATTGTTTTTTGGGGTCTGTAAGTTCTGGAACCCTATTTTATGATTATTTTTCAATTATTAGGGGTCCAATCATGATTTGCTGGAACCCTATTGTTTTCATTCTGATTTAAAAAAATATATACATTGTTTTTTAAATTAGTATTATTCTTTAATGAGCAAAAGTCAGGCTATTGGCATGGCACTTTCATTCAGCTGGCGTACCAACAATGGTGCAATGGCGCACCAACAAACAGGCCTCAAGACCAACAATAACATCATCGCCTACAAATTGGCACTATTACAAACCAATATAAGTTTTATCTTGTATCTCCATTAGAAATTCTTTTCCCCCTAATTCCCTGGAAGCTCTCGAATCTAATGGATATGGCAATGCCCATTTCCATCTGCAAAGTTGTCCCGCCATTTTGAGAAAACTCAATTTCAAAGTAAAATAAACTCATTTGACACTGTTCGTCCAATTTTCATGAAACTTGACATACTTCATCTACGGTCTGTCTAAGAAAAAGTTGTGTACAGAATTTTGATAGGATGAAGTATTACAAAGTTATGCATCATTTTCACCACTGCCTACACAAATGACAACACACTCATTTGATACATCAACATGGTATTAGATGCTTTGAATAATGCAAAACACTTACATATGTTCTCACAGATGACCTGTGAAGTTCTGTGAAGCAAAGATCTGGAAAAAAAAAGCCATGCTGATCAGCTTATTTGAGACCATGCCCAATAAACTAAGGGGTTGCCGATGCCAGTTTTTGAGACGAAATCCTGATACCGTGTACTTATTTTGAGTGCTCACGATACCGAGCCACCGATACCTGTGGGTCTGTTATTAATAACAACGGTAATAACAGTAGGATTTTTAAAGATTTTTTTTTAACCAAAATCAATTGCCGTATTATCTCAATGATAAGCCGCCCCATTCTAAGCCACAGAAAATGCTCATTTATGTTTTAAAACTAAGATAAGCACTTACGTTATTGGCATGACATTGGATTACCAATATGGTAAAGAAAGCATCTACGATCATTTTACCCACCCTGGGAGTCTTTTTAACTCTGATATTCCTTTATTCCTCGTGTGACGACGGCGGCGTCGCGGCGTGCAGTCAAGTGTGTGAATGGGTTATTTCGGCGTGGAACAACGTGAAACCAAAGCGTACAGAACGGTTTCGCAAAGCCAAAATCCCAGCATTATCACCTACAAAGCCCTGTGGCACAAGCAGCGTCTGCAGTATCCGAAATGATACTGCCAGTGATGCAGCGTGTCGACATCGCGACAACAAAGCAATTACAGGTCACAATGAGTAGTTAATGACGATGACGTTTACCGATCTGATTTGAAGGATTTGAAGAATCGCCTAATCATTTTACATTTCAGGTATTTAATTTTATACTTAAAACAACATGTAGACATATGATTGACATTGTTGCTACCGTGCCCTCACACCCTCAGTCGTTCAAATAGAAAATTAAAACTTATCTTTTCAGCCAACAATAAACTTTTGTTCCTTTATTTCTATTGGTGGTTTTGTAGCTTTGTATTAAATACTAGGATGTAATGTAATGTAGCAAAAAGGCCTGAAAAAGGTTAATTTTTACATTGCAACATGAGACTGGATCACGTGGCCCGCCGATTAAGTGACAAACATCACTGATCTACCTTTGTTTTCGTTGCTTTTGAACTGTTCATTGCTGCAGTAAACAGTACATTTCAATGAATCATTTGGGGTATGTTGTCTTTTGTGCACCTGAATTTTGTTTAAGCGAATGCATTTCCTTAAGAGCCTTTTATCGCGGAACTTGTAAAATTGATCGTAAGCCGTCAATACTATCGTTGGGAATACGGTAGTCTAAACTCAAAAAAAAAAAACACTTTCAAAAACCGAAATATAAATTAAAGTACACTTGAGCCTTATTATGTCATTTACTAAAATAAATGATGCTCATTTTTTATCCATTTATTTGTCCTATATGTATCAAAACATTAAAAAACAACAAAAGAATTAAATATTAAAATATTAGTCTGCTTTGCTGCTATAATTATCACTTATTTTAAAGTAACTCCAGACGAAAACGACATTGAGACCTGCCTTCATGTATGTGCCGGGTTGGAGAATAAAGATGTCGCGGGACTCCGCAAAAATGGAATTATCTTAAAAATTAATTTATAAAAACAATACTCTAACCGTATTTATCTACTGCACAAAGCAACAAGAACGACGAAATTAAAATAAAAACAATTTACAGGCGCATGGTCGGAAGCTAATTCTCGCGTGGTTCATGTTCATCATTCCATTTAATTAAACTCAAATAAAACGAAACATTTTTTATTTTCCGTTTCTTTTGCCATAAAAAGAAGCAAATTAAGAGAACAAATAACAGAGTAGCGGGGAAGAAGCGGTAAAAAATAAAACTGCCTGTGTTTGCCTCTTGAGTTTTCTTGGTGAGGCGGGCAAAACTTGAATACTCTTGGTAGGCGGGAGAAAATATTATATATTTTTTTGCAGGAGGCTGGGAGGCGGGACAGAATCTTGCAGGAGCGAGCAGGAGCGGGACTGAAAAATCATTTTTATCTCCGCACAGTTTACAGCTTGTTTGGCAAGTGTTGTGGCATTTACACTGCCTCCGCGTGGCGATGAACCTAACTTCATCATATCTTCCACGTGGTGGTATCGGTATTAGGTATCAGGAATTTTGTTCGAGTACGAGTAACTGCACGGGTGGTGGTATCGGTACCGATACCGATATCGGTGCATCCCTACAATAAACGTTCTTAAACTGTCAATATACTATAGATTTCGTTGTAATATATTCAGAAGTCTTGTCAAAAAGTTCTGCCTTTCGTTGTACTTTCAAATGGCACAGAGTCACTTGTCATATAAGTACAATTCAATAACTGAATGAAAATGGCACAGAGACCAATTTAATTTACCATGAGTTAGACAGAGCTACATTTTTGATTGGACTGAGCGTGCATGCCGTGACGCCCAGTGCCGAGGCTGACCGTGCCGGTGCTGGCCCGTGATAACTGTTTACAGTTCTAGTAATTACTGTTTGTTCTGGCATATGTTCTGTATGTTTATTATCTTACTTTTTTGTTTTTTCCTCATAAACTTGCAGACATGGTGCTGTGCCTTTGTAAAAATATGACAACAAGACAGATTAACAGAGATTCTTTCCTTCTCCTTTGGACCTCTTGCACTCACTCAGTGGTTATAAATATATGTCCCTACTCCTGCTTTGGACTTCATGATGTGTGCAGATGTGGATATGAAGTTGAGTCAGAAATAAGATCGTTCATTGGCAGTCAAGTTCTCTGAATAAATTTTTTATGACAGGATAAAATTTCTTCTGTTACAAATGTTTTGTTAAGACTGAGCTCTATGTCAGGTATGTGCTTGAAATAACCTCTTAGAATCAGTCTGGGGAGAAAACACTTTGTTTAGCCTCTATAGAAGGTATCACCTTAACACTGCCAGAAATGCTTTAGGCAGTACGCAGATTCTCATGGAACCATTCCAATGTACCAATCCTCAAGACTCTGCAAAAATGACATAAAATGTTGCTTTGCAAAAATGGGCATATAGAGATAATCAAGAGTCTTACTTGGCTGTCTTTATACGTTAATACTATTCATTTGTTTCTATTAATAAAGAGCAACTACACACATTTCTTAAATGCATTGTACATACAGTTTGAATATAGTTTCAGAGCACAATTTATTATTTGCTCTTTTCTGTCTGATTCATCTAAGACAACGTGAATGAATATCATTGATCATAGATTTGTTGCTTTGTGATTGATGTCATACTATTGTCAGACCTAATATTTTGAACTCACCTGGCCATCTGACATGGATTGCAGACCCAACCATTCTCTTTTATGTTAAAACAGCCACAGTCTTTGCAAACAAAGACCTTGCAGTCCAGACACTGTCGTTTACTGTTAAGCAGGAACTTGAAGGGATGTAGGCATTTTATACTGATGAGTCATTAAGAGGCCTGATATACGTGGCTCCTTTTTGTGTCCTCTTTCACTATCTTTGACTTTAAATCCCTAAAAAATATAGATAAATGACAAGATGAACTAATTTATTCCCCTTAATGAGCTAATCAGTTCATGGCCTAACCATTGTGCCTCGTGTTCTTTGTATTGCTACATAAAATTTTATTAATATAAATGGCACACAATGCAAAATGAAATGAGGAAACAATTATCATTTAAATTAGTAATATCTTTTATTCTATGTGACTGCAATTAGTTTTTCTTTGAACTGGATTATAAAGTATATGCATTCCATGCTTGCACCCTATCTACAAAGCAGAAAGTGCAGGCTCAGGATATAGGATAAAATGTTTTATGTTTGTGCTAGGGATAGCATTCATTAAATCTGAACACCTAATCCAGAGCCTACTGTGATATAAATAAAACAATATGCTAATATTTTATTCAAAATTTGTTACTACAAATGTTATTATAATCTATTTGCTTGATTATGATATTGATACTTATTTAACATTTAATTCACAGTTTATTAAGACTAGGCACCTTAAGGCTCTTAATGAACTTAACGTAATCAGCTGATGACCAACTAGCAATCAAATGTGGCCATAAACTGCCAGCGAGAGAATTATTTGTGATGTGCCAAGCGTAGAGAGCATGGCCTAATCTATGTAACAATATGATTGCAAGAACTGTGAGGGTTCAATTCAATAGACAAAGCCACTTCGTTACAATGAGTGGGTTTAAACATGGCCATGCGTAACAAATGAGCACAGTAGAGATTATCATTGGTAGAGGAGCAACATTATGTTATAGAGGCAAGGCAGAACTCTAATGGTGGCCTAATTGATGGCATTGGTTTCAACAACAAAAAATATAGGACATCCCTTGTTCAGTTGGTGTATAACAGTGGGAAGTGTTCGCCCTGTGATCAGAATCCTTTGCAGGTCAAACACCACTGAAGCGCTCATGGTAAAAGTACCATTCCGCACTGCCCTTTGATGGCTGCCCACTCTTAGTTCACGGATGAATCAAACACAGAGGTCACATTTTGTTGTAGTGCACTGTGTGCCGGCGCTGTGGTGTGTTCTAATGACAAATAATCATGACAAATAAAGGTTCTCTGCAAATGTCGCTATAGGTCCATTTGTTGGAGTTCATTATTCTGCGGGGCGTTCGAGTCAGCAAGTTCAAATATTGCATGGACACTCTGGGGACGTTCAAGAGAACATCATGTGGATGTTATTTCTGTGCGTTTGGGAAAGTGCTGTAACTGTTCTTTTCTATTATTTTCTATTATTATTATTATTATTATTATTATTATTATTATTATTATTGTAACATCTGCAGCTCCTCCCAATGCCCAGGCTCGCCAGAGTATTAAACCTGAGGTTAGATGTGTCGGGCGTCAAGGTAACGGTGTGTCTGTCCCTTTAAGGAAAACCCTTTAGTCACTTCCTGGTTTGTCGTGTCTTGGGTTGTGTCATTGGTTATTTTCAGTTAATTAGTTTGGTCACTTTATCATTTAACCAGTCCGACCAGTCACTCTTTGTCCGTTCACCCATTGTGATCACTCCATTTCTGTCTCCAGTCATAGATGCCAGCCAAAGCTGACCGAAGCTAAACGCTAAAGCTACCACGAGGTGCTAACTCTGTAGCCGAACGACTTTGCTACTTCTCAGTGTGTACTTTCACGGAGGTTGTTGTGGGATTTGAGCTCAGGAAGGTTTGGGACTGTGTTCACCAACCCAGAGTGTTTTGAGTCTCCAAATCCACTGACGTAAACCGCCGCGGATAAGTGGAGCTAAAGGCTAAGCTACCACGAGGTGAGGTGTTAACCTGTTTAGCCAAACGGCTATTGTGTTTTGTCTGCCCTCTCTCATCAAGGTCCTGGTGCGGTGGAATTACCGGAGGGTTATTTGGGACTTTCATCAAGGACTCTGAATATTAGTGGTGGGCAGATCCATCCAAAATATCGATAGTATCGATACCAAGTTGGTATTGGTATCGGATCGATACTAGCACGATGGGATCGATACTTTCGCTCTTCTGCTTTCAGTGCCACGTTCCAACTGAAAATAAACTTGCCAGTAGAAATACTGCTCCTCACACATCAACATGACTCAGCGGCGCTGTATAAACATATGAAAAACCATACGAAAGAAAATGCAGAGCTACAGAAATGGAGAAAGTCGGAGAGAAATCCCCCACCCCCTGGCCCCAACAGACCCACACCCCCAACCCAGAGGTCATTGGCAGAGGCCTTTCAGTATGGCACAGAATATTTAGGTAGATAATGGAGGTGATAAGGTGATAATCTGCATTAGTTAATATTTGCAACTGGTCATTTGTTATTTTAACCAACTCAAAAAGTATAATACTTAATACATTCATCCTATTCAAACCTATTGTTTAAATGAATACATTTACTGGAATTGAAACAAACTGAAAATAATATGGTTCAGATTTGTAATAATTTAATTACCCTTTTGTTTTACCTGTGATAGGGATTCAGTATGATTAATGCAAGTGAATACGAAAGTTCAAACAAGGAGACCTAATGAACACCAGCACATCCAATCACATCACTCCTGGCTAGTATATAAGCAGTAAATCTGACCTCCTTCTCTGCCATACAGCTGTTCAATTTGCGGTTTGTCCCGTTTCATTGCTATTGGCTCCTTGATTTCCAGGTCATGTCTGACTCCGACATTCCTCCTCCTTTGGGGGATTCCATCTCTCCTTCGCCCGTTGCCAGCGAAGGTCCTGGACGCGTACGTCCTCTGCAGAGAAGTGCACGCATTCACCATCGATCTCCTGATGTGGACATCCGTCAATGGTCCGATCGTCAGCTTCATGATGTTTTGAGGGAAGAAGGCATTCCTTTGGCTCCCGATCTCTCTTGTGCGGAGATGTTACAGATCGCCCTTCACCTTCCCGGAATGCCCGGAACCTCTTCGGCAATGCTCACGCCGTCAACACTTCCTCCTTCTGTGAGCAAAGCGCCGTCTCTTCCTGCACCTGCCGCACAGCCCTCCACTCAAGGTCTGTCTGGTCGTCCATCCAGAGGATGCAAAAGGTCTGCTGTCGGAACTCGGTCCTCAAGTTCAACGTGACTGTGTCTCGGCGACACTGGCGACTTCTCGTTGGAGCTCTGATCGGCGATCTCCTCCATGACACGGACCTTGGAGTCCTTCGGTGATTGCCTGCACACGCTGGAAGACGTCGCTTGGCCTCTGCCTCAGCCGGAACCTTCTCCAGCAGTGGACCCCGTCCCGGCAAATGTTTGGCTTCCATCTCCATGGTTTACCCCTGCCACTGCAATTCCCACTGCTCCTACAGGTAGACCTTTTATCTCTCCATCTGTGGCCGCCCCCTCACAGGTTCAATCCCATATTCTACAGGGTAAGGACATCAATCTGGTATCGCTGCTCTTGCCATCACCTGAATGTGACAGGAGGGTCATTGACTGCGGCGATGTTTCCATGTTATTGAAAGCATCTGACCCTCGTCTTCAACGCAATCTGACCATCGTTTGAATTTGTTTGGCATTTACAGAGATGTTATTTGCTCAGTTTATCCCGAGCGCCGTAAAGAACTGGACATCTATCTTTCTCTCATTTGTGATCTGAACTTGCGGTATGATGGGTCTCTATTTTACAAATACCACAAATCCTTTTCCGCTAAATCTGCACTGCTTATTTAACTCTCAAATATTCGTATTGACTGGTCATGTTTAGAATCCGACCTGCTGGTACAGCATTTCGGTGGGCATAAGGCCCTGACATGCTCTCTCTGCCACTGCCAGGGTCATTCATCTGAATTATGTCCCAAATTAGTTATCACTACTACACGCTCCGTCGCTGATGCCCTCTCTCATCGTCCCGTTGTAGGCCCCCCGTCTGCGTCGTCTTCTAACGCTTCTACCGACAAGAAGGGTCGCGAGGTCCTTTATTTTAATGATATTCCTATTTGTAATAACTTTAATGAAGGTATTTGTTCGTGGCATAACTGTCATTTTCTGCACATTTGTAGTGCCTGCCGGGACCCTCGTCTGAAAACAGTTTGTCCTCGTCGCGCGGCACGTTATCGACCCTCCCACGGAGTGAAGGGCAATTCAAATTCCAAGACCTTCTAAAAATCCATCCCTCTACTCCTGTCCACATCCGCGCTCTTTCTTCAGTTCTTGCTTCGCACCCAGATACGGTTTTTGTAGATTATTTGCTAACTGGTTTATCTCAGGGATTTAGAGTGGGAATCCTTGCTCCTTTATCAAAAACATTTGTTGCAAAAAATCTGCAGTTGGCACTACAGGAACCGGACATTGTAACCCAGTTACTGGCTAAAGAAATTACCAATCTGGTAATTATCTGATCGGCCCCTTTTCTTCTCTTTTCGAACTAACCCTTTAGGCATAGCCACTCGGAAATATTCTGGAAAAAAGCGCTTGATTTTTGACATGTCCTGTCCTTGCTCCGGTTCACTTGCGAGTGTTAATAGCCTCATCCCTCTGCTCCCCTTTTCGCTTTATTATGCGTCAGGCAACGATGCTATCGATTTGATTACGCTAGCGGGTAAAAAGTTGATTCTAGATGAAGGCTGCTTTTCGGACCTTAAGTTTTGGTTTTCGTTTCTCCAGCACTGAAATGGCATTTCATTCTTTTATAACAAGGTAACGGATACATCTCATTCGCTTTGTTTTTATACTGACGCAGCTCCCTCTATGGATTTCGGTGGTTATTTTTGTAATTCCTGGTTCAGTGCACATTGGCCTCCTGATTTCATTGCTCTATATCCTATGCATGCTTTCTCGGCCCTCTATGAATTGTATCCCATTGTCGTCGCTTGTTATTTATGGGGAGAGCAATGGTCGCGTCGAAGAATCAAAGTTTTCTGTGACAATGAAGCTACGGTCTCAATAATTAATAAGGGTCGTTCTAAGGTCTCCAAATTTATGCCTTTGGTACGCCGTCTTACGTGGTTGTCTCTTTCGTATAATTTCATTCTCTCAGCCGAATACATTCCGGGTGTTCACAATAAAACAGCTGATGCCCTTTCGCGCTTCCATTTTCAGGAATTTTGCCGGTTGTGCCCCAGCGCCAACCATCTTCCAGAACCATGTCCTGTACTATCGGACCTTCTGCTAAATTAAACCATGGATTCATGCAACTTATTTCCTCCACCTCCAAATATGTCAGATTAGGTCTCTCTCCCTCTACCTTAAGATCGTATGACTCGGCTTGGAAATCTTTTACTTCTTTCTGTCGCACATTTTCCTTACCAGCACTCCCTTTGTCG
Source organism: Distichodus sexfasciatus (assembly GCA_032718565.1). NCBI lineage: Eukaryota > Metazoa > Chordata > Actinopteri > Characiformes > Distichodontidae > Distichodus > Distichodus sexfasciatus. The sequence goes on along the minus strand of JAVGVS010000216.1, from coordinate 120,732 downwards.
ATTACCGCTCTTCACGCCTTTCTTACCTACTCCTTCGAGCACAAGCACCTCAGTCCCATCTCTATTCACGGTTTGGTGGCGGGCATCCACGTCCGATGCACAGATCCCTCCTGTCCCAGTCTCTTTTCAAATCCCTCGGTCCGGTTGCTGCTCAGAGGCTTTAAGAAATCTTTCCCTACCTCAGTGGACAAACGACTTCCCATCACGCTTTCGATCCTGCACACGATGATCTCCGCTCTCAGACAAGGGTGTTTTTCTCCTTTCACCGATATGTTGCTAAAAGCGGTCTTCCTACTCGCATTTTAAGGGTTTCTGCGTCCGGGGGATTTTGCTTGTTCTTCTGGTCCTCAGCTGCGTTTGCCTCGTATGTCTGAACTGATGTCTCCATGATCTTGGAAGCACAACGATCCATTGCATTATCTGACATGAGTACATTTCAGATAGCCATTGGTGGTGGGGTTTTCATTATGCCTGCTATGCAGCCTTAACCTCTATTACTTCAATTGTACTTACATGGACGTTCCATAGCATTGTAATAATGTACGTCCTTAGATTAAGCAAAGTGCAGGCATCTCCATAACGCCCCTGCATAACTTGGCCTGCTTCATTGTCATAAGGCTTGCAAAGTGCTTGGTGTATCCATTACACCTTTGATAGTTAGGTCCCTAAGACACCCAAAGCGCCGGCGTTCCATAACACCCCTGCATAACTTGGCCTGCCCATCATCATAAGGCTTGCAAGGTGCTTGGCGTATCCATTACGCCATTGACAGTCATGTCCTTAAGACACCTCAAAAGCACCGGTGTTCCATAATGCCCCTGCATAACTTGGCCTGCTTCATCATCATAAGGCTTGCAACCAACGACCAAGCAACAGGCTTCCTCCAAAACTTATCACATACACACTAAAGACAATGGGGCGGTTTCCCAGACAGGGATTAAGACTAGTTCTGAACTATATTTCTTTTTCAATGGAAAATCTCCATTCAAAACACTCTGTAATCCAGGACTAGTCTTAATCTCTTTCTGGGAAACCGCCCCAATGTGTTTTGCCAATAAACAGTCATTAACCTAAACTGATGGTCTCCTTGGTTGAAATGTAATACGAAAGTTCAAACAAGGAGACCTAATGAACGCCAGCACATCCAATCGCATCACTCCTGGCTAGTATATAAGCAGTAAATCTGACCTCCTTCTCTGCCATACAGCTGTTCGATTTCGCCCGCATCCGCCCCTCCGCCACCTTCAGCTCTCCGCCTTGGTCCGGGGGGAAGGCTCCTTCGCCTTCCTGCCTGGTCTCCCAGCCAGATCTGCCAGCTTCAGAGATGACTAAACCGACGACCAAGCGATGGGCTTCCTCCAAAACTTATCACATACACACTAAAGACAATGTGTTTTGCCAATAAATAGTTGTTAACCTAAACTGATGCTGTCCTTGGTTGAACTACATTTAAACTACAAGTAGATGTGCTACAGATTTATTTTATTATTTCACTTAGCTGATTCCCCAAGAGCAGTGGAGATCACAAGGAGCCTGGCAGAAATGATTGTAAAGGACCTACAACCTCTTTCTGTGGTGGAAGATGACGGCTTCTGAAATTTTGTGAAAACACTTGACCCACGGTACAAAGTTCCAAGTAGAAAATCTTTAATGGAGGGGAAACTACCAGCTCTTTACGAAGACTGCTGCTCTAAGGTCAGAAAGGCATTGAGTGATGTGGACTATGTTGTGCTTACAACTGACATGTGGATATCAAGAGCCACAGAGGCATATTTAACAGTTTCATGCCACATCATAGATGAAAACTGGAAAATTCTGGCGTACATGCTAGAAATATGCTCTGTTCCTGGACAACACACTGCAGACAATATCTGTTCACAACTAACCAGCATCATAGAGAAATGGGGCATAACAAACAAAGATTCAGGCTGTAATAACTGATAATGGTGCTAACATGGTTGTAGCTGTGCGCAAAACAGATTGGACCCATTACCCATGTTTTGCACATTCTTTGAATTTAGTGGTAAAAGACTCTTTCAAGGCTCGCCCTGACTTGCTTGAGATTCAGCAAAAAAGCAGCGCTATTGTTGCTTTCTTTCACCATAGCACTAAAGCTGCAGACAAGCTTAAGGAAATTCAGAAGCGGCAGAAGTTCCCTGAAACAAACCAATTCAATCGGTTGAGACACGGTGGAACTCTGTATTCTACATGTGGGAGAGATTGTCTAAGCAAAAGGAGGCAGTTATCACAGCCCTGTGTCTACTTGGAAAAAACTCACTTTGCTTAAGTGTGGAAGAATGGTCTGTCATCAGTCTCTCCCTCGATGCACTGAGACCATTTGAGGAAGCGACCAGGGGAGTATCAGCTGAAAAACATATTTCAGTTTCAAAGGTGATTCCTCTGGTGTCACTGCTTCTCAGAACCACTGCAACTTCTGAACGCCAAGGTAGCAAGCTATGTGCTGATCTGTCAGCACAATGTCACCGTCATTTCAAGGCTGTTGAAACGTTTTATGGTCTTGCTGTCAGTACCTACCTGGACATCAGATTTAAAAACCTGGGATTCTGACACTCTCTTAATGTTGACTCTGTAAAAGCTCGACTTATCACTGAAATGCAGTCAATGAGTCAGCCTTCTGCACCATCATCATCTGCATCAAGCTCAAGCTCTGGCACCAGCTCTGCCCCAGCTCCTGCAGCTGCTTCAAGCTCATCTGAAGGGGCTGCTGCATCTGTCCATAACCCACCTGCAGCAAAAGGTGGGTTATGGACAGAATTTGACTCAAGTCCTTGCATCTCAGCAGCATCAGACCACCAGCACTGATTCCCTAATTGAACTGCACAGGTACACAGAAGAGAGGCCAATTGCACGGGATCAGGATCCACTACTTTGGTGGAAAAATAATGCACCAACATTCCCATCTCTGAGCATACTTGCCTAGAAACACCTGGGAGTGGTTGCAACATCAGTGCCTACAGAAAGGATTTTTTTCTAAGGCAGGACAGTTAATAAGTCACAGGCGATGTGCAATAAAAGCAAAAAATGTCAACATGATACTGTTCCTGAACAAAAACCTCTAGCCAAAATCTCTGTGGGGTGCTTCTGGGCTTTGGGTGTTGTTTAGTTTTTTACACCTTATTTATTGTTTTTTCACAAATTGTTTTTTTTTTTTGATAATAAAATTGAAAGCCAGAAAAGAAGTGCTCTGAAAGGAGCAAGTTTGTTTTATTTGTGTATTGTAGTTGCTGAACACTCTACCTGAGAAAGAGAATTTGTTTTCAAAGCCAGGAAATAAGTGAACTGAAAAGGAGAAATTTAGTTGTATTTTTGCATTGTATTTCCTGAATACACATTCTACTTGAAAAAAAAGAATTTATGTGTTTTTTAGTATTTTTGTGGTGCAATCATTTTGTACACTTTGTTTATTTAAGAAAAACAATTAGAAGAAAAGAAGTGCAATGAAGGGAGAATTTTTTATTTAATTTTTGTATTGCAGTTGGTGAATACTCTACCTGAAAAAAAAATCATTTTATTTTGTTCTCGACTGATAATTTTGTGCACTCTTTATTTAAGCATTCAAGAATAATTAAATGTATGTGGAAAAATTGTTTTGTTTCTGTTCTATTGTTTCTGAGCAACAACTTTTATTACGATAAAGCATTTTCTATTTATCTAGAAACTCAAATTCTCTCCAAGTTCTTAATTAAATAATAATCCAAAGGAAAACTCTCAAAAACACTTAAACGTCATGAAAATTCATTTAGATTTAGCAATCCACCTTAATTATTAAAAAGTATCGGTATCGGTATTGGTATCCGAGATACTGACCCTGTTTTACTTGGTATCGGATCGATACCAAATCTTGCAGTATTGCACACCACTACTGAGTATTGGGTTTATATACGAACCCCTGAAGTGTTGGACTGTGTTATGTTTCCACGAGTGTGGAGTTATCTACGACGTGACCACGAATACAGAGTGTTGGAGTTTTCAAGTATTGCTCGGCTTGGCTGTACTATTCACATATGGCGTTTGTGTTTCACATAATCAGAACAATAGAGAACATATTGGTATTTATTATTTAACACAATGAAGTAGTGGCATTTAACAGGTTTACTCATTGGATAAACTGTATATATTAGTGCAATGTACAAAAATAAAATTTTCGGTTGCCATGTGGTCCAAAAAAAAGGAGAAAAATAAAAAGATGGAAGCCGATGCAAGAAACACAAAAAGGCAAAAATTCAAAACACAGTCCTTAGGAGTGCAAAAGGAAGAACACAAAAATGGTCTCGTGCTCCCGCTGCTCACACACGCTCACGCCCCTTGGGGATCTCCATGCCAGAACCTCTTAGTGGATTCCTAAGTGCCCGCTGCAGGGAAAGCCGAAAGGATCCACACTTTTTTTGTATTGTGATGCTCTTGCACTCTGTCTGTCATAAGCTGCTTGGATGCTGATGCTGCCAATTTGCCTTAAAACATTACCAAACAGTACTTGTTTACACTAAGCAATACTTGTTTACATTCCATCTTTTCACTAAATGTCACTTGTGTATTATATTATTGCATTTGCATTTATTTGCACATCCTGTCCTGTTGAATGTAATGTTTCTGTGTTACTATATGTTGCACCGGGGCCATGGGGAAACGCTGTCTCATCACACTTTGTACTTGTATAAAGCGACTGATGACAATAAAGTACCTTGAACCTTGAACCTTGAACTCGTTCCCAAATACGAGAAAAAATCCAAGGCAGCCGTAGCCATTAACACACTCACCAGCGGGCAGCACGAGCCTGGAGCCGTGTAGAAAACACAGAGCAAAGTGACGGAAAACACAGAGGCAAACAATCCAGGACGGAAATCTCCACGAACACGAACCACACGACCCACAGGTATGATGGAGAAGAACTCAAAACAGGGCTGGATCGGCTGGTTTAAATAATGAAACAAAAATTAGTAAATGAACTAATAATCCAATGAGGCAACACAAGCTAAACCGAAAGGAAATCCGTGATCTATTTCACCTGTGAACTGCTAGGATAGGGAACACAAAGTGTACACCCAAAACCCAGAAGTAGGGACAGTCTATTCGGGATGTGAACTACTAGGAGGGGCACAAAAAGTGTAGACGAGAAACCCGGAAGTGGGGAGCGAGCTAACAGGGTAGTGCACAGCTACGCAAAACCCGACTTGAACTAATCCACACAAAGGGAGGACACCAAAAGCATGATCACCGAGACAGACTAACCTCCCAGGCTCAGAACTCCAGGAACTGTGAACATGGCACCGCCGCTGAAGAGGGCAACAACCACTGTGACAAAAACCACTATAAAATAAAAAACAAACTTAAATGGCCATTTTTCTGACTCAAAATTCTCCATATATACTGCCTCTATCTGAACTGCATAAATCTGTCAAAATTTCTGAACAACCCTCACAAAACAAAATGTCAAGATAGAACATTTCAAAGAATTCTTCAATACAGCTTAAATTTTGTACCTTCGAACTTTAAGTATTATTTTCACCCAATGATAACTTCCCTTCTAAGGTCAATGGTAACATCCCCAGGGTCCTGAAGCCTCTATAAGTCTCCTTAAATATATCCACTCAGACTGATTTCATATTACATTTTATAAATACCTGGTGTAGGGCAGCCATTTTGCTTTGCAAAGTGTGTCCAATATCAAAATGACTCGGCCACGTTCAGACGCCTTCCCAACTGCTCCATCCAGACTGTGCTTGTTTTTCGTTATTTATTTATCTTTATTACTTTCTATTGTGCAAAGATCATCAGGGTGGTTAGCTATGACAGTAGAACACTACTGGAAATAGGAAATCAGATTTCATCCATAATTTCGACCACTTTTGAGCCTGATCCGCCGTGGCCATCTGAGATACTACACGGCTTGAACGACAACAAAGGACACAATGCTTACCCGCGGTGCAGAACAAAGAAGCACCAGGGGAAACATGGCAGTGTCTGCAACAGAATGAGAGAGCGAGCTCACCGCTCACCACTGCTGAGTATCCTGCTGGCTAATGTTCAGTCACTGGATAACAAGTTGGATGATCTTTGGCCAGACTTACTTTCCAATATGACATGAGGGATTGTAACATTCTGTGCTTTACTGAAACATGGCTGACCCCCACCATGCTGGACCAAGCCGTAACGCCAAGGTGGAGGAGTGTGTTTCATGATCAACAACAAGTGGTCCAATGCCCGGAGTGTTTCTACTCTCTCCAGCTGCTGCTTGTCTCATCTAGAATATCTGAGCATAAAGTGTTGCCCTTTCTACCTGCCTCGCGATTTCACCTTGGTCATCGCCATGGCGGTCTACATCCCACCCCACATGGACACAGGTACAGCTTTATCCAAACTGCACGATGTGCTGTGTGTGCTCACTGTAGCAGGGGACTTTAATTAGGCAAATCTCAGACAAGTTTTGCCAAACTTTTATCAACAAGTTACATGTACGACAAGAGGAGCTAACATACTAGACCACTGTTACATGCCGTACAAGCAGGCTTACAAAGTCTCTTTTCCAGCTTTCGGAAAATCCAATCATTCCGCCATTTTCCTCATACTGGACTATGAACAAAGCTTTCATCATGAGGCTCCGGTCATGAGGGAGGTGCAACGTTGGTCTGCCCAATCAGAGGCTGTGCTGCAGGACGTGCTCAATGACATAGACTGGGACATGTTCCGAGCCTGTGCAGACGACATCAATGAGTTTGCGAGTGTAGCAATTAGCTTTGTTAGCAAGCTTGCGAATGGAGTCATTCCAACAGTGAGAGTTAGAACCTTCCCTAACCCGTGGGTGGGCAGATCGATTCACGCTGCTGTGAACACCCGAACCGCTGCTTACAACGCTGTTTTCATTACCAGCGATATGAGCACTTACAAAGCAGCCTCTTACGACCTTCATCGCTGGATTCGAGTTTGCAAGTGCAATTTCAGACAAAGAATTGAATCACAATTTCATCAGCGTGCGCACGATAACGGACTATAAAGCTAAAGACACCACGACAATCGGCGCAGACTCTGCATTTGCCAATGAGCTGAACGCATTCTATGCCCACTTCAAGGTTAGCCAGGCGGCTATCACTACTAGCAGCCCGGTGACTGAAGATGGTGATGTCATCAGTGAACACCAGGAAGGCGGTGGGTCCAGACAGTATCTCTGGGTGCCTGCTGCGCTGAACAACTGTCAGTTATGTTCACCTCCATCTTCAACGAGTCTCTGGCGAAGTCTGTGGTCCCCACCTGCTTCAAAAAATCCACCATCATCCCTGTGCCCAAGAATAACAAACTTTCATGCCTGAATGACTACCGCCCTGTCGCACTGACATCAGTAGTTATGAAGGTGTTTGAAAGACTGATTAAGCACATCATCTACTCCTCCATCACAAGCACCATAGACCCACTCCAGTTTGCCTACTGCTCCAACTAGGGATGCTCATTTCGATTAATTTTCCCAACCGACAACCGCCGTTCGTTATCCGAACATTAATCGTTAACCGATCAGATTAGAATATTAAATTAGAATTGAATGAAAATAGAACTGAGGAGTGTCTGATTAAATATGCGAAGATTTTTTTTTCAGTTTTATTTTAACATGTGCAAACAACAGCACACAGAACATATCAAGAACAGAATCTGGATTCACACATCATCAAATTTTCACGCACCTGCAGCGTTTCCAACAACAGAGGAAAAACAAATTAATATAAATAAAAAGAATAAAATAAATAGGCCTGCACTAAATATTTTTTACTTAAATAACAAATTAAGATTACAAAACGAAAACATGCTGAAATCCCTTTGAAGCTTTGAAGATCAGGCATAGGCAAATTATTTCAGACATGGGCTACTAAGTTTTTTCAGTTAAAAAAAAATAGCAGGCCTGCCTCAAACCACAAATTGTCTAGTTTTTATTTAAAAAAGTAACATGTCGACGTACTGTGGGGATAGTCTGGAGCGCAACCTATTGACAGTTAATCCCGTGGCAGAAAACACCCTCTCAGATGGCACAGATGTCCCAGGAATGCAGAGATACTGCGCTAGAATGGCCAGTCTCGGGAAGCGCTGTTCATTTGCTTTGCAAGTCATTTCGTCGACCTTTCTGTCGAAATGGTCTCATACAGTACTTCTTTTCGCTCGCTTCATTTTGCTTGCCCGGCAAAATACGTCTGAAGGCACGCGTGGTTGCTCGTGATAACGCCCCATGAGTTAACAAATAGCGTTTGTGTAGCATATTTATGCCGCAAAACTTTATACTACTACTACTTCTACTACTACCACTACTACTACTAATAATAATAATAATATATTAAAAACATTTTAACACAATAGTTCAACACAATAGTGCCCTATAGACTGTTTACTAAGCTGAGGGGCCTGGGACTCAACAACCGCTTGTGAACGTGGGTGCTGGACTTCCTCACAGGCAGAACTCAGGTCATGCAGGCAGGCAGGTGTGTCTCCAGCAGCATCACCACCAACAGAGGAGCTCCTCAGGGGTGCATGCTCTCTCCGCTGTTGTATTCACTTTACACTTCGGACTGTGTGGCCACTCACAATTACAACAACATTGTCGAGTTTGCGGACAACACAGTGGTGTTGGAATTAATCTCCAACAATGATGAGACAGCCTACATTGACGAGGTGGAGAACCTGGCACTCTGGTGTCATGAAAACTGCCTCCAGCTGAACGTCAGCAAGACGAAGGAGCTGGTGGTGGACTTCAGCAAGAGACACCATGACTACAGACCCCTCACCATAAACGATGCTCCAGTGGATAAGGTGTGTTTTTTCAAATACCTTGGTGTCTACATCACTGAGGACCTGACATGGACTGAACATATTAATGTTCAAGTCAAGAAGGCGAAGCAGCGTCTGTACCACCTTAGACAGCTGAGAAAGTTTGGGGTTTCCCCTACCATTCTGAAAGCTTTCTATTCTGGCGCTGTGGAGAGCATCGTCACTCAGAACATCTTGTCCTGGTACGGGAACTGCTGTGTTCAGGACCAGAAAGCCCTCCAGAGAGTGATCCGGGCAGCAGAGCGCTGCTGCACGTCAGCTCCCCCTTCCCTGCAGGACATTTATACCAAGAGATGTAGGACCAGGGCAACTAGGATTGTTAAAGACTTGGCCCACCCCAGAAATGGACATTTTCATCTTCTGCAATCAGGCAGAAGGTTCCGCACCATCATGGCCAAAACAGAGAGACTCAGGAGGAGTTTTTATCCTCAGGCCATCCGTTTTTTAAACAAGGACATGTCTTTTCTCTAAATGTCTTAATTTGTCATTCCATACTGCCTCCTAACTCCATATTGTTATAATCAGTAATATTGTCCATTTTACTGTTCAATATCCGCTGTGCAGTTGCACTTGGCACTTTAAAAACATTGCACACTGCACTCATTGCACCATTTAAATCCGTTGCACCTTATTGTATGTCATAGTTGTTCTTTTTTATCTCTTTCCCTCTCCTTATCTCCTTATTTCTAAGTGATTTCCCTTTATCTCCTTATGTCTAAGTTATTTTAAGGTTCTATTGTTCTCCTTGTTATTTTATTAATTTTTATTTTTTTTACATTTTTTTGCCTTAATTGCATGGTCAAAGAGCGGATCAGTATACATTTCACTGCATGTTGTACCGGTATAATTTGCATGTGACAAAGAATCTTGAAGCTGAATCTTGAATTGCTCCTTCTTTGGCACAGAGCATGGTCAACAGCTTTGGGGCATATTTGTCTAGCATCTTCATGAATTTTTTCTCCAAATTTTTATATGTAACATACTTAGGGTTTGTTAGCAATCAGTTTATTTAGTGAAAAATGCTTCACCATTGAATCATTTCAATTTTAGAATTTTTCTCAACAATTGGCCAGATCAGTGGACTATGGTGTATTTATGTTGATGGTGAGGAATGTAGGGTGTGTGTGTGTGTGTGAGCGAGCATGTGTAAATATAAGTACATAATCTTTTTTTCTAAAAAATATTGTATGTGCCCTTTCTACGCAGTATGCACTACACTCTGTTCTGGAGACACTGTTTGACTTCAACTCTGTAAGTTCTCAGCTGAATTTAATTTATATATGTATAACTATGACTGGGTAAGCCATTGTTTTCCCCCCTCTACTTGGTAGTGGGACTTTTCCTTTGCTTGAGAATTTAGATCTTGGAAGGTAAATCTTAATCTCTCTCTATCTCTCCCTGCTTCCTTCCTTCACTGTATGGTTCGTCTTTCTTACTCGTGTTTTATTGAAGATGTGGATAATGTGTTAATGTTTTGTTATAGTACAGAAACACCATGGAACAAGAAACTCTGATCATCGAGGAAGATGTTTTAAGCACTAATATAGGCATGAGCCAAACCACTCTTTCCTTTGGTTCATGGTCTTTTTTAAGGAGACTCATTAACAAAGAACCTTCAAACTGCTGCAGAGTGGTTGAAGGAACTCAGCAACCTCTTCAGAGGCGCAGTGTTCCAGCCAAGTTATCTAGAGATGGAGGTGGAACATCAAAGGAGAGCTGTCCAGAAGGTGTACGATTCCTCCAACATTGAAACCAACATTTTCCAAAATCAGGAAGACGTGGAACTTTTTATAACTGATTCTTAAATTCAATTAAGAATCAATTGCATGTGCGACACTGTAATTTCAGAAACTGGAATGTTTTCATGGATGGAGTAGAACCTTTATAGATTACTTTTTAAAAATTGTTTAACAGTTTTAAATTTTATTGAATTTTCATGAAAATATTATTTGTAACACTCTTATTGCATCTGCCCCTTCATGTGAAATTGTCGGTCCCATGAGGCATGATACAAGGCGGGGTACTCATTTGCAAGCCATTTATTGAAAAACCAAGAGGGCCACAAACAGAAAAATCCGTTTTCTTAGAAAAAATGGGTAGCATGCCGGTATGGTGGGGCCGACAGGAAACAATGGGAAAAACCAAACCTATATAGGGGAACAGAAACAAGGAACAGGATTAATTAAACAAGGGAAAGCCAATGGGGAAGCAAACTCGATAATGAGCTGAATTAACTAATGAAGGAGTAACCAATAGAATCGGGGGGCTGGACTGAAACATAAGCAACACAGGTGAGGATACTATCGAACACTAATCAACCAATAAGACACAATGGGAAGGTGGAACAAGGACAAGACAGACAGGAGACACGAGACAGAACTAAATACACCAAAACCAACTAAACAGCAGCATCTGCTGGCTGCTCAGCAAAAAGGTCCAGGGGGGACTGTAGGGCCAAAGTCCAATATGACAGAAATATTGGTTAGTGTATTTTAATGTCTTTAAAAGCCAATTTAAAAATAAAAAAAACATAATTAAATAGAGCTTTGAGTTCTAAATTGTTTCATTTGTTTAACTAAATCATTTATTTTATAAATGTATACCCTTTACTGTGAAAACTATGATTTGGGGCTGAGGATATGCAGACCAGTCTGTCCTACAGGCATGATCATCTAGTCTTGCACCTGTACTCTCCATTAAGACTTGTAATTCAAAGATTTGGTTTGGTCTTGTATTGGATAATAACCAATAATGTGGTCCACTACCATACCACCATACCATGTCAGACAGAACATGGCTGTTAGTTAAAGTTGGTGCAGTTTTGATACAAAAACAAGCTAAAAGCAGGACTTTGTGTACTCTTTATGAACATTCATCTCAGATTATTTATATTAAGGAAAGCTTTTCTGGATGTTTCTAATATACAGTCTAAGCATTTTGAGGAACAGTTTACTGACAATCATTTTCTGAAGTACTCCAGAGAGCAGGTTTATTACAGAGGAAAACATTTTTTACATAGGTATTTAAGATAATTTAGTGGTCTTTCCCTTCCTCTCCTGGAGCCAACACATTATCGCGGTGGGGGGGTTGTGTGTTCCAATGATCCCAGGAGCTAAGTTGTCTGGGGCTTTATGCCACTGGTAGGGCCACCCAAGGCAAACTGGTCCTGGGTGAGGAACCAGACAAAGTGCAGCTCAAATGACCCCTTATGATGAGGAAAAAACTTAGATGTAAAGTTTCTCTTGCCCGTGACGCAGGTCACTGGGGACCTATTCTGGAGTTAGGCCTGGGGTGGAGCTCGATGGTGAGTGCTCCAGGTTGCGCTCCAGACTATCCCCACCCATGGGGCCTGGCCAGGCATAGCCCGAAGAAGGAACGTGGGTCTCCCTGCCATTGGGCTCACCACCTGTAGGTTGGGGCCAAAGGGGTCGGGTGCAGTGTGAGTTGGGTGGTGGCTGAAGGCGAGAACCTTTGCAGTCCAATCCTTGGCTACAGAAGCTAGCTCTTGGGACATGGAATGTCACCTCTCTGGCGGGGAAGGAGCCTGAGCTGGTGCGCAAGGTTGTAAGGTTCTGAGTAGATATAGTTGGGCTCACCTCAACACATGGTTTGGGCTCTGGATCCAGTCTCCTTGAGGGGGGTTGGACCCTCTTCTACTGTGGAGTTGCTCGCGGGGAGAGGCGCTGAGCAGGAGTGGGCATACTTATTGCCCTTTGGCTGGGGGCCTGTACATTGGGGTTTACCCCGGTGGACCAGAGGGTAGCCTCCCTTCACCTCCAGGTGGGGGGACGGGTGCTGACTGTTGATTGTGCTTATGCACCAAACAGCAGTTCAGAATACCCACCCTTTTTGGAGTCCATAGAAGGGGTGTTGGAGAGTGCTCCTCCTTGGGACTCTCTTGTCCTGCTAGGGGACTTCAATGCTCACATGGGCAATGGCAGTGAGACCTGGAGTGGCGTGATTGGGAGGAACGGCCCCCCAATCTGAATCCAAGTTGTGTTTTGTTATTGGACTTCTGTGCTTGTCACAGATTGTCCATAATGAACAGCATGTTCAAACACAAGGGTGTCCATATGTGCACTTGGCACCAGGACACCCTAGGTCACAGTTCAATGATTGACTTTGTGGTCATGTCATCAGACTTGCCGCCATATGTGTTGGACACTCGGGTGAAGAGAGGGGCGGAGCTGTCAATTGATCACCACCTCATGGCTCTGCTGGTGGGGAAGGACCAAGTGTATAGTGAGGGTCTGCTGGGAATGTCTGGCAGAATCCCCTGTCAGAAGGAGTTTAAACTCCTACCTCCAGCAGAACTTCTCCCACATCCCAAGGGAGGTGGGGGACATTGAGTCTGAATGGGCCATGTTCCACACCTCCATTGTGGAGGCAGCTGACTGGAGCTGTGGCTGTAAGGTTGTCGGTGCCTGTCACAGCGGTAATCCCTGAACCCGCTGGTGGACACCGGCGTGAGGGATGCCGTCAAGCTCAAGAAGGAGTCCTATCAGGCCTTTGTGGCTTGTGGGACTCCATAGTCAGCTGATAGGTACTGGTGGGCCAAGCGGACCATGGCTTCGGTGGTAACTGAGGCAAAAACTTGGGTGTGGGAGGAGTTCAATGAGATGGAAAATGACTTCCGGATGGCTTTGAAGAGATTCTGGTCCACCACCTGGTGACTCAGGGTGGGCAAGAAGTGCAGCATGAACAGTGTTTATGGTGGGGATGGGGTGCTGCTGACCTCAACTAGGGACGTTGTGGGTCAGTGGAAGGAATACTCTGAAGACCTCAATCCCAATGACATGCCTTCGAATGAGAAAGCAGAGTCTGGGGACTTGGGGATGGACTCCCCTGTCTCTGAGGTGGAGGTCGCTGAGGTGGTTAAAATGCTCCTCAGTGGCTGGGCCCCAGGGGTGGATGAGATCTGCCCAGAGTTCCTTAAGGCTCTGGATGTTGTAGGGCTGTCCTGGCTGACACGCATCTGCAGCATCATGTGGACATCAGGGGCAGTGCCTCTGGATTGACAGACCGGGGTGGTGGTCCCCCTCTTTAAGAAGGGGGACCAGAGGGTATGTTCCAACTATAGGTGGATCACACTCCTCAGCCTCTCTGGTAAGGTCTATTGAGGGGTCCTGGAGAGGAGAGTCCACCGGATTGTCGAGCCTCAGATTCAGGAGGAGCAGTGTGGTTGTCGCCCTGGCTTTGGAACATTGTACCAGCTCTATACTCTCAGCAGGGTCCTGGAGGGTGCATGGGAGTTTGCCCAACCAGTCTACATGTGTTTTGTTGACCGTGTCCCTCAGGGAATCCTGTGGGGAGTGCTCCAGGAGTATGGGGTGCCAAGCCTCCTTATAAGGGCTGTTTGGTCCCTGTACAACTGGTGTCAGAGCTTGGTCCACATTGCCGGCAGTAAGTTGCACTCATTTCCGGTGAGGGTTGGACTCCACCTGGGCTGCCCTTTGTCACTGATTCTGTTCATAACTTTTATGGACAGAATTTCTAGGTGCAGCCAGGGCATTGAGGGTGTTTGGTTTGGTGACCTCAGGATCAGGTCTATGCTTTTTGCTGATGATGTGGTTCTGTTCGCTTCATTGGAACTTAGCTTATACAATTGCTTATACAATTTCATTCTATAAAAAATAGAATTTACTATAAAAAAAACATTTACTAAATTTTGATTTATACCCATGCTGTATCTTAAAAAAGAACAATCTGATTTTCAAAACTGTTTTCTACAGAACTGTTTTGAACTGAATTATCAGCTATCATTTTCTACTTGTCATGTTTTTCAATAGTGGCACACAATTGTAGAAAATTGTTGCCCTGAAATTGCAGTGACACAACTTCCACCTTACAACTGCTGGCCTGGAACTGCGGTGACATAACGTCCACCCTAAAACTGCTGGCCCTGAACTGTGGTGACAACACTTTTGCCCTAAAACTGCAGTGATGTATGGTCTTGAGGCGCTCTTCTGCTTCAGCGATGTAACTTCCACCCTAAATCTGCTGGCCTAGAACTGTGGTGACGTATGATGGTGTGGAGCTGCAATTGGATGGTATTGTATTCAACAACTTCTTAGCATCAGTGCGGTGTTATGAGACACAACGTTCACCTTCAGCTTTGCCTTGGGCTGGGCTGTTCATGATTCACCCAGGTTAATCACCTGGATCCATATAATAACTCATGAGTCACAATTCTGAGGTCTCCATATACCTGAATCCATTAAGTCCTAACTACTCCATGACTAAAATATAAACCCCATTACATACATACCTCTTATAATCATTTCAAACACATTAGAAGATCAATACAGCCATAGTAGCAAGTATAGCTGTTAAAATTGTCATAACTTACAGTTTGTTTGCACCACCAAAGTCAAATGAGGGATTCAAAGAACTTCCTGCAGAGTTGAATCGTCTTTGTAGACTGGGACTCATGTAAGCCATGAAACACATAGACGGTTAGCGCTTGTCACTTTTATGACTAAAATCGCTGGTTAACTTAATCTACAGCCAGAAAGATTCAGTCAAATCTGGGGTGTGTTTCTCAAAAGCATAGTTGCTGTTAGCAACTAAGATAGTGCACATTGCAACTAACATAGTTAGCAACTATACTTTTGGGAATCACACCCCTGAATCACACACACAAGCAGGTTTCCACTTCCCAAACCCATACAGAATGAATCCACAGGTTAACTCTAAGTGCACTTTTCCACTCTGATAGCCTTGTCTTGACATTTTGTCATTTATTTGGAAGTCCATTTATTCTCATCACAAGCCTAGATACTTTCTTCTGTGAAAAACAAATGATTTAGCTGGTAATTTGGCAATATCAATTTAAGTGACTCAAGTGACTAGCACACCTGGATCAGTTTAGTGAGTGACTCAGAGGAAGCAGAGTCCTAAAATGAACTGAATATTACAGCTCTAGACTGAATGCCAGAGGGTCATGTTTACAACTGTCATGGCCCCCTGGACCTTGTCCTACAGGCCCCCTTGACTCTGCTGAGCAGCCAGCAGATGCTGGTATTTGGTTTGGTTTTGGTGTATTTAGTTCTGTCTCGTCTCTCCTGTTTGTCTTGTCCTTGTCTCACCTTCCCAGTGTGTCTTATTGGTAGATCAGTGTTCATTAGTTATCTGACCTGTGTTTCAGTCCAGCCCCTAGTTTTGATTGGTTGTCCCTTAATTGGTTAATTTAGGTTATTTAGTGATTGTTTTCCTACCCTGCTGAATGTTTGTGGACAGCCCTGCCTCAGATGACTCTGCCATGGAAGACTTCCCCACATTTTCACTAAAGGAGTCCTGCCTAGCAATAGGGCATATGGGAGACCCCATGGTCCTCCATGACTCCCCCGGTCGACCTTCAGGCTCTGCCCACTTCCCTCCTGTTTGGCTTTGCCCACTTCACTGCTGGCTCTGCCCACATCGCTTCTGGATCTGCCCCTGGGTCCACCCACATCACTCTTGACTCCACCCACATCACCCCTGGCCCTGCCCTGGCTCTGCCCACTTCACTCCTGGCTCCACCCCTGGCTCCACTCACTTCACTCCCGGCTCCACCCATGCCATTCTAGACTCCATCCTGGCTCCATCCACTTGATCCCAAGCTTTGCCCTGGCTCTGCTCACTCGGTCCCTAGCTCTGCCCGCTCTGTCCCAAACTCCGCCCTTTCCCTCACCACCCCAACCTTGTACACGAATTTCCCTCACTCCTTTTCAACCTAGAATCCCTCATCCACTCCCTAGCCTCTCTTCCTGCCCTCACTTCTGACTCTCACTGTAATGCACTAACTACCTTCTTCAGATTCCACACTGCCCTGGCTGACCATGATTCACTCCCCATGGACACCTCACTGTCAGACACCATTTCCCTGGCCAAGTCTGCAGTCTCCTCCCTCTTCCAGACCCTATCCACTCCTAACTTATTTCTTGGTGCCCTGCCTGACCCTGACCCTTTCACTGACACTCTATTCTCCCCTGACATGCTCCTTCCTGCTCAGACATTCCCTGAGTCCTTTCAGTTCCTGTCTGTCCCTGAGTAGTCCACCCAGTCCCTGTCTGTCCCCAAGGAGTCACTGCAGCCTGAATCTGCCCCAGAGAGGTCTTGCAGCTCAAGTCTGCCCTGAGAGAGGCCTTGCAGCTTGAATCTGCCCTGAGAGAGGCCTTGCAGCTTGAATATGTTCCCAGAGAGGTCTTGCAGCTTGAATCTGCCTCAAGAGAGGCCTTGCAGCTCAACTCTGCCCCAGGAGAGCGTTGCAGCTCAAATCTGTCCCCAGAGAGACCTTGCAGCCAGAGTTTGCCTCAAGAGAAGTCTTGCAGCCTGAGTCTGCTACAAGAGAGGTCTTGCAGCTTGAGTCTGCCTCGAGAGAGGCCTTGCAGGTCTACTCTGCCCCAGAGAGGACTTGCAGCTCGACTCTGCCGTGAGAGATGCCTTGCAGCTCAACTCTGCCCCAGGAGAAGCCTTGTGGCCAGTGTCTACTTCCAGAGAGGCCTTGCAGCCATTGTCTGCTTCCAGAGAGGCCTTTCAGCCAGTCTGTTTCTGAGAAGGCCACAAAGCCTGTTTCTGTTTCTGAAAAGGCCACAAAGCCTGTGCCTATTTTACAACAAAGCCCTGAAGCCATCGTCTGTTCATGAAAAGGCCTCAAAACCTGTGTCTGTTCCCCAAGGGGGCTCGAAACCTGTGTCTGTTTCCTAAGAGGCCTCGAAACATTTGTCTGTTCCCCAAGAGGCTGTGAAACCCATATCTGTTCCCCAAGAGGCTGTGAAACCTGTGTCTGTTAAGAGGCAATGAAACCTGTCTCTGTTTCCCAAGAAATTTTGAAATCTGTGTCTGTTCACAAAGAAACTTTGAAACCTGTGTCTGTCCAAAAAGAAATTTTAAACCTGTGTCTGCTCCCAAAAAGGCCTTCAGTCCCTCGTTTGCTCCCAATGAGGACTTCAAACCCCTGTTTGCTCCCAAAGAGACCTTCAGACCCATTTGCTCCCAAAATTCCTTAAGAAACCTGTTTGCTCCAAAAAGGCCTTCAACCCCTGTTTACTTATGCAGATGCCTTCAGTGACCCATTAGCTCCCAAAGAGGCCTTCAGCCCCTGTTTGCTCACACAGAGGCCTTCAGGTCTGCCACAGGACCCCTTTCTGGTCCCAGCTCTGCCACAGGACCCCGTCTTCTCCGAGGTCTGCCACAGGACTGTCTGTCTCATGTCTCCTGTCTGTCTTGCCCTTGTCCTGCCTTCCCAGTGTGTCCTATTGGTAGTTCATATCAGTGTTCATTAGTTATTCCAATTGTGTTTCAGTCCAGCCCATAGTTTTGTTTGGTTGTCTCTTTATTGATTAATTAAGGTAATTTAGTGATTGTTTTCCTATTGGTTCTCCCTTGTCTGATTAATCCTGTTCCTTGTTCCTGTTCCCCTAAATAGGTTTGGTTTTTCCCATTGTTTCCTGTCAGTCCCTCACTACAACTCCCCGTGTCCCCCGGCTGTTTTTTCAAAGAAGGAGTTTTTCTGTTTGTGGCCCCCCTGCCTATTTTATGTTGATTTTTCTCAATAAAAGTCTTGTGTGAATGCAGCTAACGCTGTCTTGCTAGCCTCGAACTCCAAAGATTTTTTGCATGTGTCTTGAATCCAGCCTTTTTTTTGTTATCTTTATCTTTACTACAGCTTAGACTTTTACAAGCAAAAGATGAATTCTTAGGACTACAAAGGGACTTCACATGGTTAAAATACTGTAATGCTCCTAAGTTCTTGGCTTCAACTCACTTCTACAGTCTGTGTATGTTCTTAGTTCTTTATATATATTCCATATATATTTTTCCAAAATAAATCTGACATGTATTGAACTTGTTTGCAGTGTTGTCGGGCATAGAGATCATCTTTATTAAACAAGCCAGGTCACATGCTGGGCATTCTTTTCAGTATGAGCAGATGAGTTGGTGTCAGAAGCTCAAGGTCATTGGGGTCATCCATGCTCATGGTTAGGGCTCTTCTATTGATGATACTCTCAACTTCACAGAAAAGAGTTACTAATCCATCATCCAACAATTGTTGTCTTGTAACAGAGCTCAGCACCTTCTTTATTGTTTGAATATGACATGCTCATATGCCACAATGATGAGAAACAGCAGGCGGGTTGAAGATACACTGCATTCTGTTTTGGACCATGTCTTTGTTGATACAGGACTGGTCCAAACTCTTTAACATCTGCCTTAGCTCTTTCTCTGTGCCAACCAGATTTGTGCCAATGTCAGAACGGATGATTGAGACTTGTCCTCGCCTGGCCTGGAAGCGGCATAAGGCATTGATACGGGAGTCTGCGTCTGTCAGTGATCTGGTAAGGATATGGCAGAGATGCTAACTATTAGGCATTACCACTGACATAGCAGAGAGCACGAGTAGGTAGGAGAGCCATACAGTTGAATATCTGGTGGGTTGAAACTCAAACACAAGATCCAGAACTGTTAGTAAAACATCACACCTCCCATCTATGCTTTTCCGACAAAGAGCTTTGGGGTTTGGGGGGAAGAAAAGTGGGGTACCATGACTGGAGCTCGGTACTCAGCAGACTGCTCCCGAACAACTCTGTGGAGCATAGTGACCTCCTGGCACAGAGACACGACTTCACTTCAGAGTTGATCTGTCAACACAGCCTGGGTCACTACTGAGTCACAGACAGCCTGTCACTACTGAGTCACAGAGCGCTACGAAATCCGCTGGGTTAACAGCTTGTGGCTCTGTCACTCTGTCAGTGATTTGGTTAGGATATGGCAGAAATGCTAACCATTGGCTGTTAGCCCAATGTAGTGTGGTTGGTTAACCCAATCGTGGCTGAGAGCGCGAGTAGGTAGATCCACACGGTTTGCTCTAAGAACTCTCTAACAAGTAGAGCAAGGATTCCCACAAGAATCCACATTCTATATGACACACAATCAGAGAGATAACCAAGTAACTGAGAATACTTACAGTAGAAGCCAACATAAAGATGACTTCTTTTGTACTTCCCAAACCACAACCGACCGCTTCCGGGTCCTGGTGCCAGTCGCAGGACAGAGTGTGCATGACAGTGTCAAGAGAATGGGTGACTTCTATGTGCACTGCTCTGGTTGTTAGCCATGTGAAGAGCACTCCGTAACGCTTCACTTTGGCATGTCCTTTTTTCACCTCAAAGGACCGACATAATCCATGCCTGTGTTTGTAAAGGGAGGCTTATTGAGGAGCGGCCAGTCTTGTGGCAGGTCTGCCATCTTCTGTCCTCCAAATTTTGAGTTCAGTCTTCTGCAGAGGTTGCATTCTTTGATTATGATTCTTGCTGCTGTTCATGCAGAAGAGCAGGATGTTTGGCTTCTGCAGGCATTGCCGATTTGTTCAACCACCCATCTACTTTCAACACTCCGTCTTGTAAGTGTGGATCTAACTTAGAGATTGAACTGTTTTGTTTCACATGAGTATTTCCTTGTTGCAGTGTCTTTATTTATTCAGAGTGGCTTTGCATCTGACTGTACTTAATCAGCTCCATTTCAGCCTTAGACAAATCTTTGACGGTAAGACCTTTCTTTTCTATATACTTCTTGCTTATGAACATTTGTTCTTTGAGTATGGATTCCTGGCTCTCTGGGCTGATTTTAAACTGTCATACAGTCTTTCCTAACACTCTTCTGGATTCTCTTAGATACTGCAATGACTCTCTTATGCACAGAATCCAGGCAGTTGCTTTTTCTGGTTTGTGCCAACTGGAGTAACATGCCACAAGTCGATCTATTGGGTCTACGTTGTCTGCCACTAAACTCGTGCGCAGTGTAGCAGCTGAGATTTTCACTTCTTCATCATGTTCTACCAAGTAGTTTAACCGTTCAGGTTATTTTGGCCATTCACTCTCATTCATCAAGAAACTAGGCCCTTGAAGCCAGCTCTTACTCGACATGAAGCTATCTATATATTCAAGCCTCGCGACGCCTAATCAGCCGGGTTCTGAGAAGTGTTGACGTACCTCCATTGAGCGTGAGTGGTAGCTTTCCTTATAAAAGAGACCCAGTTAGCCACAAATGTTTTGAAGTGAAGGGCATCGTACTAGACATAGCGCCACCTCCTGTCCACTCTGCTAAGGGGCAAACCGGCTCCTGACAATTCCCAAATAGATTAATCTTTTTCCTCAAAATTCTACACAAAATGCCCCATAATAACAAAGTGAAAAAAGTTTATTTGAAACTTTTGCAAATGTATTAAAAATAAAAAACAAGAATTTACATTTACATAAGTATTTACAGCGTATACTCAACACTTTGTGGAAGCATCTTTGGCAGCAATTACAGCCTCAAGTCTTTTTGAGTATGATGCCACAAGCTTGGCACACCTATTTTTGGGCAGTTTCCCCTATTCTTCTTTGCAGAAACTCTCAAGCTCCATCAGGTTGGATGGGGAGCATTGGTGCACAGCCATTTTCAGATCTCTCCAGAGATGTTCAATCAGGTTCAAATCTGGGCTCTGGCTGGGCCACTAAAGGACATTCACAGGGTTGTCCTGGAGCCACTGCTTTGTTATCTTGAGTGTGTGCTTAGGGTCATTGTCCTGTTGTAACATGAACCGTCGCCCCTGTCCAAGGTCCAGAGCTCTCTGAAGCAGGTTATCATCAAGGATGTCTCTGTACATTGCTGCATTCATCTTTCCCTCATCCCTGACTAGTCTCCCAGTTCCTGCTGCTGAAAAACATCTCCACAGCATCATGCTGCCACCTCCATGCTTCATTGTAGGGATGGTATTAGCCAGGTGATGACCAGTGCCTGGTTTTCTCCAGACATAACACTTGGCATTCAGGCCAAAGAGTTCAATCTTTGTTTCATCAGACCAGAGAATTTTATTTCTCATGGTCTGAGAGTCTTTCAGGTGCCTTTTGACAAACCCCAGGTGGGCTGTCATGTGCCTTTTACTGAAGAGTGGTTTACATCTGGGCACTGTACCATACAGGCCTGACTGGTGGAGTGCTGCAGAAATGCTTGCCCTTCTGGAAGTTTCTCCTCTCTCCACAGAGCGATGCTGGAGCTCTGTCAGAGTAACCATCAGGTTCTTGGTCACCTCCCTGACTAAGGCCCTTCTACCCCATTGCTCTGAGTGGATGGGCGGACAGCTCTAGGAAGAGTCCTGGGGGTTCCAAACTTCTTCCATTTATGGATGATGGAGAGCAATGTGCTCACTGGGATCTTCAATGCTGCAGCAATTTTTCTGTAGCCTTCCCCAGATATGTGCCTCAATACAATCCTGTCTCGGAAGTTAACAGATAAGTCCTTGGACTTCATGGCTTGGTTTGTGTTCTGACATGCACTGTCAAGTATGGGACAATTCAAAGAAAGGTGTGTGCCTTTCCAAATCATGAGCAATCAACTCAATTTACCACAGGTGGACTGCAATCAAGTTATAGAAACTTTTGAAGGATGAACAGTGGAAACAGGATGCACCTAAGCTCACCTTTGAGGATCATGGCAAATGCTGTGAATACTTAAGTAAACGTTTGATTTTTGTTTGTTTTATTTTTAATACATTTGCAAAAGTTTCAAATAAACCTTTTTCACTGAGGGGAGGCTGTTCTCGGTTCTTGCATCACGTCACGTCACTTCCTGCTTTTGCCGGTGCAAGTCGGCGTCTCTTGCCGGTGCAATTCGGAGTCTCTCACTCCTTTTTCCCTTTTATACTCAAATTGTATTATATTCTGTCAATTTCTTACTACAAACTTTTTATATAAAAGGGCTAACAACTGATTAGACACTGCTTGGCGTGTCATTTAAAATTTTTCGCAAGGAACTGCCAAGCATATCGGGCTTGCTCTGCCCAAAACGGACAGCGTCTTAACCTTAATTTTCTTTCTATACCTTTCCTTACGCTAAGCGATTTAAGTAAGATAACCAGCGGCTAAAACCTAAAATATAGTTTATCTCCAACCGCGGCAGGGCTGAGATGCAAAAACCGACGGCAACTTCTCAGTGATCCTGCTCAACTAATAACAATGTAAGTGATATCTGTTCTTTTAAATAAGATGCCTAACGGTGATGTTGTTTTCTGTAGTGAGTGTAGAATGTTTAGCCTTAGCTCTTCCGTCAGCAGTGATAGGTTAAGTAGTGATAACTTTATCTGTAAAAGGTGTCAGATGGTAGAAACTCTGATGGAGAAGATTATAGAACTAGAGGCACACCTCCAGATGATAGCACAGTCGCCAGGTAGCCTTTTAGCTGCAGGTTTGCAGTCAGGGAGTCTGGGGGCTTCAGGTTCAGATTTAGAGCTTACAGGCCCAAAAACTCCGGCATTAGGGTTCCTGCAGCAGAACCAATGGGTGGCGGTTCGGCGACATAGACGGAGAGCCTGAACTTTGGCAAAGGCTACTCCCGAGCACCACTCTCCATCTATCAGCGTGTCGAATAGGTTTACCCCGCTCAGTGAAACACCCGCTGAGACGCCTGTTGAAAGTGCTCTGGTGATAGGTGATTCTATTCTATGGCATGTGAAAATAGCTAGACCCTTGGCGGCACCAGCAGTCGAGGTAAATTGTTTACCGGGAGCCAGAGCGCCGGACATCAGAGCCAATCTTAAGGTGCTGGCCAGTAATAGACGTAGATATTCCAAGATAGTCGTCCATGTCGGCACCAACGACGTCAAGCTTAGACAGTCTGAAGTAACCAAAAGTAATTTTAAAAAGGTGTTTGAGCTAGCCAAAACAATGTCGCAGGCAGTAATTCTCTCTGGCCCCCTCCCAGCTAGACGCAGCTCCGAGACCTACAGCAGGCTCTGGACGCTGAACTGCTGGCTGTCAAAGTGGTGCTCTGAAAATAGCATAGGTTTTGTAGATAACTGGTCCACCTTCGAGGGAAAGCCTGGTCTTTTGCTCATGGGAGGGTGTTGCCCCTATTTCAATGAACATAGCAGCTAGCCTTTATGCAGGTTCAGGTGTAGGCGGCCATCGACAAACCGGAGCCAAGACCAGGCCGCAGGCAGAAAGGCTAAACCGACCGCCTGCGAGTTGCCTTGAGCCGCCTCCTATGTACCACCATATTGACATTGTCTCTGTGCCCCGAACCAAAAATAGTTCGCGTAAAATGCGAAAGCCGTCCCTTTCCAACCTAATTTCTATTAAATTAGAGCAGCTATCTGCTAATGCAGAATATCTGTCACACTAAGCTGAAAGTAGGACTATTAAATATTAGATCATTAACTACTAAGGCACTTATTAGTAGTGAAATGATTTAAGACCACGTCCTAAATGCACTCTGTTTAACTGAGACATGGGTAAGACCCAACGAATATTTAGCCTTAAACGATGCGACGCCTCCAGGATATAGTTATGAACATGAACCCCGACTCAGTGGTAAAGGGGGAGGTGTTGCAACTACCTACGAAAGATCTCTTTCAATAACACAGAAGTCAGGACCTAAATTTACATTTAAATCATTCGAATTATTATTCCTTAGAATTGCAGACATATCTGCAAAACCTAATTCTTTGTCACTCCCTCTCATTACGATTTACCGTCCACCATGTCCTTATGCTGAATTCCTAACAGAATTTGCAGAATTTCTGTCAGACCTGGTTATTTCAACTGAAAGAGCAATAATTGTGGGGGACTTTAATATTCATGTAGATAATGAACAAGATCCTCTGACAGCAGCTTTTACTAATTTACTAGATTCCATGGGCATTGTTCAAAATGTAACTGGGCCCACTCACAACTGCAGTCATACCCTTGATTTAATCCTATCGTTTGGTCTTAGTATAGATAATGTAACAGTACTGCCTCAGACGAGTATTATTTCTGACCACCATCTCATTACATTTGATTTTCACTTTAGTCAAAACACAAATACTACAACTCACTTCTGCTCCAAGCGCACAATCACTTCAGATACAGCTAGTAACTTTATTGATAATCTCCCCGATCTGTCCTTCCTGACAGTGGAAATGTCTAATCTTGTTGAACTTGAGAGTAATACGGATTATCTAACATCTACGCTTTGTTCTACCTTAGATAAAATTGCGCCGTTAAAAATTAAAAAGGTCAGAGCAAACAAAACATCCCCTTAGTATAATGACCACCTACGTAGCCTAAAACAAGGGACACGGAAACTAGAACATAAGTGGCGGCAAAGTAGATTAGTGGTCTTTGAACTAGCATGGAAAGACGCTATGTGAAGCTATAAAAAGGCTCTTAGAGCTGCGAAATCAGAATACCTATCATTACTAATTGAAAATAACAAAAATAATCCTAGGTTTCTATTTAACATGGTATCCAAGCTGACTAATAGCCAGACTACTACTCAAACTGTACCAACATTGTTTTCTAGTGGCGAATTTATGAACTTTTTTGACCAAAAAATTTGTTCAATTAGAAAGAATATTCTAAAATCTCAAGTAACTACAGTGGCTGGCCTTGACAAGGCAAGTACTAATACTGCAGCCATCTTATTTGAATCATTTAGTCCAGTTAACCAGTCAGATCTTTAATCCTTTCCTCAAATTCATCTACTTGCACTTTAGATCCTGTTCCAACAAGGCTACTCAAAGAGATGTGTCTAGTAGTGATTAAACCTCTACTAGCAATAGTTAACTCCTCTATTAGCATTGATTATTTACCCAAATCTCTTAAATTAGCAGTGATTAAACCTTTGCTGAAGAAGCCCAACCTGGATCCCCTGGTAATGTTAAACTATAGACCAATATCTAATCTCCCATTTATCTCCAAAATAATAGAAAAAGTTGTTGCCAGTGAACTAACCTCGTTCTTGCAGGAAAACCAGATTTATGAAATGTTTCAGTCTGGGTTTAGAGCCAACCACAGCACAGAGACTGCTCTGGTGAAAGTAGTGAATGATCTTCTCTTATCTGCTATCTTAGTGCTGCTTTTGATACTGTTGTTCATGCCATTCTCCTAGATAGACTTGAACATGTTGTTGGTATCAGGGGAGTGGCCCTCTCTTGGTTCAGATCCTACCTTTCAGACCACTATCAGTATGTAAAGGGTGATTCCTCTGAGCACGTCAGGGTGAAATATGGAGTACCACAAGGATCAGTTCTAGTTCCCTTGCTGTTTTCGCTGTACATGCTACCTTTAGGCTCAGTCATTCGTAAGCATGGAATTAGTTTTCATTGTTTTGCAGACGATACACAGTTATATATGTATCGGCTAAACCAGAAGACAGACAGCAATTTCAGAAAATGGAAAAATGCTTATTTGACATAAAAAAGTGGATGTTGGACAACTTCCTCCAGCTAAATCTGGACAAGACTGAGGTCCTTCTTACTGGCACTAATGCCACCAGAAGTCAGCTATCCGACATCACGGTCAGTCTTGATTATCCATCGTACCAAGTACTGTTGTTAAGAACCTTGGTGTTACTTAGACTCCAATCTTTCATTTGATGTACATGCTTCTAACATTAGTCGCACCGCCTTCTTTCAACTCCGTAATATTGCCAAACTAAGAAATGTGCTATTCTTTCAAGATGCAGAGAAACTGGTTCATGCATTTATTACCTCAAGACTTGATTACTGTAATGTCTTATTCTCCGGTTGTCCAAATAGGTTGTTAAATAAACTCCAGCTAGTTCAGAATGCAGCAGCCAGAGTCCTCACTAAAACTAAAAAATATGATCATATCATCCCAATTCTATCCTCACTCCACTGGCTACCAGTAAAATTTCGTGTTGACTATAAAGTACTTCTCTTGAGCTATAAAGCTCTAAATGGTCTTGCACCGCAGTATGTGAGTGACCTCATTTGCACTTACAATCCGACGTGTACGCTCAGAAACAGTCTCTGCTTTTAAGTCAAGGCTTAAGACTTACCTGTTTAGTCAGTCTTTTGGTTATTAAAATCCCTTTTTCTTAGTTAAAGGCGAGATCTGGGGGTTCATGGTCATTTGAGATTAAAGGTGAAAGGGGGGATTGGTGCTGTCATCCTACCACTCTTGCTGATCGCTCAAGTTTGCAGACGGTGGTTTGGTGTGATGCCGAGACCCTTGGAAGCCTTCTTGTCTGTGTTACCTTCCAGCTCTCCCTTCTTAGCTAGGCTGCCATAGTTACTCTAGCATTGCCAGAGGTTAGGGCACTTAACTCTCTTCTCTCTCTTCTTCTTTTTCCGAGTTGTTCCCGAGCTGATCCCGAGATGACGCTTGGCTGACCGAATCCCCACCGGGACTCTATGGAGTTGCCCTGAGCTGACGCTGATCATCTCAACCCTACCAAGCTGACGCTGACCAACTGAACTCACCAGGAGTCCCTGGAGATGTCCTGAGCTGACGCTTGACCTTGTCAACCCTCCCGAGTTGATGCTGACCCACTGAACCCGCACCAGGACTCCATGGGGACATCATCATGAACCCAACTGGGATTGGACCCTATGAACATCTGCTGACTTAGCAGCACAATACTGAGCTAATTTCAGCTTAATGTTGCTGAGAGGGTCCTGCAAGTGGCCCAGCAACATCCTGGGATTCGAAATATGCCTTGGACTATTTTTTGTATCTTTGCTTCTTTAAATAACTAACAACTCATCTTGATCTATTGCTTGTTGTACAATAAATGTTCGTGCGCCCGGTCGCCCAGAGGAGGATGGGGTCCCCCTCTGAGTCTTGGTTCCTCTCAAGGTTTCTTCCTACTAGAGGGAGTTTCTCCTTGCCACTGTCGCCTCAGGCTTGCTTGTTGGGGGGGTTTAGGCTGGTTATATGTAAAGTGCTTTGTGACAATGACTGTTGTTAAGAGCGCTATATAAATAAATTTGAATTGAATTGAAATTGAACTTTGTCATTATGGGGTATTGTATGTAGAATTTTGAGGTAAAAGGTTAATTTAATCTATTTGGGAATAAGGCTGTAACATAGGATATTGTGGAAAAAGTGGAGTGCTATGAATACTTTCCGGATGCATTGTATCTATAGGCTCCTGCCTAAACCTCAGTAGCACTCCGAGAAAGGTGTTTGTGAGATCAGGCTCTTGTAGGAGCTACTGCAATTTAATGCAGTAGTGGCTGTTTGTAAGCCGTGCCGATGTTGACACAATATGCATGAACTGCTTGTCATGTTGTGAAGGCTCTCGTTTGTCTCATCACCTACTTTCTGGAAAATCAGCTTCATAGTATCTCATCAGCATATCCCCGATGTCTGATACAGAGATGTGGTTGATGAGGAAATCCTGGTTATTAGCATTCTCCAATTCCTGCTCTTGATATCTTCTAATTGGGCAATTAATACCCAGCCCAGGGAAGTCTTCACAGCATATGGCCCATCATTTTGACTGGTAATCATCTCCCACAGTGCCATAGCTTTATAAGCATTGGCACCGATAAGAAGACCAATTTCTAACTCTGACACTGTTTCTGGAAATGGTACCTGATTCAGGTAAGGCCACTTATCTAAATCTTTTTTCTGCAGTATGTTAGCTATTTTTGCAGGTATGCCTGAGTGTGTATACACATTTGGCAATCTAATGTACTCTTGTTCATGTAGACCACACACCATCAGACCCCTTAGAGCGTAACTACTCACTTTCTGCTCCTGTGTCATGGTGCGAAGAACAAACTCTGTCTTTTTGCCTCGGATGTTTAACCTTTTGACTAAGTCCTTGCTAAAGAAAGTCACAGTGCTCCCTTGATCTAAGAATGCATAGGTTTTATCTGCCCTTGTCTCGTTGTTATGTCTTACTTTCACATGTACTATGGGAAGTATACATGTATTGTTCCTGGCCCCATTATGCTCTTCCCTTTTATGCCTTGTTGATGAGAATGCATTTGTTATTACAGCTCTGCCCTGTGTGCTGTCACCTATGCTGGTATTTTCAGTGGTATTTTCTGTCGTGGTTTCTGACTTTGCCGTGTGATGGATAAGCAGTCTAGGCATGTGGCCTTGTTAACACAGTCTCTAGACAGATGTCCTGTAGCAAGACACCCAAAACAGAGCCCACGTGACTTCAAGAATTCAATTTTCTCCTTCAAAGGCTGTTCCCTAATCTTGTTCCCTTTCTGCCCTCAAACGACCTTCTTCTCATTCCCTTTCTGCCCTCAAAGGAGCTTCTTCTCCTTCCCTTTCTGCCCTCAAACAAGCTTCTTCTTGTTCCCTTTCTGTTCTCAAACAAGCTTCTTCTACCCTCAAGCGAACTTCTTCTTCTTCCAGTTCTACCTCCTCCTTCATAATCAATGCTCTAACTAATAATGCTTCATATTCTGCTTGAAGCCTCAGCCGAGCCGAGCTAGCACTGGATAGCTGTGATGCACGACTTGTACGACTTGCACGACTTGTGACAGGACTGATGTTAGAAATACTATCAGCAGGACTAATAACAATCAATTCTTCTACTCCTTGTAAGAACACCTTGAAACACCTTACTCCTGTCTGTCTGCTTTCTTATGTTTCCTCATCACCTTTCATTCATCTTCACTCCACAAATTCCACAACTCTTCAGTAGCATGTGTACATTCTTCAAGATATCTTTTGAACTGTGGCAAAGCTTATTTTTTTATGTTATCAATATTGCATTCATCTTGCATCAATTTCTCTAAATTACTTTTTTCCTTGGTGAGGTGCACCACATTTTCCATTCTCCTGTACTTCATCTCTTCTGATGCCTCTTCATTAGACTCTGGCACCCTCTTCTGGTCTACAAATGCATCTACGTTCTCCTCTTCCATTTCGTTTCAATACCAAACTCAACACACTGCCTGTGATGTTTCTATCAATGTGGCGCAGCTTCTAAACTCTTTTGACTAATTCACAACAGCTTGTGAAAAGAGTTACTGAATGTGCAAGATCCTTTCACTTAAGCCCCAATGGCTTTCTGAACTGGACGTTCCGTGGATGTTTTACTTTCACTTTGCTCCGTATTGGATTTTCTCTGTTGGCAAGCTAACAGCCGGCTAACGTGAAAGAGGAGAAAGTATCTGAGCTGGCACCCGGACTTGGTTTCTTTGGACCTGGTTTCTTGATGCAGTTGATGCAAGATATCGCCGTACTTTTCAGATTTCCTTAAACTTCGCTGGCGGTTTCCATTTTCGGTCTTGATAGCGGACTCTTTAACTTGATGTGAGTGCAACTCACGCTGTCTCACTAGCCCCGAACTCTGAAGATTCTTTGCACGCAACACGTATCCAAAAAAAGGAGTACTGAATCCAGTCTTTTATTTTGTTGTCTTTATCTTTACTACAACTTAGACTTTTACAAGCAAAAGATGATCTTAGGACTACAAAGAGACTTTACATGACAGTCAAAAGACTGTAATGCTCCTGAGTTCTTGGCTTCAACTCACTTCTACAGTCTGTGTATGTTCTTACTTTTTTATATATATTTCAGGAACCAATCAGATTATGACACGTAAGGCAACTATGTATTAATTCTATTGTTACGTACTAGTATATTTAATGTGTATACATATTAATATAACTCTGTTATGTAACACTGTACAGAAAATTCTCATGGAAAGTTCCAGAAATATTCAAATGAACTTTATGGCTCTAATTTCTACCACAAATGGCCATGGAACATCAAATCCAAATATTCAAACATTCATGCAACACAAAATGGCTCTAACAGCTTGCAACCGTACCATGCCTCATGTCATGCCGACACCACCCATGACAACAACCTCCCTTTGAATCGGTACTCATCTGCCGCTTCGCTGTTGTTGGTCTAGATCCATTTGAATATCATATTGTAGGTACCATGCCGTCCACTAGGTGGTGCTGCCACCAGGATTGCACATAGGTGAGGTAGAGTGCAACCCAGAAGGGGCGGGCACTTCCTATACATCACGGCCCAGGTGATAAAAACCCGCAGTGTTTGAAAATTCCCTACCTCTTGACCTGCTCTCGCAGGCTGTGGTCTGACTAAAGAGATAAATCTGGCCAAACCAACATGTGTGGGGGAAGGGTCATTTTCATTTCCTTTGTTTCAAGACTGAGAACAAGGAGGTACATTATTTGGTTAGTAACGCTAAGAAATTTAGTGAATCAAGCTTGCAAACAGCCATTTTCAACGCGGCCGGACCCGTTATGTGTAAGGCAGAAAGTGAGACAAACCAAAATACCCTGGAAGCAAAATTCCGACAGCCAGGACGCCAAATTCTCTGGAACAATTCCCTCCGACTTCATGCGGTAAAGGCAAGACCCTCGCTTCGAGAAGATGAATTCCTCAAGTGATCGCCAGTCATGCATGGACGACAAATTCCCTCCAAACTTCCCAGAATTGTGAGGATGACGATGGAGGACAAACGTAACGAAGGTACAGGACTGTGACAACACAAAATCAGTACCCACGAACACGTGAGACCGAACTGAACCTCTGAGCTTAGTAACTCAGCATAAATTCACTCTGAATTCAATGTCTGGGGAAAGTTTCATTGTTTAACATTATTTAAAGCGTGTCTTAGAAGAATATGGTTCATGTGCTTAATGATAGGCTGTTCATTTTGCGTGCATCTTGTCTCTCTTTCCAAATTCTCTCTTTTACTAATCATCTCGGAACCCCGAGAAATACCCGAATCCAATTCAACTTGGTGTCATGTACATTCCAGACATTTAGCTTAAGGCTAAATTCCACGCCAGCATTTTGCCTTTGTCTCTAGGACAAAGCTCAGCTAATCTCGTAAACAATACGCACTGGTTTCACCATAACTCAGCTGCGTTGTATCGACGCCATTGTCCTTTGTCTTAAGAGATAAGGAGCAACCTTCCCCCATTCAAACTGTGCGCGCTTACACTCCTTTGTTCCGCAGATCAAAGAATCTTGCACATGTAGATACACACACACACCTTGCGCGCACACCCACGCACACACACACACACACACACACTACTACCCCTCTCTTTCTATGTAAATATACTGTTTGTTGATTGCTTTCTAGTTGTTTTAGAATTAGTGTTAATAAATGTTTTATTTATTTAACCCAGTTGTTGTGATTTCATTAATAGGATTAAATTGCCGGAACCTATATTAAAGAATTCGCATAATTGGTAAAACCACCTTCAGAACCCAAATCGTTAATATTACTATCTTTAGTGAAAACTAAGGAGTGTAATGCTTTTGATTTGATTAAAAATTTGTTTTACGAGACTGATAAATTTTATATAACTTTGATAAACTATAGCAGACATTGGCAACCCTACAATATGTGATTTATCTATAAGATGTGCATTAATGGAAAGAACCACAATATTTTGTTGTTTCAAGTTTGGAAATTCCTTTATATAGTTCCTGGATAGAATATTAACACATTCACTCTTAAACATAGCCGTAGTAGCAACTCCAGTAGGTGTAGTTTAATAAATTATTGCTTTAGGTTGAAGTACATGAAAGAGGTATGTTAACAGGAGTTAATGATCAAATAATTTATGGTGTAACATTACCACATATAATAGCTATAATGGTTATATATAATTTTATTATTTTCACTCATTCTGTCTGTTTTGTAACAAATCAGAAGCACCATCATTTTATATTACTCCAGTGGGATATATCTTTGGTTTAATTTATCATGGTGCTTTCTTGTTGCGCTCTTGTGAAATTGTCAGAATTCGCTCACAGCACCTGAAAGTGTAGTGCAAATAGGAACGTTATCCGAGGACCAAAGCGGGATGTTCCTGAGACATTCATGAAGAACCAAATGTGAACATTATCTGGGGACTAAAGCGAGATGTTCCCAGGATGTTCATTCAGTACCATATACAAATGTTATTTAGCAGACCAAAACAGTGACGTTCCAGGAATGTTTGATTTACATTCTCATTGAAAATGTTGCATGGAAACGCACATATGACGTTCCGGTAACATCTCCCAGAGAATGCTGTGAATGTGAAATTTAGCGAACGTTACAAACGTCCCATAAAAGTCCGGGGACTGGGTTGTCAATTCATATTCAGCTCTATTATACCTCCAGCTTTACTACCACTGGGTCCCTAGGCAAGACCCTTACTCCAAGTTACTCTGTGTAATTAGCAAATGGAAGTTGTACTGGACAAGATAAGAGGCTTGGTAATGCAACAGACTTGCAATATTTTGCAAAGTACTATTACATCAGAGTTCCTTAAATACTAGAGGGGAATGCATTGAAATGGCACCTGGGTTGTCATAAAAAAACACGCAATAAAAATAGTGTAAAATAATATACTGGTCAAAACAGTTGGCAATATTTAAATGAAAATTGTCTTAAATGTGATTCTGACTGGCTTATACAAAGAAGAAAATAATAGTATATGTAAAGCAACAAATTAAATTAAATTTATGTAGCACACTTAACAACAGTCATTGTCACAAAGCCCTTTACCCTAATCCTGGCCCAAATCCCCAACAAACAAGCCTGAGGTGCCAGTGGTACAAGCTAGAAAGAACGTAAGAGTTCCAAGAGCACCCTCGAATTGTGGAAAACAACAAATTTGTGATGTGAAAAAATGCCTATAAATGCCTATTTTTATAGTCTAAACCGTAAATATGCTCCCAAATACGCTCCCAAATCACCTTATTTTCATTATAACTCCACTTAATCCATTACCCTTAAAAAATGTAAAGGTAAACTTGAGATAGCTACATGCAGGAAACTTATGTTGCGTCACAGGACAGCAGCCAATCAGCAGCAAGGAGAAATGAATAATGATCTCGGATTGGCTACTTTCAAGCCTCCCGCCTCTGAGTACAGCAGTATTTCCCCATGCCAAGACGCGCTTTCTTTGCGTCCTCTAGACAGTACTAAAAATGTAGTTATTCTATATGGAAATTTAGCTGAATATGCTTTAAGATTTTACATTTTGGTGAGTACCAATTCATTCATTAGAGTACTAGAATAAAAAAATTGTCAACCCCTGCGTATAACCATGCTAGCGGGCTGACACTTCTGATGAGTGTCGCACTTGACAGAAATGATGTATTTTCAACAGGAAAAAATGTCTCTCAATACTCAAAGTTGTGGCTGAATATTGCTAGATTTGAGGCTATAATGATATATTTTGTCAGGATATTAAAGGATGGTAATATTTTGTTTTATTGTTGTTCTTAGCTCTTATAGTATGTTCACAGCATGTTTTTGAAGCTATTATCAGAACAGCTTTTGTCTTATTCAGTGTTCAGTAAGGATGACAAAGTGAATAATTAACATCAAATGGCATTCTAGTCATTTGTAACGGCAGGCAGGTTAACCCAAATGCAGAGTTGACAGAACCAGGTCACAGGCACAGAATTAAATTGAGGAAAAACTGAGAGTTTATTCAAGCAAAGGTCAAAACCAGAAAACACAGTCCACAGAGCAAACAAGTCCAAATCGCCAGAAGCAGAGGGGTAATCCAAAAACAGAATGCAAGGATCAAAACGGAGACAAATAGAAGGAACGCTCAGTATGTAGCACTAGGCATCACAATAATTCACAGGGCATTGTTGAAACTGCAAGTCCTTAAATACAGGTGATGTGGCTGTGATTGGTTTAGATTTCTGGTGACGTTGATCTGGTGAACTGAGGTCGTTGTGAAAGTCTGGAACTGGACTCCTGGTCAGGTGGACTTTCTAGTGAGGTGGGTTCCTCCCTTGGTCTGGGCCGGGGTCTCACAGTACCCCTCTCTCCACGGGCGGCTCCAGATGGCAGAGGTAGGCGTGTGGGGGGATGACCGCGAGGTCGAGGACCAGGACGATCCGGGTGTTGGGCAAGAAACTCCTCAAGCAGGCCAGGATCCAAGATGTCCTTAGCTGCAACCCAAGACTGCTCCTCCGGTCCATATCTCTCCCAGTCCACCAGGTACCGCAGCGTGCCTCAACGACGGCATGAATCCAGGAGCGTGCGGACCAAAAGGTAGTGTCACCATCCACTTCTAGGGGTGCAGGAGGACAGTTCTGGACTGGAGGGTATAGAGAGCTGTAGCGCACTGGCTTCAACAAGGACATGTGGAAGGTAGGTGAAATACAGTATTGTGGAGGTAACTGGAGGCAATAGGACACCGGGTTGATGCACCAAACCACCTTGAATGGCCCAATATAGTGGGGGGATAGCTTCTTGGAGGGAAGACGTAGTCAGAGGTCACAGGTGGACAACCATACCAGTTGTCCAGGCCGGAACACTGGGGCCGGCCATCGTCGGTGATCTGCCTGGTGTTTTTGCTGTTGGATGGCTCAACGCAGGCGCATGTGGGAAGCTTCCCATATCTTGCCACTGTTCTTGAACCATTAATCTACTGCAGGAACGTCAGTAGACTCGGCCTCCCAGGGGAAAAACCGGGGTTGAAAACCAAGGACACACTGGAATGGAGACAGAGACAGCAACGAGTGACAGAGGGAGTTCTGTGCATATTCAGACCAGAGAAGATACTTGGACCAGTCCTGCTGGTTGTTGGCACAATTGGTTCTGAGAAAGCGACCAATCTCCTGGTTGAGCCTCTCTACTTGTCTGTTACTTTGAGGGTGATAGCCAGAGGTGAGGTTGACCTGTACTCCGAGACATAAACGCTTTCCACACCCGGGATGTGAATTGGGGACCTCGATCCGAGACAATCTCCTCTGGCATCCGAAAGATGCAAAATACCTCCCAGACCAGTAAGTCAGCCATTTCTAGAGCCATGGGGAGTTTGTGGAGAGGTATGAGCCGGCACATCTTTGAGAACCTATCCACCACCACTGCCATGACAGTGAAGCCTTCAGAGTCAGGGAGGTCTGTGATGAAGTCCACTGCCAGGTGGGACCAAGGACATCGAGGAATGGGGAGAGATTCTAGGAGACCACTGGGAAGTTAACATGGGGTTTTTGACTAGGTGCAGACAGGACAGGATACCACAAAGTCGGTGACATCATCTCTCATAGATGACCACCAGAAGCATTTCTCTAGTAAAGCCATGGTGTGGGTGACACCAGGATGACCGGAGCCTAAGGTGGAGTGGGCCAATTGTAGCAACATGTTCCAATGTTCTATTGGTACAAACACCTTGTGTAGTGGGGTTGCAGCTGGAGGAGGGTTCTGTAGGTTGGCCTCCTCTATCTGGTCAACTATTTCCCACCTGATGGGGCCCACGATGCAGTCGGGAGCAAGGACTGTGGCTGGAGTTGCAGTGGTATCCTTCCCCTTGTATTGCCGGGACAGAGCGTCGGCTTTTACGTTCTTGGAGCCAGGGTGGTATGTGACCATTAACCAAAACCTGGTGAAGAACAGGGCCCACCAAGCTTGTCGGGGGTTAAGGCGTTTTTCTTCTTGAAGATACTCCAGGTTCTTGTGATCCATGAACATGGTGAATGGGTGAACGTCTCCCTTGAGCAGGTGTCTCCCTTCCTCAGGGGTGAGTTTGATTGCTAGCAACTCCCTGTCCCCAACCCCATAGTTTCTCTTAGCAGGGGACAGTTTCTGTGAGAAGAAAGCACAAGGGTGTAGCTTCGGGGGGTTGCCTTGTGGCTGGGAGAGTACGCCCCCAACTCCAACCTCTGATGCGTCAACCTCCACTTCAAATGGCACTTTGGGGTTTGGGTGACAAAGAACAGGGGCCGAGCAGAAAGCATCCTTGAGGGATCTGAAAGCCTTGGTGGCCAGTGGGTTCCTCACTAATCTCTTGGCATTGCTCTTGAGCAGGGCAGTCAGTGGAGCTGCCTTCTCACTGAAGTTATGGATGAACCATCGATAGTAGTTGGCAAAGCCCAGGAAACGTTGGAGCTCTTTTAGGGTCTTGGGGTCAGGCCGTTCCTTAACTGCTTGGATCTTTTGAGGCTCCATTTCCACTGCTCCGGCATCAAGGACGTGACTCAAAAAGGTAACCGATGACTGGTGGAATACACATTTGTCCCCTTTTGCATACCTGTAGTTCTCTCAAAGGCATTGTAAGACCCTTTTGGGGTCTTCAGGGGTGACTCAGTATAATGGCATTGTGAGGAGAGTTGAACACAAAAAAGGACAAAGATTCGTGGTGTAATGCTCCCACACTGAGCTCTAGTGTAGGAGTCTGAAGGGTAATGCAGCCTTTCTCAAGAGGTCTTCCATCTAAACCCTTCACAGGTAATGGTGTGCACAAAGGTATGAGTTTGTCTCCCAATTGTCTCGCCAGTTTTTGGTCGATGAAATTTCCAGCTGCTCCGGAATCCACTAGCGCAGGGATAGTGCAGGAAAAAGAGCTGAGTGAAAGGCGGATGGGGATGGTGAATTGTTGAGCCGTAAAGATGTGGGAATTAGATACGCACACGTCTTTTATGGTTGGACTGATAATTTCAAGTTGAAATTAAATGTCCTGGTTCTCCACAATAGAGACAAAGGTGAGTCTGGAGCCATCTCTGTCTTTCTAAAGCTGATAGGTGGGCGTGCCCGATTTGCATAGGCTCCACCTCCGGTTGCTGACGGGGAGGAGGAGGAGGCATGGCCACGGATGTTCAAGCTGACAGCGGAGGTTGACGGCAGCATTGTTGGAGAAGCTGATCCACAGTAATGGCAGTCTGGATGTATTGTTCCAAGTCGGTGATATCGCCACGACATGCAAGTTCTGTCTGCAGCTCTCAATTTAGTCTGCGTTGGAAAATGGTGAGGAGAGCCACATCACTCCATCCGCTCCCGGCCGTGAGTGTACGGAACTGAAGAGCGAAATCGGCGGGCGAACCAGACACTTGTTGGAGATCATAGAGCTGGCCCTGGATGGATTTACCTGATGGAGGATGATCAAAGACGTGGCGAAACGTGGAGACAAGTGTTTCATGGTGATCGAGGATGGGGCTCTGGGATGCCCAAAGTGCTGTGGCCCATTCGTGTGCTGACGTAACGAACCGAGGCTTCGTCTGTCATCGGTCACGTGGTTTTCTGCCAAACGATACATGCCTCGAAGCGGGGCTTCATCTGCCACGCCCCCTTATACTCGATACGCGCCTTGGACTCTCGGCTTCAGATAGCTCACTACTGTTTGCCATATGAACTGGTTAAGCCTGTCTTTGTCCTGTGTGCTTTGTTAGTGTCTGTTAGAGTGTTAGAAGTTACAGTAGCTGTTAGCATGTCATAGCATAGCTTAGTTAGCATAAACGTTAACGTTAGCATAGTTAGCTTTAACAGTTAACATTAGCTTTAGGATTAGCATAGGTTAGCATTAACATTAGCTGCTTCCAGTTCCTCTCCCTGTTTAGCCTTAGCATTAGCCTTAGTCTGTTTAGTGTTAGCAATAGATTTAAAGTTAGGTTAGAGTAGTTAATGTTTCACTGTTCTGCCCTGTTCCTGATTTGCCTCCCATTTGTTTCCTATTTCCATCTTAGTGTTCCTGTTCCCTTTGTTTAATCAAAGTCCCCGCCCAAGTTCTGTTCCCAGTCTCTGTAATAGTCCTTCCTGCAATCCGCGTCTGTTCCATACCCGCAAAGTGACAGATGCACAGGCCTACTTCAGGGACGCAGCAGGAAATGTTTGGCCTGCAGAGCACCTGGAGCACATCACCTGGGTGGACAAGCCCTGGGAGGTGCATGATGCTGCCAGGGCCCATCGGCTTGAGGGGCATACAGAGCCTAGCCGCTTCTCCCCCTCAGAACTGTTATGCTACCCGGACTTGGATGAAGAGCTGGAGGACTGGTCAGACCCTCGGGGAAATAAACCCTGGCAGTTGGGTTCCACCACTACGCCAGAGCGGCTGTTTCCCTGGCATGAGTGCTCGGACCAGGAGCTGGAGGAGGAGCTGGAACCCCTGGGGAAAAAGCCCTGGTGGTGGGGTCTCCTCAGAATTCTGACAGGTGCTATCATCAGTGATGGAGATGAATGATCACACAGGGTCAAGAAACAGAGGAGGCGGGGCCAGGCACACCACTGATCCTCTGACAACCAGGCTTCCCAGATCACGACGACTCAGCATCCGTATCAAGGTCCATCTGGTGCTTGCACGCAGCCAGCACCTGCCCCCGAGAAGGCCCCGGAGTCCTGACTAGTTCCACAAGCTCCATCACCGCTGCTTCCAGAGCAACGCCCTTCAGCTTCTCTGGACTTCACTCCACTCGCCCAGCCCCAGCGACTGTCAGGAACAGTCAAACAACTCCATGGGCTGAAAGAAGTGCTGGAGAACTTCTCGGCTCACAGACCAGCCCGGGAGTATCTCTCCACCTCCGACACACTCCCAGGGCTCTCACTGGTCCTGAAGGTGCACACTCCATCCCTGCCGGGTCTCAACCCACGCCAGCTGGCATCCCCCATCTTCGACCTGGGCCAGTCTGTGTCTATGGCCCTCAGGACTTTCCAGTCTGTTCCAATGCGCTCGCACCCGCCCAGCCTGTTCCAGGGGCACTTGAGCTCTTCATCTCTGTTCCAGAGGCACTTGCACCCACCCAGCCTGTTCCAGGGGCACTCAAGCCTGTTGCAAGGGCCTGCAAGCCCGTCAAGTCTGTTACAGAGGTGCTTGCGCCTGCCCAGCCTGTTCCAGGGGCCCATGAGCCTGTCTGCTCTACCTGTGCCTGCTTTCAGACAGACTGCTCAACCCGAGCTGCTTCCAGAAAGGCTGCTCGACCTGTGCCTGCCCCTCAAAAGGCCGCCCAGCCCATGCCTGCCCCTCGAAAGGCCGCCCAGCCTGAGCCTGCTCCTTGAAAGGCCGCACAACCCAAGCCTGCATCCATAAATGCCTCTCGGCCCATGCCTGCTCCTAGAAAGGCCGCCCAGTGCATGCCTGCTCCTAGAAATGCTGCCCAGTGCGCGCCTGCTCCTAGAAAGGCCGCACTGTCTGCGCCTGCTCCTGGAAAGGCTGCCCGGTCCACGCCTGCTCCTAGAAAGGCTGCCCGGTCTGCGCTGGTGCCCTCCAGCAACCAAGTCGGCTGCCCGGCACCCTTCAGAAACCTGTCTGCAGCCGCGCCATCTGCCTGGCTACTGCCAGCAGCCACACTGTCTGTCGGACTTCTGGCTGCAGCCATGCCATCTGCCTGGCTTCTGCTTGCAGCCACGCCGCCTGCCCTGCTCCTGCTTTCAGCCACGCCGTCTGCCTGGCTCCTGCCTGCAGCCACACTGTCTGCCCAGCTCCCACCTACAGCCACGCTGGCCATCCTGCTCCCACCCGCATCCATGTCAGCCACCCGGCGCCCTCCAGCACCCAAGTCGGCTGCCCAGCGCCCGCCTGCATCCACGCTGTCTGCCCAGCTCCTGCCTGCAGCCACACCATCTGCCTGGCTCCTGCCAGCAGCCACGCCATCTGTTGGACTTCCACCTGCAGCCATGCCATCTGCCCAGCTGCTCCCTGCAGCCACACCGTCTGCCCAGCTCCTGCCTCCAGCCACACCATCCGTCGTGCTCCCGACTGCATCCACGTCAGCCACCTGGCCCCCTCCAGCATCCAT
The DNA here is from genome assembly GCA_032718565.1 of Distichodus sexfasciatus. Lineage (NCBI taxonomy): Eukaryota > Metazoa > Chordata > Actinopteri > Characiformes > Distichodontidae > Distichodus > Distichodus sexfasciatus. The sequence goes on along the minus strand of JAVGVS010000216.1, from coordinate 80,677 downwards.
GTCAGCCACCTGGCCCCCTCCAGCACCCAAGTCGGCCGCCCGGCACCCTCCAGCACCCAAGTCGGCTGCCCAGCACCCTCCAGCACCCAAGTCGGCTGCCCGGCACCCGCCTGCAGCCACACTATCTGCCCAGCTCCTGCCTGCAGCCATGCTGTCCGTTGGACATCCGCCTGCAGCCATCCTTCAGACTTCCAGCTGCAGCCAAACCGTCTGCCCAGCTCCTGCTTGGAGCCACGTCGTCTGTCCAGTTCCTGCTTGCAGCCACGCCATCTGCCCAGCCCCTGCCTGCAGCCACGCCATCTGCCCAGCTCTAGCCTGCAGCCACGCCGTCTGTTGGACTTCCACCTGTAGCCACACCGTCTGTCGGAATTCCGCCTGCAGCCACGCCATCTGCCTGGCTCCTGCCTGCAGCCACGCTGTCTGCCCAGCTCCTGCCAGCAGCCATGCCGTCCATCGGACTTCCGCCTGCAGCCACACCGTCTGCCTGGCTCCTGCCTGCAGCCACACTGTCTGCCCAGCTCCCACCTACAGCCACGCTGGCCATCCTGCTCCCACCCGCATCCATGTCAGCCACCCGGCGCCCTCCAGCACCCAAGTCGGCTGCCCAGCGCCCGCCTGCATCCACGCTGTCTGCCCAGCTCCTGCCTGCAGCCACACCATCTGTTGGACTTCTGCCTGCAGCCACGCCGCCTGCCTAGCTCCTGCCTACAGCCACTCTGTCCATTGTGCTCCCGCTTGCATCCACGTCGGCCGTCCTACTCCTGCCTGCATCCAGGTCGGCCGCCCAGCACTCTTCAGCACCCAAGTCAGCTGCCCGGCACCCACCTGAAGCCACGCCGTCTGCCCAGATCCTGCCTGCAGCCACGTCATCCATTGGACTTCCGCATGCAGCCATGCCATCTTCCCGGCTCCTGCCTGCAACCACATCAGCCATCCTGCTCCCGCCTACATCCACGTCAGCTGTCCTGCTCCCGTCTGCAGCCCAGTCAGCCGTCCTGCTCCCGTCTGCAGCCCAGTCGCCCGTCCTGCTGCTGCCTGCAGCCCAGGCAGCCGTCCTGCTCCCGCCTGCAGCCCAGTCGGCCATCCTGCTCCCGCCTGCAGTCCAGTCAGCCTGCATCTAAGTCGGACGCCACAGCCTGGTTTGCCTCTAATGCGGACAGTTCAAAACTGCCGGCCTGGAGTAAACTGTGGAGACTATTGATCTCCGGGTGCCCTGGACCCCCTACCGCCGGGAGTTGCACCTTAGGGGGGGTTCTGTCATGTCTCCCCCAGGACATTTGGCCCTGCCGGCCACTAGTGGCCGCAAGAGACTCTATATATAGTTTCACTTAGGTTCATGGTGTGTATATGTCCTTTTATGGTTATGTTGTGTTGGTTCCTCCCCTTGTGTCTAGTTGTGTGTAATCCATTGTTTGTCCCTTAATTGTCTCATGAGTTTAGCCCCTATATAAGTTCAGTCCTTTGTTTCAGTCTTTGCCTGTGCACCCTCACATTATCCATGTCTCATCTGATCCCATGTTTTGGAACCTGTTGACTTCACCCATGCTGCTGTTTGATGTTTGCTGTTTGCCATATATACTGGTTATGTCTGTCTTTGTCCTGTGTGCTTTGTTAGTGTCTGTTAGAGTGTTAGAAGTTAGAGTAGCTGTTAGCATTAGTCATAGCATAGCTTAGTTATCATAAGCGTTAGCATAGTTAGCTTTAACAGTTAGCATTAGCATTAGCTTTAGGATTAGCATAGGTTAGCATTAGCCACTTCCAGTTCCTCTTCCTGTTTAGCCTTAGCATTAGCCTTAGTCTGTTTAGTGTTAGCTAACTGATCCCTCCTCATTCCTTCTCTGCCACTCACTCTAAATAAACATGTATGCATGAAGACCTTCCTGCAATCTGTGCCCGTTCCATACCCGCAACGTGACAACGAATGGTAAATATGGTAAATGGGTGAAAATGTTTTAATTTTATGGCATGAGCACTACTTTTGGACTTGATGCAGGTGCAGGTTTTGAAAAATTCTTAGCCACTAGAAGTCAATAAAAGTCAAAACTTGAATAATTAAACAAGCAATTTGATTACTAGTTCACGTCACCAGATGTCACCATTGTGACAGACAGCACTTGGCCCGTGAATACAAAAGTCAAGAATTCAAGATTTTGCTTCAAATGATTAACTGGAATGTGCCTTCCATCCTGGGTTGAACAGTTTGTGTACAATGGCAATAAAAACAACGAAGGAACTGTTGTTACCATATGCACCATGGTGCATTTACCATTCCAGCACAATCAATCGTGGCACCTACTATGTGGAATCTACTATTCCAAATTTAAAGAAATCTGCAAGCTAACAATTATTATTAAGTGTTATTATTTGACTTAAATCAATATTCACCAGACATTGGAATCTCATACATAGCAATTTCTGATAAATGGCCCACACATTTCTAATGGAGATTTAGAGCATTTACTAAGGACTGGGAATTTCAGCATAACACCATATCCAGGTAATGCACAGTCAAATGGACAAGTTGAAAGAACACTTTCAACTCAGTGCAGTGGAGGAAATACCAGTATTGCTTTTCTTGTTACTTTTCATGTTTATAATATATTTGTAACCTTTTCTGGCCATAAAAAATGTTAATGTTGTGAAATGTGCAGCACTTGGGAAATGGGAAATGTTTATTTCTTGGAGCTACAGCTTTAGTCATATAAAGTGTCCATTCGTAGCCTGTCTGTGCTTTGGAATTCACAGTGAAAAAACTGAAGCCAAAAAAAACCCCTTGTCATATGATGTTGAGCATGCTGTGGAGACAAATCCTATTATCTCCACTGAAAAGACTGGAATTTAGATAAACAGGATCTTTTTATATGTACCAATCCATTCCAGCATCTGGGAGTGTATTCAGTTTGAAGGACAAGTTTGCAAATTGTAGTAAAAAGACATTTACAATAAAAAAAAACAGATCTAACACTAGGCCTTACCCGAGTCTGACTTCTTCCTTTTTTCGAAGGTTGAAGTCTCTCTTAATCACTTGCCACACATGTCTGGCCTCATCATCTGTGAGTTTGGAGAGGTCCAGCTTTGTCCCATTATTATCAGCAGACATCATAATTTCTAACCAGCTGTTGAAAAAATAGAAACAATATATGGTTTCCCAAATTCTTTCATATGTTGCTATTACAAAGATTCATAAATCTTTGATAATAGCAAAGACCAATTCTACACACAACATGTATAACAAATTTTTCTGATTTTTTTCCCCAAACTACACAACTTTCTAAAAAAACACACTACATGCTAAATCAAACATATACAAATGATACATTAAAAAAGTCATCATATTGTTATAATATTATGTTGATAATCAGATAAATTATTGTAACTTTCTTTTTTGACTGAAATTGTTAAATTTGTGTTACTTCTAAAAGTGAAATTCTAAATGATATCAAATGATTGCTGTGTTATACATATGAAGGAAACAACACATCTGCTGTTATGTGATGTCTATGGGTCCAGTGATTTTTTCCCAAAGAGTGTGAAGCATGACAATCAGATAAGAATATTTTTTCTAACGGCTTTTAAGGAAGTCAAATAATGTAGATAATTAATAATGTAGAGTAATGCAAGATCACAGTGTTCTAGGACATAGTTGTGGTCAACCAAGTCTCATGGATCTAATTGGTGACGTTAACTGCCAGCACTTATTTCCCTGTAATGAAGAAGACATGATCAAATCATAATGTCAGGGATAGTACTTGTATAATAAATGTAATGATTACACTAAGAAACAGTACATTAAGAAGAGAAAACATTCTGGTAGCAATTGCTATAGGATTAAACTAGTAAGGAATATTTAAGAGAATTTTCAGACTAGATTATGTGCAAAGTGATATTGTGGCTCAATAATTTTCATGTGCCTTAATATGAATATGAAATATGGCTAAAATCGACCTTAAATGTTGAATTTCAAGCAACCATAAAAAAAAATTTCGGTTTTAATTTGGCTGTTCTTTTGGAGGTTCTTTATTTCTTTTGTATTTTCATCATAAGCATGGTGCAAGAGGGACGAATTAAACTTAGAAAATGAAAAAAAAACAAAAAGCAAATTTCCTGTTGAAAGTTTTAATTCCCTGCTAACCAATATGTTGTGACTGATACATGTCCTTCAGAAAATAATAAACAAGTACCCATTTGGTATCTTGTGAAAGAAGCAGACGGTCAAAATAACAGAAGCAAAACAATTGCAAGTATACTGACATACATCTATATACCCTATAACTATACACACTCTTTATATACTGTACAAAATAACCAAAGGAATATCAAAATATTACCTTAGCTTTCTTATCAGCTGACTCGAGGTACTCCTTTTGAGGAACTGAAGTGGGCAGCTGCAGACAGAAAGCCAAACAGCACTGGTAATCACATGTCCAATTAAAAGGAAAAGAAGGAGGTTAAGCTCCACATATCTGAGCATACCATACGCATTAGCACTTTGCAGATGCTCCAAAAATGTATGACCACTCTCTAAAACATATTTCAAAAGAGGGCTTTCCCTATTATAATATATATACAGTGCTGTGAAAAAAAAAATTGCCCCCTTCCTGATTACTTATTTTTTTTGCATGTTTGTCACACTTAAATGTTTCAGATTATCAAACAAATTTAAAAAATAGACAGAGATAACCAAAGTAAACACAAAACGCAGTTTAAGTGATTATTTTATTTATTAAAATCAGCGCCAGACCATCACGGTCATGGGTGCGGCTGCGGTGAGGAGAAGGCAAGGGGATGAGGACACGGTGGCAGGCTTGACAAAGGGTTTATTGAAGGGCCGGTGAAACACAGGTTGGGCACATGAGACACAAAAGGGAAAAAAAAAACCAGTCCAAAAGCACACAAAAACTCAGCACAAAGTAACAGAAAGGTGAGGCCCGTGCTCCCAGCCATAGGCGTTGGGTAATGGAGAACCTCCCCGAGTAACCGGAACAAGCGTGGTCCTTAGGCTTGAAGACTCGGGAGGTGAATTGACAATGGCCCAGACTCAGTAGCCTCCAAGGCAGTCTGGCCAGCCAGGGAAAACACACTGGGAGTCACGAGCCTGGGGAGAAAACACAGGAGAGAGAATGAGGATGAGGAGACAAAAAAGGGCAAATCAAAAGGAGATACAAACCAAAAGCAGAAGGGTCCAATGTACAAACAAAAGGCCAGAGCAGGAAGGGTCCAGGATATCCACGAAGCAGGACATGAGCAACCACACAAATTATGAGGGATACAGACTCAGAGACACACGGGTTAAACTGACTTAAATAAGGCCACAGAACTCACCAAACGAGTGCTTGCACCAATCCCAAACTCAAGGCAGAACGAGACACAGCTGAACTCAATGATAAGCGTGGAGGTGTTCTACACAGATACTAACCTACTAGGTAGGGAACATGCAGTGCAAACAACATACCAGGAAGTAGGGTGCGCTCTAAACAGGGAGTGAACTACTCAGAAGGGCACAAAGTGCAGACACAGAACCCAGAAGTGATGAGCAAGCTGACACAGAAGGCTAAGGCTAACCCGAGGAGACATGAGGGGCAAACACCACAGAAACAACACCCAAAAGTGAACCCAGAGAGCCAGAGAAACAAAACCGATACTTATCTGGGTTCACCAGTGGCACGGTCACGTCTAAGTTGGGCGGGACCGTGACAATCACACTACCACCACCATGTTTGACTGTTGGCATGATGTTCTTTTTCTGAAATGCTGTGTTACTTTTACGCCAGATGTAACGGGATGCACACCTTCCAAAAAGTTCAGCTTTTGTTTTGTCAGTCCACAAAATATTGTCCCAAAAGACTTGGGGTTTTTTTGACAAAAGTAAGACCAGCCTTTATGTTCTTTTTGGTCAGCAGTGGTTTTTGCCTTGGAACTCTGCCATGCAGGCCATTTTTGCCCAGTCTCTTCTTATGGTGGAGTCATGAACACTGACCTTAACTGAGGCAAGTGAGGCCTGCAGTTTTTAGATGTTGTTCTTGGTTCTTTTGTGACCACTTGGATGAGTCGTTGCTGTGCTCTTGGGGTCATTTTTAGAGGCCAGTCACACCTAGGAAGGTTCATCAATGTTCCATGTTTGAATAATGGCCCTCACCGTGGTTCGCGGGAGTCCCAAAGCTTTAGAAATGGCTTTGTAATCTTTTCCAGAACAGTAGATGTCAATTACTTTGTTTCCCCTCTGTTCCTGAATTTCTTTAGATCGCAACATGATGTCTTCCTTTTTTGGGATCTTTTGGGCTACTTTTTAAGTGATCTCTTGATTCAACAGGTCTGGCAGTAATTAGGCCTGGGTGTGGCTGGTGAAATTGCACTCAGATTTCCAAAAAAAGTGATTAACCACCATTACATTATGATTGTACAAGGGGGGCAACTACTTTTTCACATAGGGCCATGTAGGTTTGAATAGTTTTTTTCCTTAATAAATAAAATTATCCCTTAAAAACCGCATTTTGTGTTTACTTGGGTTATCTTTGTCTAATATTTAAATTTGTTTGATAATCTGAAACATTTAAGTGTGACAAACATGTGTAACACTTCCCAGTTTCCCAGTCCGTGCTATGAGATTAAACCTGCTAACCAGCTGTTAACAGGATGAGAAAGAAGACGAATGAATTCTGTGTCTTGCGTTCCTGAATGTGTCTCAGTTCTGATTTATTAAACATAAAATGAATGACATAAAACACAATCAAACATTAACATTACTAACTGCATTAATAGCCCCTATTTCTTAACCAAATACAAATATAAGACTTTATAATATTCAACATTTACAGCATATAAATCATTTTAAGCTGTATACAATGCACTCGCTCTCCGAGCTGGCTATAACTTAACTTTTATAAGTTGCGACATGTGCGTCCGCCATTTTGGCTTAGAATCTGGCACATACATATTTAATCACAGACTTTTGGACATTACTCGAAACAAAATCAATAAACATACATCTACCTACAAAAATACACAACCGTATTTAACATAAGACAATATTAATCAAAGTTATTAATACACTTAAATGTTTCCCACCTGTTAACAGGATGAAAAAGAAGACGAGTGAATTTTGTGTCTCGCATTCCTGAATGTGTCTCAGTTCTGAGAGGAAACCACGTATTCCTGAACTATAGACACAGGTTCACTGCTACCTACTGGTCAATTAATATACCACTATTTTCTTGGTACTAATCGCTTAAACTCGACCATTTAATTAACATGAACAATTGTTTCTCTTGCCTTTTAAATAAATTGTAAAGCAAATAAGATCAGTAATAAATGAAATATTAAATATAATCACATGTAACATACAAACATGATTGTGACCACACATGTGGGTGTCACACCTTCCCCAATAACAAAGATGTGTCAGTGTCAAGTAAGGCAGTTACTACCAGACCATTTAGGATGCACTGTATCAGTGCTTTCTTTCCAATGAGCTTGATGACTGGATTGTTTTGGGTAACTGGTAGTTGTGTTGGAGATGGTGAGCGAGACTGACTTTGAATTCTTTGACTCTTGTGTTTTGATGCAACCTCAGATGGCTGGCCACAATCTTCCCTATGGGTAGCTGAGGTCTGAATACTGTTGGGATGGGACTGTCCGGACAGACTGGTCACTGCTTGTCCCGCACCAGCGACCCACTTCTGTCTCCCTGATCCTCACTTTTCCTAAGACATCCTCTTGCTCTATGGCCCTCCTTGCCACACACAAAGCAGTGACCACAGTGTGAGCTGCCTGCCTCAACACATTTAGGACAGCCATAAGGTCTCTCTCGTTTGTATACAGATTTATAAGAGTGACATTGACATGTTGGCTCTACCTTTCCAGGTGGTACTGACTGTGTCATTGAGTCAACCAGACTTGTCAATGCATCAATTTTTGCACTGAGCTGTTGTATGACATCTCTATCTTGAAACTTTTGTTTGAGGTCATGACCCTTTTGTGCATCAGGGTTTAGCTGCGCACTGTGTACAACCATCTGTTTAGGTTTAGTTGCCACACCGAGCCTGCATGGTCGTTCACCCTCGTCACTGGTAATTTTTGTCACCTGTCTCAGTATTGCTTCATCACTCACAGTACTGTCTGACAAAACTGGTTTTAGCTCTTGCCAAATATCACTATGCTTGTGACCCAAACCTTGGTAAACAGTATGTAAAAAGACACCTTGGATTGTCTCTGGGCTATACTTAATGTCTGTATCAGCTTGTTTTGATGCAAAAATAACTTGCTGCTTTAACCCAATGACTCGATACACAAACTGCTGTGGTGTCTCTGAATCACTCTGTGTAGTACACATTAGTTCCTGAAGGAGTTCAGTGCTATTTCTGTCACCTAAGTGTGACCGGAGAAACACCTTCAGCTCCCCTACTGTCATGTTCTCCTTGTTCATGAGCATATCCTTAGAACTTCCAGCACACCTCAGACAATTTCTGGGTCGCTGAAATTTTCTCGAACACCCTCTTCAATCTGCTTGCACTTGAACCTTCCGGAAATGAGTTTTTGCAGGTTGGGATCCCTGGACTTTCTCTTGTGTGGGAACAGGAACGGCTCCTTTCAGATTACCCCGGCGTTGGGACTTAGGAGTGCGTCGCGAGTTCCAGTTTTGGAGACCCCCAAGTGATGTGAGCAGCGAGAACGCAGTGGGGGCACAAGGCCACGTTTGTTTGTTCTTTTGTTTTGCCTTTTCTGAAGTACAACGACAACGATAGTGTTGTTTGGTTTTTGCATTTTTGTTTTTTCCTGGAATAAATTGACTGACACTCATCCACTGCTTCTACCACCTTTTTTCATCCCCTTTTATTTTTGAGCCACATCACACCCAACATGACAGTTACTCAGTATTTAATCTTGTGTTAACAATAACTAATACTTCAGATGCAGTAGCAGTAGTGGGAAGCATACTTGGCAGCTAATGAAGATTATATACTGTATATATATATATATGTGTGTGTGTCTGCATTTAGGCAGGTGAGAAAAAATGCTGTAAACAAAGAATGCTTTCAGAAATATAAATAATGATTGTTTATTTTTATCAATTTACAAAATGCAAAGTGAGCGAACAAAGGAAAAATCTAAATCAAATCAATATTTGGTGTTACTACCTTTTGCTTTCAAACCAGCATCAATTCTTATAGGTACACTTGCACAGTCAGGGATTTTTTAGGATTAAAGTCATTATATTATTTTGTAGTGATTATATTATTTTGTAGGATTATAGATCTGTGGTTAGTTCTCCAAGATGTTTGGAACAACCTACCAGCCGAGTTCCTTCAAAAACTGTGTGCAAGTGTACCCAGAAGAATTAATGCTGTTTTGAAGGCAAAGGGTGGTCACACCAAATATTGATTTGATTTAGATTTCTCTTTTGTTAATTCACTGCATTTTGTTGATTGATGAAAATAAATATATATACAAACACATTATATGGCATATTTACCTGTACATATTTTTCAATTATGAATGACCTTTGTAGTCACTTGCATTATTCTCCCTTAGGAGGAGTTGCAGCAACCTCCTCTCCTGTGGCTACCACCTCTTGGGCTTCCCGAACAGAAAGGGTACATTTGCTTTGGCTTTCAATGAATTTTCACACTCCAACTGCATGTATACCGATTCACCTTTTTTGCCCATGTAGGCTGGAACAGGCAATGTGCGCAAACTCTACAAGCACATGCTGAAGCTAGACTGTGTCAAAAAAGAACTAGAAAATATAACTGCAAGCAGTGATTATGGGGGCCATGCAGTTTGCAGCTTTATCAGTTTTTTTACGTATATATATATATATGTAGTATATATATGTTGAGATTTGATATCTTTCATCTTTTTTTCTACGTATTTACGGTTCAAAACTTATTCGGCTAACTTTAAAATAGTTTATTATGGTGCCAACAAGTGGGATATCGACTTTGAAGTGAAGCTTTGCAGCCATATAAAGAAATACTGACATGACCCCCCTGGGCTTTAGACTTTAGTCCGCCATGTTGTGTGTTTCTGTTCTGCTTCTTGTTTGCTGTGTTCAGCATTTTGTGTGTTCTGTGTTAGTCCTTTTGTATGTGCTCATGTTCGGCCATGTTGTGTGTGTCATGTTCGGCCATGTTGTGTGTGTCATGTTTGGCCATTTTGTGTGTGCTGTTTTGAGTCTTGTGTCAATCAGTCTATGGGTGCGTTCGACATGGGCTTAGGTCTATCTGCAGCTGAGGTGACGTAGCACGAGATCTTACGGCGGCTGCAGGGGCGGAGAAAAAACTGACTGGCGACAAGCCGGACAACTTTTACCGCTCGTAGTGCGCGAGATCTGCAGTGGCCGAGCTCGTGCTGCTGGCGTTTCCTGTGTTCTTGCATGAAGAACACGGAGATCAGCAAAGGCAAATTAAAACTTTAAAAATATATGCGTCATTATTTTTATAATCTGATGCTTGTAGTCTCCTTTGGTTTACGGAACAGGGCAGAATAAATCTTAAAACAACTCTTTACTGCAGGCTACATTTTTAATGTAAGATTTTTTCAAATACATAAGAAGAGGGGTGATTTTGGCCTAGATAAATAAAGATTAACCTGCGAGGGGAGGAGTAGCTGACAGCATGTGTCCACACGATTTTTACACATCCTTTTTCCTACATTAAGGCTGACAGTACAGTTCAGCAGAAAGTCTAACCTGTTGTGCTAGAATGGCCAAGAACTATATATCTGAAGAAAATCATCCCCAAAAGTATTGACAATAGTGTTTGACCCAACAAATTGCCTCTAGCAAGTATCAGCAACTAAAAGCTTATGTGTATTCACCAGTCCTTAGCTTTCTGCCTTTTCTTTGGACACACACAGTGTGTCAATGTAAGTTATAGTGATTGAAACAGTTTCAGTTGCCATGGCTCAGTTTTTGAGCCTTTATATAGGCCCAACCCATAAACATAACACCTTTTCCACTACATAATTGCATAATCAATTGACAATCTACTCATTAAGGTTAATTTAGGGGATTCAACTGTGCTACAGTAGAAGACTTAATGGGAAACCTGCACAGCAGTTTAATTTTGTGTGATTTCATGTCTTTATCTGATAAAAAAATAGCATATGGGCATTACCCCCAATGTCAGAAGGGTTTGTCAAACTGTTACACATTGCTTATTTACTCAATAATATGTTAGGTGATGTTAACAGATGTTCTAAAATATCAAGCTAGACAGATGACACTCAGTTATATCAAAGTAATGTTGATGCTAGATGTACACTTTCAGAGAGAAAACATTTTTTATATCTTTTTGTTCTACTAACCTTACTTATAAGAATAGAATGTAAAATGGAAGGGACACTGCCAGGAGGATGTAAATAAATCTATACAAATATCACCTGCATGCACATTACTTCTTTTACAATAACCAACTCCTCATTCAAACCATTTTCAGTATTTAAAAAAGCTCAAAATATTGTGAATTGTGGCCCTGTATGAAAAGATAGCTGGCAGAAAAAAAACATTTGTTTTAAGGATTCAAAGTTTATATTGTCATATGTGCAAAGTACAGTGCACAGAGTACTATGCAATTCTTACTTGAATGCTTTCTTTACAGAATAGATGATTTGACAAATAAAGCAGTGCAACATTACAGTAACTAACAATAAAAATACAACTAACAAAAACTAAAGTGTACTATTAAAGTGGGCATTTCTTTTATTTATTATGTTTCATTGTGTTATTAATTGCATTTATTTTAACTTTATTTTAGCAGGTAAATTGTCTGAAAACCAGTTCTCACTGCTTGACATGACATAATACAAAAACCAAAGTGAAAACATTCAACACCAAAGAGAAAAGAAAATTAAAAACAAATAGATAAACAAAAACCCTTAGTCACTAAGGTGGAACAAGCTCATGAGGAGATTTGTTTTAATGGCTTTGGAGTTTGCTGAAGATTGTAGTGTGCTGTTGTAAATTTTTATATCATTCATAAAAATGGAAAATGGACAAATGTACAGAGGTTTCTGGGGATCTTTCACAAAATGAACATGAATCATTGAGGGCTTTTTTCTTTCTTGAAATAGCAGGTGACGCATCGGAACTTCCTGGGATACAAACGGCACACAAGCCATGCGCGTCCCTAAATTTCTTCAGCCAATAAGGGCAAAGTTGTGTCGTCACGGAGGCGGTTCCCAGCTTGTGCAGCCGGTTGAGAGGTGCTGCAGGATCTGTCTTACGGCGTCTTGCTCTCGCGAGGTTTTTGTACCACGTGACACGATGATGCGTGGTGACGTTTTGCAGCGCCGACTGAAGTCGGACAAAAAAATCTTACCAAGATGCACTGCGTCAATACCAGAATGCATTGCTTTAAGCCAGCGCTGTAAGCGGTTGCATCAAGTCGAACGCACCCTCTGTCCCCCCTTCCCATTGTGTCGTATTGGTAGATCGCTGTTCATTAGTTTGCTCACCTGTTCTTGTGTCCGTAGTCACACCCTCTCCTTCCCCATTGGTTATCCCTTTGTTGGTTGTTCCCTGATTGCCTTCCCATTGGTTCCCCTTTGTTTCATCGGTCCAGCCCCTTGTTTGTGTGTTAGTATTTAAGCTCAGTTTTTCCCAGTGTTTCTTGTTGGTCCACCCTCACTCTACCCTCCCTCTGTCGGCGTGCTACTTGTTGGTTTGTTCCTGGAAGAAGTTTTGTTCGGTTTGTGGCTCTTGTGCCGGTTTATGTTTGCTTATTGCTGTGTGTGTTTGTCTTGTAGGAAGTTTGGTTTTGTTATTGTGTGGCCCTCGTTCCAGTTTTGTTTTATGTGTTTATTATTTGTGAAATAGTTTGGTTATTGTTGTGGCACTCGTGCCAGTTTTGTTTTGTGTTCTCTGTTCCGCCAAATGGCCTGCACTGTGACCTCGCCTCGCCTCATCTCATGCCAACACCCCCCCAATGTGACAAATACCTGAAAATGTGCTTAATAATTACTATAAGAGAGTGTCTAAAAACATATGTCTTGCTGAATTTGTTTCAAAGTACTGATTTGCATAATATAGCCATATGAATAGGTAAATGAAAAATGTGCTCAATAACTATTAAAGAAGAATATGGTGAGATTTAAATAATACGATTTCATATTATGAAAATTAGCGGTAGCTCACTCAGAGCTAGATTTCTATGATTTTCAGTGTGTGGCATTGCATTACTATAACAGGCCGAGCACAATTATTATTATTATTTTTTTGTTAAACCCGCCACCACCCCCCTCTTCGGAGGACAACTTTATTTATTTATTTATTTCAATTAATTAAAATACGTAAACAGGATACATAAAGTTGATGAGAGAGGCAACAGAGGGAGGGGGAGGGGGAGAGAAGAAGAAAAAGAAGAGAGAAGAGAGAAAAGAAAGAAAAAGAAAAGAGAGGAAAAGGAGGATAGAGAAGGAAAAAAACAAACAAAAATAAAACAGATAATCTGCTTCCATACCTGCTGACAAAAATAGAAAACAGAAGACACAACAGCAGAGAAATTGCAGCAACAACCAACATCTGTATGAATCACAGTAAATACTAAATGTTAAATGTTATTGAGCAGCGCACATAAATATTACAGAATATATTTTGAAGGAACAGCAGATCAAGACAGTGTGTATCTGTGAGCACCTGTTTTTACACCAATGTGGATGCTTGTGTGCACACGTGTGTGTGAGTTCATAAGGTTCCTCCATGTAACTATTTAATAGTGTGTGTGGGGAACCACAGCCCCGTTCCGCAAGGCATGAAACAGACACGGAGGGGACCCGGGCCCCAGACATCCGGAGGCCCCCCAGGGCCCGGGAGTCCCAGGAGAAACAGCACCGGGAAATCTGTGGTTTCCTCCCAGGAAAAGGCAGAGGAAAGCCTGGAGGGGTCATCCAGGAGCCGCAGTGCAGACGCCCCAGGGGGCCGCGGCGACAGGCCTGCAGGCTCCGCCGGCGGCCGCCCACCCCAGGGCGGTCCGGTCCCTGGGCCCGGAGATCCAAGGGCCCCCCACCCCCTCAGCCAGGGCCCAGCAGAGCCAGGAGGGCCAGGCCCTCGAGAGCGGGCCAGCACTCCCCCGAGCAACCAGCCCCAGTGCGAGGAACCGCCAATGCACCGGCGGCCAGGGGCACCCTCCACCGGCAGGGTGTGGTGGCAGGGCAGGAGGGCCTGAGATGTTGAATGAGGTGGAGTCTAAGGCCTGACCTGACACATGGACAAAGACCAACAGGCGCACATATACGCAAGCATACGTTCCCACCCTCATGCACATAAACAAATATACACTCGCCCCACATGTAGACACACAAAAATCAACATGGTACCCACACTCACACTGAGCCAAGCACATTTATTTAAAAAAATACAGCCAAATGAAAACCTAAATTAAAAATATACTAATAATTAAAGAAGAATGTCTTGGGATTCAAATAATACCAGTTACATGCAGATTGGATAAAAATCCAGGCTCTAGTTGACTAGTTATGCCGATTAAAGAAAAATCTAATATGCGAAGAATAGATACGAGGGTTTATTAAGATTCGTCTTGACCTAAGAAATAAGATAATATATGACTTTTAAGAATCAGAGGTACGATTCAAAAATTCTTTCGGAAAACGCATAATAGCTTATTAGCGCCACCACATGGTAGAGTGGTGCAATTATTACGGAAAACGCATAATAGCTTATTAGCGCCACCAAGTGGTAGAATGGTGCAATTATTTATTTTTTTTGCCTGAGAAGTACGTGATGTTTGCAATGTGGAAATATGGAAAAGTAAAGTAAAGTAACTGTTTTCCTCAGTATTGGGTAGAGTCAAGGACCTACACTGTAAAAAAAACCTGTTGTTTTTACAGGAAAACGCTGGCAGCTGTGGTTACCAGGGAATTCCTGTAAAAATTACAGCAGCACAGTAGATAGCTTTACAGACAAAATATGTAAATTGATTAACAGTGAATGAAACCACAGGCGGTCTAGAAACACTGCAGTAACAGCACTGTAAAAAAAATTAAACTGTGGAACATTCCTTCAAAGCAAGAACATCTTCAGGTGGTGGGCCCTCTACCAGAAAAAGGTTCAAAGTACACATTGGGGATTTAACAAAGCGAAAAACTAACAGTCCACAGAGAGATTCAATATATAGGCTTAACGGCACTCGTGGTCAGAGAGATCCTGAATCAGGGTGAGGACTCGAGGGTTCACGTTGAGACGACGCTTCAAGTTTTTGTTCTCTACTTTGGTTCCTTTTTCTGGGTTTATGGAGAAGAAACACCTGTAGAATAAAATCATATAAAAGCATATTAAGCATTTTAATTGATCACTTAAAAAATAAGTACAAGCATATACGTATATATACACAGTCATGGCCAAATTGCAACAACAATTGGTTTCCCCAAATTCAAAACAAAATATAACCAAAATGCTGTGGGAAGTGAACACTGCATGGTCAAAAGTATTAACACCCTTCATAACAAGTGTCTTTTGCAGTGATAAATCACACTTTTGCATTGTTAAAATCCAGTGCAAAGGTTATAGGTAGGCAGACGTAAGCTGTGGTAGCATTCCTGAGAAATATAAGCCAATTTCTAATGGACAATAAACTCTAGTTTACTCAGTATACATCACTATTTGTTTCTATGGACAGTATGAGGTTTTCTTCAAGGATGCCAAATATTTGAATGAATCTACCTACTCCATTACATGCAGCTGCCAGAGGAAGTAAAATAGACCTAGAGCATAACCTGGCCATGGCCATGCTTCACTTTAAACATGGTGCACATTCCAGGGCAATTTTCATTTTTCATCCTCCAGACATAACCACTGGTCAGGAGGCCCAAAAAGTTCTGGTTTTGTTCCGTTGATCCAAAGCATTAACTCCCAAGCCTATTGTCACTCATTTCTTATGGATTTGTTTCAGTATTCTTTAGAACAGCAGTATGTTTGGATGAGGAAAAATGAAGCATACACTGAAAAGTGCACCCTGTCTAAACTGATATGGCAATGATCTTGGCCTATTTTGCTTTCTCTGACACTGATAATTAGCTGCATGTAGATTTATTCAAATATTTGGAAATCCTTGGAGAAAACATCAATAAATTGGAGTCCACTGTCTATTAGATATGGACTGAAATTTCTCAGGAATGTTACCAGAGCTGACGTCTGACTACAAATAACCTTATTACTAGATCTTAACAATGACAAGTATTTTATCAGTAAGAAAAACACTTGCTGTGAAGGGTGCCAATACTTTTGACCATGTACTATTCACTTCCTGTGGTATTTTAGTAGTATTTTGTGTTGAATTTGGGGAATTTTAGTTGCGTTGAGCTATTGAAAATACCCTGGTTTAGTTATTTCACCAAAAAAACTTTAAAGGCGTGTGAGTCTTGCTCAAAAACCAACACATCCGGAAGGGGGCCAATACATTTGAATGAGAAAGTGTGTCCAAACTTTTGACTGGTACTGTATACATATTCTGGCTCTGAGGTCCTGGGCCTTAACTAACTGGGTCTGACTCTTGGCCTTGGCTCTGGGTGTGTCCTGAGTCTTGGTCTGGCCCTGAGTCTCGGCTGGGCTTGGACCCGGATTCAGACTGTTATTTTATAAAAACTGAATCAGGTCCAAACCCGGCCAAGACTCAGAGCCAGACCAGGACTCCAACCACCTCAGAGCCAGACTCCAGGTCCCAGAATCTCAATTATGAGTCCAGGTCTGAGAAATGAGAAAGCCATATTTACTCACCTTTGAAGAAACTCAAGAGTGGAAGCCAGCTCAGATGGATAATGGATGTTAAAATTGTAGTAGCTCCCAAACATGAGGCACAATGCAGAAATGAAGGAGGATATGTTTGTGTTGACGAGGTTCCAAGCAAGACTCAGCATGTATCTTCTTGAGGAATAGCAGGACTGTCCTGTGAACAAATTATTTAACAGGTTATATTAATAAGCGCTGCACTTACATGACATTCTATAAACAGTGCAATTAAAAAAAGAGAGCTATGAAACAGACGTACCAATAATAGTGGGTGTCAGAGGCACTTGCTCCAGTTGCACCTCATCTGCCAGACAGGTATCTTCTACATGGAAAAGCATGGACTCCTCCTTCTCTTCAAAGTAGCTGAGCAGAAGCAGGACCATCGCTTTCACGTCATCTGAGCAGCCACTCTTCTCAGACGCAGGTGATCATTTTTAGTATTTCAAGAGTTTGCCCGCGCTTTTCAGCTGAACTAGCATGCTAGCGCTAAGTTATCAAGCATTGGTCCAAATTTCAACTGGTACTAGTGACGTTTTAGTCTTGACAAAAGTAGCCTAGATGTGAAGCTTACCGTGCAAACTTTCATATGCAAACACCAGAGATCTTCAAAAAAAACCTTAAAATCGTATATTTGTGAGTTGTCCTAAAAACGTAGTTGGTAAAGGTGTTCTGCTCTGCTCCCGTGTTCTCTCTCTCCACTCTGCTGGCTCGTTCGTTAGTGACGTCAGCTGTAGCCGTGAACAAGGAGCTCGTGCTTCTCCCGCTCCTCCGCCCTCACGTCATTATCCAATCAGAGACGAGCTTCAGATGCACGTTCACAATTAGGCGAACTCAGTGCAGCAGTGAGTAGCCTCAAAGTCCTCCTATATAAGTTTTGTTTTTTTTTTTCCTCAACTTGTGCTATATGTGCTATATTACATAACCGTAAAAGTAAAAAACCTGTAAAACAATATACCTTTCTCTTTTTTTTTTTCTTTTTTTTTGAAGCAGCAGGTACTTCACCTGCTATCTAAGTAACCCAAAATTTTACCCTGAGAAAAAACGATTCAGAGTAATTATCCTGGAATGACCTGAACACGAGGCACTTCTTAGGCAAACTTTCTGATCTTAGCTTGACAGATCACAGATGAATTTCCGAACTGTTCACGAATCCTTTCCCTCCCACAAAGTAGGCTGTTTTTCCTTCATCCCGAGCTTTCTTTATGTGCGGCCACAGTTTTTGTCTGTTCTCTCTGTCCTCTTGGGTTAAGTCCTCTGAAAAGTGAAGACCGTTGTTTTGGAGATAAGAATTGTTTTTTGCTGCTTTCCAAACTGCATCCCTGTATCTTCGAGAGATAAATCTCATGATAACGCCTCTGGGTTTCGTCTGATCTTGTCAAAGTTTTCCCGCCCGGTGCGCGACGTCTATAGCAGAGGGGAGCCTTTCCTTTTCCTCCGGTAGAATCGCCTGACAAACGCTGGTCACTCGAGCCTGCACATCCTCCTCCCTGTCCTCTGTCAGCTGTATCGTTCCAGCTCACTAACCCGATTCATGGTTCTCAAAGCAGAATCCTCGTTCCTTTGCACCCTCTGCTCAATGTAAACCACCTTTGCATTCAAGACTTTAATGTCGCCGCGTAGAGATTCCACCATTTTTTCGAGGGTGTCGCTCCTGTTGTTAATAAGATCAGCCAAGGAGCGCACTGCATCGTCTGAGCCGATCCCGGCTTCTCTAGTGAAAGTTGGTTTCTTATGGAGCGGAGGCTTACTTGGCGTTATGGGCAAGGGCGGGAATTCTTCTTCGAGGCTTGTTTGCTGGTTGCAATCCATTCCGTCGTTGGTATAATCGTGGTCGCTAGCTAAACAGCTAGCCCCCTCCTCGTTAGACATGGAATCGTTAGGGCGTTTCTGTCCGGACTTTCTAGGCATTATAGTCGTGTTCGTTTGGTCTTTCACTGAGAGTTAGTGTTAATCTTTTTCTTGTAAATTATTTCAACTGCATTTGCATCTTTACAAGATGGCGCGGCCACGTCCAGACGCCTTCCTGACCGCTCCGTACCGACTGTGCCTGTTTTATGTTATTTATTTGTTTTTTTCTACTTCTTGTGCACAAAAGTCACCGGGTTTAGTTACCTATGACAGTAAAACACTACTGGAAATAGGAAATCAGATTTCACTCTTATTTTCAACTGATTTTAAGCCTGACCCGTCGTGGCCGTCTGAGATACTACGAGGCCTGGACGAGAACAATGGACGCGACGCTGACCCGAGGCGCAGAACAAAGAAGCGCCGGGGAAAACGTGGCGGCGTCCGCAACAGAATGAGAGAACGAGCTCATCGCACACCACTACCGAGTATCTTGCTGGCTAATGTTCAGTCACTGGACAACAAGTTAGACGATCTACGGGCCAGAGTTACTTTTCAACGCGATATGAGGGACTGTAACATGCTGTGCTTTACTGAAACATGGCTGACCCCCACCGTGCCGGACCGAGCTGTTACGCCATCGGACTCATTCTCTGTGTTCCGCATGGACAGAACGGCAGAGTCCAACAAGGCTAAAGGCGGAGGAGTGTGTTTCATGATTAACAACAAGTGGTGCGACGCACGGAGTGTTTCTACTCTCTCCAGCCGCTGTTCGCCTCATCTGGAATACCTGAGCATTAAGTGTCGCCCCTTCTACCTGCCTCACGAGTTCACCTCGGTCATCGCCATGGCGGTCTACATCCCACCCCACGCGGACACAGGTACAGCTTTATCCGAACTGCACGATGTGTTGTGTGCGCTCCAAAACAAACACCCGGACGCAGCGCTCATTGTAGCAGGGGACTTTAATAAGGCGAATCTCAGACAAGTCATGCCGGACTTTTATCAACACGTTACATGCCCGACAAGAGGAAACAACACACTGGACCACTGTTACACGCCGTACAAGCATGCGTACAAAGATTCTTCCCAGCCGGCTTTCGGAAAATCTGACCATTCCGCCATTTTCCTCATACCGGAATATCAACAAAGCTTTCGTCGTGAGGCTCCGGTCATGAGGGAGGTGCAACGCTGGTCTGCCCAATCAGAGGCTACGCTGCAGGACGCGCTCGATGACGTAGACTGGGACATGTTCCGAGCCTGCGCAGAGGACATCAACGAGTTTGCGGATGTAGCAGTTAGCTTCGTTAGCAAGCTTGCGAGCGAAGTCATCCCCACGGTGAGAGTTAAAACCTTTCCTAACCAGAAGCCGTGGGTGGACAGATCGATTCGCGCTGCTGTGAATGCCCGGACTGCTGCTTACAACGCCGCTCTCACTACCGGCGATTTGAGCGCTTATAAAGCGGCCTCCTACGAACTTCGCCGCCAGATTCGAGTTTGCAAGCGCAACTTCAAACAGCGAATTGAATCGAAATTTCATCAGGGTGACGCACGAAGCTTGTGGCATGGACTGCGCACTATTACGGACTATAAAGCCAAAGACACCGCGACGATCGGCGCCGACTCTGCATTTGCCAACGAGCTGAACGAGTTCTACGCCCGCTTCGAGGTTAGCCAGGCGGCTACTGCTACCAGCCGGCCGGCGACCGAGGACGGTGACGTCATCAGCATCGCAGAGCACGACGTCCGCGCGGCGCTGAGGAGGGTGAACACCAGAAAGGCGGCGGGTCCAGACGGCATCTCCGGGCGCCTGCTGCGCTGCTGCGCTGACCAACTGTCAGGTGTGTTCACCGCCATCTTCAACGAGTCTCTGGCGAAGTCCGTGGTCCCCACCTGCTTCAAGAAATCCACCATCGTCCCCGTGCCCAAGAACAACAAACCTTCATGCCTGAATGACTACCGCCCTGTTGCACTGACATCGGTAGTTATGAAGGTGTTTGAAAGACTGATCAAGCACATCATCTCCTCCTCCATCCCAAGCACCATGGACCCACTCCAGTTTGCCTACCGCTCTAACCGATCTACAGAGGATGCCATCTCCCACGTCCTGCACACCTCCCTCAGCCATGTGGACAAGAAACAGGGTAACTATGTGAGATTGCTGTTTATCGACTTCAGCTCAGCATTCAACACAATAGTGCCCTATAGACTGTTTACCAAGCTGAGAGACTTAGGACTCAACACCCGCTTGTGCACGTGGGTGCTGGACTTTCTCACAGGCAGATCTCAGGTGGTGCGGGCAGGCAGGTCTGTCTCCAACAGCATCACCACCAACACAGGAGCTCCTCAGAGGTGTGTACTTTCTCCGCTGTTGTACTCACTATACACTTCGGACTGTGTGGCCGCTCATGACTCCAACAACATTGTTAAGTTTGCGGACGACACAGTGGTGTTGGGGTTAATCTCCAACAACGACGAGACGGCCTACGTGGACGAGGTGGAGAACCTGGCACTCTGGTGCCGGGAAAACTGCCTCCAGCTGAACGTCAGCAAGACGAAAGAGCTGGTGGGTGGTGGACTTCAGCCGGGGACAGCGCAACTACAGACCCCTCTCCATCAACGGTGCTCCGGTGGAGAAGGTGTCCTCATTCAAGTACCTTGGTGTTCACATCTCTGAGGACCTGACATGGGCTGGACATATCAATGTTCAAGTCAAGAAGGCAAAGCAGCATCTGTATCACCTTCGGAAGCTGAGAAAGTTTCGGGTTTCCCCTGCTGTTCTAAAAGCTTTCTACTCTGGTGCTGTGGAGAGTATCATTACCCAGAACATTTTGTCCTGGTACAGGAACAGCTGTGTTCAGGACCAGAAAGCCCTCCAGAGAGTGATCCGAGCAGCGGAGCGCTGCTGCACGTCACCTCTCCCTTCCCTGCATGACACTTACTCCAAGAGATGTAAGACCAGGGCAATCAGGGTTTTAAAAGACTCATCTCACCCAGGAAACAGACTTTTTCATCTTCTGCCATCAGGCAGAAGGTTCCGCACCATCATGGCCAAAACAGAGAGACTCAGGAGGAGTTTCTATCCTCAGGCCATCCGTTTCCTTAACCAGGACATGCCTTTCTAGGTCTCAGTTCTTTATATGCTGCTAATACATACCTCGCTGTTACAATAACTTATACTGTACATGTCCATGCTATTACATGCTGCTATTACATACCTCATATCGTTGTTACGATAACTATACTGTCAATTAGTCCATGTTATTATATGCTGCTAATACATACCTCTTATTGTTACGATAACTTATACTGGTTGCCACTTCATTGTCACATGCTCTGCTCTGCTATGTACAATGCTGCAGCTGCACTTGGCACTTTAAAAAATCATCTCTTTGCACCTGTCCTGCCCTAGCACATTTACAATTTTTACAGTGTTTACATTGTCAGGTTTGCACATTTAACTTTATGTTCCTTATGTTCCTTATTGTATAATATATAGTTTTATTTTTGTCCTGTTACCCCAGCCTCCGTATTTAAGTTAGCTTTTATGTTTGTAAGTTTGTATTGCGTCTCTATCTTCCTTGTCTATTGCACAGTTAAAAGAGCGGATCAGGATACATTTCACTGCTTGTTGTACCTGTATAACTTGCACGTGACAAATAAAGAATCTTGAATCTTGCAGAGGCTGGCGGCCAATTTCTGCTTTAAATCCAGTTTGATGCCGAGAGCTCGTAACGTTGCGGCCATTCACTCCGCCATCTTGCCGGAGCCCAGCGTCCTCCTATATAAGTGTCTCTGGTAGCCTACAACTCTGTGATGGGAGGTGCTGTTAGGTTGTTTAGCCTGTGATAATGATACAATGCTAACTTAACCCAAAACCAGTAGCCTAGTCTAAGTATCACATTAAAACTAAAAGAAACATAAAGAATATAAGGATTATGACTGAACAGAAGTTACTTAGGCTATCGATAATAATATTTTTATAGGCTACTCTACAATAGGCTGCAAATAGCCTGAATGATTTAAAAAAACACAATGTCATTATAACTGTATATTTTTATATAGCTTATAAATAGAGAGGCAACCACTCAGGTTCACAATGACATTTTCTGTGAAAACGTTTTTATTAGGCCTATACCTGAATTTGCATCATTTCATAAATCATGTTAAAAGTAGGCCCGGTACAGGCCTACAGCATAAACTTGTAAAGTGACTTACATATAATTCCTGTATTTTTAAAAACCACTAAAACTATAGTTTTTACAATATTTACATGTCAAATTACCACAATTGTTTTTTTATGAGTATTACAGTATTTCTCTGTTTTTGTTCCCAATATTTGTAGTTTTAACAAATAAATTTGATTATAATCACATATTGTTGTTGTAAATATAACAAAAACATTCTGTTTAATAGTTTATAAAAGTCCACTGTGATTGAAACAAAAAATGACACTCGCTGTATGGGTTTGCAGTCCTACGCCAAGCCGAGCCCATTTATTTGCATATTACAAAAAAATGAAGACCTAAATTAAAAATGTGCTCGATAATAATTAAAGAAGAGTGTCTTGGGATTCAAATGATACCAGTTGCATGCAGATTGGACAAAAGTCCAGGGACGAGTTCAAAAAAGATGGGATTTCATTTTATGCAAATTAGCGAAAAATCAAATATGGCAGAAATAGATGCGAGGGTCTAAAAAATTTGTCTTAAACCAAAGAATAAGAAGATCTAAGATTTTTGAGAATCAGAGCTAAGGTTCAACATTTATTCGGCAAAATGCTTTTTTTTTGGAAAATTGCAAAATAGCTTATTTTGGTGCAATTTATTTTGCCTGAGTAGTGGGTGGGGTACCGGACCTACCTGCCAAATTTCAAAGCTGTAGGTCTTACCGTTTTTTCTCCACAACGCGTTTTGAGGCAGAAAAAAAAAATAATAATAAAATCGGCACAATAACAACAGGGGACCACGCAGTGTTCCACTGAATGGCCCCCTAATTAAAAAGCTCAAGCTCGAAATGGAGAGGCTTGAGCATTAAAAGAAGGTATTACCATATGTTCAGCAGTCTTTCATCCATATGTGTGTGCCATCACTGAATTTTCACTTTCCATTTGTAGGAACGGGAGCAAAGAAACAAATAAAAGACAAATGACAAAGCTTCAATGTGTTCAGAATCTGTATTTATTATTCAATTTTGCCATCAGTCATAAAATTGCTGCGTGATGGCCTCTCTCACAGCACGCCCTGTGGGGTGGTTGAGGGTCAATGGGTCCACAATATCGGGGGCATAGGCATCAGGACTGGGGTCTTTTCCCTTCTGATGGTGGCAATGTTGTGTAGTACCACACATGCTGATACCACCTGATAGGCCCTCTCGGGCTTCACTCGTAGCCCCTTCAGGCATGCAAAATGTGCCTTCAAGATCCCAAAAGTCATTTCAATTCTGCCCCTCGTGTTGCCATGAGCTATATTGTATTTCACTTGTGGCCTTGTCTGAGGCTCAGCGTAAGGGGTTAGCAGGTGAGCGAGGCATGGGTATCCTGCACCCCCAGCAGAAGGCCATCAAAATGTCCTGTGAACAAATGGAGACTGTCACATGCAAATTGGATGTGTCAACAAAATCTTTAGGACACAGATTGCATTACCTTCCTCAAATCGTTGGGACAGTGTGGACTCCCTAAAAATGTGGGAGTCGTGGACTGGCCACCGTGCGTCCAGGCTTGTCACATGTCATCTAAGGATTGAAAGTCATTAGCTCATTCCGCTATTGTAACATCAAAAGCATGTTCATGCGTGACATTCAAGAATAAAAGATGTGCCACAGTGTTTATTTACATCAGTGTAGACCAGCATCCTATATGGAGTGAGAAAAGGACTACAAACTTGTCAGAAAAAGGGGGAAGAAATATGAGATGCCCTCTAGATAGTACATTAACATCATAACCAATATGGATTAAGGATGAGGCTAACAAAATACAAAACACCACCTTAGACAGAGAAGGTGAAATACTCCATATAACAGATCAATTAAAAAAGAAAGATACCTGTACATTGATGCTGTGAAGGGATTTACAATTGACATAATCAGCCTCATGCTCTCCCCACTGATGGGGATGTGTGTGCAATCAATGACTCCTATGACTCTTGGAAATCCTATGGGACATTATGTTCAGTTTAAGGCTCACTTTGCCTGTGCAGATATACTATTTTACTGTAGTGAATTACCTGCGATTGCATAAAACCCTTCAGCGCACTTAAATGGCCAGGGAAAACCACAAATGCAGTTTAGAAAGAGCAAGTACCACCTTGCGAACTGCATGGCAAACAGTATTCTTGCTCAGATTTTCAGCATCACTGATGGAATACATGAATTGGCCATTGCTAAGTAGCGCAGCGAAAGGCAAACTGTCTGCTCAATTGTGAGGGCATTGCTCCGGTGAGTGGCATTAGAGACCTCTTGCCCGATCAGCTGACAAACGTAACGAATTCCCTTGGCTGAGAATCTATACCTTTCATAGAGAATATCGTCCAGCGGAGAGAGCCCCTCACGATTTGTGCGCCGAGGTCCAGTGGATCATCCATTGCGTGAGGAGAAGTGGTGTGTGGAGGGGCGGGGCTTGTGGGGGTGGGCTTATGCTAAAGTGTGGGTGAAGTAAGAACATATTCTGGTCAGACCAGGATTAACCCACTGTGTAAGTTGCCATGGCAACATACTTTGTCATAAACCTATTCACCTTTCGTAGTATGGGTTAGTCATGAAGTTACGCCTCACATGACCAAGTTACTCTCGAACTTAGTGTGATAATCCAGTAATCACGTTTCATAGTACCGGCCCCTGGTGGCTTGTGGTACTATGTTACACAGTCTCTTGGTGGCAGATTGGAGGCTACGATACTGTTTGCCAGATGGTAAAAGTGAAAAGAGTCCATGTAGTGGTCCTTCACTAAGTTCCTGGCTCTGTTGTAGCAGCAGGTCTGGAAAATGTCTGTCGGGGGGGTAGGGGCACACCAATGACCTTCTCAGCTGCTGTCACTATTCGCTGAAGTGTGTTGCAGTCTGAAACTTTATAGTTCCCATACCAAACAGTGATGCAGCTGGAGAGAAGACTTTCAATGGTGCTGGTGTAGAATGTCTTTATGATCAGTGGGGGGAGGCTTGCTCTCTTCAGTCTCTGCAGGAAGTGCAGATGCTGACGAGCCCTCTTGGCTATGGAGGTGGAGTTAAGGGACCAAGAGATGTCCTCCGTGATGTGAACACCCAGGAACTTGGTGTGTTTTTCAACCAATCCAGACAGACTGTGGCCTGTTGGTGAGGAAATCTAGGATCCAGTTCACCAACGGGGTGTTTAGGCGCAGTCCGCTCAATTTAGGAGACAGTCTCTGAGGGATGATGGTGTTAAATGCTGAGCTAAAGTCAATGAACAGCATCCTCACATGAGAGTCTTTCCTTTCCAGTTGGGTCGGAGACAGGTGAAGTGCAGTGGATACGGTGTCGTCAGTCGACTGGTTGGTGTGGTAGGCAAACTGGAGGGGGTCAAGGGAGCTGGGAAGAGCAGCTTTGATGTGGTCAATGACTAGTCTCTCGAAGCACTTCATGATTACTGGTGTGAGGGCCACGGGATGGTAGTTGTTCAAGCAAGACACTGCTGATTTCTTTGGAATTGGGACAATTGTGCTGCTCTTAAAACACACTGGAACAACAGCCTGCCTCAGGGAAGTGTTGAAAATGTCAGTGAGGATATCGGCCAGCTGGTCCACACACTCCTTCAGCACTCGTCCCGGGATGTTGTCAGGGCCAGCAACTTTGTGAGGGTTTACTCTGGATAGAGTTCGTTTCACTGCAGCTGTGGTCAGGCAGATTTCCTGGTAGGCTCAGTGTTGAGTGCATCGAAGTGTGCATAGAAAGTGGTCAGTGTGTCAGGGAGAGAAGCATCACTGTTGCACAGGGAGGGTATAGGTTTGTAGTCCGTAACAGCCTGAATGCCTCTCCACATGCTTCGAGTGTCTCTGGTGTTATGGAAGTGGCCTTGGATTTTTTGTGAATATGCAAATTTGGCTTTTTAAATTGTTCTGGTCAGATTTGCTCATGCCATTCTAAGGACACCCTTGTCTCCAGATCTAAAGGCAGCATCACATGCTTTCAGCATCCTCCGGACCTCCACCAACATCCAGCATTTCTGGTTTGCTTTTGTGATGACTTTCTTGGAGACAGTGACATCCTCAGTACATTTCCTGATGTAGCCAGTCACAGTTGTGGTGTATTCCTGAACATCAACACAGTCCTCATAAGTGGCAGCCTCTCTGAACACTGACCAGTCTGTGCTCTCGAAGCAGTCTTGAAGTGCAGAGACAACTCCTTCAGGCCACACTCTGATCTCTCTCTGGACTGGCGAAATGCGTTTCAGCACCGAACTGTAGGCTGGAATCATTTTCACTGAGATGTGGTCAGAGTTGCCGAAGCGTGGGTAGGGCTTGGCCTGGTAAACATCTTTTATGGCAGTGTACACATGATCTAAACAGTTATTTCCCCTGGTTGCAAAGTTCACATGCAGGTGAAATCTAGGCTGCACTGTTTTCAAATTGGCCTGGTTGAAGTTGCCAGCGATGATGAAAGCCCCCTCCGGGTGGGCGCTTTGCAGGTTGTTTACGGTGTTGTAGAGCTCTGCTAGCACCTGGTTAGCATTTGTGCTAGGTGGTAGATACACAGCAAGCAAAACAATGGAGCTAAACTCCCACAGCAGATAGAAAGGCTGTCATTTCATTGCTATGAACTCCAGCAGAACAATGTCCATAAACTACCGCGGCATTTTTACACCAGTCATTGTTTATGTAAATACACACTCCGCCGCCTCATTTCTTACCACACTTAGCGCTGTCTCTTTCCATACGGAACAATTAGCGGCCAGCTAGCTGCACTGCTGAGTCCGTAATGCCGTTGTGCATCCACGTTTCTGTGAAAATGAGCACACAACAGTCCTTCACATCCTTCTGTGTAGTGTGCCGGAGCCATAAATAGTCTATTCTGCTCTCCAGCGATCATGTGTTTGCGAGCAGAATGGAAGTGAGAGCGGGTCATGTCAGATTAGCTCTTAGCTTAGCACAGAGACCTCGCTGCTTGCCACGCTTCCGGGTTTGGTCACACTGTTTTCGGTTGCACTTCCGCCGGTCCACAACATCGCGCTGCTCCGAGGTCCCGCGGCCCGCTCTGTGTAGCAGTCCAAGCTCCCGCAGTGTCTCCTGGACCATCTCGTCTAGTGTTGTTTTTGCTTTTTTCCGGTAGATGAACAATGTTTCCTGGTCATATACGCGGATGTGCATGTTACCAGAGCACTTATGAGACGAAACATTGGTAGGACGCTGATGAAAACACGTACCATTTAGCACCAAATTCAGGTCGCATGGAGAGGCCGCCACGCATACGTCTGCTCACGCTGCCATCTTAATTACTTATTATTTCCCACCTGTTAACAGGATGAAAAAGAAGATGAGTGAATTCTGTGTCTGGCATTCCTGAATGTGTCTCAGTTCTGAGAGGAAACCACATATTCCTGAACTATAGACACAGGCTCACTGCCACCTATTGGTGAAGTAATATACTATTTTCTTGGTACTAAGGGCTTAAACTCAACCATTTAATTAACATGAACAATCTTTTTTTTTTTTAACACACAAACACAATTGTGACCACACATGTGGGTGTCACACATGCAAAAAAATAAGAAATCAAGAAGGGGGCAAATACTTTTTCACAGCACTGTGTATATATGTATATTTATATATATATACACATATGTTAGAGATGTAACCAATCTGATATGTGGATTGGTATCGGTCCAATAACAGCTCAAACAGCTGGATCGGGTATCAGTGGCATCGGGCCTGCTAAATTCATTATGCATGGGAAGTGGCGCTGCAGTAAAGTAGAGCTGAAACGATTGTTCCAATAACTCGAATAATTCTATTACAAAAAATGGTCGAGGCAATTTTTCTAGAATCGAAGCTTTGTTTAATTCATTTTAATCGCTAGAGCAAGCGCCACTTGTATTTCACACGGAAGCTTAATAATGACACCCAACGTTTTCAATGGTGCGATCAAGACAAGACCTGATCCCTCTGTATGTGATAGTGTTGTAGTCAAGACCGCCTAAACTGAGACCAAGACATTGCCGAGACTTGAGGGTACAAAGACCAAGACCAAGACACACTAAGGCGAGACCAAGACCAAGGCTGGTCGAGACCAAGAGCGAGACCAAGACCGAAAACAGACTAGGCCTAGAATCAACATCACATTACTCAGATCAACTGTAGAGAAAAAAGGCATTGCTATAAAGTGTAATTACTCATTAAATCAAATTCATGTTATCTTTTCAATTATATTGTCCATATGTCTCTCATTTAAAATCTCCCAGATTTGTCATAGTTACGAGGACTGATGGAAAATAATATTCTCGCAATCCTCTCCTATAACCATTTTATCAGACCTCGTCAAGGGAAAGAGATGGGATGTACCAGAAAGATGTTCATATTAAGTCTCTTATACCAGGGACAGAGGCCTCGGGTAAGCTATGAATATGGCTATGTAATGATCCCTTGCTTTGAATTGAAGAGAATGAGCCTCCAGATCGACTTGCACCTCCAAGACCGTGCTTTCTAATGAATGTAAAATAGCTAATTTATTTTAATTATAACTATGCTATAGACTATGTTGTATCCATTAATAGATAAACTGGAATTGTCCCATTGTAATCTTTACACTTCGATATCAACATCACTAAAATTACTTACCATATAGCATAGAACGAATGCTTGCTCAACACAATGCCCATAGACAGATGCTATATAAAATCAAATTATTATGTCAAATAACACGACTATAATAATTAAACAATAAACCCACACAAACAAATACCAGATAGGTACACAAATACATCATATAACCATATATATTCTTAACCGTATATTTATCGTTCTTAACCATATATTTAGCTTTTGGCTAATCAATGATCTTGTAGTTAGTTATCAGCAGTCTCCATCAAGGTGGTTCGACAAAATCGGCATACAGCAGAATGTTTCTTTTTCTGGGATGTTTTGCAAATATACTCTTTGTGCTCTGTAAAGCCAAAGTTAATTACTGCTGACTTCAAGGACATTTTCAGAAATTTCTTTGCCGACTTCACTATGATGTGATGTGTATGATGTGTGTGGACTGTGAAGCGCTGGCAGTGTCCGTTGAGAAAATGTATACAATGTAATGTTTTTAAAATAGATGCATCTGACTGGTTGCATTTGAATTGAGGCGCGTAATAAATAATGATACTGCTCTGTGAGGATGCACTGTTTTCTCCAAATAGAGTTGAGACCAAGACAAGACCAAGACCACAAAAAATTGGTCTCAAGACCAGTCTCGAGAACTACAGCACTAGTATGTGAAAGTATCTGTGCACTAAAACAGAAGTAAATGTATGAAAATGCTTAAATGATATTTTTCGCGATGTAAACACACGTGCTGTGTTAATGAGCATGCGCATGAGCGCCATTACTCACAAAACGCTCCAGTTAAGTCAACATGTCCTCTTTATTACAGACACAAGCCATATTTTTGCTGATAAATAACCACAATAACCAACACAGTCACAATTTTGGGCAGGCGATGAGTGGAAAACTGCCCTCAGCACAACGTCGGGACATTTTGAATATTGAGTTTTGCCTTTTGGGCTGCTAATGCGCCATTTGTTTTTCAAGGTTTCGTTAATGATATTTTTCCTGATTTGTTGGATCGTTTTGTTGTAATTTATATTGATAACATTTTGTTTTTTATAAGTCCCCCCCCGAGCACATCTCCCATGTCCAAAGCATGCTGAATAGCCTGCTCAAGTATGGGTTGTACGTCAAGGCTGAGAAATGTGATTTCTACAAGTGGGAGGTCATGTGTCTCGGCTACCATATTACCGCGGAGGATATTACCAAAGGAAAATAAGGAGGAAAATAAGGTGCACGCAGTATCTGAGTAGCCAGAACCCACCTCAGTTAAGGAATTGCAATGGTTCCTGGCGTTTGCCAACTACTACCGAAGTTTTATTTGAAGCTATAGTGACAATACTGTGGCCCTTACGTCACTACTCAAAACCAAAACCAAAATGCTTGTCAAGCATTCACCACGTTAAAACAGTGATTGGTAACTGCTTCCCTTCTAAAAATGCCTTCCCCATAGAAGCCCTACATGGTTGAGGTAGACGCCTTGGAGGTGGGACTGGGGGCCGTTCTCTCACAATATAGTGACGAGGATAATAAATTGTGCTTTTTATTTAAGGAAGCTAATGTGACAAGTTAAAATAACAATGCCTTTCTGATTTGTTACAAGTAGAAAATGGGAAAAGAGTCCAGTAATAATTTTTATTTAGAATAAAAGTCTGTGATAAGATTAAAAAACTCATAGTATGTAGTTATAAAATCACTCATGAGATGCATTTAAGAATGGGGAAATGATAGTAAAAATTAATCCAGTCTTTAGAAAGGGTTAAAATATAAAACCTGTAAATAAGCTACTATTTATTTCATTCTTTATTGTTAAAAATTGCAGTAAGATCGAATTCTTAGGGATCTGCTGAGTGGTCTCAATCTGGCAATCTGAGATCAATTGCTCTTGCCGCCACCCACATACCCGGGAGAAATCGCAGCATTTTCCTCACTCAAGTAAAAGCTCTGTGAGGAAATGCAACTTTATCACTGTTGTAGGTACCATGCCACACATATAGGGGGCGCCCAACTGCAACAGCATAAGGGGCTGGTCCTAAACCACATCCTGGGAGGAGGGGCATTTAAAAGAGCCTGCACGCCATTGTTCTGGGCTCTCAGACCTCACTACCAAGGTGAGATAACAAAGGGAGTAAAACATCTGCGGATCAATTCTTGGGAGAACAAAGTCTTTGTCTTACACATGGGCACGTGCAATGAGACTCACTCCATCCACTCAAATGCATTTTATTACTTTAAGCTAGCTAATTTCTCAACTGCAAGTTGGCGGTTGATGTCAGAGATTTGTGGATGGCCGGACCCCCAAGATTTCTCTTCGTTCCTAAAAAAAGATTCCCCGAGAAGGAACACCCCCAGTTTCCAGTCCAGACTTCGACTCATGCAACGTGTGATCCGATAGCCACTCTTCATGCGGCTCCCTCCAGGACTCTGGAAGGCTCCTCTTATCGGACTCCAAGCACCGCTGGACTCTCATCAACACACCTGAAACCTGCTTGTTCAACTCGGCGCCGCAAGCCATTCTGCCCGTGTTCCCTTCGAAGTGCTGTCGTCTCAAAGTAAGACTGTTTCATCTGGGCAGTATTGTGTTTAGTTCAACTTATAAAAATACTCTCAGTGTACTTGTTAGTTTAACTGTATAATCCTTGTTGCTTTGCTGATTAAGTCAGCTGGTTAAACGGAGAAATCTCTGTGGTACTTTGATCTTTAATTTTATCTCACTCGCGCGGACGCGCAATTATTTGCATGTGAGCTCCTAATTTTCCTTCTCTCTTTTCTCATGTACTAACACGGTCAGCTCATAGTGATTTCCAGTCAACGGCAATGATTCTGAGTTAAAGAACATTTTACTATGGTGAATGTGGCCTTAATATCAGAGGTTGATCTTAGATCTATGTTATAACTAAGTAGAGTAGAGAAAGTTGCCATCAGGCCGGGACTACATATGCAGTGGGGTAAATTCAAATCTCCCTCCAAGAGAGGCTTAAAATTCCAATCTTAAAATTTGGCTGCTTTGTTCTCCCCCTTCTCGAGGGAGAACAAAGGGTCGTATCAATTCCAATCTTGGGTGGGTGTGTAAATTTTGGGCCATAAATACCAAAAGCTCTGATAAGCATCTCTCTTTTCCCCCACACTTACATACGCAATCATGTCCCTCACGTTCGCAGGCGCAGACACGCACAGTCGCACACTTACCATTTCAAAGATATACCTACACACACACACACACATAACACCTAGACTTATGACTCAGCCGAAATCAGATTGTATTGTTGATGACTACTTTGCTTGCCATTGATGTTTGTCAATAAACGCCTTTTTATTGAATTCTGTATCTGTGGTATCATTCAGATATTGACTGAAGCCAATGTACTATTGCTGAACTATTAACCTTCAGAAATTAAGTCTTTATTATTAACTGTAAATACAATTATAGTTATGATAATAAACTTAATTAATTAATCTATTAATTATTGTAAATTTAACGTTAATTAAATTCACAATACTTTTTAGGCGCAAGTAATTTTATGAGACTGATTACTAAAAGATAAAGACACTGTGCGTTACCAACACTGTCATGATTATTTCTCCCCATTCTTCAGGTATGTTGTCAGCGATTGCTGTTAAAAAGTGGTGTAATGCAATCCTAACAGTAGTTAGCGTTAGTGTTAAAGAGTTAGAGAGGATGCGTGCAGTGTAAGAAAGCTTTATATGTGAGTATGTGAGTATGTGAGTGCGAGTGATGTATGCTAACTAATAGAGCTGGGCTGAGTGCCGCCACCATTTCATACACTTGCGTAAGTATGGTTGTAACAGAGAATTGCTTAACATATTTTTGTTAAGAGCATTTAAAACGTTGATTTGCAACTGTAAGGACAACCAATATTTCTAAATAACGTTGTTATCTAATTTTAGGAATCGATATTATGACGTTTTGTTTTCTTTTCTTTTTTTCTTTTTTTTAACTTTATTTTAAGTTTTTTTTCAAACAGCACAACATTAAACAACAGAGAAAAAACACTCCCCGACCCTGGCTTAACAATAACAAAGTAAAAAATAAAAAAGGAGAAATAAACAAAATAAATACATTTAAATAATCTCATTAATTGAATCAATACACGGTCATACTGATATAGAAATAACTCCATATTCAGGTGAGTACTATGTTTTCAACATATTCTATGAAGGGGGACCAGATTGCATGAAACCTTTGCCTGCATTTACCTCGGCTATATCTCAACTTTTCGAGTGGCAGTGTAGAGAGCACACCTTTCACCCAGTGTTTAAAGGTTGGGGGTCTGGAGGAATTCCACATTAAAATAATTATTCTTCGTGCCAACAGAGAAGAGAAGGCAACAGCCCTTGCCTGTAAGGTAGTGTAATGTTTGTCTTGTGGGAGCACACCAAACACAGCAACAAAAGGATTGGACACTGTTGTAGTGCTGCATATGTGCAAGAAAGAATGAAAAATCTGTTCCCAAAATTTTTTTAAAGACTGACCAGACCAAAACATATGGCCGGTTGTAGCTGGGCTATATTGACACCTGGGACATCCTGCGTCAGTACCAGGATAAATTCTGGCCAATCATTCATTTGTGAAATGCAATTCAATTCAATTCAAATTTATTTATATAGCGCTCTAAACAATAGTCATTGTCACAAAGCACTTTACATATAACTGGCCTAAATATATTTTTATGTTTATATATGTAAATGTAAGCGATGAACTACTTTGAATTGTATAAGGTTGCGTCTAAGGCAGAAAGAAGAAGTGTGCATCTGCTTAATAATACGTCGCCAGATTCCATCAATGATTTCAACATTTAAATCTTGTTCCCAGGCTGATCTGGTTTTAAAAATGTTATGGTCTTTGGAATATTATGGTTATTTTGTAGTGTGTCAAATGAAGCAAAAGTACCATCACTAAACAAATCCTGAATAAAAAACAAGCCATTTTCCAAGTTTTGAAGCTGTGTCTATTTGAGAAGGTGGGAATAGATGGTTATCAATTAGTGGAAGAAAACTACATGCTTGGGTGAAACCAAAATGTTTTCTGAATTGAAACCACATTTTAAGAGTTATGAAGGTTGAAATTAATAGGTAGGGGACTGTTAAGAAGAGTTATTGGAGTTGTAGAATGATATGACTCTAGCTCCATAGTAACCCATGCTGGGCCTTCTCTTAACTTGTGTACAGAAATCCAATGGCTTAGTTTAACAAGATTGGCAGACCAGTCATAAAACATAAAATTGGGTAAACCCTGACCTCCTGCTGATTTAGGTAACTCCAAATAGGCTCTCTTCATACATGGCATCGATTTATTCCATATGAAGTTAGTAATGTAGCTATTCAATTTTTAAACCAGCTTTTGGTTAAGAGGACAGGAATCATTTGAAATACATATGAAAGGCGAGGTAATACTATCATTTTGACGATATTAATTCGACCCGCTAATGAAAGGGGAAGCAATGACCATTTGTTAAAATCTGACTTGGTATGTCCTATAATACCTTGAAGTTATAATCATAGAGATCTTTATATGTTTGTGAGAAATTGATACCCAAGTAAGAAAATGACCGGCACTCCAACTTAAATGGAAAAATGCTATAATCTATGTTGGTCGCTAGATTATTTATAGGAAAAAGTAAACTTTTAGAGAAATTTAATTTGTACCCTGAAAAATTCCCAAATTGCTGCAGAATCTGTATCAAATGTGGAATAGAATTTAGTGGATCGGCTAAGTACAGTAATACATCGTCAGCATATAATGGTATTTTATGCATCTTAAAATTCCTAGTAATTCCTGTAATCTTTGATGATTGCCTTATTGCTATGGCTAAAGTTTCAATGGCTAATTTATACAAAAAAGGGGACAGACAGCCACCTTGTCTTGTGCCTCTATGTAACAAAAAGTATTCTGAGTAATTGAAGTTTGTATGAACTGAGGCCTTTGGAGAAAAATACAGAATCTTAACCCATGTAGTAAAAGATGGTCCAAAACCAAATTTTAGAGCCACTCCACCCTGTCAAAGGCCTTTTCGGCATCAAGAGATAGTATATATGAAATGACTGCCTGCCCGGTATAAAGCCAGTCTCATCAGGGTTAACTATTTGGGGTATTACCTTTTCAAGACGTTGGGACGAGATTTTAGTGAGAATTTTGTAGTCATAGCATAGAAGGCTTATTGGCCGATAGGAACCACAATCAAGTGGATCCTTGTCCTTTTTAGGAATTACAGATATCCCAGCTTGTGACATGGTATCAGGCGACTTTTTAGTTGTGATAATTTCTTGGAACAATAGACCCAACAAAGGTGTTAATTTGGTAGCAAAAACCTTATAGAATTCTATAGAGAAGCTATCTGGACCTGGTGTTTTACCACTCTGCATTGATTTTACTGCATGTATGATTTCCTGATTCGTTATTGGAGAAGCCATAAAAATTTGGTCCTCGGCTGAAATTTTAGAAATTTCTAAATCATTCAAAAAAACTATAAATTTGAGTTGTATTAGCAGATGCCTGAGATAGATCATTTATGTAATGCATTTTAAACTGATCATTAATATTTTTAGAATTTGTAGTTATTGAACCTATTGTGGTGCGGATTTCTAAGATTGCTCTGTGTGCAGCTGCCTGTCTCACCTGATGTACAAATAATTTACTAGGTTTCTCACCATGCTCATAGTATGTTTGTTTGGTTTTAAGCAGGAGCCGTTCTGCCTTCTCAACCGAGAGGCTGTCATATTCTGTCTGAAGCAATGGTCGTGCCTTAAACGTATCAGGAGTAGACTCAGACTCTCTTGGTAACTTCCAGTCTATATTTAGGTTGGCTTGAGAAAGCCAACTTACTGATATGCTATTTAAACTTATTATTAAGTTAGCTTGAGAAAGCCAACTTACTGATATGCTATTTAAACTTATTATTATTAAGTTGGCTTGAGAAAGCCAACTTACTGATATGCTATTTAAACTTATTATTATTATTATTATGAGTGGTGCTTGTGAAGAAAGAAATTATTGAGAAAAAATTTGATGGATTGTAGCACAGAGCGAGAATTTCGTAGAAAGATAAAATTTACCACATTTTAAGATTTATAATGGGGAATTTGGTGCATGACTAGTCCCGTTCCATTTGTCGTAGACCCATGAAAGAGGTGTCATATCGTTGGGCTTATTCCGGAATGGGGGGGCTTGACATGACATTTCTAGAGGGCGAGTGAGCCAGCAAGGGGCAATTAACATACATTGGTAACTTCCATAGGAACTTTGAAACTGAATTTAACTGTGTATCCCACTGTCGTATAGACAGGGGGGGCTCATTTAAGTCAGGCAACCAATCAGTCTTTCGCATTTATCATGATGCTCATAAGCCACGCCCCCTAGCAACCCCATTAACGTGCTGTTAGCATGATGCTAACACGATTAGCATGTTTGCTAGCATTATGCTAATAATATTAGCATGTTGCTAGCGTTATGCTAACTATATTAGCACGTGGCTAGCATGAGGCTAACGATATTAGCATTTTGCTAGCATTATGCTAACTATATTAGCATGTTGCTAGCAACATCATTAGAATGTCTCTCACATGATGCTAGAGTGCTTAGCATGTTGCTAGCATTATGCGGACTATATTAGCATGTTGCTAGCATTGTGCTAACTATATTAGCATGTTGCTAGCAACATCATTAGAATGTTGCTATCATGATGTTAGAGTGCTTAGCATGTCGCTAGCATTATGCTAACAATATTAGCATGTTGCTAGCATTATGCTGACTATATTAGCATTTTGCTCTTAACATGATTACCAATATGAATAGAAGCAATATTGTCTTATTGTCATATCACTGCTATACCAGCACTTTAAATGTTATTTTTCACAGAGAACTGAAGGAAACATTGTAATACTGAGGCCCAAGTTTTGCCACGGCAAGCACCACTCACATTTTCTTCAGAAAATGTACCTCTCTAGTTTGTAATTGTTATTGACAAAGTCTGTTTATGTAAAGTTAATCACTGCAGTACTTAGACTATATAGCCATTTAGATTTTTTTCTGAGGTTATAGGCAGGACTCAATTAAAATGTTTATTCACATATGATTAGGTTAATTTTACTAAGAAAATAAAGTTCATAAAACCTAATTAAAATGAGTACAGGCTACTTGTAGCAACCCATAAACAAGTTACCTGTACCAATAAAAGTACACTGTAATCCCGGATTAGTTGAGTTTACTAGAAATTCGCAAGTAAACCCGTTCCCCTCAAACCACTTTAGTTTTTACACATTCTGAAACTAAACAGATTAAGTTGTATTGACATGGACAATCATTAGTCTTTACTAAAAATTATTAGTTCACTTAACTAATTTTCTTTGCATCCCCAAGTTGTTTGAAATAACTATTTTAAGCTAAACCTAGATACACATTGTATTTATCACTACTTATATTCATTTGTTAATATAAATAATGTGGTTTCAAATGTAATTATTACCATTTTGTTTTTGTAATAAATACTTTAAAAAAAATTGTATGGAAGAAAAGCAATAAAACATTTAAATGTTCAGAAAAACATTTTTTTTTTTACAAAATAGTGCAAGATAACACTCTGCTGTATTGCACCAACCAGACAAGTAGTCATTCATACCAAATGGCAAACTATTTTAGCCACTTTTTCTTTGACTGAATAAAATAAACATCATTTACAAATATCTGCACATCCTGAAAATTCACTTACATCAGTCAGGCATTTCAACAAGCATCTTGAACTAGTATGATCCCACATGAACCGTGAATTTAGGTTTAAAGAACATCATTATACCGGTCTGTGCATGCTCTGCTGCATTTAACCCTTAACCTGTAATGAGCAGAACCCAGAGCAGACAGAACAGATAGTGTCACTGGTAGCTGAAGAGTAGTCAAAGGGGACTTGTGTGTGCATGTTTTAATATATGCTAGTCAATGTGCTGAAGTGTCTTTGTTATGTTTTAAAGGGTTGGTTTGGATAGTTAGAAGTCAGCTTCAACTCAATTATCAGAGCTGTAGATGTCTATACTTCTACACAAGAGACCATTGTTTTTTTTGTTTTGTTTGTTTGTTTTTTAACCCCGTCACCACTACCCCTCGGAGGACAACTTTATTTTTTAATTACAAATTTCATTGAGTAAATTTAAACTTATACAAGCTCTCACGTATCTTTTAGAAAACAGGGGACTGACTGAGGGAATTACAGACATCCAAACAAGCAAAATAAAAACAAACAAAGAAAGAACACAAGAAGAAGGAAGGAAAAAAAAATTATATATATACAAAAACGCCATTATTATAATAATAATAATTAAAAATGATAATAATAAACAATAAAAGATAACACTAACAGTAATAATAATAAGAAATAGAGGACAAAGGACAAAAAGCGGAAGGGGGTTAACAAAAGCGCCAACATCAACAGGGACAACAACAGAAAAACAAAAAACAAATAATGAGAATAATAATAATAACAACAACAACCACAACAACAAGCGATAATAATATGAATTATATTATATAATGAAAATAGTATAAACAGAAATATATATATATATATATATATATATATATACATATATACGTAAGTAAATAAGCCCCACACTGTTACATGGCTATATATATACTTGTACGTGTGTGTACGTGTAAACTGGTTTGTCACTGGAAGTGGTAGAGGTTGAAGTGGTAAAGGATGGCGTCGTTGGGATGCAGCACCCCCAGCTTCCGGCCAAGGGGGAGGGAAACACGGAGGACAGGCAGTCGAGGCCCCAGCCAACCCCAAGCGCGGGGCCCAAGGCTGAAACGCCCCCAGGAAGCCGCCACCGACTCAGGAGGGAGTCAGCAAGGGTCAAGGGCGATAGCGCACTCCACCACCGGAGGCCGCCATCTCTGTGATGGGGCCCTAAGCCAGCCAGGACAGACGGAGCCCACACTTGGCGACCCAGCCCACGAACCCCGGGACACTGCCAGAAACAGGGGACAGCTGACAAAACCCACCCCACCCCACAGGGCTGACAGGCAACCAGGGAGTGGCAGCCCAGCCAATCGACCCCTGGGACACCGCCCAAAGATCAGAGGGAGGCCAACTGACAGAAGCCACCCCCACCCCACCCAGGCCAGGCCCCAGGGACAACCACAGAATGGCGGCCCCCACCCAGCCAGACCCCCACCGAGAAGTGCCCAGAGAGCCCCAAAGGACCCTGACCACCAGCCACCCAGCCGGGCCAAAGCGCAGCAGGGAATGAAGACACCCCCAGTCCACACGCCCAAAGAGAGGCCACCCCATCTCGGCTGGCCACTGCAACACCCCCAGATGGTACCCTGAACCCACCCACTCCTCCTAACACAGGGCCAGAAGTTAGAGAGAGAAAAGAAAGGGGACACTCAGCTCACAACACCCCTGTCCCATGTGAGATGTGTGTATGTACAAGAGTGAAAGTGTTGTGTGTGTATGTCTAGTGAGCATTCAAATTTGGAGGTGCAGTTGAAGCATGGGGTCCCCACCGCTGGCCGACGGTGGAATCGCCCACCCCCTCCCTACACCCCCAAGGCCCTAATGTAATGTGGACTGTGAGAACTACAGTGCACATTAAAATTGGGGGAATAGTCCAGAACATACACCCCGCCCGACACTTGGGGTGGAGTTACTCTCCCTTGACCTCCCCAAGTCCCCTAATGATGTAGTCAATAAATGCAAAAGATAAAAGAGGCGAGCCCTGGTTTATGTGGGATGTGAGTGTGTTGGCATAGCGGTACTGCTGCGCCGGGGGCAGGTCCCTGACTGACCCCGACTAGTCCCCGACCCCATGCAGACAGCGGGGTCACCCAACCAGGGTGGAGATGGGGCATCGCGGTTGCCCAACCAAGGAGGGCTCCCCCCCCAGACAAAGACCGGAGGAGCGCTGCCCCGCCGTACATGACAGGACCACAGCCAGCGGTCAGGGGTAGGGACATCCCCAGACCCCCCAGCGAGAGGAGAGCCGGCCCAGGCAGTCAGGGTGACCCCCACCCCCCAGCCACCTGAGGCCCCACCCCAGGCAAGATGGTGGCTGTCCCCTAACACCTCCTCCCAACCCCCCCACTCAGGCGCCCGGGTCTGATGCCAAGATCTCCAGCAGCCACGGTCAGCCGGGTCCTCATCGCACCCCCTCCAGCCCCCCACCAGCGCCCGAGGGCCCGATGCCAAGGCCGCCAGCGACAGGCCCCGCCCCGCCCCCCCAGGGGAACGAAACTGGGAGGGCCCAGCCCCACCGGCGAGAGCGGCCGCCCCCCGGGGAGCCAGTGCCGCGATCTCCGCCAACAGGGACCCGGCCCCAAGCCCTCCCCAACCAGTGCAGCGGTGCAGGCAAGAGACCATTGTTAAATGTTTTATCAGCTGAGCTAAATTATGTGTGATGACACTGCAGTTTATCAATCTGTGACAAGCCGCAGCTTTACAATTAAGGAAACTATTTCACAGAACCTGACTTTTAAATATCCAAACTAACCCTTTAACTTTAAATACTAACATACATACAGAACATATTGTGCTTACACACTTTCATTGTATGCTACAAAAAAAACCACACTGGTATCTAAATAATTGCATATTTGCAAGAGGCACAGCCAAAATTATTTGTATGGCAAGGGCCTCCCTTAAGAACACCAAACTGTATAATGACCTACACTCACACCTTGACTTTGGCCACATCGGAAAGTGACTGAAAATTATGAAGTTGTGGCTGTTCACGGTAGACTTGACACAGCATTTCTTTACATTACTTTCTGATGAACCTTTGATAAGTGGACTTTAAGAGCATTAATGGAGTTAAATGTGCACAAACATTCTTGGTGTAAGCAGGGAAAGGGTACAGTTGTACTGTAGCTCCCGTGTTTTAACCTCTAATGTTTTAACAGATAACCTCTCTGATACAATCTCACAGTACTTCCACTTCCACTTCATCTTCACAAGAACCTGCAAAGCAGAAAATGAGCAAACTATTAGCTCAAGCTACAGTAACGTTAACCTGACTGACAAACAAATGTTGTCGGTAAATAGTGAATCACTGTGTTAACACCAGACTAATATTACCGTGGTGTATTACAATAACGAGACGGCTGCACACGTTTAACAGTTTTACTGGAACAAGTGGCTCACTATACAGGACAGGCAGCAGGTTCACGCGGTCTGGCTCTTATATCCGGAACATGCACAATAACGTCACTTAAAAGTATGGTGAGCCTAAGAGCTCAATATACCACAATTACCACGGTAGCCCTGCTAACGGCCGCGTCCTTTGCAAAGTTTGTTACATTGACAGTGTTGACATAAATGCAAGAATCACCTCTGACACCAAACACAGGTTAACCGCGATAGCCCGCTAGCTTGTGGTTAGCATTAGCTACAAGCACATGCAGTCACGCACGTTATTGTAAACACTGACTGAACCGACAGATAACCGTCTTCTTAAGACATAGCTGAGGTTAGCGTTTAGCTGTCTGCACTGATTTTATGGGTCTATTACGTAAAATATAAAATTTAACACTCACCAGCTTTCTTCAAATTCCCGTCCGGACAAACTCCAGTGCTCACTCCTCAGCGCGGTGCATGAACACAGGCCGAGACACGGTGATTTTTGAAAAGAGGCCCGCCCTCTCTGACAGTAATGTAACATGTTGAGTTATCTTTGCTAATCATGATTATTGCACTGCACAATGTTGAAAACTATTACAAACAGCTTATTCTGGTTTAGTAATTAGACACTGTTTTTACAAAACACAAAAGAATAATTAATCATTACTAAATAGTTTATGTTGAAACAAAATCCGGGTTTACAGTGTAGGTTTATCTAACTGAGCAATACTAGTACTATTAGTTAACTCAACTTGATTTTGTTGTGTTTGTATTAAGTAATGTTACAGTGTTACAGTTGACTCAACTTAAAACATCCAATGCAGTCACTTGCCTCACTTTTTATAAGTTAGATCTAGGTATTGCTCTTTACAGTGTAGTTATATGTACTATTTATATATAATTTCCAGTTGTTTTTTTGTATATTTTCATTTTCTTTGTAAATGTGCCATGGGTCCTGCCTTGCACCCGTCAGTTTCCGGGATAGGCTCCGGTCCCCCCACGTCCCCACTTGGGATTAAGCGGTTTGGAAAATGAATGAATGTGCCATGGGCGGTGTCATGGGTGCGGTTGCTGGGAGAAGGATGAAAGGGGATGAGGACACTGTTGCAGGCTGGACAAAAAGGGTTTATTGAGGGTAGCAGGCACATGAGACACAAGTGAAAAAACACAAGTCCACAAGCACAAAAAATGGATAAGTCACAAAAGAAAGGTGAGGACCGTGCTCCCTAGGCATCGGGTAATGGGGGAGAAGCTCCCTGAGTAACCAGAACAAGCAAGGTCCAATGGCCCACACTCGGTAGCCACCTAGGCAGTCTGGCCAACCGGAGAAAGCTCACTGGGAGTCACAAGCCTGGGGAGAAACACAGGAGAGAGGTGTGAGGATGAGAAGACAAAAAGGGCAATTCAAAAGGAGACACAAAGCCAAACCGAAATCACAAGGGTCCAAAGTCCAAACAAAGGGGAAGAGCAGAAGGCATCCAGGATATCCAATGACACGACACGAACAACCACGCATAGCATGAGGGATACAGACTCGAGAACACATGGGTTAAACTCACTTAAATAAGGCCACACAACTCAATAAACGAGTGCTTGCACCAATCCCAAACTCAAAGCAGAATGAGACACAGCTGAAATCAATGATAAGTGCGGGGGTGTTCTACACAGACACTGACCTACTAGGGAACACGCAGTGCAAACAACATACCAGGAAGTGGGGTACACTCTAAACAGATAGTGAACTATTCAGAAGGGCACGAAGTGCAGACACAGAACCCAGAAGTGAGGAGCAAGCTAACACAGAAGGCTATGGCTAACCCGAGGAGACACGAGGAGTAAACACCACAACAACACACCGAAAGTGAACCCAGAGAGCAAGATAAACAAAACAGATACTTAGCCCGGGTTCACAGTGGCACGGTCCCATCTAAGTTGGGCGGGACCATGACAGACGGCCTGCGTCAAATGGCTTTTCAGAATACTGTATACTGTGTATATTGTTGTATTGACAATAAACCTCTCTTGGAATATGAATCCTAAATAAAACGCCATATTCACCTGAGCACACAGCAGGTATCTCACTATATAGAAAAGTGAAATTGTGTTGACCCAGATTGATTTAACGAAAATCAGATAGCAACACAGCATGTTAAGATATTGCACATATTAGTTTAAATCAGGTTTGCCAGGTTTCCAGTTATTTTTGAGGCCTAAACTTCTCTGGGCCCAGCAAATTTGAACTTTTCAGTACACATCAGGTACCCAACTAAATAGAAAAAGTCAAATTGTCCTGGCCCAAATTGATTTAATACTTTAAAATCAGATGGAAGCAATCCATACTATTCTGCACAATGGCGTGCATAAGAAGCCAGGTTTCCATGACCATTTTAATAACTTAAACCTCTCTGCCACTTTTATGTAAACTAATATGTGCAATATCTTAACATGCTGTGTTGCTATCTGATTTTTGTTGAATCAATCTGGGTCAACACAATTTCACTTTTTTATATAGTGAGATACAGTGTTGGATAGTAACGAAGTAAAAATACTTCACTACTGTACTCAAGTATGTTTTGGGAGTATCTGTACTTTATTTGAGTTT
The DNA here is from genome assembly GCA_032718565.1 of Distichodus sexfasciatus. NCBI lineage: Eukaryota > Metazoa > Chordata > Actinopteri > Characiformes > Distichodontidae > Distichodus > Distichodus sexfasciatus. Next base: position 36,605 of record JAVGVS010000216.1, on the reverse strand, counting down.
TTTTTTTTGTAAACTTTCACTTTTACTTCACTACATTTCCTAATTTAATTGCATACTTTTACCCCGATACATTTTCAGCGCGGAGTGTCGTTACTCGTTACAAAAATCAAATTAGATTTGCTTTCTCTGCCGCTCTTAGTTTAGCTGACCACAACAAAAGCTTGAGGAAGCTGACTTGTCATTGGTCTATGAATCACGTAACGCGACGTGTTGGTGTTCTGTACATTCTTAATGCTTTGAAGATATTGTTTGTTTCGAGGTGCGAGATAAGCTTCAAAGTAAGCTTCATAGTTCAGTTTAGTTTATTCAAAATTGTGACAGATTTTTTTTTATAACAGCAATAGCCTACTCCTGTTTAGGTTTTTAAAGCCCTGTTTTTGAAGTGCTGGGTAAACGTTCTAATATTAAACATTTAGACAGCAACATGATTAAAGTTTTCCGTCACTTAGATGTCCCTAGTTGGGTTTCCCAGTTGAGCCCCATATGAGATTAACATGGGTTACCCATATGGGCCTTATGTGGAGCCCATTATTAGCCCATCTGGGCTAACCCATTTGGGGCCACCATGGAAACTGCAGACAAAATTGACTGGGCCCCATTTGGGTGTCCCAGGTGGGCCCCACATGTCAGCCCAAGTACATCCCATGTGGGCCCCACATGGGTGTGCTGCTGGGGTTATCTCAGCCTGTTCAGACCAACTCTGTCAATGGTCAGCTCCTTTCCACCAGACTCAACCTATCGCCTTCACCATTGACTAGCACCATGAGCAGATCTGGTTCCTCCTCACCACCATCTCCCATCATCCTTGGGTACCCATGGCTACTGCAACACGACCCACTCATCTCCTGTCACCGGAACAAGATCCTGCAATGGGGGCCGATCTGCTCTGAACTGTGCCTGCAGGCATCAGCTGGGACATGCTCTAGGGAGTCTGTCGACCCACAGGCCATCCCAGCACCATAACACGACCTGGAGGAGGTCTTCTGTGAGAAGGGAGCATCAAGCTGCCTCCTCATTGCCCTCATGACCTGGCATTTGACCTCCTGCACGGCGCAGTACCACCCCGTGGCTGTTTCTTCTCACTATCCACCTCCAAGATGCGCGTGATGGAGGAGTATGTGAACAACACCCTCCACCAAGATAGCATCCAGCTCTCCTCCTCGCCTTCCACTGTGGGGTTCTTCTTTGTTAAGAAAAAGACGGCAGCCTCCAACCCTTCATTGACTATCGGGGGCTCAACAAGATCATGATGTAGAATTGACACCCTCCTCCACTGACCAACACCGCCCAGGATCACAAAGTTGGTCCTCCAGAGCTCCTACAACTTGGTGCACATCAGGGAGGGTGATGAGCGGAAGATGGCTTTCATCACTCCTACTGGTCACTACAAAAGCCTGGTTATGCCCTTCAGCCTATGCAATGCTCCTGCAGCGTTCCATCAACTCATCAACTGTCGCCAGGTATCCTCTCACCAGGTCCATCTGGGGCTGGTCCTGGGGGGTGGGGGTACTGTCACGCACACTGCCTAACACAACTGGCACTAGGACCCGGGAGTGGTTGGGTGCGGTTCAGGAAGTATAAAAGGAGCCATTTTCTTGCGGCGCATTGCTCTGTCATTGAATCTACCAGCCCACCTTCTGACTCTGCTCGGCTTTAATCATGAGTACTCCAATTATTTGGTTAATCTCCCTGATAGAGTGTCAGTTAGAATGCGGGTTCGTATGGGAATCCTTGCTCTTTGTGTAAGAGAGTTCTTATATCAACTCGCATGAAAATCCTGCCTACTCGCACTTTCGGCCACATGCTACATGGGCTAACGGCTAATGCGTAGCAGTCTGCTATATCCTAACCAGATCACTGGCAGGCTGTGCACGTTTGGCATTTGGTTTACATCCTAATCAGATCACTGTGCGAATCATGGAATAGGCCGAGAGCCGCCTAACCCGGTCACTCGAAGATTGCGAACGTCTGTCTTTCTCGTTAAATCCTAACCTGATCCCTGATAAAGACACAGTTCTGGGCCATGGGAATGGCTCTAAGAAATCATCCATAAACTCATGAACATCTTCATAAACATTTGGCATTTGACGCAGAAAGCTCAATGTGCAACTGCTCTTTTTTTGCTCTCAAGCAAACTTCTTCTTGCCTAACTTCTATCTTTTTTGCTCTCAAGCAAACTTCTTGTTTCATTATTCAGTATTTTAATATTTGATGTGGCCTGCTCACTGTTTGGGAAAAAATGATAATTGGGGCTTGTGTAATGTTGTAATGTGTTTTAACGTTTACGAATAGTATATTGTAGAGTGGCACGGTGGCGTAGTGGTTAGCGCTGCTGTCTCACAGCAAGAAGGTCCTGGGTTTGAGCCCCAGGTCGGCCTAGGGGCTTTCTGTGTGGAGTTTGCATGCTCTCCCTGTGTTTGCGTGGGTTCCCTCCACGTGCTCCAGTTTCCTCCCACAGTCCAAAGGCATGCAATGTAGGTTAATTGGTGACTTCAAATTGGCCCCCATAAGGTGTGAATGTGTGAGCGTGTGCGCCCTGCGGTGTGTTCCCGGCCTTGCACCTTTAAGTCCCCGAGGCAGGCTCCGGTCCCCCCATGACCCCAGTTGGGATTATGCTGTTCAGATAATGAATGAATGAATGCCACTGTGAGTTATTTACACTTCCTGTGAAACAGCAGTGAAATGATTATTTATGAAAACATTTTTTAAAAATCTTGTCAATACATAAGTCAAACGTGGATCAGGTGCCCACAGATGGATAGCTATACTTGTAGCAACATAAAATAAAAGATCAAATATTTTTTAAAATGAAAAGAATAATATACAGTCTTTATTTGACGTAAGGTTTCTGTGATCAGAAAATTATTATTGTGTATTGTGCCTCTGACTGCTGGTCCATCTCGGGCATCAGTATACAGGTACATCTCAATAAATTGGAATACCATTGAAAAGGTAATTTATTTCAGTAATTCAGTTCAAAAAGTGAAACTTGTATATTATATGGATTCATTACACACAGTTATATATTTCAAATGTTTATTTCTTATCATTTTGATGACTATGGCTTACAGCTAACCCAACCCAGTATCTCAGAAAATTTGAATATTGTGGAAAAAGTTCATTTAATCAGCTAATTAACTCAATTAACAGCTTAAAACATCTGCAAAGGTTTCCTGAGCCTTAATATGGTCTCTCAGTCTGGTTCAGTAGGCTACACAATCATGGGGAAGGCTACTGACTTGGCAGTTGTACGTAAGACTGTCATTGACACCCTTCACAAAAAGGGTAAGTCACAAAAGGTCCTTGCTTAAGAAACTTCATGCTTGCCTCTGCTGACAAGCTTTATGGAGATGATTTCATTTTCCAGCAGAACTGGAACTACACCGCCAAAAGTACCAAAACCTGGTTTAATGACCATGGTATCACTGTGCCTGATTGGTCAGCAAACTCACCTGACCTAAACTCCATGGATTTGTCAAGAGGAAGATGAGAGACACCAGACCAAACAATGCAGACAAGCTGAAGGCTGCTATCAAAGCTGATCGCCTCCATGCCACACCACCCTGACCAAGTATTGAGCGCACATACTGTACATACTTTTCAGTAGGGAACATTTCTGTATTAAAAATACTTTCTATTGGTCTTATGTAATATTCCAATTTTCTGAGATACTGCATTTTAGGTTTTCATTAGCTGTAAGCCACAGTCAATCGAAATTTAAAGAAATAAAACGCATGAAATATATCACTCTGTATGTAATATGAGTTTCACTTTTTGAATTGATGGAGAAATCCACGGGACATTCATGCTTCATTCATCAAAAAGTTGTAAAACCAACAAAGAACAAACTGGTGCTGAACTTTGAATTATAACAAGCGGAGTTTCAACCTATGTCAGTGTCACGTGATTTGCAGTCATACCTCGCTGATTCACACGTGTGCTTATGCCCTAGAACAGCGTTTCTCAATCCCAGTCCTCGCGGACCACCGCTCTGTACAGATTCGGTATTTCCTGTACTGCAGCATGCTGATCCTGTGATGCTAATTAGCTAATAAGCTGGGCTGTGGGTCGGGAAACTCAAATCTGTGCAGAGCGGTGGTCTGTGAGGACTGGGATTGAGAAATGCTGCCCTAGAAGAAATTAACATAATATAAATATTAATTCTTCCAAACGTTCACGTTTCGTGTCGCAGCTATGAATATGTGCATTACAATAACACACAGTGGAACATATCAGCACACATATTATATTTCAGTACAAGATAAAAAAATAATAATTTCAACAAATATACATGTAAACTAAGGCCAAAAAGAAACCTAATCAGATGTGCATATGTCTGTGCAGTTATTTAAAAACTAATAAACAAATCTATAAAACATAAATGTGGGAGGCCTTTTCTGGCAGTATGTTGCCTTTTAATTTAGCATTTCTGTAGCTCACATCTTCATGTGCCTTGAATAACATGTATTTGAGAGTGTTATGGCTTACCTAGTCAAGTTTCAGATTCATATCTACAGTATAACTTGATTTAACAGGGACTTTTCTTGCAGCGTGAAATCCTCTTTAATTTTACATATGTCAGGCCGATTACAATCCATGTTTTACCCCTAGGTTAATACATATATAAATGTGAGTGAAATTATGTACTTTCACATAACATTTGTCATTACCTTTACACTGGTCCTTGGCATCATGTACGTTTTTAATACAACAGGAGCAAAAAGTGCTGTCTAAGTTGTTTTAGAATCAGAATGAAGTTGAAGTTTATTGGACAGTGTGTTGTTACATAGATGGAATTTGATTTAAGTGCCAAGACATTAAAAACAAAAAACGTGTTTATTTATGTACAAGATACTAATATACTTATAAATGTACAAATTGCAATCTATTTTAATTAATTTGTAAGTTGCATATCTGTATTTTAGCAAAATATGGTATCTTATAACATGTACTGTGTCGCATGACATGTTTTCTGAGTTTACATGAGCAGGATTCATTTTCACACATTAGATAAAGGAAAATGTTTCCCTCTGCTGTTTTCAGTGGTGCACGTTCCCGGTGACAGGGGACTCAACCTTTGGCTGGCACACATTTTTTGGCATAACAAATGTTCCTTTCTTTACGTGCACGATTGCTCACTTCAAAAACATGGAACAGATTGGCAGTGACAGCAAATCAGCTACCTGAGGTCATTGCCTACCCTGCACTGCCATCTAGTGATTGAGGAACATTTTTCTCTTCTGGTATAAATATTTAGCTTAATATTAGCTGGTACAACTTTTAAGCTAACATTATCTTCCCGCCAATTAGAGAGGCCAACATTAGTCAGTACTAAAGTATCTAGCAACTTTATTATTTATAAAATAATCACAAAATACTGCAATTATTTTCACAGAATCAGCTTAATATAAGGAGTAATTAAAATAACTATAGATAAGAGTAATTAAAATAACTTACCTTCCTTCTATAGCTGCAAACCCACAAATGCACAATTGAGCGTGAATGTGCTCGATTTAAAATCATGCTCTCTTCCTTCCTTATAATCTTCATCCAGATGTTTTTGTCATTACAAATATACTTTAACAATATTTTCACATAATAAAAACATGATTCATTGTCCAAAGCATATGAGGCTTAATTTAGAATATTTGAGATGTACCTCCCCCACACATGCTCCCTCCAAATACGGTGTCACCTAGTCCTCTACTTAACACACTCCCAGCAGTGCATCAAAGTGAAGGCCATTGTTGGGGAAGTAAAAATGACAAGAGCCATGTTGAGGGCTGAAGGGCAAAGGGCTGCCAAAATAATAGCAAGATCTGAAGGGCACAGCATGGCCAGAGCCATTGTGAGAGGAGCTGGACCCACAGGTGGTCTTGTGAGGATGAGATTTGAAAGCAGCTGAAGCTGCAACTAATGCAACCAGTCCTAGTTTAAAAAAAAAAAAAAGCTTTGCCATTTCTGAAGGGCTCTGATTTGCCAACTCCACTGCAAGGCTAAATGGATCAGATTGAGGGTGTCAATTTCAGGGGTTGACATTGGCAATTTGATCTGAAGAGGCTTTTGTCAAAAAGAAGGTCTGTGGAAACGAGTTGGTCAGAGATGGATTGGGAACAGACATTAGCCTAACTACCAATGTTGGCCTAATGAGGCCTTAGCCCCATGCTCGGGGGCTAATGGGTCCTTAACCCCATATTCGGGAGCTAACTGGACCTCGGCCTCATGCTCTGGCACTAACAGAGCCTTAACTATACTCGAGTGCTAATGGAGCTTTAACCTTGTGCTCAGGAGCTAACAGAGCCTTAGCCCAGTCCTCGGGAGCTAACAAGGCCTTACCCCAATGGATGCTAGCAGAGCTGTAGCCTTGGTCATGGATGCTAGTAGGATCGCTGTCTCAGCCACGGTGCTAGTGGTTACCAGCATCTGGCAGGTGAGTGGGTGTACATACCTGACTGGGACCTAGGAACAGGTTTTGGTACCAGTAGAGTTCTCACCAGAGCTTCCTGGGCACCACAAGCAGGCTCAGAGGCTAACAGGGTTCTTAGCGAAGCAGGTGTCTTCAAGGCCAGAGAGACTGTCTACCCTGCCTTTTCCATCTCCCAGCCATGGAATCCTTCCCATGGCACAGCTCTAGTGATACCAGTGCTGTGGTAGTGCATTCTCCATGGCAGAGCCATCCGAGCAGCCAGCGAACATCTCAGCGGCAGTATCATGGGGACTTCTATCAACCAGCCTCCCCAGGCTTGGTACAACACCCTGTCCTCCTTCTCCTCCACCTCACACCCGCCCAGCAGCTCCTTGTCGATGAATCAGCATGCTCTCATCAGGTCCTCCTTTTGTCAGACCAGGGCCGGTATGCATAAAACTTCTTAAGATTGGTCTCAGGAATGGTCGTACACTTTGACTTAAGAGTTAAAAAATTCTTAGCAAAAAGTAGGAGCTAAGAGCGTTGTATAAAGACACTAAAATAACTTTCAGCAAAGTCTAAACCCGCTTCCTAAGTGCCGACAGAGCCAGCACTTATGTGTGGTGAAATCAGGACTACAAATAAAATCCCGCCCCAAATACTGAGTTCAACCAATAGAGGAGCTGCACAGTGAATATATTACTGACATCAAACCCTTCATCTAGGGCTTCATTCAGAACACCTTTTTGCAATTATACCATTAATTGTTTGTACTAAAATCTACCAAACACGTCACCAATCAATTTCTACAAATAGATGCATATGTTGTGTATATATTACGGGTCAAAGGCAGAAGTCATAGCAAAAAAATGAAGTCTAAAAGGAAACCCAACTGGACAGCAGACGAAACGGTGCTCTTGGCACAGTTGGTGCTCAAATGGAAGGAGGTAGTGTGAGGCAAGTTTGGCCCAACTGTAACCAGCAAGGAGAAAAGAAAAGCTTGGGAGGCTATTGCAAGCTCCATAAATGCTGCATCACCTCGGACAAGGCGTTCAGCTGAGGATTGTGAAAAAAGGTGGTATAATGTGTTATCCACCTCGTGAAAGGAAATTGCAGCTTAGAAAGCAGGCATGCAAGCTACAGGTTTGTCATTACTCATACCTCACATGACCTTCACTATAATAATTGCTATTTTATTTCCTTGTTTCTCTTTTTGACACACAGGCTGGGTTCTCCATGTAAACCTCTCTCTGAAACTGCAGAGATTGTAGAGGAGATAATGGGGACCTCAAATGAATCCATTTGCGGGATTGCAGGTGCACAAGATCCAGCACTGCTGAAACTAAAGGAGTTTCAAAGAAGGTATGCAATAAATGTGAATCCATGACCCGTGGTATAAAATGAACACTGACTTCCTTTATTCTATGTGTGAATTAAAGCAATTTGACACTTAATTCGATTTAAATGATTAATTTATTCTTTATATTACAGTAGTGATGTTGCTGATCCCGCTGCCGCGCCATCGCACCAAACAGCTCACGAAGCTTCCTCCAGCCCCTTAGTCAAACCTTCTCTTTCACCAGGCCGAGGGTTTGTGCACGCTGGACGAGACTCTGAGGACGACACAGAGCTCCTACAAAGAAAAAAACTTCAAGTTTTGCAGATATTGTGGAGTATACCACAGGCTGTGATTACTTGACTTGTGTGAAAAGTCTAATTTCTCCATGAAGGATATGGAATCGCCTTTTCAACTGTCCAATTCCTCTCTCTACCACAGCTCTTGTAGCCCTGTGTGCTCTATATTAACCATTGTGAATCAGGAAATAAAATGTTAAACATTTATTGCACTTGTTATACATTTGTTGTTGTTGTTCTCCTTGTGGTCTTCTGTAAGGGGTAAGGGGTCGCTTTAATGGGTATCCTGAATCACCAAGAAGATGACACCCTTGACGTATAATATTCTGCTCAAATAAGGCAGCGAGTCCACTCTCGGACAGAATGCGTGCATCATGTGTGGACCCTGGCCACTTTGGCACAATGTCCAAAATTCTATAATCACTGTCGAATACAACTTGTGTATTAATACTGTGATATCTGTTTCTATTTACATATATTTCCTCTTTAATATTTGGGGCTATTATGCGCACATGAGTGCAATCGATCGCTCCAACCACGCCTGGGAAGCCTGCAATCCTCATAAAAGTGGCTTGCTTCTGCAGTTGTCTGAAGTAGCTATGTTTAGGGTCCATCCATCTATCACATTGTCTAAGATGCCGCAATAAAAGGAGGCACAACTGCAGACCATAACTAGAAATTTTTAGAACTGAAAAAAAGACATGTTGGCCAAAATACACCTCAAAGAAGCTCTTTCTGTCTAAATACAGACAGACATGCTAGACGCAGTTAAATATGACAGTGAACAGACAAAGGGGGAAACTACCTTATATAGACAGAAAAGTAATAAGGGACTGGGCTAATCGAAAGAAACAAACCAATCATGAGAACTAAACACTAACTATATGCATAAACAGAAAATGAGGGACAAAACAGTGAACCAATAAGCAAGTCAAAACTTAACCAACAGAAGCAAAACAGCTGCCACAAATAATGAGGGCTTAATGACCAAGACAAAGAGGATGTGGAATAACAAACTGAGTGACAGACATTAGATAAATAAGGGCAAACTACACTAAGCAAGAATTGCATCTGGTGGCCATCAAAACAAAAGTCCAGGGGGATCCATGACACATGCTCACACTTCTTTCTCAGAAAGTGCACCTCTTCACCTTTACAAATGCAGCACTTACAAATGTGGTGATATGCACACTTCCTTTTATTTGTATAGAAACAAGACAAACAAGAAGAGAAAAAGTCAAAGTTCGTAAGGCAACATCAGACCATTCAAATATCATAAATTTGCACAATTAATTTAATAGCTGGAAGAAACCCTTTGGAACTAATTACTGAAATGAATTGTATACTGTTACACTGAATAGATTTTTTTTCCCCTCTCTACTAGAAATTCTTCTTTTGCCAACTAATCTTGAGTTGATGGGAGGCTTCTCGAAACTACTGCTGTGAGATCTCCTTACAGGTGTTTTTTGTCATTTAGATCTGGACGCATTGCTGTACACTTCTAAACTCTCCTGCAATTTATATGAATCTGTTTTTCTATACTTTTTGTAGTACATTTGGAGTCATTGTCCTGCTGGAACAATGACCTCTGACAGAAACTATGTCTTTCATATAGCAACAAAATATGCAATCTGATACAGCTGCTTACTATATCTCGACCCTCTTTGATAGAAGATAGACCAAAAGACAAATGAATGAGGGTTTTCTTTGCCTGAACATCTGTGACACATATGCCGTAGAACAGTTTGAATTGTTTGGCTCCCAGTCAAACAAAGCACTGCTCTCTAAGTGTTGTAAGCTAGGGCAAAAAGACTGCCTAGGAATTCATCTACTTATTCCAGCTCAATGCTGTTTAATCCTGTATGCTTTGTCTATTCCAGCCCTGCTATGAGTAATTGTGAACCAAATTCTAACATATTCGACAGCTTCTGGCTTGCTGAGAATACCTTGGTTCATGTTCATTGTATTACTTATAATTCATCTCTAGCACTGCACTGAATCTGTATTTCACATTCTTAAGCATAATCAAAGAGTATGTGACTGTATATCTTTTTAAAGCAAAAAATCCATTTAAATTGTAGTTTGCCATCTTCCATTAATGCTGCTTGTCTTTCGTATATTCCAAAAGTCATAAAACTAACCAATATATCATAAAAAGAGCAAATGTGCTTTTGTTCCATAAAACAATAAAAAATGTGACCACATTCATAGTGTTATATAAGTTTTCCAAACACAAGTTATTTCAAGTGAGTTAGTGAAACTGAGAATATGTTCATGTAGAGGAGCTGAGACACAGGAAATAAGAGGCTTTAAGCATTACCCAACCCATTTCAAACAGCCAATGTCTGTTTCTTATTTTGTGAGACTTCTCTGTCATTTTTTCCCTCTTTGTGAGTTTTCCTTCTATTCCCTCCCACAAGAAAGTAGGGGGTGTGGAAAAGTTTTATGTGGCAGTATTCCAGGTTTCTGTGAGTATGTCCTGGCTCAGAATCTTTTGTCAGTGGCACTTCTCTTCTGAACACCACATAGCTGGGTGTTCTGTTAAGGGTCTTTTTTGTGTGTATTTGTGTCTCACATTGTGTTCTCAACATCCGCTTTAATCATCACTAACTCAGACTCATTCATCCTCTGCTACTAGAAGGAAAAATCATCCAAAAATAATGACCTACAGTACAAAGCGTTATTTTGCAAATTTTGGAAACTTCTGAGGCATTCTGTGGGTCTCGGTGCTTCTTACTCAGGGTAAGTAAAACTAACAGACAGTGACTTTTCAACTTAGGTACAACTGACAAATATGGACAGAAGCAGCAAGTATGTGTATTTTTTGATGCTTAACATACTTTTTCTAATATAAAAACATACTTCAACATTCTTTGATGAAAGTGTCATTGCACCATAAATACAGTCATGCATACTGAAAATTGCAACTATTTACAATTTGCATTACATTTTTGACAAAGAAAAAATCCGAAAACATTTGCAATATGTGACTGAATTGTAAACTTTGGACGGTGGGGCACCAAAGAGTACCGTTCATTCACATATTGCAAAATGTACTGCCCTTCTTTCTTGGTCAAAATGCAATATATTTGCAGTATGTGACTGAATCAATCTTTGGAGGGTGGGGCAGTAAAATATTTTTCTACTTCAAAGATTTTTTTGACTGGAAAGAATTTAATTTATATTTATAAAATTTAAATTTTGGTCTATTTAGTGTATAATTTTATGAAGACATGAACATTTGTAACAAGGTACATTTTGTTTCGCTGCATGCTACTTAAATGATGCCCTCTGAGCAGTAAGTAGAAGAGAGAGCTTAGTGTGAGACATTTTTTCCACAGTCTTAGCCAATTGTCAAGGAGGTCTGGAAAGGTTAGGGTCTACATACAGTATAAACCTCAAGTTACGCAGATCCAAATTTTCACTCTACTATGAGGGCTGAAGCTGAACACAATATCCAAATCTGCATGTAATTCTAAAAATTGGTAAATGTAAATCTAAAATTGGTGTAAACTATGTTTCATAGTTTGCAAATATGCGAATAGATCATAAACATATACTGTACACTATATTATATTCCTAATAATGTGAATGTATGTACAAGGCTTCACAAAGAAACATTTTGATTTTATATGTAAACAGATACATGAAAAGGAAAATCAATCTCATACTTGCATCTTGCTTTTTTTTTGCAGCTGATTCCCTTGTGTAGATTTGTAGTTGTAATGCATAAACATATGTAAGAGAAAACCTGCAATTCATCTGCCAGGGGGCAGTGTTGCTTCACTTTTCTGAGTCTTATTTTCCACCCAAATTTTAATTATCCCCAAAGAGGAGAAATTGAGTGCATCCTCATGATTTCTAATTCAAGTGCAGTAAAAGATTATGGTCTTATAAGCAGTCGGTCTTATGACATGACAAATTAAGTTTGAATGATGAATCATTTCAAGCATTTAATTTCTCTTAGTCTGTCAAGTTGGACACTATTATGTTGATATCATAGGAATGCTATCTTTAAAAAAAAACATTCTGTAGCTGTGCCCAGAACAAAGTAATTTTAAAAAAAAAGTTTCATTCTCTTGAGAAATGTCAAAATTTTAACTGCATCACTTGGTGTACCAAGCTAAGAAAAAACCTCTAAAATCTAGAAGTCCTAGTTTTGAAGCCCACTCATGAAGATTTTTTTTATGGTGTCACAAATCACATAGCCATCATGCCACAAAGACTGAAAAGAAGAAGGTTTAAACTCATAAATTATTATATATATATATATATATATATATATATATATATATATATATATATATACTTATATATATATATATATATATATATATATATATATATATATAATTAGATGTAGGTTTAAATCCTATTAATATTGCTTTTCATTTATTTATGTATTTTGCTTTTCAGGTGTCTTTTCAGGTGCCTCTGGGACAATGTGGAAAAAACAGGTTCTGCCTTTGTACGCCTTCATGGGTGTACTGTTTTTTGGCCTCTACCCAAAACTTGATGCTCAGGATGGTAAGTTAAAAGCTAATGTTTTCATTTAACTGAAAAACTGAATCACCCAGTTTTCCCTAAACTGGACCAAAAGTTACAATGTTCATTTGTGTCTCGCTGGACTTTCTAACTATAACTTTTCATTTGTTGTTGGGGAAATTACCGGGTTACAAGATTGAGAGAATAAAAAACATATTGTTTTATTGTGTTGAACAATTCAATCAGCTACAGTCAACTGAAATAAATGTCACAGACAAATACTGATAATGGGTATTCAATTCAGGGTTGCAAGTTATTTCAAGAAAATAAAGTAAACTAATAAACAACACTTTATTAGGTTCACTCACACTCTAAAATATTACGGATATTTGTGCATATGACATTTAGATAGATATTGCTTAATAAGTGTGCAGTTTCCTTCCACAGAATCGCAGTGAGCAAGACATATGCAAATATAATATGCAATAATATGCAAAAAAAAATACATTAAATAGCCATAGAGCAAAATGAAACTCAATTAATGTTATTTATATCAAACATATAAAAAAAAGAAAGAAAAAAAAAGAATAATTTATAAAAAAGTATTAACTCGATTTAAGGCCATACTCAGTGACACTAAAATGGCTGACCATCACCATAATTAACATGATAAAATTGGGTAAATCATTCAAGGTCTCCCATGTGTAAAAGACTGTAGGTGACAGGTGAGATGTAGTCTGTACCTTCTATTACAAGAAAGGCCCTTGGAAGTTATTTTACAATACAATGAAAAGATTACCTTCCAAAGTTCAGATGTAGATAGTGGCTAACCATCCGTTGCAGCTTGTGTCTTGGGAGCTCAGTCTTTTACTCTTAAAATTGTAAGTTATAAAGCATCTATCTTAAATATTAATATGAAAATATATAAGTCTTTTGAATACGGTGATGAACCTGCTCAGTTTCATCTTTACAATTAAAAGAAATCACTAATGAAAACTACATTGAATTGTAATTTAATGTAGTTTTGTATGTTTTTGTTACTTTATGTAAAGGTGAGACAAAGGGTCATGACTGGTACTGGTAGTGTTGCTGTAACATGAGTCTGCATGGTGTGACTGAATAAAAATGAAGACAATCTAATTAACTTCACTGGTACACAATATTTTGTATGAGTAAGTGTACATTGAAAATGTGCTCAGGTATGTCAAATTATGCCAAATTTTGGATAAATGGTACATAGTAACACAAATATCTCAATGAACCAACAGCCAGAACAAGAAATTGTTGGGCTCAAAACTGTAGAAAGAGATAAAATGGTAAAATGGTTCAAATGAAACAATAAAGGCTGTTTATAAATGTTTCTGCTGATTAGAGTTAATCCAGCTGTTAAGCTGTGAGCTGTTGAATTAATGTTAAACTCAGGAATGTTATGAATGGAGTATCCACAAGAAAAACAGAAGAAGTACTCCTTAATGAAGATGCCCGTTGTAATCAAAATAGGCAATGACAACCTTAATGGTGGCCAAAACTGGGAACTATAAATTAGCATAAAGAAGATAAAGAAGAATGAAGCAGAACTAGAAGAAATAATGAAGAGAACAAGGTGAAGAAATGCACATCTAGTGTTTAAGCAAGGAACAATATCTGGCCAAAAGCAAACAAGAAGTTACAACGCAATTTATTTGTTTTATTTTTTTTGAAAGACCATAGATGGCATGGTGGCGCAGTGGTTAGCACTGCCGCTTCAAAGTGAGAAGGTTCTGGGTCAGAGCCCTGGGTCAGCCGCAGGGCCTTTCTGTGTGGAGTTTGCATACTCTCTCCGTGCTCGCATTGGCTTCCTCCAGGTGCTCCGGTTTCCTCACACAGTCCAAGAGCATGCACCGTAAGGTGTGAATGTGAGTGTGATTGTGTGACTATGTGTGCCCTGCCATGTGTTGGCGCCAGCCCCGGGTCCCCACCTTGCACCCGTAAGTCCCTGAGATAGGCTCCGGTCCTCCCGCAACCCCGTTTGGGATTAAGCGGTTTGGATAATTAATGAATGAATCAATGAATGATCATGTGAACTTATGAGGGATATGTCGTCATGTGGCAACTTAATACAGGCTGTCTGTGATGATTCATATTGAATTGGATGATTGGTTTGCTGCCACTCCATCCAAAAAGTTAGAAGAAATTTTTTTTATTCAGTATGAACACTAGTTTTAGGGCGGTACCCTTAAAATGTGTCATACTGTTTTTTAAATAGCCAGTATGGTAGAGTGGCAGAAATGAAGTCCTTGGAGGGTAAAGGGATGGAGGACCCTTCATGTCACCCGAGACCTACTTGACTCCTGTTGGAACTAACAGACATCCTACTTGACCATGCAAAAAGTCCAATGTAACCTGAACCCTACTGAGAACTCAAGACCCACCACTAAACTTAACTGACTGTCTATAATCAACTGGATTCTGAAGAGACTTAGTGGAGGTCCTACATGTATCCTACAGAGTCAGTGTTTTATGGATACCGAAGTGACCTGATGACACTTCATTGGACTACCAAGGATTAAAATCTTTTGTACATGTTGCATTCCAAATAATCTGTAGGGCTGCTTTTAAAATTTAATAGCAAAAAGAAAAGACCTGAATGTCCACACATTTGTTACAGGGTTAGACTGATACCTATTAGCGTACTTTGTTTATATATACAGTCATGTAAAAAAGTTAGGTCACCCCACTAAATATTTTATTCTTTATTAAGAAATTTCAACATATCAGTATTAAATCTTCTTTAAGATTATATCTTTAGATAATGGTGGTATAATAGCATCTTCGGTTCCAAACATAAGAAACAAATTCATTTGTTTAGCAAAAGAAAATAAAGGCCCAGTAAGGTCAGTAATCATCTCATCAATTTTGAGCAAATATGAACATTGCTATATAGGTAAAATTAAATTTCAAAGTAGCGAAAATAAGAGGGGTAATTTGGATGCTCGCATGCTGTAGACATGTTGGCTCAAAGCGCTGAAGCACCTCCCACTACTACAGAGCATCTACCCATCAACTGTAAAACACATGTATGCACGTGCACTGTTAAAAACAGATCACTCAAGCAGAACTATGTTAAATTTTATCTTGTTGCGCTTTTGCAATATATGTTTCACTGGAAGGGATGAAGACAGTTTCAGAATAGTGAGCACAGTCTGGGCTGATATGGAATACAACATAGCAGGGAAATATTTAAGCAGAAAGACAGTGGGGGAAAGGCTAAAATGACAGAGCAACACAGAAAGTATGAGAATTGATAGAATAGAGCAAATAGTTTGGTAACTTGCATTTTACCATGCACCGCTATTTATTCACATCTGAGCTAGCTAGCTCAACCGGATTAGCGGCATGTTCTCATGCATTCGCTAATCATGTGGAGTTCTTTGCAACAGGTTAAATATGCACGTCATTCATTCATTCATTTTCCAAACTGCTTATGTTACAGTTTATGGCAACGCAAAATATGTAAACTTACCTTGCCATTGTTTAATGGCAGCCACCCACGGTGAGGGAATGGAGATATTAGGAACCGCTTAGCATATGACAGACTCTCTTAGTGAACTTGTTCAGACTAGCAGATAGACTACTGACGCTATGCAGGTAAGCAGGGCCAGAGCAGTTGATCTGGGTGGGGCTAAGCTAAACATAAGATCTCTATGTCAACAAGCTGCTTTTAGTTTCGACCTTAAAAAACCTACTGTGAAAAGTGGTGAAAAACTCTTAAACTGCATAACTCCACAACATCATAAAAGTGAATTCAGGGATCTTTTCAGACTCACTTTTCTAACACATTTCACATGTTACCAAACCAAGGACGTTTTCACCTTACTGGGTCTTTAACTGAGATCCCAATTTATACTGAGGAAAAAGTTCGGACACCCTATGCCCAAATGTGAAGTATTTATCCCTTTGGCTAAAATAATCTTTTTTTATATCTATATATCAATCTCTGACATCAACTGGCATTTTTCCCCATTCTTCAATGCAAAATTCCTTAAGCTGTGTTATGTTTGGAGGATGTCTTGCATGCTCAGCTAGTTTCTAATCACCCCACAGCATCTCAGAATGATTCAGTTCCGTGCTTGACTTGGCTGCTTCAGAACTCTCCATTTTCCTACTAAGCCATTCCTTATGTGGATCATTCCACGGTGCATACAACTTCAGCTTCAACTTCTGGACAGATGGTTGTACACTGTAGTCAAGCACCCTCTGATACAATGAAGAATTCAAAGTGGATTCTGTGATGGTGAGCTGACCAGGTCCGGCTGCTGCAAAGCAGCCCCAGTCCATGTTTCACAGTGGATATGAGTTTTGCTCTTGCTCAAAAGTTGTATTTAGTTTAGGCCAAACATGTCCTTTACTGTGTCCACAAAATTCAATTTTAGATTCACCTGTCCAAAGCACGTTGTTCAAAAGTCCTGGTCTTTGTCTAGGTGGCCTCTGGTAAACTGCAGTCCTGCCCTGATGTTTTTTGACAGCAAGGGTTTCCTTCTTGCATACCTCCTATGTAAATCAAACTTATACAGTCTCTTTCTAATGGTTCATGCATCTTCCATGACATCAACTGATGATAAGAGCATTCTGTATCTCCCATGATGACATTTTAGGATCTGCAGATACTTCTTTCAGCATCTTTGCGGTCTATTTTCCTGACAGTATAACAGCTGATTCAAAAGTCTCTTGAGATCTTTTTATATCTCTTTCCGGAATCATAAGCATTAACTGTCATTCTGAAGTCTTCATAAAGCTCTTTAGATTTCACCATGGTGAAGGCACTCATCTGAACAATCAAGAGCAAGTCAAATTAAATGTCTTTAAATGAGTTTTAAATAAGACGGTTTCCACCAAAATGCTCTGTAAGAATGTTCTAATCATTTTAACCTCATGTGGTGCAAGTGTAATTGTAGACATGTTAAATATGAATGAATGTGAAGGTGTACTTACTTTTTCCTCAGTATGAATTGGCATCTTAATTAATTTCATTTGTTAAATTAATTAATTTGTTTCTTGTTTTAGCACAGAAGATGCAATTTTATTACCATTATCTATAGGTATAATCTAAAAGAAGATTTAATATTGATATGTTATGTCTTAATAAAGAATGAAATATTTAGTGGGGTGTCCTGACGTTTTCACGACTGTATTTGTATGCAATAAGTTGATCCGTTGTTGGTTCTGGTTCTGGGGCTGTAAGCATGTCTTCTCAAGTTGTGAATACAACATATTATTACATATTATTCATGCACATATGTGTATGAAGAGTTGGAAAAAGCAGCCAGACAACGAGGTGCACTTCGTAGATGGTCCAAATCAAGACCCAAGTGCAGAGCAGAACAGTGAACTATTCACTACTGAATGCATTGGCTCTACGCAAACCACTGGCCAGAAATGGATTGTGACCTTATGCATTAACAGAAAGCTTCAAAAGTGTCATTTGGGCTACCTGCAATGTTACGAGTTCTAAAGACAAGATGCAGCTCACTCCAGGAGTCCGACTACAACCAAGTGCCACCAAATTAAAACACTTCAGGGCAGCTTATGAAATCAGAGTGACTCTTTGTGACAAATTGTGTTTTTAGGGGGAGGTCACACAAATTAGAGTTTGAAATTGTGAATACTGACCAACAACCTCTGTTATCAGGCTCCATGTAGGGGCACCTCAGACTTACTAGATTTACTATTCCAGCCAATATCAATGCAACTGATGCACGCACATCCTGTTGCTCTCTGAGCAAAGAGGTACTTCTCAGCAGGTACAATGATGTGTTCTATGCACTCATAGAATCTGTTTCAGGTCTTGTACATTTTGCTCTGGACATGTCAGTTAGACCTATGCAGTGTGCACCTTGGAATGTTCCAGTTGCTATTAAGGATGCAGTAAAAGCACAGCTTGACCAGTAAGGGGCAGATGGGCATATTGTTTCATTGAGTGAGCCAACTGACTGGATTAGAAATATCATAGTCAAGAAACCAGATAAATTACAGCTTTGTATTGATCTGAAGCACCTCAACAAAGCCCTCCGACATTCCCATTGCATCATGCCAACACTTGAAGATGTTTTGTTCAAACTGCCAAAAGCCAGGATATTCATGCTAATGGGAGCATAGGATACATTCTTAAAGTGCAAGCTCAATAAAGAAAGCAGTTTTAAGACCACATTTTGGACACCTTGGGGTTGAAAAGTGGCTCAAACTGTCATGGTGTTTCGATGGCATCTGAAATCTACCAGCAAAAGCAGCCTCAAAGGTGTGGCGCCCATAGCAGATGACATCCTTGGTGTGGTGACACAGATGGGAACTGCAGCTGACTGTGATCATGATGCCAAGCTGCTTTCCCTATTGGAACAATGCAAACTTGTTAAACTGAGACTTGGTGTGAAGAAGCTGCAGTTTAAAGTGTCTGAAGTATGCTTTCATGGCCCGCAAAA
Organism: Distichodus sexfasciatus; assembly: GCA_032718565.1. Classification (NCBI taxonomy): domain Eukaryota; kingdom Metazoa; phylum Chordata; class Actinopteri; order Characiformes; family Distichodontidae; genus Distichodus; species Distichodus sexfasciatus. Next base: position 17,624 of record JAVGVS010000216.1, on the reverse strand, counting down.
GGTAAAAGCTGTACTAGAAATGTCATCAAAGCTGTGCAAGACTTTATTGGCTTTGTCACCTATCTGTCAAAATTTCTGCCCAGACTATCTGTGGTATGCAAGCCACTGAGGAGGCTCACTGATAAAAATTCAGTGTGGCACTGGCTCTCAAAACAACGCAGCTGTTTAGGAATAAAAAGTATGATCACATCTGCCAGAAACAGCTACCAAGCATGCTTCTTGTGCTGTAGAACTATAATCTAGAGTTGTGTACAAGCCTGGCCCTGAGATGCACCTGAGCGACATCTCGGGTACCAAGGCGGGTACCAACCCTCGGCAGGAGCCAACACACTGCAGGGCACACACTCTGAGTCATGCCTTATTACCCAATTTAGAGTTGCCGATTAAACTACAGTGCCTGTTTTTGGACTGTGGGAGGAAACCGTAGCCCCTGGAGAAAACTCATGCAAACATCGGGAGAGCATGCAAACTCCATACAGAAAGGCCCTACGGCTGACCCAGGAGTCAAACCCAGGAGCTTCTTGCTGTGAGGCGGCAGTGGTAACCATTGTGCCACCATGCCGCCCGACTTTAGCATTTCTTCATTTTCAATTGATCAGGAAACATTTTTTTTCCATTTTATAATGTTAAAGAGTAACCTATAGGAAAAGATAAATATAGAAAAAAGCATTTTTTGTTATCAAATAATTTATTCCGTACCTAGTATTTCCCAGTATTTCAGCCTGACACTATCCTTATTTTTCTACACAGGACTAAGCCATAGAATGTCTTGGCATAATAAAAACTCGATAAGTCAATTAAACAGACACTTTTTACATTGTATATTCTTTGAAGAATAAACAACTTCTATGAACAAAAACATAGTATCAGGGCTGTTATTTTTGCCTCAAATGTGAAGTTCAGATCAAAGATTCCCTAGACGTTAAAGTATAGAGTATGCAATTTTATTATATATATATTATTTTTTGCTAAAATGGCAAAGGGAAACAAAAGAGCCTAAATCAAATACCACCTTTGTACCAGAATTTCCCCAGAAACTAGTAAAAACCCAAGAAATGGTACTAATGAACTGTTCTCAGGAAGTTCACAGACTAATCTCTGAATGCAGAGCATCTTGTTTTGACCTGAAAATTCCTGTTCCTGATTGTTGCTTTATCAGCATCATCAAGAAGAAAGAAAGCCTCATATAATGGGCAAAGAAAGAATGTAAAACCATATTTGTCTTCATTGGTTCAGTCTACATGCAGTATGATGCGTGTCTATGTTTTATGATGCATTGTTAATATCCATGACTGTGTCTTGACACATGCATTAATGTTTGTGCACTTTGTCCTTTCTTTAGCTTTCACCTTTCATTTTTTAACCCTCACATTTTGCATTTTGCTGTGTTCCTTTTTCATATTCTCTGTCTTCAAAGCCCAAGATTCAGCTGACCTTGTACTCTTAATTGATGGATCAGAGAACGTTGGAGCTGCCAACTTCCCTCTCATCCGTGATTTGGCTCTTCGAGTGATCGAAGGGCTTGATGTTGGCAGGGACACAATCCGGGTAGCCCTCATGGTTTATGGCACTGATCCAGAAATACGCTTCTATCTTAATAGCTATGACAGCAAAGGCGATATTCTGAATGCCATTCAAAGACTTAATTTTCCTGGTGGAGCAGACTCTAATCTGGGGGCAGCATTGAATCAGGTGATGGAAAGTCTGTTGGGCCCAGAGGCAGGAGGCAGAGCAGAGGAGGGTGTGCCCCAAGCCTTAGTAATTATCAGTGCTGGGCAGTCCACTGACGATATCAGCGAAAGTGAGAGGGCACTAAAACAAGCCAACGTGTACACCTTTGGTGTAGCTGTGGAAGAATTAGCTAATGCCCAGCTCCAATCTGTTGCAAGCGACAAAAGCTTTGTTGTGTCTGCTCCTGACATCAGTACAGTGCCAAGTTTGAGCGATCAGCTACTCCCATATATTAATGGGGTGGCCCAACGCAGCATTGTGATACAGACTGATTTCACAGAAGGTATGTAATTATTGGGGATTCCAAAAATAAAATGTAGATAAAATTATTATTATTATTATTATTATTATTATTATTATTATTATTATTATTATTGATAACATTTTTATTGGTGTATATCAATTATTACTTCAATTTGTATAATAACAATCCTTTATCAAAGACTGTCATGGTTTGTGTGGCTTGCATAAACTTGTATTACAATAAGATGTGTAGGACAAAGTAGAGAAAGTTCTTACTTTCATAAAGCTAAACACAAACATGTACACTTAAACCTAATCTGACAGTCTGACATTGTTTAAAAAGAAGACAGGTGACATTAGTGAGAGAGTGGTGAGAAACAACAATTGGTAATACTATATGTTCTGGATAGATGGTGGAGACATGACAGTATTAACAAGGTCTTTAAAAATACCCAGTACATTCTTTTAAAGTACACATTTTCCAATTATCCAATAATTAATGTACATTATTGTCATGTGCATCATATTACTTTACTTTAAACGTCTAGAAATTATGAAGCTTTGTTGCACCTGCCCAGCACAGCAATGTTGACCCAAAAATAAAATAACATATAGGATTTTACACTGCAGGTCTGGTTGTAGTTCCTGTTGGGTAGTTCTTAAATATATTTTCTTTAGTCAACAAGGAACTTAAGGTGTTGGTTTCATAGTGATGCTATGATTGGTATGTTTAACACCACAAGCTTTGCTGCCACAACAGAGTCTTGTAGAAATTTAGGTATTTACAATATTTGAACTTTCACACTAAACTTTTTTGGAGCCCAAAGCTTATAAGGAGCTAAACTTTTTTTTCTCACTTTCATGGTCATTCTAAAATTATTTTATCAAGTGGGATTTATAAATATCAAGATTGCAGTAGCAAGTTCAGTTTACATGTTTCATTTGAAATAATATCAATAATACTTAGAACATCATGAACAAAAATCCATTCTTCCTAATATAGTGTTAAGTGCTGGCTAAAAGGGACAATTTTCTACGAAAAAAGAAATTGTGGAACTTTCTTTACTTTACAGGTAGTTCCTGAACTGTTTTTTTTTAAGTTGTAGTTTTAAAAGGCAGTTTGTCCTAATGACCAGGACCTTTAGGGTTCAACCAATAAAGAAAAACAAAACAATGTATTAAAAAATATTAACAATCAAAGTGGTGTTTTTAATAGTGATGTTACTTGGTATAAATATTCTGGTGCTGCCTTTGCCATACACACACAGACTTTCAGGAGCTACAAAATCCAGGAACTACACAGCAAAGGATCTTTTAACAAAGAGAGGAGTTATGATCTTTATTAGAAAATGAACATTTAAAACTATATAGCTAATATGAGGTTAAAATGCTTACTTAGAAACCACCTGAGACACTTTCAGCCCTCTTACTCCAGTACTCAATTAGAGCATCGTGACTAAATTGAGACAAACTGTCTTTTTCACTAAGCTCAAGTGATATTAGCTTCTCGTGTTTGTACTTATGAATCAGGGTTATAAAAACACTGAGTTTATTATATTACAATATATAAACACATGTAGTTAAGAAAAAATATCAACACTTATGTCAATAAAAAAGAATCTAAGGCCAAGTTTACACAAAGACGATATTTACAGAAACGGCTATTTCCCCTTTTCCATTTTCAAAATATCCTTGTTAATATCAGATCTTTTCCAAATAGTATTTATTTACACAAATATGCATAAATATGCTGTGAACAGCATGCCAAAAAAACAGCATGCCAAACCTACAGACGAAAGTGTAATTAGAAGCATAAATCAACCAGAATCCTGAAAAAAATAAACAAATGACCTGTTCCTGTCGAGCACCTGACACTAATGCATTTTCTGTCGCATACTGTGACGTTATAATGTACAGTCGTGAATACAGAGTTTTCCTAAATCTCATTGTCCAGATGTTTCAGAAATAATCATTTCTAGTGAATTGAGCCTCAGTTTAAGTGTAAATTTAAGGCTAAAATGCATGGATATATCATTGTTTCCCCAGATACCTGGCTATGTGTAAACATGGTCTTAGACCCACTACCCACTATGATTGCAGCTGAACAAAGTAGCAGAAGTTACAAACTCTAAAATAAGAGTTGTTGCAAATCTATTGATTGATAGGGTATAAATTACATGACAATTCGTTTACTTTTAAGATAATTGTGATTGTGACAATGCATGTTTTAGGATCTTTATAAGGCTATATGTGCCATTTTATGGCTCTATACTCTATGAATATGCATGATAGGTTGCATGACTACTAATTTTTACAATTAGCATGTAATTGGAATAGTTGTTAACTTGCCGTTTTTTCTTTAATCATGGTAGAAAGAGTTGTTTTATAAGTATTCTTACCATTGAATGTTAATAGAATTTAGAATAAATGCACAAATGTACACTTTCGTTTTAAAAGTAGTGCTATATAGTGTTGCATATGCAGATTACAATGCTGTCCCAATGACATAGCTATTCTACAAGTTAAAGTTAACCAACCAAACATATACATGAATTTAAAGGACAGTAGAAATTAACTATTTGATTTTTTTTTATTTCAGCAACGGTTGTATCAAAGCGGGATATAATATTCCTTATTGACAGCAGCATGGGTGGCGTCTATGTCAATGCAACTCGAGAATTCATCCGAAAATTTATTAACACCATGCCCATTGCACCTGATCAGGTGCAAATTGGAGTGGCTATGTTTTCCAACACCCCAAGAGTTGAGATTGACCTGAACTCATATAGCTCCAAGGATTCTCTTATTTCTGCCCTTGTTCGAATTAAACCTAAACCATCACCTGAGGTTAATATTGGTGCTGCACTGGACTTTACAAGGACCAACATGCTTATACCTAGTAAAGGAAGTCGAATTCAAGAAGAAGTGCCACAGCTTGTGTTGCTTATTTCCAGCAAAAAGTCCAAAGACAATGTACAAAAACCTGCTGAGGCCCTACAAAAAATGGGAGTCTTAACCATGGCAGTTGGAACTAGGGCTGCTGATGAAGCTGAACTCAAACAGATAGCTTTTGGTGAAAGCCTGGTGTTCATGCTTAAAGACTTACGTATCTTACTGCGCAATCCCAAGCAAATCCTATCGGCGCTAACTACACTATCAGGTGTAATTGTTACAGAGGAACCAACTGAGCCAGGTAATCTTTGGTGGACCACTAATGTATATTTTTATGGGTGATTACAATAGCAAGCCAAATTAGCATGTTTTAAGAAACATTAGACTAACATCAGAAACAAAAACCATTCTTGCTAATATGGTGTTAAGTACGAAGGCAAAAAGGACAAATTCCTAAGAGAAAAAGTAAAAAGCAAACTAAAAAAAAGTAAGAAAAGTCTCCTTTGTTCTAGATCTTTATTACTTTTTTAGTACTAATCAGCTAATGCCAATATCCCAAGTTGGCATAGAATGTTTTATTTTCATTTTGTATTAGGTTATTTATGACAAATATTGTAATCTCTTTTTTCTTCACATAGATATTCCAACATCAACTATTCAGACTCAAAGAGTAGTCAGAGACATTGTGTTTCTGGTTGATGGATCCCGCAATGTTGGAAATGACCTGCCTGCGGTGCGAGATTTCATCTCCAATATAGTGAACCGCCTAGATGTCCGACCTGAAAGGGTGCGCATTGGCCTGATGCAGTTTGCAGAGAGACAGAGAACAGAGTTCTACCTAAATTCACACAATACCAAAGAAGACGTTCTTGCTAACATTGCTCGGTTGCAGTTAATGGGAGGAAATGCGGTGAATACTGGAGCTGCATTTCAGTATGCACTTGCTAACCAATTCCAAGCTTCAGCTGGCGCTCGCAGAAAGCCAGGAGTTCAACAGGTTGCAGTCCTGATCACTGGAGGTCCATCTCAAGATGAGATCAGGAGAGTTGCAGACCAGGTAGCACTGGCTGGAGTTTTGACCTTTACTGTTGGAGCTGGCTCTGTGACAAAAAGTGAACTAGAGAAACTTGCTTTTGTTCCAAATTTGGCATACTATGAGATGAATTTTTCAGACTTGCCAAGGGTTGTTGAACAAATAATGACACCACTCATCACAGTTGTTGGTGAACCTGGTGAGTTAGAGTGTATTTGAATAAAATATCAAGATAAATAATGTAAAACAATAATATATACTGCAATGTTTTTTCCCTTTTTCAACAGTTGAGTTGCCCACTGATTCTGGTGAGAGGGATGTTGCCTTTTTGATTGATGGCTCTGATGATGTTAGAGGAGACTTTGAATATATCCGTGACTTTATAATCAAGGTTGTTGAGCCGCTTGATGTTGGCATTGATAAAGTTCGAGTTGCAGTGGTCCAACACAGTGAAAGACCAACACCTAATTTTTTCCTTAATACCTATCAAACTAAAGATGAAGTATTGACTGCTCTTCGGGGACTTAATCTAGCTGGTGGAAGAAGTCTCAATACTGGAGCGGCATTACGATATATGAAAGACACTGTTCTATCAGAAACTTCTGGCAGTAGAGCAGCCAAGAATGTCCCCCAGTTTTTGATTGTTCTGACAGGAGGGAAATCAAGAGACAATGTAAAGGAGCCTGCCAGTGCACTGCGGACTGAGGGAGTGGTACCGTTTGGTGTTGGAGTGAAAAATGCAGATCGTAAACAGATTGAAGACATTTCTCATAATCCTTCATTTGCCTTTAATGTAAAAGAATTCAGCCAACTCAACACAGTCCAGCAAAAGCTTAATAGCTATGTCAGTCTACCAGTGGCAGAACTCGAAGTCATTCTTGAACAAGGTAAGGATCTAAGTACTGATTACTCTTTTGTTATGCAATGTTGTAATGGTGTATTTTCTGATGACTTTGGCATTTACAAAACTTGTTGTTTATTATTATATAATTAATGTCAAAGGAATAGCTAAAGATAGATTATTTTGATGATTCTGAAAAAGGCTTGCATGCATTGTTGATTTTGTTCAAAAAGTTGTGGAAAATCTCCACAGTAGGGTAGGACATGAATGAGTTTCTTAATTTAGGACAGTGAAGAAACCAGGGTCATTTTAGTGTCAATAGTTATGTAAAGAAAGATGTTTTAAATGCAGTAAAGGTTCTAAAGCACAAAGGTAGAAGAATGGCAAACACCACCTTGCAGTGTGTTTATGACCAGGTTTTTAAATCCTTGCTTGGAAATAGACGCTTCAAGGAGTTCCTCAAATGGTTATTTTATTAAGTAGTAGGCCATCTAGTGATGATGACAGGTCCATCTAAAACATCTGAAAATACTGTTGGTGAGCATTGATGAAGGTAATGCTGCTCAAACGAGATGAATAAAATGTTATTCCAAGAATACGGTTGTGCCTAGAAGGAATACAGCTACGGCTGGATGTGATGTAAAATCTCAGAATATACAACTTATTTCAAGGATGTCGTTAGTATCGTAACTTTTTATGGGCGGTATTCAACTTGACTGTATTTAAAATACATATTGAATTACTTTGTATTTGTCCAAAGAAAAAATGGAGTGGAATATGTGACAAATTGATTTCAGTGCTTATATTTATGATTCATAAATAATGCACATTTCTATATGTTACATTAATGTAAGGTCAATTGTATATAGTTTGGAAATTGGATATGATGATTTACAATCATTTTTCACACATTGTAAGTGGTGAATGTGCACCCCCTGGATTAATCCAAGCACCTGAACTTGTACCCTACTTTGACAACCACTGTTTAAGGCAGATGAGTGTATCAAACTAATTATACACCAGACCAAGCATCACTCTGTGCTAAAAAGATGTTTTATGTGCAAAACTGTATTGTGCAGAGGGTTAAAGAGCACTGCATTGGCTTTGCAGTAGGGATAATGTGAATTATTATTTCCTATGCCATTGCTCATTAGTGAATGCATTAGGAATACATTCAATTCAGTTCAATTTTATTTATATAGCTCTCTTAAGTCATTATCACAATGCGCTTTACATACAGTATAACCGGTCCTAACCCCAACAAGCAAGCCTGAGGTGACAGTGGCAAGGAACAACTCAGACAGAAATAATACTGGTCTCAGGCAGTACAGTTATATTATCTACATTAAGACCAAACAATAGGGTTAAATCAAGGGTATGACCACAGTTATGAGTGCACCCAGTTACATTCGCAGGCATCCCAACCTGCAAGAACTCATTTCAGGGAGGTCCGCCCTCCATCATCCGGGAGACTTGGGATGTCTGCATTCTGAACAATACCTATGGAATCTAGTATATTAGTAAAGGCTGCTGTCAGGGGATCTTGTTCATTATAAAATCCCCCACAACTATTGCTCTTTCAGTTGAAATAACCAAGTCTGAAAGTAATTTTGCAAATTCAGTTAAAAATTCAGAATGAGCACCTGGTGGATGGTAAATCGTAACGAGGGGGAGCAACGAAGATTTAGATTTTGCACAGAATCAAAATAATAAAGTGGATTGTTTCGATGTGATGTTCACTGCTTTCTTCTACTCAGCAAAAGTATACAAGGTTCCATTCAACTCATGGTAGCCTAACTCGTTTCACTGTCCAGTTGACACTTCATCTCCGGTTAGTAAAAAGTTACGACACTAACTACTTCCTTGAAGCAAGTTGTATGTTGCGCACATGTATGTTGAGCGACGGTATTTTGCGAGATTTTACATCACATTCGGCCATGGCTGTATCCCTTCTATACACAACGCAAGAAAACTTGACATACCAAATCAACTCTACTGGTGATTGATCACCCTATAATTCACTCACAAATTATTTAATTTTTTAAAATGCTTTCAGCGGTTTTAGATGTATTTTCTGAAAAGCTTGACTTATAAGGTAAGAGGACCACCATGGTAACATTGGTAAGAGGACCTTCATATATACTTGGTTTTCAACCGGTTGTCCGCAAACCACAATTGCAAGTGACATGCAATCCAGTTTCACTACTGAAATCACTTAAAATGAATTAATGAACACACCCACACACACCCACAGGCACACAGTGGGCTACAGACCACAGAATGTCCGCATGGTATGTTAATTTATGCAATTATATCTGATGTGTCATTCACTTCACAATTTTTAAAAATATTTTCTTTTGAGAAAATGCAGTTTCTATTTTTATTATAATTTCTGTTACATAGATTTAGTCATCCATAGCCTCACTATTTCTGATGATGTTCTTGTAAGCAAAATACCAGCCTCACCCACCTCGCTTCAACAAGCCCTGCTGGAATTAAAACTTCCTTAATTTCTGTAAACAAAATGACATCCTTTATTGAAATCAAAAAGACTCTTTAGTAATATCAGCATATACATTATGGAAAACAGCAAAAGCAGTCATGAGCGTAAAAATAATATACAACTCAAGAAAAAAAAGCAAAGAAAATAATGCAAATAATGCATATATATACTGAATAAGAAAACTGAATAAACATTCTTCAAAGAATTTGAATTTAGAAATAAAACTTGCAAAATCTTATCAAATAAATCAAAACTATAAACTGATAAATCCATCACTGCTTCAAGTTTGATCTGGTAACATAACACAAAACCGATCCGTAATTAACAACTCTTTTAGATCTTTCTGTGCAAAAATAGCCCAACCAAAGGTGCTAACCCCTTTGATCACTTTCTTCACAACTGTTTTTCATGTGACATCTGAAACTTACCAAAATAAATCCATATCACATAATAAGAAAACTGCCTATATTACTCATTGTTCATTCCAAAGCCAAATAAGGACCTCACTCACTTCTGCAGTGCCATATCTCAAAGTGAATTTAAGTTTATTTAAGTAAGTGATACAGTAATTTGTCATTGTGGGCACAGCATTTGATCCATCCATGAATTTAAGCAAGTGATTGTCATTGTGAACACTGCACTGCACAGCGCACCACAACAAAATGTGACCTCTACATTTGACCCATCTGTGAAAGAGCGGTGAGCAGTTTTGGCAGCGCCCAGGGATAAGTGCAAGGAGACAGTACTTTGCTCATGAGTACCTCAGTGACTTCAACCAGCAACCTTCCAATCATGAGGCCCAACTCCCTAACCATTATGCTAACAGCTGCCACTCAATTATTAATCACTATTTAATACATTATCAGTCAGACTGGAAACTGTCATCCCAACACTAATACACATAGATCAAACCAGTTTCATTAAGAGGAAATGGAGAAGATCCAAAGATTGCTTAATCTAATAAGCTTCAACAAATATAATACACCTACAAACAGTCCACCTCTAATCCTGATATTTCACCAAAAGGCTTTTGACAAGGTGGACTGGACCTTTTCTTCACCACTTTAAATATAGATTTTGAATTTCAGTCATATTGATTCCAGAGACTACAAACAAGACCTAGTTTTTTTCTTTGACGGTTCTGATGACTCCTAGCAGACTACCTGCTATGTGTGAATTTATTCAGAGAATAGCTCTGGATCTGGACATTGACACAGACAATGTTCTGACTATTGCTGTTCAGTACAGTGAAGACGTTATGGTGCAGTTTGTATTAAACACTTACAGAAATAGGACATAATATATGCTATTAGATATCTCAGATCAAAGGTAAGAATGGTGCGAAAAACTGGTGCAGCACTGCAATATGTTAGATCCAGTATTTTCATTGTTCCTTCTGGAAGCAGATATGAGGATGGGCCCTCAGGTTCTAAATGCAATCATAGGTAAGGAGTCAAGTAATGCCATAATTCTGCTGAAATTCTCAACACTTTCAGAGTTCTGTCCATTGGCATTGGTACAAACATAATAGCTAATAGAATGGAGTTTGAGAGTATAGCTTATTCTGATAGATTTATTTTTAATCTCTCAGCCTGTGGTGAATTTTTTGTCTATATAGCCAGAAATTATTTCTTTTATAGAATTAAACATGGAAATTGAATCTGCCACTGTTGTTGGTAAATGTGTCAATTGAACAAATGAACTATATTCATTTGCCATGCTTTTTGGTATGCTAATTGTTTTGCTTGAAATCATTCAGTGGAATGTACAGATCTGCTTTGTTATAAAATTGTTGATATTTGGCTGCATTCTTCTCTTTTGTTCCCTAATGTTAAACATTAGATTTTGTTCTCAAGTTTCACTTTGTGCAGCTTCTGATGAAGACCTTTACCTTAAAAACTTCATAATCATTGCTGTTTTTTCATCAGTAGATGGTCTGCAAGCCCTCAGTGGTTTTAGCTATTTGTTTTCCTTATTACATTTTAGTCTGAAAAACATCCATTACCTGCTTGTTCTTTTTTAATATTTCCAGTTCCAATATGGTACCGTATCAATGAAAGATTTGTACACTTACTATTAATAATATTAATATTGTTAATAGTAGTCTTGGTAATAATACTGTTGAATTTAAATTGTTTTATTCCACGAAAGAAATACTGATTTCTTTTATTTGCATTTAATAATATGAAGAAATTGTCTGTTTGTGTCCCAGTTGAACTAGATGCAGCACAGAGAGATATTGTGTTTCTACTGGACAGTTCTGACTACAGTAGAAATGGATTTCAAGCCATGTGTCAATTTGTGAAAAGAATGGTGGATAAGCTTAATGTCGGAGAAGACAGAGAGCATGTGTCTGTAGTCCAGTACAGTTCACAGCCATGGGTTCATTTCTTCCTAAATACACACAATTCAAAGCAAGATGTTCTTAATTCAATTAAAACCTTGCAACACCAAGGAGGAAGTCCCCTTAACACTGGGGCTGCTCTTAATTATGTGAAAAAACATGTCTTTGTTGCATCTTCTGGAAGCAGACACTTAGAGGGAGTTCCTCAAATTCTCATTCTGCTAACTAGTGGGAGGTCTGAAGACGATGTTAGAGGACCAGCAGAATCACTAAAACAAAAGAATATTGTGTCATTCAGTATTGGGACTCAAATGGCAGACATCATCCAGCTTCAAACAATATCACATTCTCCCAGTCAAACCTTTAGTGTCTCTCACTTTGATAACCTTCAAAGTATTGAGCACAAACTGATGTCATATATAAAAAGAGTGCCTAAACAGTCAATGAGTCTCCAATCAACTACATTAGGTAAAACTACTTTTAACTTTTAAATTTATTCTACAGATGCTTATGAATTAGCATGTCTACTTGAATATTGCCCATTATATATTAAATATAATCTGTTATCCAATTTAGATTTACTAACACCTGTGTAACTCATATGTGACCCGATCTGCCATAATGAGTCGGAAGTCGGGGTTCTATTTATTTAGATACGGGCCGATTATGTTGAAAAACGTCAGAAAAATAGCGATTTTCCTTTTTTGGAGACCAGATTAATTTTGAAGATCTTTTCTTTCGTATAAGACCAAAAAAGAAAAATCGACATTTTTGATGTTTGTCAACATAATCGGCCCGTATCTAAATAAATAGAACGCCGACTTCCGACTCATTACGGCAGATCGGGTCACATATGTTCAACTGATTTGTGTTTTGAAAGACCCTCACAGACAGAAACAATGTACGTTTTTCTTCCCATTTAAATCTTTATATAATCTTTCTTTCTCACAGATGGAGAAAAAAGAGATGTTGTTGTTTTAATTGATGGCTCTGATAACACAAGAAAAAGTTTCTTAAGCATTCAAAATTTTGTCCAATTACTGGCAGAGGGACTGAACTTGGGGCATAATAAAGATCATTTATCTGTAACTCAATACAGCCACAATGTTACTGTTGAATTCCTTTTAAACACACATTCAACGAGAGAAGATATAATTGATGGCATAAAGCATATCAGACACAAAGGTGGAAGACCACTTTTTACTGGGGCAGCCCTACAATATGTAAAGGACAATGTTCTAACTGTCCACTCAGGAAGTAGGCATTTAGAAGGTGTTCCACAATTTTTGATTCTGCTAACTGCTGGGCGATCTGCAGATGATGTTAGAGGCCCAGTCAAAGCCATGAAAGAAACTGGAGTTATTCCCATAAGTATTGGTACAACCAATGCTGATACTCTTGAAATGCAAACTATATCCTATCAACCAAACAACTTCCTCTTAACTAACTTTGAGAGTCTTCCCACAATTATGGAAGATATGCTGTCTGTAATAAAAACAACATCAGTCAAGCCAGTGCTAAACATGATTCCTTCAGTGATTGGTAAGAAATAGTTTTCTTTGCTATTACTTCTGTGTAATTATAATTGCTCCACAGCTCCTCTAGTATTTTCATTCTCCATTTTGCTTTGTGTTATGCAACACATACGTATAAAGATTGCATTGTGATGTTCTGGGTTTTTTTTTTAACCAGGTCTGTTAAAACGGGATATTGCATTTCTTGTGGATGGATCTGATGATTCCAAAAATGGCTTTGAAGCAATACGTGGCTTTATCCTGAAATTTGTTGCAAATCTCAATATCAAAGAAAATGGTGACAGAGTTGCTCTGGTTCAATACAACCGAGATATCACTGCCAATTTTTATCTAAACTCCTTTTCGACCAAGGATGAGGTGCTAAATTCAGTACGTGCTGTTAAGCACAAAGGAGGAAGGCCACTGAACAGTGGAGCTGCTCTCCAGTTTGTTAAAGATCACATATTCACTCCATCATCTGGAGGGAGACAACTTGAGGGTGTACCTCAGATTCTGTACATATTTTGTGGTGGCAGAGCAAATGATGATATCAGAGGTGTTTCACAGACACTAAAGGAAAGAAATATTAATGTGTTTTCGGTTGGAACAAGCAATGCTGATACTCTGGAGTTGCAGACAATGTCTTCCACACCACAATATGCCTTCTTCATTCCTAACTTTAACTTTCTTGATAAACTCTATCAAAGAGTGACATCTTTCATGCTGCACGGTGAACTTACATCAGCTAAGGGTAAGTGCACCTAAGGAGAGTTATAAAGGCCATAGAATCATAGATTTAGTTCGGTATGGTATCTTTAACTGATTTCCTAATTTGATTTTCATTTTTTCCCAATGTACAGCTGTCCAAGATCAACTTAAAGGGCAAAAAAGAGATATTGCTTTTCTTGTGGATGGTTCAGATAATACTAGAAGGGGATTTCAAGCATTGCGTGACTTTCTATACAGTGTTATTGCGAATCTAACTGTTGGTGCTAATGAAGACAGAATTTCAGTAATTCAGTACAGTAATGCAGCTGTTGCCAATTTTTACCTAAATTCATTTGCAAAGAAAGATGATGTGCTGAAAGCAGTAAAAGGTCTTACCCATAGGGGTGGAAGACTACTAAATACAAGCTCTGCTCTTTGGTATGTGAAGAACAATATTTTTACAACATCCTCTGGCAGTAGGCAAAATGAAGGAGTTTACCAAATACTGGTGTTGCTGACTAGTGGAAAATCAAGAGGCAGCTTTTTGGAACCACTAATTGCCCTACAGAATGCTGGAGTGTCTGTAATTGTAATAGGGATACACAGTTCAGATCTTCATGAACTCCGCAAGATGTCACCAGTAAAAGCTTTCTCTGTGAATGATTTTATTTACCTACCAGAAATCCAACAGCAGGTAGTTACTGCAGTAGTGACCATACCTTTAAAGGAAGCAACAGAAAAATCTTCATATACTAGTAAGTCACGTATTACATGTAAAATAAAAATATTTTTAAAAGAAATATATGAATATATGATGACATATTAATGAATAACCTCAAAGTGCATAAGCAGAAAAACATAAAATTACATCAATATTTGGTGTGACCACCCATCCTAAGTGAAATTATTCTGATCTAATGACGTTACTGGTCTCGTTTGGTTTGTTTACTCCAAAAAGACTTAAATATGATTTTGTTGGGACCCTGTGGCTACCATACAATACAACTTCTCTTAATTACAAGGACAGCCTCCCTAAACCAACTTATTGTTCTTCCTCACTGATCCAGCAAAGGTTTTACGTTCTCCTTGGATTTAAACTCATGGTTTCGCTTAATTATTCCTGTAAAATTTATATATATCAGCTAAACCAGAAGATGAACAGGAACTTCAGAAAATGGAAGAATGTTTAATGGACATCAAAAAGTGGATGTCAGACAACTTCCTCCAGTTAAATCTAGACAAGACTGAGGTTCTTCTTATTGGCACTAAAGTCACCAGAAGTCAACTATCTGACATCATGGTCAGTCTTGATGGATTATCCATTGCACCACATACTGTTGTTAAATGCCTTGGTGTTACTCTAGACTCTGATCTTCCATTGGATGTACATGCTTCTAAAATTAGTGGCACTGCTTTCTTTCAACTCTGTAATGTTGCCAAATTAAGAAACATTCTATCCTTTCAAGATGCAGAGACATTGGTTCATGCATTTATTACCTTCAGGCTCGATTACTGTAATGTCTTATTCTCCGGTTGTCCAAATAGGAAATTAAATAAACCCCAGCAGCCAGAGTCATCACTACAACTAAAATGTATGAGCATATCACCCCAGTTCTATCTTCACTCTACTGGCTGCCAGTAAAAAATTTTGTTGAGTATAAAATACTCCTCTTCACTTATAAAGCTCTAAGTGGTCTTGTACCGCAGTATGTGATTGACCTCATTTACAACTACAGTTCACCTTGTGCGCTTCGATTGCAAGACACTGTTTTTTATTAATACACAGAATAAAGAACATTACCTTACTCATAAAGCACCACAGTTGTGGAATAAATTTCCTATTAGCGTTTGACACTCAGAAACAATCTGTGCTTTTACGTCAAGGCTTAAGACCTACCTCTTTAGTAAATCTTTTGGATATTAAAGTCCCTATTTCTTAAGGTAAATGTGAGATCTGGCAGTTCATGGTCATTTGAGATTAAAGGTGAAAGAGGGATGGGTGCTGTCATCCTGCCACTCGTGCTGATCACTCAAGTTTGTTGATGGTGATTGGACATGATGCTGAGACCCCTGGAAGCACTCATGTCTGTGCTACCTTTTAGGTCTCCCTTGTTAGATAGGCTGTCATAGGTACTTTAACATTGCTGGAGGTTATGTGGAGGGCACTAGCTCTCTTTACTTTCTGCTTTTTTCCGGGCTGATCCCGAGCTGACACTTCACCTGGCTGAACCTTATCATCTGGAACCAGTTGGGACTTTTTCAGACACTATGGACTTGAACTGTATTACCAATTCAATATTGAATTATTTTTGGCTTAATGTAGCTGAGTGGATCTTAGCAAGTGGCCCCAGCAATGATTGAGGATTTGAAAGTGTCCCTCAGACTATTTTAATATCTTCACTTTTTAAAAGAAGGTTTTCTATGAGTATTAAATGAGAGAGTCCATCATCTGGAACCAGCTGGACCTCTTTTGGACTATATGGACTTGAGCCAAATCCAGATTGGAAATTGAAGTAATATTAGCTTAATGTTACTGAGTGGATCTTAGCAAGTGGACCCAGCAATGACAGGATTTGAAAGCGTCCTTCAGGCTGTTTTATATCCTTACTACTTTAAAAATGATTAATTAACAATTAATCTTGAACTAATGTTTACTTGTACATTAAATGATCATGCACCCCAGTTGCCCTGGTTTCCTTCCAAGTCATGGTTCCTCTAAATGTTTCTTCCTACAGGGAGGTTTTCCTGGCACTGTAACCTCAGGCTTGATTGTTGGGGGTTTGGGGCAGTTATATGTAAAGCGCTTTGTGACAATGACTGTTTTTAAGAGCACTATATAAATAAAATAGATTTAAAATTTAATTGAACAGAGCTCTGTGGATGTGGATTATAAGAAGACTTTATATTATTTTTGCCAGATCTGAGATGACTGTACCAAAGGGCTTCTTCCCATTGCAAACAAATGTAACAAATTTTGAGTGGTCAAGACACTGTGGTGGAGAAAGAAAATTACGTATTTTTTTGTGATTCTGCTGAGAGGCATGGACAGCACAAATGGAAAAATGTGTATGTCTGCAGATTTCAAACTGTAAAAGAGTTCTTGTAGATATACATTATTCAACAAGCCATACAGTTACTTGTTACTAGGAACATTAGTCAAAAATAAACTATTGGGAATTATTTACTCATATATTTCATTCAAAGTGGTTAAGATACATAGCAGTGAGCAAAACGACTGTGAGGAAATTATTAAATAGTAAAACAAATAAAAAAAAAAAATAATAATGGGTGGTCACACTAGATTTTTATTAATTTAAGCCTTTTTTATTATAAATTTTAAAAGTGTTAAACAAATGTATATTCAGTTTGAAAGATAGGTTCATTTGTTGACATTTTTAATAATTTCATAAAGCCACTGTAAAGCACTGAATAATTACAGTCTTCCTTTTTGATTTAATAGACACAAAAAAGATAAACCATGATGTGGTCTTCCTTCTTGATGGAACAGAAAGCACAAAAAATTATTTCTCAGCAATGCTTGACTTTGTTCAAAAAATAATAAAAGGACTAACAGTGGAACAGGGAAGAGATCGTGTCTCAGTTGTCCAATTCAGCAGAGAGCCGGAAGCCCATTTCTATCTTAACACATACACAACAAAGGAAGATATTCTCAATGCCATTAGAGATTTGAGGCACAAAGGAGGGAGGCCCCTCAACACAGGAGCAGCCCTCCAGTACGTAAAAGACAACGTCTTCAGTGTCTCTTCTGGAAGCAGGCGTTTAGATGGAGTGCCTCAGCTACTAATTTTGCTGAG